>JAGPOW010003395.1:12693248-12706465 GCA_030014935.1 Caiman crocodilus
GAAAGAGCACCGGGGTCAGATGACCCCAGCAAGGTGCTCATCTAACTTCCTCTTAAAAATCCCCAGGCTAGGAGCCTGTACCACTTCACCTGGCAGCTGAAGCCAATTAGAGAAGCCAATTTCTTTTTACCTGGACAAAAATGTGTTAGGTGTGATGATGCCCCACCCCATGTGCACCCCACTGTTCAAAATCCTAGATCTGCCCATGCCCCCAGATATAGGCTCTAAGAAAGGATTTGGCTTTTTGTGCCTAAACCCTGAAGCCTCCTCATGGCTCGTATCCAAGTCTTTGCTGGGAGGCCCCCCCTTGCCTTGCTCTTGCCAGGACCCTCTGGAAGTCAGTGCCCAAAAGGGGGGCACCTGCTGAGAAGATCCATCCGAGTTCCGGGGCTGGGAAATAGGGGTTATGCAAGAAGCCGGGAAGGGCGGCAGCTGGCCGGGAGTGCAAACCCTGATCTCTCCCGGCACAGGACCATGGGGCCCCGGTTCCTCCTGTGTGTGCCCGAGCGGGTGCAAGGAGCGAAGGCGCGTGCAAGTCCAGCGGCGAACAGCTGCAGCCGGCAGGCAGGGATGCTGCGGGCGCCGGCGGGCAGGGGAGAGCCCTCCCCCTCGCTCGGTTTCATTGAGGAAGGTGAAATGCGGAAGTTTCCACGGAGCACTGACAGCCGAGCCCGGGTGTCTTGAGCCCCGGACATGAGCTGCGCTCCCCGGGCGGACGCCGCCAGCCGCAGAGCCCAGGGGCGCGGGCAGCGATGGCCACCTTGCCGGCGGCGGACAGGAGGGCGTTTGCCCTGAAAATCAACAGGTAAGACTGAGGGGGCAGGTCCTGCCGGCGGGGGGCAGAGCAGAGACCCTGGGAGGGACAGGGGGAGCTGGACGCACGTGCGCCTCGCCCTCATTCTGCTCTTGTCCGGCTCCGGCTCCGGCTCCGGCTCCCTCTTCGTTTCTTCTCTTGGCACAGCGCTAGCCCTGGCTAGATCCAGCCTGGTTGATTTAATGTCCCCCCCCGGAAGTTGATCCCCTCCTCTCGCCCCTGCTTAAGCCCGCTCAGATCATGCGTGGGGGCTGGGGCTCTGTTCAGCTTGCACCTTTGTCTCGGTTTTGGACAGGTAAGACCTGGGAAATGCTTGGTTGCTACCAGCCTGTGTTAGAACTAGTCCCAGGTTTGCTTGGAAATGCTGCTGCTGGTGAGCTGGCGCTCTCTAGTCACGGACAAGGTTCCCTTCCCCCAGTGAACATAAATAAAGGTATCTTTGACTGTACAGAGATGTCCTTTGCAATATAAGATTAGCAGTGACGTGATGCCCATTATCTTCCCTCTCTACTTTTTTGCCTTTTTAATCTTTAAAATGACTGTACCAGTTACAATAATAATTCCTCCAAACACTTCTTTAAAATTGTCCTTATTTAAACCGAAAGAATTATAATTAAGTGGTAACAAGCCACCCTTTTTACTGGTAATATTGCCTTCTAGTAGAGCTTAAATTGGGGCTTTTTCCCATAAAAGCACAGACTATTCAAGTGGTATGTGCTTTTGGGTAGGATTGAGAAACTGACAACGCATTTTTTAGATGCTGTTAGGTAAAAGTAAGTCCGGTTAGCAGACCACCTCTGAAGGCTGCAATTCCAGGTTGATTTATAAAACAGAATAAGCTGTGGTTGATAACATGCAACAAAATGAAAAATAGCGTAACGCTTGATAATGAGCACTACCAGAGAAGAAAAAAACACCTCCTCTATAGTCTGGAAGAGATGGAGTTTAGAGGTATTAAGGGTAAAATTAACTTTTCCCTGTCATGTTTTTCCCATGATAAAATACCATTTTATTTACCCAAACCTTAGGTATTCATGTAAAGTTGCTGGAACAATATACTGTTCAGAACATTGAGGTGTCATATTGAGAGTTTTTCAGATGCTGCATTTCTCTTTTCAACTTCCTATAGACTGTAATAGGAACATTGGCTGTCCTGATGACATTACAGCTTCTCTTTCTTTAAGATCAGTGTCAATATTGAATCCTTGTGCAGTAAATCTAATATTTAAATAAGTCATTCGTCATGCCCTGTGATTATAATTTAATAATGCTTATATTTGTTTTGCTAGCATCATACAGGAATAGTTTTGTTTTACAGAGCTGAGAGATACTATTTTCTTCCTCTATTTTTCTGAAGCATACCTATTTGCTAGCAGAAATTATGTCTTCTACTTCAAAAGCTATGGATTGCTGTTAGATAGGCCAAACCCTGTTTACCTTATTCATACACATAATCCTAATGACTAATTTGCATTTGGCTGTATAATTTGAGGAAAGGTAGATTTCATACACAGCTGTAAGTAATATTACATTATTTTTAAAGGGACCTCTAAGACTTAAGTATTTGTAAATCAGAAGACTCTTTTACCAGCATATGCATCCAAACCAACTGTTGCATTCTCCAGCCGCAGAATTCTGTTCCTCTTTCTTCAAAACTAAGTTCTTTAAACATTTACATCATATCCTTTCTCCTTGAGCTAGTATTTTCTACTAAATTTCATACTGCAGTCCCTTCCTCTTAAGAGTTGCACATAAAAAAGATTCTTTATCTACAACTCAGCTGAGCATTTTGTTGAGTTTTATGAGGACTAGGTGATCTTTCTGCTGTGCTTTTCCAAGCTGATTAGATCATGGGGTAGAGATAGCTGTAGTCATTTAAAATACCACAGAGGCTAAACACCCTGTGGCTATCATGTTAAAACAGTTCTTTACCTGCAAATAGCCTTGTTGATCATTAAAAGTAACTATCTTTTAATTTTACTTTTCACTCTTCCTCTAGTTTGAGTATTTTGAGTATTTTTATTCACCTTTTGCTTTTTGCACCCAATTTTGACAGTGAAGCTGCATGTGTCAGTTGGAAGTGATTTTAATTTCTTAGCTGTAGGCAAAAACATTTGGGTTGCAAATACTACCGGGAAATAAGAAGTTAATTACAAATACCATGTTTATTTAAAGCAGCTTACATTTTTATTCAGTTCTCAAAATGCCCTTTGCCTTGCAAGTTGTGCATATCTCTATAAATATGCCTTCCTGTCACTATAACTCTGATCTTACCGCCCCCTCTCTACTCTCTCTTTGGTTTCTTACATCAGACTGTTGCTTCCTGTCTTAAGTGATTCTGCAAAGGCTTAAGCATGTGTGTACATGTGCTTATTTGAGTTGCCCCTTTTGATTTTTCAGGGGGCTACTCATGCACATAAAGTGTTTAAAGGAACAGAGCCTTAGATTGCAGCTTTTCAGGACAGCAACTGTTTCTTACCATATATCAGCATTCTGCCCAGACTGGTGGGCTCCTGATTTAATGAGGATGGCTAGGTGCTAATATAATACAAATAAAAACAGTTGTAAGTAAAATAATCATGGGAAAAAATCCAATTCAGCTATAACTTCATAAGTTATTTTTTAAATAAAATATAAATGCAAGAACTAAAAGTTCAGTTGTCTCTTTATGTGTAAAACTAACAAAAGAATGGGAGAGCCAAAGTTGAATCTTAGCAGAAAATTGCCTACATAAAAATCTCTGAATGACATGTAAGGCCTGTGTTTGCATTCTTTGGAAATACTGAGTATGTAAGGATGGCCAAATCAAGCATGGAGTATGTTACACTAGATTACCTCTGTTGAATACAATATATATTATCTTTTAGATCATAAAAAGTCTGGATAGAATCTGCAACTAGATGTTTTTTTAACTCTATTTATACGCAAAAGTAACAAAGACACTAATTTTCTGAACATGCGTGAAAGAGGGAGACAGCATATTGCCAAAAGTTTGGTTAAAACACCTAGTACCTGAGAATGGTATGGTATATCTTAAAGCGACTTTATGTTGTGAATTTAATTTGGATACTTTCACTCTGCAGTGTTTGTGAAAACAACATTCACAGATGAAATGTTTCTAATTTTAGTAGTTTAATTTAGTTACTGAACTTTTCTATTTTACAAGCCAATTGCCCGTCAAGAATGATGGGGTGGGAAGGGGATGGAATGGAGTGCCACCACCTAATGCTCCATGCTACCACCATTCTGCCTCTTGCAGGGAGCGGGGTGGGGAAGCTGGGGCCTTTGCTCCTCCACCCTCTGTCCAGTCCTCAGCTCAGCTTCAGAGTCATGGCGGCAGTCCCCCACGCTTGGCGCACTCTAATTGGCTGTTTCTGTCAGCCAGTCAGAGTGTGAATAAAGCATTACAGATGGACAGACAGACAGACAGACACACTTAGGCTTTTATAATATTAGAATCTTCTATTGTACAACCAGTAATATTTATTTATTTTGATTTCAGTCGGAAAAGAAAACCTGTGCCAAAATGCACCTGTCCAAAGCGCTGGCCACAAAAAGTATACAATTAAGAGCACTTTCATAGAGATATTGCAACATGTACAACCATCCAAAGCAGCAGTACCATCCAGCCTACCCCATGCAGTGTATTCATCAGTCATGTGAACCACACAGCTTATAACAGTCCATTTACTTTCTCACTAGATAGAAATCTTACCCTTGACTATCTCTGCCCACCACCAATATTTACATATCACAATCTATTTTTACCATTTGCTTCTATGGTCCTCCCTCAACTTGTTTATCAAGATCACAACTGCCAAAACATAATTACCCTTTCTTATGCTATTTTTAAGAATTATTTTTTATAAAGTGCTTTAGGTAATTTCCAGCAAAAATATTTGGGAATGCCTCCATATGGCCAGCATTTGGCTGCAAAAAATCATACTATTTCCCATAGTATTTAAACTCCACTATACTTATACCATTAAGTATAAGTATACCATTACCTGATTTCTGTTCAGTGTGACTTACTGTGCTTGTATGGACTTTGTGCACTGCGCTTCATTAAGCCATTTATTGTATTGGTATGGGCTAGATATCAGTTATAGTGGAATTATAATTTCTAGATCTTCCACTGTTTGGGGCAAGCTATTTATTTAATTGTTTTACATATTTGTCTTGACAATTCAGTTAAATAAAGTCCGAAAAGATTGTCTGCTTTTCAGAATTGTACTACAACTGTATCTTACTGGTCAAGTTTTATATGTAAATTGTATTTTATAAAATATAATTTGAAAGTCACATAAACTAAGATAAGTTTAAAATTTGCAATTTTAAACAAGCAATTTTTTCTTAACACCATGGCTTCTAATTATCCTAATATTGTTTATTGATTTGTTTGTAGCCATATAGAATGTGTTATATGTTCATAAAATTATTAATCTTTCATCAACTATTTACAGATATACCCTTAATATTACATGTGACCATTTAGCCAGGCTCTACATTACTTAACCTGGCATAATAAATGATGAGTTAAAAGATCTTTTGCTGTTTGTTAAATCGAATTAGAAAATCCTAGGCACATGTGAGAGTAGATTGTGACCAAGAAAGTGCTTGGTCTTGAACACCCTTGATCCCATGAGTTGTCTCATTGGAGTCATCAGAACCAGTTTTATAAGTGAGGATTACTCCAGTGACTAAGATTTAGCAGGATTATGGATCTAGTTTGTTCATTTAAACCAGTGGTTCTCAACCTTTTTAGACTCAACGCCCCCCTCAGAAAATGTGAGCTTTTACACCATATGTAGAGGAAACAAGGGGCATGTGTGCATGACACTTTAAAGTGGGTGTGCCCGCCTCCATTCTATCAGGCGTTCTCTTGTAGCCTTGGCCCGGACTATTGATCTTGTCTGTCCCGGGCCTGCAAGTGGACCCCAAAGGCTACCCCAGCTGATGTCCAGACCATCACACCTCTCGGTGGGCACTCACGGGGCTCCGACCTCCCCTACACCCCAGTTACTCCACCTTCGATCGCAGGTCTTCTGGCCTTTTAGCATCCCTGGTTCCTCTCGGTTTCTACTCTGGCCTCCCGTGGCTCTCCAGCCATGGGTCCCCAGTGACCCTGGGTTGTGGCTCAGGTGTGAAGGCTCTGAGGCCTCATCTATCCCTTGTCCCTAGCTCCCTATTCCAACCACACCATGACTCACCGTGTGATCCCCACCACTGTGACTGCCAGAGAGATGTGACCGGCAGGCCAGGAGGCCCCAAAGGAATATAAAGTACCCCTCAGTCTACGGGCCCTGTGTTTTCCTGGTGCCTCAGTACCCAAACCTGGTTGCTTGCCCCACTCAGGGCTCCTCTCTCTCTCTCATAGGCTTGACCCTACTCCAGGGATGGTGTCCCGGTCGACCCGGGTCTTATGGGTCACGACGGACCCTTCTGGGAGATGCTGTGGGCCTGTCTGTAGGCTCTCTTACTTTGTTAACTAGTCCCGCTTGGGGTCTTTTTCCACTCACCCTGCGGCTATCCCAGTTGGGGTTCCCATCGGCCCTGCCCTCCCTATCTCTTCTCCAGGCTTCCCCATAGATACTCCGGCTTCTCCAGCACTTGTCTCCACCTCTGCTCTCCCCACTCACCTCTGATCCTTTCATCAGCTTCCTTGCCGGCTTCTCTGCCAGCTTCTCTGTGGGAGCTTTTGCCGGCTTCGTTGCCATCTTCTCTCCTGCTGCCGGCTTCTCTGCCAGCTCTGTTGCCAGCTTCTCTGCTGGAGCCTTTGCCGGCTCCGCTGCCAGCTTATCCACTGGCTCCGCTGCCAGCTTCTCTGCCGGTGCCTCTGCTGGCTCTGCCTCTGTCTTCCCGGACTGCCTGAGGCAGCAGCTGTACCTTTTGGGCCGTGGGCTTCCCTTTGGAGCTTCTGCTCACTGGCCTCCTTCCTGTGCTCTTGGGGCTGCCTTTTGTGTCCGCTGGGTGGCGTCTCCAGGTGACATCACCCGGCCCCGGCTGGATATGAGCGCGGCTGATGAACCACGTGCACAGTTTCTCCACCCATGTTTCCCCACACCTTTCAGCCCCTGCAGGAGGTAAGTTGGGGCTTTCTTTTATTTTGTCCTGGGGTTCTCCTGTAACCCCAGCACCCCTGGGACAGTGGGCTAAATGCTTTTGCACTGCTTTAATGGTGTCAGTGTTTGCCTGCATCGGAGGCATATAGCACGGTAATTCCAGCTGCTGTAGGAAATTCAGTGGCATAAAGTGCCTTAAATGACTTGGGGTGCAGCAAAGTAAAACTCCTCTGAAGAGGAGGAGTCCCCCTACAACTGCAGAATGAAGCACTGGTCTCCGTGCAGCTCAGGGGCTCTGCAGGATCCCGGCAGACAGCCTGGCAGCAGCCTGGGAAGGCATGCTTTGCCCAAGAAAAGCAGTGAAACTGGTTCCCTACCCCCCCAGCCTGCCTGCATGCATGAGTTCTTCAGGGGCCCTGCGCTCCCTTCCGCAGCTGCAGTGCCCCCCGGGACTGCCCAAGTCAAGCAGCACAGAGTGTAAAATAATTATGAACAATTTGCTCCCTCACCTGCTTTCACCTATCATCTGAAAAATAGAAATGAGCATTTGGAAAGATGAGCAAGAACTTCCACAGCTGGTGCCAGGTGCAGTTTACAGGTTTCTTATCCAATAATTGCATATTTGCTGAGCAAGATTAGTGTTTCCTATGCCATAAACAAAAACAACTGCTGCACAAATTGCAGCATAAATGTCTTACTGTTAAAAATGAGATCAAAAGGCATAATGAAGCTCTTCAAAAATGTTGTGACACATAGCTGATCTAGTTAGAGACTTAATTTCTTGGCCATAGTTATCATCTGTGGATATCAGAAAAGGAAAAGCTCTGTCCCATAACAGGGGTCAGCTTTGCTGTTGTCACAGATATATTACATCATGATTCAAAAAATGAAAATCAAATATAACTGAAGTCATAGGCCATGCATAAGCGCTAACAGTAGGGGCACAACTCCATGCCACCAACACTGGCCATGCTGCTGCCAGGTGTTGTGTCTGGCCAGGCTGCAGTCCCATGCCCTACAGTTGGCAGAGAAATTGCACCACCACTGCCACCCCCATTGCTGCTGGACCCTGGCTACAGCCAGACTGCAGCCCCATGCCCCTGGTCTGCTGTCAGTGCAGAAATCAGAGGCGGGGCACATGCCCCCCATACCCCTCCCCCACATGTCACTGCAGCCCCATTCCCTGTGCTCTGCTGTCACTGGAGAAATCTGGGAGGGAAGGGGGCACATACCTCCCCTCCACAAGTATATTATCAAATCACAAACAATTGCTATAACAAACTGATGGACATATCCAGGAATATGTGAGAGAACTGTCAGATGAGAGAACTGCTCTGTTGCTTAATATCTATCATGTCCATCACTTAAAGAACATAAATGGCTTTCTGATTATATAGCCATTTACTCTCCAGATAGCTCTTTGTTCAGTACCCTTTCAGCTGATAAACTGGATCGTCATTCTGGAATCTGCAGTTACTTCTGCTGTTATCCTTCGTTGTTACTTGATGGGTAGGCCTACGTTACTAATTACCCAGTTATTTTAGTGGCTAGGCTGGGGAATTGTCTCCGTGGTAGGACCCAGGTGGTGGTGGTTGACAGAAGTCAATTGTCGTGGTTCGCTGTGACCAGTGGGTTCCCTCAAGACTCTGTCCTTGGGCCTGTACTATTTAACATCATCTTCATTAACGATGTAGAAATTGGTGTCAGAAGCGGACTGGCCAAGTTCACCGATGACACCAAATTCTGGGGTAAAGCATCCACACCTGAGGGCAAGGCTGACCTTGGCAGGTTCAGGAAATGAGAGGACGAGAACCTGATAGTGTTTAACACCAAAAAATGCAAGGTTCTCCACCTTGGGAGGAAAAACTTGTAGCATGCTGATAGGCTTGGCAATGCTACACTAGTTAGCACTACAGATGAAAGGGACTTAGGGGTCATGATTAACTACAAAATGAACATGAGCCATCAATGTGATGCTGTGGCTAGTAAAGCGAGCAAAACACTGGCTTGCATCCATAAATGCTTCTCAAGCAACTACCAGGACATCATTCTCCCATTGTACTCGGCCTTGGTGAGGCCACAGCTGGAATACTGCATCCAGTTTTGGGCTCCACAATTCAAAAAGGATGTGGAGAAGCTTGCGAGAGTGCAGAGGAGAGCCATGCACATTGTCAGAGGTCAGGAAAAGAGACTTAATGATGAGAGGCTGAGAGCCATGGGACTCTTCAGCCTGGAAAAGTGAAAATTATCAAGGATGCTCACCAGGATCTGGGGGAACATTTGTTCACCATGGTGCCCTAAGGGATGACAAGGTCGAACTGTCACAGACTCCTCCATGACCATTTCAGGCTGGACATAAGAAATAACTTCTTTACTGTCCGAGTCCCCAAGGTTTGGAATAGACTGCCGCTGGAGGTGGTTCAAGCACCCACTTTGAACACCTTCAAGGGACATTTGGATGTTTATCTTACTGGGATCCTATGACCCCAGCTGACTTCCTGCCCCTGGGGCACAGAGCTGGACTCAGTGACCCTCCAGGGTCCCTTCCAGCCCTAGTGTCTATGAAATCTATGAAATATAAACTAAAGTACCTTATTAAAACTCAAACAGATACAAAATTCTTGACAACTTCCAGAGAAAATGGAAAGAGGGCATTCTGCTACCCGTTTTTTTTTGTAGTACTAGTCCAGAGCAACCGTATGCTAGTCAGCAAACTTTCTAAATCCTTGTATACTGGAACATAAGGAACATAAGCCTTCCTGAGCTGTAGTCCTTAAATAAGAAAAGACCAAACCTAAATTTCTTCCATGGTATATCACTTTTCTAGTGAGCCTTTGGCTATCAAAGTCAGAATTTCAAGTCATATAAGCATAATATTGGCATGTGGTATAGCATTGTTCCCCTTGCAGTAGGAATAAGGATGTTGGATAGGTGGCTAACAAATCAAGCTTAAACCCACTTTTAATTTGGTACATGAATGTAAACATACCTTGGCATAACAGGTTTTTATAAACAAAGTAGTAGTATGTTAACCTAGTTAACAATCAGAACAAAAACATCATTTTAAAATGGTTATGCAATATATTTGGAACCCATGCACAATGACAAGTCCTGACGAAATTTACAGTGCGCTTAAGCAGGATCAAAGCATGTTTAAGAGCAATGTATGTATGGAATCTCATTCTAATTTGCCTGGTCACTGAAAACACTCTGGCAAAGGCAAATTCATTGTCTCTAGGGTTCATGAAAAACAGCACAGCAAACTTTCCGAATGCCTATAAGCTTTACCTTACTTCTTTTAATATTTGTGACTCCCTCCATGGTGAGATTCAGAGCTCGGTTATGACCAGAAACTACACCTTAGCCTTGGAATACACGAATGGTATGAAGATGTACTTTTCCCGAGGAAGCTGCAGGGGTTGTTCTGCCCCAGGGAACAGAGAATGCAGATTCTTACAACAGTGAGATGACATTTATTTATTTACCCACCCACCTGCAATCAACTAGCAACTATAACTGTCACACATGGGCTAGGGCCAGAAACTACACATAAACCTGTATAAGTGATTAGAAACTGGTTCAAATCTGTAACGCAGCAAAATTTCAGTGCACATAAACTGCTTTCAAGATGGCTGAAACCGGTTTAAGATGAACCTGGATGGATCAGATTTAACTGATTTGGGTTAAATCAGTTTATTGAACTTGTGTTTCAGATCCCTTCCAGATTCAAATTAACTCACAGTCCTGCAGCATCTCAGGATGCTTTGCAGAAGGAAAGATGGATAGGGAAAAATTATTTGTAAACTGTGAAGCTTATTAGCACAATTAAATTTACTTGTCATTTCCACTCCACAAAATAGAATGCCTCTAGTAGAAATGCTTATATTGGACTAGCATCCTGTAAAGGGCAGGAGAGAGGGGTGAGTGGAACCACCATGGGCAGAGTTTAAGTAATAACCTACCCACTTTCATGTTTTTCATGAACAATGTGATTAGAGCAAAATGAGCTTAAGCCAGACCAGAACTCCAGAGCCAACATCCCCGAACTTTAGGCAACATAGATCCACACAGTCAAATACAAGCGAACCTTCACAAACTTCTGAAAAAAAAATGCCTGCCTCATATGAGGTTTTGGTTCTTATTTTAGGGAAGGGAAAATGAGGCTGCTTGCACAATCCTTCCAGTAAGCAGGCAAATTACTCCACCATACACCATGCAGTAGTGGGTTATAATATACAAAGGTTTCATCATCCTCAGCTGGACTTCTACAAGCTACCTGTTGCATAGCAGGAGAACCAGCAGTGAAGTCAGAGAATGGAGCCAGAGGCCAACTGAAGATATTCTGCATATTTCCATTCACAAGTGGATTCATAAGCAGCTGTTTCGGAGTTCAGCAGTTACGTCATTCTCAGGCTATTGGAATGTACTTAAAAACTCAAAGCAAGGTTCTGCCAGTTTAACCGGTGTTAATATCAAGAAATATTAAGCCGCTGAATTTCACATGGTTACAACACAAAATGTAAATTAAAAAAATCTGGGCTCATCTCACAAGGGATTTTTATGTTACTTGCCCAGTGAAGATTCTTTAAGTAGATTTATCTTTTTATTAGACCAGCTTCTTAACAAGCTTTTGGGCACACTTTTTTTCAACTACTCAGTTGGTCTAATAAGAAATATCACATCTGCTCAAAGACCCTTGTCTGCCTATGTCCTTAGACCAACATGGCTACAACCAAAAACCCATGTTTTGGAGCAAAATTCCAAACAGGTTAGGTTTCCCATATTTTAGGATTTGTTTTATGTTTTAACATGTTTTTTCTTTAAGCTAAACCCAGCCTGTTTTTGTAATCATGGATGAGTTAAACAGGTCTCTCACTGCAGAAAAAAAGTACAAAGCTTACTGTAACTAAGGCTCTAACAAAAATGCAGCAGATTTAATTTTCACTACCACTAACTTGCAGCCAACTGTGCTCTGGAGGAAATCTTTCCTCTGCTGAGACAGACAATAAACAGGAATACCATTGGTTTTCCTTTGTGGTTTTTAATCATTAGCTATCCTACCTTGTGTGAAATGTTTTTTTAATAAATTTTAACAGTAGGCTAGAAATTGAAGAACCACTCATTCCTTCTCGACTTGTGCTGCAGACTTTCCAAAAACAGTCGTAGAGCCAGACATAGTGTTAGTTTTGTTTCTTGGCACACAGGTGAACTGGACTGGGTAAGAGTACATTTTATGTTCATCACTACATAATCTGAGATTGGCACTAATAACAGCAACAAAATACTTGAAGGAAAATTAAGCATGGGTCCAAGCTTTCCTAAAACTGGGAAGCTTTCACATGAGGACCTTGTTTAAACTAAACACGGAGCAAAATGTAATTTGTTGTGTCCATTCCTTTTTAAAAGAGACTTGTGACATAAGGTCTTCAACTTTTGTGTATATGTATTCTAATAATACACTTTCCACGGCCACCAGATACAAAAAATATTATCTCCCTCTTTATATATAAACTTGGGACAAATTCTGTGGGCTTGCTTGTAGGAGTATAGCCAGTGTCTCCAACTTCCAAGTAAATTATTGGTGTTGCTTTAACTCAATTTGAAAACAGAATCAAAATTCTCACCGACTTCAGTAAGCTTATGGGAGTGTGTGTGTTTAGAAAGAGAGAAAATAACAATTGTTTCTGAAGAGATGCATTATTATCAGAAATAACAAAACAAATGTTTTCTATTTCTGTTTATCATTCTATCGGGCTTTAAGCTTTTTGAGGGCAAGACCTGTATCTTTTTAATCATTTGCACAGTACCTCATGCAACTCTCATCTCAGTTGGTGAACTGATATACAAATATTAAATGGTCATCGTTAGAAAGGAAAATACATAATTAGCAAGTAGTGATTAAGGCTGTGTGCAGACATTTGGGTAGCATAGGGGGTGGTTAGATTGACTTAAACGGCCACCTGATCTCAGGTAAGTCAGGATGGGGGGCTAGCTGGGTGGTTGGGGGAACTGGGGGTCAAACAGGCTCAGGGGGGATTGGGGATCTGTGGGGGAGGGGGATCAGGGACACAGGTGGGGTCTGCAGAGGAGTTTGGGGAAACGGGGGACTCTCCCCTACCCCTGCGACCAGGAGCTGATTTTAGCCCCCAGAAGCCCTTACCCCCAGATGAATTTGCACACCCCCTCCCAGCAAATCCCTACACCCTCCCACCCCTCCCCACACTGGGACTTTGGTTCGTGTCATTAATATAACAGTGATAAACCTGGCACCAGGAGTGGCTTGCAGGATAGGGACAGGGGAGAGTTGGTGGGTTGGGGGAGGGGGCCAGGGGACTAAAAAA
>JAGPOW010003395.1:12708370-12727763 GCA_030014935.1 Caiman crocodilus
TTTTTTTTTTAGAGTATAGGCAAAGCAGCAACAAGTGGAGTTTGAGGGTAACATACTGGTTTTCCTAAGGGCAATCCTATTTGTTTTAAATAAAAAAAAGTGTTTCCATTCAAAATTTAATGTTCTGTGAAATATTCACAGTTCTAGCAGAAAAGCTGCATTCAATTGCATCTTCAAGTTTCATATAACTCCTCTGTTCACATGAAGAATTACAGTTGGAAAAACTAAATTCAGTAAATGCGTTCCTTCTGGTTCTTGTGCTTCTTTTTTGCCCAGCAAGTAATAGCAAGATATTAAGTGGTGAAGAGGAGCGTTCTTCTATACATCTAACTCCTTAAACTCAGAAACCAACACCAGGGAATGCACAGTCTTTTCAAACATGATCTGTAGAGCACAGGGACTTAAAAAATACATGAACCTATGGAATAACATGAATGAATCAGGAAAATAGTTATCCTTTCTTCCCATTGCCACAACTAATTATTTTAAAATACTTTTAAGTTTAGTTATACCTCTTCCTGAAGGACAAATGGTTGAACTCACTAAACCATAAAAATCCTGGGCTTGTTGAATGAGTGGCATGTGACTAGGGATGAAGTCCAAACAGCCTTCTGCCCTAGGTTTTTTTTTTACAACAAAGTGACAAGATAAAGTAGAGGATTTGCCTTTATTTCTATGCTGCCAGCTTCATTCACCACGTGCTGCATTCTGGGAATGTGGCATATGCCTACCCAGTCTTTAGATTTCAGCTATTAGATTTTGTTACCTTAGAAAGGGGGTGGAGGGTAGTTCTCTTAGTTGAGCGTAACCTTTTCTAGATATGGAAGACCTACCTGATCACCAGTAGACAAGGAGTTAATTGTTGTCTCAAAACAAACAGTGACATGAAGAATGTGGTAATGAAGCAAAGAAATAGTACTTAAAGGTCTAATTAGAAATTTAGGGGGAAACCAGGAACTCTGTTAAAAGGAAGCATTTCTGTTGGTGGTAAGCAAAAAAACCTCTGAGGTACAGTTTTGTATTGTTAGCTGAGGATCTTTGTATTAGCCTGGGCACTCTCTCTCTTTCTCGCTATTTCTCTGAACCACCATTTCTACTAGAATGGTATAGTGTTTATTTTAGGTAGTTGATATTCAATTAGAAGTGTGATGGGACCTGATCCTAGAATTGTGCCCCCTGCCATGCCACATATGTATGGTAAGAGGTGCCATTTTGGGATCAGGGATGAGTTCCCGGTTCCACCTTACTTGCCACTGATCGCAGGCTCCCCCTGAACCAAGAAAATGAAAGCTTGGTGCCCAGAAATCAGTGGATTGTTGGCTGGCTCCAGGACTGGACCATGCCTGATTGGAGACCTTGGCATGGTCCTAACCCTACCACATGAACCATTTAAGACAGGATAGAAAACAGTCACAAAAATGTTATGCAATTTTTGTGGATGGTTTTCCCTTTTGTGACACCATTAATTCCCAGAAAGTGTGGCTGGGTTATTATTCAAGATGCAATTAACAGACTAATTGTGTCCTGAGTTGTGAATAAGGCCCCTGGCAAACATTACACTTAAGAGAACTCTTGGACCTAAGAATAAAGGCTCAGAAAGAGTTATCCTGGTGAAGGATTTGCTTTGCTTAGACTGCGATAGCTCATAAGCATAAGAAAAATCTTTCAGCTGTATTTCACAGAGTATTTATACATTTCCTAGAAAATCAGAAATCTAGATATAGTAGCACTTAATGTTATTTTCCTTATAAAAGTAGGATCAGCAAGAGCAGTTAATCCATATTAAATGCTGTAGTAAAACATCTCTTATATGATTTTGTGTGTGTTTGCAAATGCATGTGTACAGTCATCATTTGAGATGCTTTTCATCTGCCCCCTACCAAGTATGAGCTGCTTATTTCTTATCCTTTTCCCATAGGATAGGTGAACTGTATTTTACTTATAAAAATAAAAATTCTAGTTAGCCACTGGTATTTTCTGAGTGATACAAGGCACTGTTTTACAAGATGAGACACAAGACAGTTTTCTGTGTGCGTATAAGTTTGTGGTTTGTCTGTCTGTCCTACATACTGTTTAAGTGATTGGTATCAACTGATTTGGAGGGCTTCTTGTTTTCACTGTACTGTGAACCTACTCCAAGACATAATGAACTGTATGGGAATCTTTAATATTGACTCTAATGGGTTTTGTCTCTGCTCTCAGGAGAGGATTTGGAAATTGAAAGAAGCTAGACATACTTGTAGATATAGCTGAAGGGACCTAGCCAATTAGGAGTGTTCAGCAAATGTCTAAAACCCTTTGCTGAGAGAAGAGGCATCTGCTTTCCTTTCTTTTTCGGCTTTACCAAGGCCTAAGCATTAACCTGTTCTAAACCAAGTTCTGTTTCTAGTGGTCCAATCCTAAAGTGATCTCTGAACTTGACTCATGAGCTTAATTGAATTTAAACAGCATCTTCAGGTTTTTTACTATTTGGGCTACACTGTTTAAAATGTTGTGCAAATTATATACTTTGTGTTGGTCAATTTTATAAAATCACAGCAATAAGCAATAAAGACTAACTGCTCCAGGACTGCATCTCCTACTTTGAGGTCAGTGGGCTATATTAGGTCCTTGGACTAATTCACCTGGGTTAGGAGCAGCATAGGGCAAATAAATGTGACCTGAAGGGCAAAACTCGAAGTGTTGACAAGACAGAAGGTCTGGCAGCAGGCAGAGCAGGTGAAAGCAAGTCAGGTAAATCTGTAAATTAGTGCTAAACAATAAATTCAGATTTATGCCAGGGCTGCTCTGACTCTGTGGAGCAATTGAGACTCTAGGAACAAGGTGTGACTCTTTTTAAATGTAACATGGTATCTGAATCAATTAGAATTTCAGCACTGAATATAGTGAAGACAGAATTAAGCTCTGTGCCTTTCTCTATGTGCACTATCCAGGGATCCTGGTATTCTCTGTTTTAAAATAGCATGTTCTCTGATAAAAATCCCAAATTCTGTAGTGTAAAAACACAAAATCTGCATTTTTTTCCCGTGATTTAAAATTAAACGGCTAAAATATAAATAATATGTGTGCATGTATGTTTGAGTGTGTGTGTGTGTGTATCTGTATATGCGTATGTATATATACAGTAAAAGTTCTGTTAACCAGCGTCCTACAAGCCGGCATGCTCAATTAACCAGCATCCTGGCTTGTAAGAAAGTGAAACTGGAAGTACTTACTGTGGCACTTCTGGTTTCTCCAAGCCCCCCATGGCCTGGGGCAGAGCTGTGGGAGGGGCAGTGGGATACCCCAGATGCAGCAGCCCGGACCACTCAATTTGCCAGCATATTTTGTTATCTGGGATCCCCCATTCCCGGGGATGCCAGATAACAGAGCTTTTACTCGTGTGTTTGTGTGTCAATTTAACACAATATTTTATTGATATATTTACAATTTTAAAGCAATTTGGGAGCCTACCGGTACCTCAAACATAATGCAATAGATTCTAAATACCTAAATATTTTTGCATTTGACCTTGGGTATTTTTTATAATGGAAAATCAGAGAACCCCCTGCTACCTTCACTTGCCCTGCCGCAGGTCCAGCTGCAGCTGTCCTTCCGCTACTTTTTGGTGCTGAGCAATCCTGATCTGCCAGCGCCTTGCCCCTGCCCCTGCCCTTGCCCCAGACTCTTGACCCACAGCCCCTTGGCCCTGTCGGTACCCCTCATTCCCAACCTACAGTGTCCCCCCCCAGTACTCCCAAGCCCTGCTGGTGCCCCACACTCCTAGCCCACCCTTATCCCCACTGGGGCCCCTCACTCCCAGGCTGTAGCCCTTCAGCTGTGCCAATGCACCTCACTCCCAACCCACACTTGTTTAACCTGTTCTTAAAATGCTCTGGAGATTCCACAACCCTGATGGTTAGCTTTGTCCAATACTTCACTATCCCTATAAAGTTTTTCAAAACAGCTAATATAAGTAGACTTTCCTGCAAATTGAGTTGATAATGTCTTAAATGTAAAAAATTGTTTTAACAAGGACCAACAAAACCAATTGTTTTAACAGTGATCAACTGTTCTCCATGTTCTCAAGGGTTTGGGCAAGAAACGCATATGTCCTCCCTCAGTCTTCTCTTTCTAGACTAAAAGACCCCAATTCCTTCCACCATTCTTTATGGCTCATGTTTTCCAAAATTCTTATCATTTTTGTTGTTCCCTGGTTTTCTCTAATTTGATAAGTGGAAAACTTAAAACCTACAGGTCTTACCACTGATGAGGGGAGAGGGGTCCCCTGGTTAAATGCAGCTTTCACTTTTTATAGCATAAATCATAACCACGTTCAGTTCTAAGGACCTGATTAGCATACTGTACACTTTAGACAGAAATTTTTCCCGTCTTCTGAATAAACTAGCTAAAATGATCCCTAAATCTTACATATGTCAAAAAAATGCCAATATATCCCAGAATGAGACTTCCCATTTTTGTAGTAGCATCACATTGTTCATTCATTTAGGTTGTGGTCCATACTGATCTTCAGATTTTTGTTTAATGTGTTCATTTGGCTATTTTTCCTTCACAAATTTAGTACTTTTCATTTGTCTATTGAATTTTATCCTATTGATTTCAGAGCACAGTATAAAGATAATTTTTAAATTCTAATCCTGTCCTTCAGAGGGCTTTCAGCTCTTCCCAGTTAAGTATTGGCCACAGATTTAATAAATGTACTTCTTGTTCCATCAGGCAAATGATTTAAATAAAAATATTTGAACAGCTCACTGCAGAACCCCACTTGAAATGCCTGTATAGTGCACCACTGAGTCTCTGATAATCAATTACTCTTTGAGTACTTATTCTTTCCCCCAGCCATTTTTATACACAGTTGATGGTGATTTAATCCAGCTCATATTTCCTAGCTTGGCTATGAGAGCGACATGTCAGATGGTGTCAAAAAACTTCCTAAAGTCAAAATAGATCACATCTACTACTTCTTCCTTATCCACCAGGACATTTACTGTACCAAAGAAGAAAATTAGACTAGTTTGACAAAATAAAATCTTGACAATCTTTGTGCGTTCTTACTTTTCAATTATCCTTCAGTTGCTTATAACCTATTTTTGTAATAATTTATTCTAGTATCTTCCTAGGTATCAAAAGCTGGACTATAATCCTTGCATCCTCCTTTCCCTCTTCCTGCCTTCTCCTCCGACTTCTTTCTGTGTTTGTCCTTATCCTGTTTCTGTCTCCTGCAGATTCTCAGAGATAATTGCTAATGGCTTAGGGATCATTTCAGCTAGTTTATTCAGGACTCAAGGGTGATTTTTATCGGGCCTTGCTCTCTTGTGTACATCTAGCTTATGTAAATATTCTTTAACTTGTTCTTTCCTTATTGTGTCCTGATCTTATCCCATGTAGTTTAAGTAGCTAGTCTAGGGGTGCACCGATAGAAATTTTTGTGGCCAATATGGCTCCTTAAAAATCGGATATTGGCTGATACCAACCTGATTTCTGATACCAGCCTGGCAGCATGGAGTTGCCTTCAGCTGGTAAGCCTGTTGTGGTAGAAGGGGAGAGAAGGGACATGGAAGGGCAGATAAAGGCTCCCACAGTGAGGGGGACAGGGGCTGGGGCAAATGCTGCCCAGCCAGGGTGAGGAGGGCACAGCTGGTTGTGGGGGTAGCTCTCACCACTGCATGCCACTGGTCCGGCGGCTCGTCCAGCCCTTGCCTGTGCATCTGGCATCTCCCACCATTGCTCCTGCCACTCATCTGAGAGGGCATGGGGTGGGGAGGGGCATGTGCCCCTGGATCTGCATGGGGCAGGGTGGGCTGGGGCCAGGGCTGCACCAAGCTATTGGTGGGGTGGGGCTGCACTGGGAAGGAGATTACAGGGGGAGCTGCAGCCACAAATTTGCCATAGCCCCCTCTCAATGCAGCCCCGCCTCACCAGGAAGAGCTTGGTGCAGCCCTGGCCCCAATCTGCCTTGCGCATTTCTGGGGGCACACACCTCCCCACACTGTGCCCCCCTGGCTGAGTGACAGGAGCAGTGGTGGGAGCCACTGGACATGTAGGCAAGTGCTAGATGAGCCACTGGCACGCAGCAGCTGAAGTCAACCCCCTTTCCCCCTCAGACAAGCCTCAGCTCCGTGCCATACCCACTTCTCCCTGGCTGGGCTGCGCTTGGCCAAGCCCCTGCCCCACACCTCCCTCACCATGGAGGCCTTGATCTGCCCCCCCATGCCCCTTCTCTCCCCCCTCCCCTTCCACCACAACAGACTTACCAGCTGGAGGCAGCTCTCCAAGCTGCTGGGCTGTGCTCCTCGCTTCCTGCGCTGCACTGCAGCTGCGTGCATGCATGGACTATTTATTGGCCACATTATTGGCCTGATATGGCTGATTTCTGATATAGTAAATTTTCTTTATATCGGTGCCAGTGTGATATTGGACTGATGTATTGGTGGACCTCTAATCTAGTCACAATTAAACTCCTTCTTTGAATACTGAAGTCAAATGCATTTTCTGTCAGTGTTCTTTGTCATCTGTTATTTGCTGTCCTTCCCTGTTAAGTCATGGACACAAACTTTCCTGAGTCATCTTTGTACATGTATATGTAGAATGTATTCTTATGGTCTTTTTGGTACCTTTCCAGTTGTGAGTCATTTTGTGCTTTTTTGATTCTACAGCTTGTGTTGTTCCTTTATACTCATCTTTAGTTTCCATTTTATGCTTAATTCAAGATTCATCCATGTTGATCCCTTTCTATATTTCTTATCTCCTGCATTGGTATAGCTTGCTGTTGTGCTTTTTTTTTTTAAAGCAGTCTTTCTTAGAGAAAAAAAAAAACAGCTCTTCTGAGCTTCTTTATTCCTTTGGAATTTTTTTCTAAGGGTCTTTGAATTCCTGTTCTTTGAGTTTACTGAAGATTGATTTGTCTGAAGTGCATAGTCTTCATTCTGCTGAGGTTGTTCCTTCCTGTCCTTAGAATCACAAAATTTATAATTTTACAAACATGTTGAAACAAATGACATAAAACACAAAAAATCAAGACTATAACCTAGAGTATGTGTCCTTAGTTTATCAAATTCCTTTGCATTTTTATTTCAGTATGACCAGTTCACTTTGCAAACTTGTTCCTTCTGAAAATCCATGGGGAGAAATGTTCCTTAAAAGAAGGGGTTCAATTTCTTCCATTTTCAGTGATCTTAGTGCAATTACATCTGCTACAGCAAAAGGCAAGTTTGGCACCTGACTCTCATGTTTTGCCTGTTTGTAAATCATAGCAATATCCTGTTCTTGGAGCTTAATTACCCCAAATAATTTAGAGATACTTTGTCCCGGTACAGTTTTTGCAATACACTGAGCCAGTGCCTGCAGGCAGGGACACTTTGCTAAAAATGCCATTACTGTCCACAAGAATCGTGTGCCTAGGCAAGATCTGGCCTACTTGGTTTGAGGGAAAGTCATATTTTTAGTAAAACAGTGTCTTATTCTTTATTTGTGATAAACAGACCAATGTTCCATACTGCTAGGTTAACTAAAAGGAGAGAGATTGTAGTTTTTAGGGGTGTGCAAAGCAGGCTGTATTCGATTTGGATTCAGCATGATTCAGGGGACAGTGATTCCATTTGCTGATTTGGATCACTGTCCTTGATTCAATTCGGCCGAATCTGAATCTGAAGATTTGATTCTGATTAGAGAATCAGCGACTTGGCCATAGACACAGCTTTATGTGTTTTTTCTACATACCTTGAGGTACCAGGCACGGCTTGTGAACTCTGACATAGTGGGATGGATGCCTGCACCTGAGCCCTGCTACCGTGCAGTCAGGCCCCACGCTTGAGCCGCAATGCTGTGGTTCACTAAGCCAGCCCTGCTTCAGCTACCAGATCTCTGCCACATCGCACCAGCTGCAACCTTACAAGATCACCTTGCTGCAGCTTCCAGGTATCTGCCACGCATCTTGCCAGCCTCAGTCTTTCATGATGTCCTGCTACACCTCTTAGGATCAGCTGCACTGCAGTTCCTGAGTCTCTGCTATTCATCTCACCAGCTGCAGCTACTACTGCTTCCTCACACATTATGTGCTCTCTCCTGATTGTTGATCCACATGTGCAAACCCCAGCTTCCCCCTGGGTCCCTTCCTGGGGCAGGGCACTGGGTATGCCTGCCACTTGAAGAGGTCAGGCAGCTTGTTGAGCCACTGGCAGGTGGGGGTCAGGGCTAATTGCTGAGTCAGCTGACCCAGGGGGCTGGCTAATGTGGCTTGGCCTGATCAGAGGAGTCACCTGAGTAAAGGGAGTCTCCTGATTAGAGGAGGGCTGCGTTTAGATGTGGTATAAGCCCAGAGAGTAGGGCAGTAACATCTTGGGAGCTGTGGAAGAAAGATTACCTACCAGGAAGGCTGCCATTCCTGAATGCCAGCAAGAAGAATGACATCTGGAGGAACTAAGGGACTGGAGGAGGTTCCTCGGTACCCGGTGTGGGCTCCATAGCCCTGAGAAAGGGGCTTGAGTGCCTGGAGCCTGTCGAGAGGAAGGCGCAGGACAAGCCCAGAGAGGAACTGTGTGCACAGGGGCTTTATGAGGGGCCCAGATGAGCCCAGAGAAGGAAGGGGCTGCAGTAAGGAAGTCCTATGGAGGGTTCCAAACCCACAGAGAGAGACACCCATGGAGAGGCCTGTGTGGTGGACCCACAGTGAGGAGAGGGCTAGTAGTTGGAGGACAGACCCTGGGAAATTGGACTGGCCTATTCTGGGGCAAGGGCCCAGGAGGGGCCAAAGTGTGAGAGAGCCCACCACGAGAGATGGCCAGAGCTGGGATATCCTGGAATCTGGACTGGCCTGGAGGCAAGGTCAGGGTCTAGGAGAGGTCCAAAAGTCCTTGTGGGGCCACAGCCAAGAGGGAGGGGTGAGGAAGCATGCCGCCCAGGATGACAACTGGTGGTAGCATGCCGAGAGTGAGCAAGGGGCCAGAGATAGAGGATTCGGATGCAAGATGGAGCTGGGATCAGGGGCCCAGTGGTTAGTAGCCCAGGAGGGGTATAGGGCATCTAGGGGAGAGCCCAGAGAGGTAGAAGGCTAGGAAGGTTTGAAGACAGCCCTGGCTAAGACCTAGAACTTCACCCTACCAATTGGAGTTGTTTGTTGTGGTGACTGCCTGTGGCAGGGTAGCCTCCATGAAATGCCATGCATGGGCCACTCCAGGGAAAGGCAAGGACGGGGCACTGGAAAGCCTCAGCTCCCACTGTCTTATGGGTGACCCTTTGGAGGGGAAAGGCTAGGAGAGCACACCCCAACAGAAAAGTACTTGCCAGGGGAAGAACAGCACCATGAGGGGCCTGAGGCCCAGTGGATGTGCTGGGACCAGAAGGGCTCAACCCAAATTACAGCATGTAATCACTAAACCATCTGCGAGGTATCCTCTCCCTCTGTGGCCTGCCTTCAAACTCGGGATTGGGAACTTCCCTCAGCTTAGGGTAATATTGGGTACCTTTATGTGTATTCATCCCTGGTCTCACCTCCTGTATTTGTCCAGCCTCACTTGTCTCATCCTTGCTGGGCCGTGGGCTCCGCTCTACACCCTTGGGTTTGCATACGCCCTCTGGCAGCCCTCTCTCAGGCCTATTTGGCACTGAAATGGCAGCATTAGTTTGAGCAGTTCCTGGGAATGTCTGGGTGGTCGACAGGTAGGCTTCTCCAGTTCCCATGTTGGACTCGTGTCTCTGTTTCTATGCCACACATACAGTTTCATCCTGTTGTAATGTACTACAGATGTCTGTTTGTTGGGCCCCTCACCAGCTCATATAATACTTCCTATAACTTTTTGACAACAGTATAGGGGCCACTTAATCTTTTGCAAAGTTTTTGGCATTGTCCCTCTTTCTTGTTCTGGCTCTATACCCACAACAATTCTCCTGGTTCATAAATCTGTCCAGTGACCCTGAGGTCATAGTGCTGTTTTTACTTTTGAGTGACTGCAGCCTGAAGTTTTTTGACAGCTTAACTGAACTGAGTTATCCACCAATAAAAACAAAGATTTTCCAAGCCCGTTCAAGCTGGGCTGAATTGGTAAGTCTGCCACACCAGCATCACTCGTGTTGGTATTCATTAAGGGTAACTGAGGCTCAGGGTATGCTAGGATAGCGGGGTGACATTAACCACCGCTTTAGCTCAAGGAAGGCATTCTGACATTCCTGAGTCCAGGTGAAACTTGCCTTATCAGAGAGCTTATGCAGGGGGCCTGTGATGGTGGAAAAAAACAGCCACTTCTCTCAGAGAGCAAACATTGAGGATGAGATCCAGCACAGGATCTGGCATGCAAGTGCTTCCTTCAGGAAATTGCTTTGGTGTATCTTTATTGATTGCAATCTCTGGAAAGACCTCAAGATCCAGGTCTACAATGCAGTCATTATCTTCTCTCCTCTGTGGATGTGAAACTAGGTGACCTACTGTTGTCATCTCAGGAGCCTGGAAAGGTATCGCCAATAATACAAAAATCCTCCACATCAAATGGGAAGATCATGGCACAAACTCCCATGCCCTTGTTGAGGCCAGTATTACCAGTATTGGGTCACTGATCCACCAACTTTGTTGGACCAGACATTAGGGATGTGTGATACGGGCCCTATTTGATTTAAATTTGGCCAAAATCGGGGACAGTGATTCGATTTGTTGATTCAGATCACTGTTCCTGATTTGATTCAGCTGAATCTGAATCCAAAGATTTGATGCCGATTCGGACAATCCAGAAGTGGACTGGAAGTACTTCTGGGTCTGCCAGGGAGTGTGCTGGAGGAAAGTGCTTCTGGTCCACTTCTGGGTCTGCTGCTAAGCACACTGGAGAGCCCCCCATGTTTCCGTGGGGCACTCTATGCAGCCCAACATTGCAGCATTCATGAGCCATCAGCTATGTAGAAAAAACATTTAAAGCTGTGTCTGTGTCCAAATCTCCGAATCTTTTTGAATCTCTCCAAATCGATTTGGAGGGTTCTGATTCAATTCAAAGAGATTAAAGGGTCTCCTGATTCAATTCACATTTGGAGATTCGGCCACCAAATCGAGCCGAATTTCCACCGAATCGAATCAGCGACTGAATCTTTGCACAGCCCTACCAGATACAGTGTGCAGATGACTTTCAGCTCCCAAAATAAATGCTCTACTGGCAACTTAGTTATGGCCTGAGATTTTTGCAGTGGCCAAAGGAAACGCTGCAATGACACATTGAAGGCAAACCTCAAGAAAATAGATGCTGACATCAAGAGCTGAGAGGACCAGACTGATAACCAACACAGTGGCACTGCAACCTCAACCAAACGGCAGCCTGCTTTAGGGTAAAGTGTCTTGCCTTCAAAGCCTAGAAGAGAAAGTGGAGAAAAGACAAGGAGAGAGATCCTGTGCTATGACCTACTCTTTCCTGTGGAAAGACTTGTAACATCTGCAGATAGATCAGTTGCTCAAATATTGGACTTTAAAGTAACCTCAAGACCCATCAATGCCTTGTGGTAGAGATCAACCTCAAATCAAAGGATTTCAGACAATGGCTGAGTACTCTTAACTCTTATTGGTTGCTGATGCAAAAATGAGCATTCGACATCTTTAAAAAATTCAGTTCAAAACTCAACTTCATTCAAAAAAATCAGAAGCATATCTGAGAATGTATGAAATCCTGATTCACCACATCTTACTGTAAGCACTGCAGCACTGTGATTTCCTGGGGAATACTACTTCCTAGACCAGTTATTCTCAACCGGGGAAGGGGACACATTCAAAGGAGCAAACAGCAGTTAAGGGCCTAACTCTGACTTATATTCACCCAATTCCCATTATATCTTTGAAAAATTGTTTTCTGCATTTTCAAAGTGAAATATGTAATTAATCAGCTCCAAAACAATGTACTGATATTATCTGACTTTATTTCCTGTACCCTACAGAATATATGTCAAGGAACTGTTTAAAAAAAAGCAATCCTGTCCTTCTGATCACTAGGGCTGCTTGGACATGCCACGGGGGTTTACTTCGGTTTAATTCTCCCTAAATTGAAGCGGTGGGGTTTTTTAAAACCCCACCGCTTCAATTTAAACTGAAGTAAACTCCTGTGACATGTACACAAGAGTTGATCCTGATCCGTACCTGCCTCTCCAGTGGTGGGGAGGGGGGAGGATGAGCTGCCAGTGGGCCGCGCAGCCCCTCAGCTGCAGAGTGGGGCAGTGCTTCCCCTCTGCGGCAGTGGCGGCGCCTCCCAGGTGACACCCGCCTGCAGGCACCTGGCCCAGGTGGTCCCAGGGGGCACTGCAACTGTGGAGGGAAGCACTGGCCCCCCCGTGCAGCTCTGGCAGGCAGGGAGGGGGGCAGGAAAAAAAAATAAGACTCCCCCCCCCAAAAAAGCGATGTTTTTTTGTTTTTTTTTCTTCAGTGGATCCTACCTGCACGGGCTGCCTGCACAGCCTGTAAGCTGCATGAGGCCTGGTGCTTCCCTCTGCAACTACTAAGGTGGCAAACTAAAACATTCAGACATGTTTTATTTTGCTACGGCCCAAAGTCACTTAACACACAATACGCCGCCAACAGTGTAAACAGCAGTGCCATTAACATGCCATTTAAATCGCCAACAATGTAAACAGCAACACCATTAAAGCAGTGCAGAAGGGCATTTAAGCTGCTTTAAAGGCTAGTATTGTGGCGTGTACAGAGGCCCCAAAATACAGAATCAACCAGTTGGCTGAATGGTCTAGTAGTGACTCTGGGATCTTCAAAAGTGCTTGGTGTTGGCTTCCCTCTGTCCTTGTTAAAATCAGTTTGCAAGCAGGTTTGAAAATCTCACCCTTATGTTTGCCTCATACTTTAAAAACATTTACTCTCAGGGATTGCATTTTGTGGGTTTTTTTCTTTGCTTTGTTTCATTTCTGAGTCACAGCAAGCCCAGAATCTGGGATTGTACTGTTCTCTCAGTGATTCTCCTGCCTTGTTGTGTTTTTGGTCAGTGATCAGATTATTAAAACGTTGTTCTTTTGTGATGATAGTGGGCTTCCTGCTCTCCCTTATTCTGTGGTAGGTACTTTGTAGAGCCACATCTGCTGTCTACAAACACTGCCACTTCAGGTTCCACTTGCACTTCACTTAAGACTATTTCTACTAGTTTTTATTCTTTTTTCTCTGCCAAAAATTTAGCTGAGATGATAATATATCTGTTGATGAGAGAATGAACAACCTCCAATCCTTTAGGACTGTAGATATTCTGGATCAATTTGTTGGAAGTGTTAAGTTGCTCAAACTTTAGGAGAAATATTCAGCCATCTAATTTTATGTACCCCATATACTAATTTTATATTTTCTTTAATTAAAGGCATTCATCAGCAGAAATAAGGAAGCAATTTACCAGTACTGTAGTGCCAAGCTTTGGACAGTTCTGCAAACGAAGTATAAGTACTCCTGGCTTTTCTTCTCTCCAGCTAGTAAGTATTGAGTTTAGTCTTTTATTTATTGGTTTTACATTTATACTGCTTTATGTTTTTAGACTGAATTAAGTGAACCCTTTTAAGGGACTGGTCTTGCTTTTTGCTGCCCTCTGCATAAGGCCATCATAAAACTACTCCAATGTGAATTGAGGCAATTGTAGATCTGAAATTATTGTCAAGGGTGCCCAGAGCCTGAGACAGGCACTCTCTTTGCAAGCTGGTATAAATCAAAGTAAATAAATAAATGACTGTGCGTATTATGGCCTTGTGCTGGGATTGTTTTTGGCCCTGCCCTGTAGGCATGTATATGCATAGAAGTAGGCACTTTGTGTGCCGGCTGATGATGATCTTCAAAGATGGGTAGGTGGCCAGGAAGAAATGTTGCTGGGGCATAATCTTACCCAAGAACATGATTCTTATTTAACGTAAGTGTATGCTCTCTGTTGCTAGGTAGAGGAGGACAGGGAAGGAATAGAAAGCTAAGCCCTTTTCCAGGGGTTTGTAGAAGGGTTTGGTATGCACACTTTGAAGGTCACTGGCATAGCTTTGCTTGGATTAGGTGTTGCATAGCCCCTCAACCTTTTCTCCAAGCATCCAGATATCATGGAAAGGAGGCCAGCCCCTGTTTACTGGAACAACAGGAAGTAAAAATTTTTAAGTTCTTTTAAAAAGCCTGTTACCAGCTGAAGACACTTGTGAATACATCTGTTTGACTCTTTTTAGTAGTATGAAAAGGCAAAGTCTTTGTGCAGTGGTAGTTGTGAAAAGTGGAAACATTGTATGTAAGCAATCACTTCCTGTGTGTCGGGGCTTACTACTAGCACTCACTTCCTCAATCTGAAAGTGTTCGGTGTTCAACTTGTTCCTTGTGGTTATTCATCACGAGAAGGCAGGGTTTTCTTTTCTTTAGTCACAGAAAACTGCTTCTGCTGTTACAAAACTTGGTAAGATTACATTTCCTGTAGTCGCCATTTTGTGCGCTGTCACAATTTACATGCTTCTAACCCATCATCCAAAAGGTATGTTTGTAATAGTAATTTATGGCTATTTCTGTAGGGTGATTCATTTGCTCTGTAAGTGTGCTACATGAAAAAGTATAGTGGGTTATTGTCAATGATTTCTTTTCCTTCTAAAAATCTGCCTCTACTACTATGATAGTTCATTACAATCCATCTTTATTTACCTTTTGCCTTTTCATTTATTTTTATTCTTTATATTTTGCAAACTACAAAATGTAGAAGCATGATATAGATTTATCTAATTTATTTAATTGTATTAAATTGATAAAGATTTGTTTGTGATGCCTAAACTAAAAGTTAGAACAAAATGAAAATGTGATTGATTTGGCTGCTCAAAATGGGCAACTGTGATATGTGATGTCTAATAGGCATCGTTTTGTTTACAAGATCCTACATGTTATCGGGAAACAATTGTATACTTTTTCAAATTTATTTCATTTGTTTTTAATTTTCTGTAAATTAATTGGGTTAGCCATGATGCCTTAGTATTTAATGCTTTACTTACTGATTGAACTATAGATAGATGTAAAGAATACTTTTTGAAGTTTATAGTATTCAGTTAGGGAAGTGTGAGATTTAGTCCAATATTTTACCAAATATCAGCAATGTGTTTGTCATTGATTCATATGCAAAGTACAGTTAGTTCATGTCCTGAAAGTCCTCAGTCTTTCAAGAACTATTTGACACTAAGGATGATTGGGCAATCCCTGTCAATTTTAGGCTTTCTCATTTAGAGGGCACTGAGAGAGATTTTCCCAAAAGTTATTTCAGAGAAGTAAAATGGCTCTTAAAAAAAAAAAAATTCCCATTCTTTTCCATCTAATGGAAAAAAAGACTGAGTAGTTCTAAAATTGTACAGGACCTTCTGGTTTTATTTCTGAAGAAAAGTAAGGGTTTTAAGAGATGGATTTATTAACCTCTGCTGTAGCATTTCCCCATAATATCCTGTTCTTTTCATTTGTTTTTTTAATATATCTATATTTCACCTTAATGTTCTAAAAAGCAAACAACAGGGTATTTCTGACTTTTTTGGCTTATTAGCTGCCTAGCTGTGGTTTCATTGTCCTCAGAGTACTCCATTTCCAGTATTTAATCCATGTTTTTATTCTCTCAAATAACCACATTTTATGGATGCAGTGCCATATTAAGTGCAAAATGGGCTAGGCCAGAGACTTGGTGAACTTTTTGACTGCTGAGCATCATTGCATCATATATAGAAAGCAAAATTTCCCTGTTTTCCTAAGCCTTGGACCTAATGATGTTGGATGTCACAGATGTAGAGGTTTGTGGTATAATCTTGTATCCAATGAAGTTTGTATAATTTAGTGAAGCCAAGTTTTCACCTACTGTATCAGGGGATTGTCAAAATCAGTTTATGTTTTACCTTTTCCCATTAGAGAACTGGATTGGCCCAACAGGTTGTTATGGGAGAGTTACTTGAACAGACTGGAAAGCCCAGGGATACTGATACAAGGGACAAACTCAAGTCTATATTGGTTTTCTCAGAGTAATTCAGCATCACTTAGAATATCCCAGCAAGGTATCTAATGAAATGAAACTGCTTTTAAAAAACCTATCTGCACCAGTGGAATGCCCAAGTAAACATCCTTTTACTGCATAGGATTCATGCTCATTAGGTATACTTGTTCACATACACGAAATGCAGTCAGAGTAATACTCTCAACATTTTATGGTTAGAATATTGGGAAAGTTCATTTGCAGTACTGTAAATCATACAATTGGGCATGAAGCATCCTGGTACCATTATTATAGAGAAAAAAATGCATGCTACCAAAAATACCCTAACATTCTTAAAAGTGGAACATGCCTGATATAGAAAAGAGAAGGATAAATTAGTGCCTAACAAGATGCAAATAAGACAGGGTAAGAATTTATAAATAATCCACTCACTGAAATGTAAAATAACTGTAACCAGATGCTTGACAAAGGGGAAAGGGAACCTTCTTATAAGGCTAAATTCAAAAGTGTTTTTTCTTTCTATTTAAGATGGGCATAGTTTTTATTTGTATGGAAAAACACTAAAATGTAAACTGCCTGACTCCAGGTTAAATTTCTGAAATAGTTGTAGCTACAATATTAAATGTAAAGGTTGCATTTGTATCCGAGACATTGATTTCACATTTTCTTTAACTACTGAATATTCTTCATCGTCTCCATCTATAGAACAGCATATGTAGGGTATGGTGTTTTTACTTGGTGGCAGAGCACCTTTGGGTGCTCGCTACGTGGCAGGGGCTGTAGTAGGCTGGGGCAGAGTCCAGCAGGGAAGGCAGCCAAGTGAAGCCCCCCAGATCTTGTTCTAAGGGGGGAGATGTGTGGCGGAGCACTTTTGGGGGTGCTTGCCACTTAAGGGCTCTCACAAGCTCTGAGGGGAGCCTGCTTTGGAGGAGCAGCAGGGGAAACCCCCAAGGTACCATTTTAAGGGGGAAGGTGTGTGGCAGGGCACTGTTGGTGCCTGCCACTTTAAGACAGGCCAGGCAGCCAGCAGGTGCTTAATTGTGGCAGCCTTTTTAGAGCTCTGGCTGCCCATTTAAACGGCAGTCCGCTTTTGGCAGCCAAGGCAGCAACATTGCCTGGCTGCAAGGCTTCATGTATCATTCTTGGAGGTAAGGGAGGAGCTATAGGGGATGGCTAAAACCAGAGGGCTGAGAGCCCAGTATGTTTATAGAGAGAGATCACAATGACTTGCTGCTCCAGGGAGGGAGGGAGAGTCCTCATGAGACTCTGGAACACCAGTTGTGGCATGAGTCACCTTAGCTCCCACAACCAGGTGGGTAAACCCTAGTAGGGGCCAGAAGATGGGCCCAAGAGAGTGAGGGGGCTTGTGGCAGAGGCCTGATGTAAAATACCCTTGACTGGTCAATGTCAGGGCCAGGACCAGAACAGTCAGAAGAGCCAGGGGCCCATCGCGAGAGACGCCCAGAGCCGAGGGCCTGGGGTTTCGACCGGCCTTGGAGGCGAGGCCAGGGTCTGTGTGGGGGACCAGATCCCAGAGGGGAAAATAGTTTCAGGGAGCTAGGCAGCTCAAATGAGGGGTCCTGATTGGAGGATTTTGGGGCCCAGTGTGGGGCTGGTGAGACTAACATCAGTGGATGTCCTCTGACACCCACTGAGGCATGGGCTGCAGTGTAGGGAAGGTACAGAGCCTCAGATAGCGCCCCCTGGCATTGAGGCAAGAATAGGCAGCCTTCCGCCTTGATTAACATTGTAAATAATTAAGAACAAGGCATGGCAGACAAGTCTCATGGATGGCGTGCCCAAAGGCAAATGGGGAACCTAGCACTGTGGCTAGGCAGGGAGCCCCACTTTGCCACTAGGGGTCATTTATTGTTAGGTACTTTCAGAAGCATTCTTCTAAAGTATTTGGGCTACTGTTGCAAGAGAGGCTTTACAGTCTTTCTTTACAGTCAAGGACCATTTAATAGGTTGATTTGATAGCTACTTCAGTGGCACCATTCCCACTGATGCACTAATTACAGCAAAAGCTATGTTAACCAGCACCTTACAAGCTGGCATGCTGTGTTAACTAGCATGCCGGCTTGTAAGGGAAAAGTGAAACTGGAGGTGCCCACCGTGGCACTTCTGGTTTCACAGAGCCCCCACAGCTCCAGGAAAAGCAGCCTGCACTGCCAAGCCCCCACAGTCCAGGGCATAGCAGCCTGCACGGATCCCTGCTCCCTGTGCCTTGGGACCCATGGGACAGGTGGCAATGTGGCAAGAGGGGGGGCAATACCCCAAACACAGCAGGACAGGCAGTGGCCTGAAAAGGCAGACACCTGTTTGGGTTGCTCAATTATCTGACATTTTGTTATCTGGTACCCTCCATTCTCCATGGATGCTGGATAACAAAGCTTTTTCTGTATTCTAATTATAATTCTCTTCTGTTAGACCCTGACTACGTGCAGCACCCATTGACTAGGGAGACGATGATCCAATTGCCCATTGATCCTGTTACTCATTAGCCAGATGTGACAGGTCTGCCCTCCATCCGGCCCACACACCTGTCCTTGGGCAACCGCCCACCTCATCTCACCTGCCATGCATTTGATGGTGATTAATTGATTGGTGTTAATTAGCAGGAGGCTGCCCACTCGCACCCCCCCAGTGCCTGGGGCGCTATCTGCGGCTCCTTCCTCCCCAATACTGCAGCCCAAACCTCTCAGATATTAACTCAGTCCTTGTCCCCCGTCTGGGGTCTCTCCATCAAATGGCCCCCTTTCTAAGGCCTACCATGCTCAATTCGAGCCTTCCCCATGTGGCCCCTCCCTTGGGCTCCTCAACGATGGCCCCTTCCTGGGCTCCTCATTGCCCCTCTGGGACTCCTTAGAACATTGCCCTCTGCCTAGGGCTTCTCAAATACTGCCCCCTGCTAGGGCTTCTCCATAGCTGCCCCTCTCGGGCCTGGGGTCTCCTCACCCCGCATTGCTGCGCCCTGTCTGGAGCTGAATCACGCTCTCCCGGGCACCAGGATCCCCACACCACTGGGGACCCCACTGAGGACATCACGCCCCTTCCTGGGCGCTAGGGCCCCACACCCTGCGGGCCCTTATGAGGCCTCCTCCTTCCCCTACAGCCTCGCCCAAACCACCGGTTATTCATAACAACAATAAAGCAAATTCAAGCCTCCTGGCTATAACTGAGGACGTAAGCCATCTTGCTGCAACAAAAACAAAACACAAGCCTCTTGGCTATAATGAAACAAAAGCACATCGGCCCTTCGCCTCACGGCCGCAGCACCTGCCTCCGGCTTTCTCGCTCTCGCTCTTAGTGCAGAGGGAGATCCTCTCCCTCTGGCAGCCAGCAGGGAACTGCCAGCCTGGTGCTGGCTGTGGGCTTTATAAGGGCCAGGCCCTGCCCCCTAGGGTCAGCTGACTTCAGTGGTTGCCCTGGTAACCTGCAGCTGTGTTGCCTAAACACTGTTAGGGCTC
>JAGPOW010003395.1:12727863-12804293 GCA_030014935.1 Caiman crocodilus
CCCTGGTAACCTGCAGCTGTGTTGCCTAAACACTGTTAGGGCTCCCCCTCTGGCAGTTCCTTGCCTCTGCAGGCACAGGGCACCAGGGTGCTCTGTGACCCCAAAGCAAGCAGGGAACAAACACCAGCCAACATTGCTCACAGCAGCTTTATGCCGAATGGAGACAGCTTTGTGCGAGCTCCCTCACAGACACACAGCCTGTGAAACCAGGGGAGCAGCAGTGAACATTAGTTCTTTTCACATTTTATAAATCTTGGTTCATACACATTAACATTCACTCCGCCTATGTCCCTCCTTGAGTTCCACCCATACCTCCTCCTAGCTCAAGCTCTGCCACTATTTACTTCACTAGCATGGGATTGCCTATGCATGTCATTCGTTTACGTGACTCTGCTAAGAGTGGATGCGCGAGACTTTGACCTCCGCTTCTTTTGGTCACTTGCTGGTTCTTTCTGGTTTCTTGCTGACTCCTCCTTCATCTCCAAGGTCTTGCTTCTGCTTTATCTCCTGACGATAGCTGGTAGGCTGCATCTTGTTTTGCTTACACAAGGAATCATGTATCCTGCACGCTATCCCATTGTTTAAAGACTACTTGCCTAAGCATCTGCAAGGTTATTTTAATACATCATTCTGCCTTGTGGCCAGCAACTTTTGCTGAGACAGATTAAAGCCTTGCACCAGCTGCAGATCTAGTGCTCTCCAAAAATCCAAATATTGTCACCCTAACACCTTCCATGGATCACGTTATACGCATATTTTCATGGATTTATCTGTATATAACAGAAAAGGATAGATCATCTGAAGCTGTGGCTTTTATGTAATTTCATTATTTGTGAAGAAATCTTCCAGTATAGTATAGCAGTTTTTGTAACAGACTGGAGACTAATTTCATTCCGGCTAGAGACAGAAATTACATATAGATTGGTATAAGTAATTGGAAACTGGTTCAAATCCTGTAACACAACAGAAGTTCAGTGCATGTACCCCTCTTTCAAAGTGGCAAAAACCAGTTTAAAATAAACCTGGATGGATGTAGTATCCGAGCACACACATACATGAACGTAGCAGCTGCTCCAACATGCTGGAATTCCAGCACATCAGAGAGACTCAATTAATCGATTCTGCTGGAGTGTGGCAATTACTGCGCTCCAGCAGCCTCCTCTGTCTGGTATATCAGTGTTCCTGTCCTTAAAAATGGCAGTGGGGGCGCTTGAACTACAGCTTGTCAAACATACTTTAGTTCAAGCACCCCCGCCACCATTTTTAAGTGCAGGGGCAGTGATTCATGAGATGCAGCAGAGCTTTATTTAGAGCAGGTCTTGGAGCCACGCTTAATGAAAGTGCTACTCCTTCCACCTGCACTTGACTTAACTGCTTTAGGTTAAATTGGTTTATTGAACTTCTGTCCCCAGTCCCCTCCAGATTTGTGTTAACTCACAGTTCCCCAGCATGCCAGGATGCTTTGCACCTTCTCCGTAAATCCCCCCCTCTCAGGGTTGGCAGGCTAGTGTTGACCCAAGCTGCCTGTTCCATCCAAGCACAGGGAAGCATGCTCTAGTGCTCCCCAGCGTCTGACCCAGGGGTGGGCAAAATGCAGCCTGGGGGCTGGATGCGGCCCACCAGGCCATTATATCCATCCCGCGGGGCCCCTAAGAAATTTAGAAAATGAATATTAATCTGCCCTGGGCTGCCTGTCATGTGGCCTTGATGGCTTGCGGAAACTCAGTAAGCAGCCCTCTGCCCAAAATAATTGCTCGCCCCTGTTCTGCCCTGCGTCACTGCAGGCACATGGCTGCATTTCTGAAATAAAAAGTGAGTGTCTGTTCACTTGCTTATTAGTTCAATCTGCACAGTTTAAATTAACCTGTGAAGATTTGATAGATTCAGCTTTGGACTTTTTATCTATCTGTACTTAGCCTGTATATCTGAAAGGCTATTTTTACTAGTTAGTGCAATTTCTTTTTGCTTGCTATGTACCCTTTATATATGTAATAACTTATACACTTAATATATAAGATCTTAGAAATGTTTTGTTTGTAAGTGCATTCGGTCTTGTAGTGAAGATCTTTTTCCATTCTGCAAGAGGAAATTCTGTCACCGTTGTTCAGACTATGCAAGTGAAAAGAACCAAACAACATTATAGTGCATGCCATTGGATGAATTCACATCTGTTGAACTTTGTTCTGAACTTGATGTACTGTATAATTATGCCTTCCTTAAATATCCTTTGGCTTGCTTAAGCTGAAGCATAATATACTGTAGAAATTATGTGTATAGGTTTGTTATAGTAATAACATAGTAATTAGCTATATTCCAGCAATTTACTACCATAACATTTGGAAAATAAAACTCTGCTGCACTAGACAGGGCTATTTTCTCTAGATGGCAGTCTTATCTGGGGCTAGGTACAGACATTAACAAAAAACCAAGGCAGAATCGATCAGAATCGTGCAGTTTTCTGTAAGTGGCATAGTTTAGTTTGGTAGTGAACAGAACACACGCTCATCCTTTGCAGGGTGGGGCAAATCTTAGTCTAGGTTCTGCCATTTTTAAACCAGTCTGTGGGTGCTTGTACATGTGACAGGGGTTTAGTCCTCAGGGTTTTATTCTATGCCCCCTAAACTGAAATCCAACTCTTAACCTGAGCCTGCCCCCTAAATTGAAATTTAACTCTTTCCTGAGCCCACCCGGGGAGCAGCACCCAGCAGTCTTTCAGCAGGCAGGCTCAGGGAAGAGTTGGATCAGGCCAGGTGCTGCCTCTGAGCTGGGGCAGCATCCGACCTGCTAGCAGCCCGCCCAGCTAGCCCCAGGGGATGCCGCTGCTGCAGAGGGAAGGACTCGGGTCCTCCACGGGTCAGGGGCCACTTGGCCTACTGGCAGCTCATCCCCTGGCTGCAAACAGGTTCTGGCTCCAACCAAAAAAAACCCCAAAAGGTTAGGCCCCTTGCCACTTCTGCCTTTAGCAGATTGTTGTGGCTAGCAGGACAGCTGGGGCTGCCCTTGGGGAAGTGTAGGAAGGGCAGCTGGGTTTGCTGGCAGCTGGAGAAGGTGGTGGGGACAGGACTCTAGAGGCCTGGGCTAGCTTGGGGAAGCATTGGATCAGGTGCCTCTGAATGGGGGCAGCAGCCAGCTACCTAGCAGCATACCTTGGCTTCCAGTGCCCTGTGTGCCATCCCTGCCACCTTCTCCCACCACCAGTAAACCCAGCCACCCTCTTGCCACCTTCCTGCACTGCCTCAGGGGCAAGCCATCCCATTCCTAGGCAACCCCGGGTGTCCTGCTAGCTGCAGGAGCCTGATGAAGGCAGAAGTGGCGAGTGGCCCACCCAATCCTTTTTTTCCTGCAGTCTGCTCCCTCTCCCATAGCTGAGGGGTGAAGTGACAGCTGCAGTGCTGCAATTTGCAACATTGCAAACTAAAGTGCATCAGGATGTAGTTTAGTTTTCAATGATGAAAACTCATTTTAAACCCCCAAAACTCTTGCACGGGTACAGTGTGATGCCATTAAGCCACACAAAGTGACATTTTTGTTGTGTGTACATGACAATTGAGTCATGTGTACAAGCACCTTGTGTGTGCCAAAGTTCTGTTCTGGTAAGGTATGTGTTGGTTTCCGATCATTTGGACTAGTAAAAGTGTAATGTCTGTACCTGGCCTGGGAGTACCAGGTATTTATTTACACTTGTGACTACTTAGCACATATGACAGTCGCACCCAGATTATTTCAGCCAAGGTGCCCCAAACCTCAGGCATTTGGACGATTCTTACTTTGTTACTTGTGTTTGTTTTTTTCAGTACCTGCTTCTGTGTTACTTGGTGGGCTCAGTTTGCCTGGTCTGGATTTCTGCTGCCTTATGCTGGAGATGTTTCAGTGCCCTTTCACAGTTGCCTGCATGCTGTCTACCTCCTTGCTTCTGGATCACCTCATCTGCTTCTGTCACTTCTTCTGTTATCTGTCCTGGCTATAGGTTGAGGACTGAATGACTCCATGAAATAGAGTCCAGCTGAATTGATCTCTAGGGGACCCTGAATTGCTTGGACCAGCCTTGATTCTGTTGGTATCAGTGAAAGGTCTGTGCAGAGACAAGTGGAAAATGGGACCTAAATTTGGCATGTTCCGCTTTCCTTCCCCTTAATTTTAAAAAATTCTTTCTTCCTTTTCTTTTTCATTCCTAACTAGATGTTTCACTGGCTCCATTCTGGTTTGTTTTGTTTTTGTTTCACTGCAGTGCATAAAATGATATAAAATATGCTTTCTAGTTTGTGTAACAGATGAGGCAACAAGAACTGATTAAATGGCCTTAAGATTTGTATTCTTTTCTTTCTAAAAACAAGCCCCCGCCCCATTGCTATAAACCATCTGTCTAATTCTTTATCTGCTTCCAGCCTCAGTTTTATGACGCCGTGGATCCAGTGGATTTTGAAGGTTTCCTGATGACACAGCTGAACCACTTAGACTCTGATCTTGTGCATGAACTTGGTGACTTTCCTGAAGATGATTTGGAAACTGTCTTTACTCCAAAAGAATGCAGGACTTTGCAGCCATCCTTTCCAGAGGAAGGGTGAGGAGAGTTTATCAAACATATAATTTTGTGATTTAAACCATATTTCAAAGGGATGTATGTGTAATTTCATAAACCTCATTATGCCCTTGATTCAGTAAGGCACTGTTGCACATGAGTAACTTTTGGGCACGTGAATCATTTCATTAGGTATGTAGCCTTGCTAAATGTGAACTATATGAAAAAGTCTTGATTATAAAACCTAGGATGAAGGTTATGCCCAAAAGGGCAGAAGTCTGTGCTTCTGAGCTTTTACACATTTCCCTGATAAATGCATACAATGGGACTACGAGGTCTGTTGATCCTCCAGCTCTGCATCCTAATTCACAAACTGCAAAAAAACACAAAACAAAACAAAAACAAAAAACACTTTCTTTTTCTTATTCACACTTTTATGTGGATAAGTTTTTCTATGTTGGCTTTAACTGAAACTTACAGTTGAAAGTGCACTTCCTTACAGACATTAATGCTCTTTGCTTATCTGCCAGGGTCATGGGTGGATGTCTGCACAGTGCAGAACATGCTTTTGAGAGATACAGTGGGCTTGCTCTGGAACTAAGAGCAGTGTAGCCACATGAGTACTAATAAGTTGGACTATAATAAGCTCTTGAATGCATGCAGCACTGTGGTAACCCAGGTATACTGCTTCTGGAGACAGGTTGCAGAAAGCGTAGGTCATATCTCTGCACAGTGCTGTTTTAAGCCTATTGCCTTACACCTATCCTAGAGGAATCTGTTTAAATATGAGAGTTACTTTCAGTCCAGATTTGTTCCTCTGTGTTTCCCCCCCTCTTCCTTTGGTCTTCCCTACGTGCCTGTTCTCCATTGCTTCTCTATCCCCAAGCAGTGGTGCTAGGAAAAAATATTATTTGGGGGGCTGGGGGCAGTGCAGGGCCACCCTTCCCTCCCGCGGGGTCTTGCAGTGCACTGAGCGAGGTGCTGTGGCGGTGGGGTGTGGTGGTGGTGCTGAAACAGTGGAGCCACATTTTGGGGAGGGCTAAGCCTTGTTAGCCCCAGCCTTCCACCGCCTATGCCCCAAGACTTGGCAGTCAGCTTATAAGTCTATTCCATAGCCCACTGAAACCAGTGAGAATTTTTCCATTGTCTTCAGTAGACTTGAGATCAGGGCCCAACGTTTGCTAAGTATTGCCGAGTTTGTAACCTGAAACTCTGCTATATCTCTGCTGCTGCCACCAGCACCCATAGGTGCTTTCACCAAGCACCGTGTGTTGACAGCAATAAAAATAAATGGTAGTTTACTTTAGCAATGCTTTTAAGCTGTTTAGAGCGGCACTGCTCTATTGTAAATTCTGAGAGGACTTCAGGCCTGTTCTGGAGCTCTAATGCATGCATTACTTTCTTTGAGCCTAATGGAGGTAACACGTATGTAAAGACTGGTTTGTTTATAGAAGAGAGCACACAAAGTATCTCACATTTTAGTGACAAAAACATTTAAACAGGGAAGTAACCTAGATCTGAGTTTTAGCAGAGAATATTGGTGTTTAAACAATCAAAACTGGTTTTTTTAATTTCTTACTCTACCACTGCCTTTACTGCCTTGGGCAAGTCTAATAAACCCTGATTTAACAATTTCCTTATCTGTAATACGAAGGTGATGACACTGCTTAACTATCTCCCGGGGGTTTTATAAAAATGAATCTTTGGAAATTGCTTTAAATCTGTAAAGTAATATGTTCCTGATCCGATTATAAAATTGTTAGGCATATTCCCTTTGATTTTAATAGGATTTGAATGGGACCTTTCATAAGTACAGTTACTGGTGTTCATGAAGTTTTAATATATTTATTTTTGTATAGATTTGTATGCATTTCCTGGATATCTTTGAAAAATAGAGTTTGTTGGAGAGGGAAAAAAAGATGCCATTGAGAACTTTCTAACAAGCGTTAGCAATTTATGCGATCTCGTCGTGAATTGAAATTGGGCTGTTTCTTAGAAGAACAGTAGAATACAGGGTTGTTTTGAATGCTAGGACATGTGTGATGTACAGAAGGGTCTATGTAGCTATAGTCTGGTATGAAGCAGTCATTTAGATATATTTGAAGTCAGCAACATTCTGGCAAAGATTTCCTCAGTCTTTGAAAGAGAACTAAACCATGCACAATTCATGCAGTATTTTTTGTGCCTGAGTGAAAAACGTGGGCTTTGAGTTATGGCAGATATTCTGTCATTCCCTCAATCCAGTCTGTTCAATAAATGACATTTATGGGCCATATTCTTGGCTGTGCTGAACTTCAGTGCTGCAGCGATTTCAGAATTGTAGTATAGCTCCTTGATTCTCAGGGTGGATCTCTATCACCCCAAGCCCTTAAAAGAGGTGAGAACACCCTGAGAAATGGTCTAATATGTGCCTTCTAACTTGGGCAACTCCACTGAACTAAATGGGAAAATAAATGGGGGGGGGGCCAGAGATGTCCTTAGTAACAGAACATGTCCTGATGCATGTAAATCTGCTGCAGTAGCACCTATAAAAATGGACCTATGTAGGCACATTAAGGATGGGTTTTGAGCCTTAACCACAGATTTTTGTATGATTGCCTTGTATTCTACACCACAGTGGCAATGCATGGGGGTGCATGTGCACCCCCTGACCGACTGCATTTGCTGCTTAGGCGATGGGAAGTGGGGGGAGGTGGGAGCACTGGTGGGCCCCCCCGCCCTCCCCTGCAAGCACTGCAGCCACTCCCAGAAGGAGCCATAGCCACTCCCAGAAGTGGCTGCAGTGATTGGCTGTTGCAGGATTAGCCACCAGGGGTCTCCCCGGGCAGTGAGATCAGCTGTGGGGGGACCCCTGTGGTTGGCAGGACTGGTTGTAGGGGGGGCATGTGCCCCCCCCAACTAAGGTGGCACCAGTCACCCATGCTACACCAAGCTTGTGACATGTGCTGTCTTTAATTTGCATGCATAAGAAACATTGTTTTACCTGTTTCCAGCAACTCTTTGCATAAGGCAGCAGGATTTGGACATTTTACATCTCTCAGTTAGTATTAGTGCTTTATAACAAAAGTCTGGGCTGCTATGCCATGGTGCCTTAGTCTGGTGGACCTACATCCCAGAAGAGCAGAAGGGGTGTTCACTCTGGTGTCCTACTGCCCAGGGATCAAGAAGCATAAGTCATCAGCCAAGCTAATAAGAGGGATACCTGTATACTGTGTAACCATACAAAAAAACCCAACCTTGTGCTGAACCAAGTACAGGAAATGGAGCATGAGGTTTGTTAGGCTTCTTGCAAGGAGAACCCACAGCTGCTATAGTTACCAAACAGGAATGGATCACGTGAACCCAAACCAATTTTAGCACCAACTTTGTGTGTAACTGATTACAGATTTGATTAAGAGGTTGGGTTTCATTGCTTTTTGTTTTTGTTGGGCAGTTACTACCAAAAATTAGTGCTTTCCAAGCCTGATTGTAGGTTCTTGTGTAGATTTATCCTCGGGACAAACATTACACTTACACCAATTTAAGTGATAAGAAACCGATTTAAACCTGTAACAGAGCATAAGTTCAGTGTGCATAAACCGGCTTCAAAATGGCCAAAATTGGTTTAAGATTGTGGCAGTGCACTTGCAGTGCCTGCCACTTCAAGGACTGAGTTAGCAGCCAGCAGGTGCTTAATTGTGGCAGCCATTTTAGAACACTGGCTGCCTATATAAACATGGCAGTTTGCTGCTGCCTGCCCAGGAAGAAACATTGCCTGGCCAAGCTGTATGGAACATTTAGCAGGTAGGAGCTGGAGGCTCTTGGTCCTGGGCATGACCTAAAACTGCACCCTGCTGGGGATGGGCGACCTGGTGGGCCTCCTGGTGGTGTGGCAGTCCCCAGTTACCTCCCCAGTGAAAGGCAAGGAGGGGCACCTTAACTCCAGCCTCCATCTTTGGGTGGGCTTTGGAGGCAGTTGTGGGAGCAGTGGGGCCAGGCATGGCAAGCAGAGTGCCACCTGAGCCTATCAGGGATGCAAGATCCTGGAGACCCCACAGGGGGTAGTGTGAGGAGCATAGAGTGTGGCCTTGCATGGAGTAGGGCGGAACAGGAGTAGGCCTGAAGGGCTGTGCGTGAGGGGTCTGGACAAGGAGTAGACATGAAGGGTAGTCCCGGGGGTGCTTTGAGTAGAGCCGAACAGGGAGTAAGCCTGAAGGGCAGTGCAAAGGTCAAACCTGAGAGCAGTTCATCATGAAGATGAGAAGGCCCTAGGGTGGGGTGTGATATAGAGGCCCTAAAGGTAGCATACTAGGAACCTCATTCTTGGAAAAGATGCCAAGGCATGTTTGTGGATGCCTGAGGCTGTAGTTTGGGCCAGAGGCTGAGAAGGGGGCTCAGCCAGAAAGTTAGGGGTGAGTCCTGACCCCAGTAAGTCCTCTGCTGCAAGGAGGCTGTGTGTAGAATGAAAGTAAGACCAGTAGTTGAGCATAATGACCTGCTACTCCAGGGAGAGAATGAGAGTCCCTGTGAGACCTGGAAGCACCAGTTGTGGTGTGGGTTAAAAACATTATGTGGATGCCATCTGCAAGCCATGGGCTGCAGCATAGGGGAGGTTGGAGCTGCAGATAGTGCCCCCTGGCATTGGGGCATGTAATGGGCAGTCTCCCACATTTACCATCCATGTATGAGAACACCAAAGTTGTGGTAGAGGAGACAGGGCAGATTGCCGCATAGAGACTGGTGGGCAGGCTGGCATGGGACCAGGCCCCTAGTGTGCCCCTGTCACAAAGATAAACATGGTTGAATGTAGTATCAGACTTAACTGATTTGGGTCAAACCGGTTTATACAATGTCTGAGACCCCTTCCTGGTTTAAATTAACACCCCCCACCCCTGCATCCCAGATGCCTTGCAGCCCTGGGCAAGGCTGTCTTCTCCAGAGAGTAGACCTGGCCCTGCCATCTGCTCCCTAACTGGAGCTCCACCAGAAACTGCAGGCACAGCAGGGTCTGTCTTGTTTCCTCCTGGTCCCCCCCAGGCCCTCCTGCAGGGCATTCCCCTGAAAAGGAATGTGGTATGCTAGCTAATGCTGAGATGTGTCTGTGTGTCTCCAATTTCACTGGGCCAGGCAGACAGAACAGTGTCCACTTAGGGCTTTTTGGAACTAATCAACAGGTTCCTCTCTTCCTTCCTTGGAAAAAGCTATTTAAGAAGAGCTTCAACTAATGAGAGAGGCTTTTGTTTTGTTAAACATAGCCCTGTGCTGGCTCCTTTGCTGATTAGGTTTTCAGGTGTAAGAGGGAGATTGAAAAGCTCAGTATCATCAACAGATGCATGCACTTCATCCCTTCCGCCTTTGCCTCAGAGTGCTAGCTGGGGGTTAGGATCTGGCAAAACTCCCATCCCTTGAGCAATGAGCAGAGAAAATGCCTGGGATAGTGCAGGCAAGGTGGGGTTTACACACCCCTCCCTAATCAGAGTGTCCTGCCAGGGCCTCGCTATGTCCACCATGTCCTTAGTTCAGCAGTGTGGAAGAGATGGGAGGGCTGCCTTAGTGTCCCATGGCTTCAAGCCTGAGCCACTGCAGGCATGTGCCCGCATTTCCTCAGTCCAGAGGGAATGTCTGTACTGATACAAACCAATTCAACTTAGGCAGGTTAAACTATCCTGCAAAGATTGAATCAATTCAGGCTCAGGCTTTTTGAATGTCTGTCCCTAGCCTGTTGACATCCCAGAGGGGCTTAATAAAAAGGAACAGGCTTGAGTCAGGAAGGAAGGATTAAGCCTTCTTCAATGTGTTTTGTGAATACTTCTGATGCTACATTTTTAACAACAGCTGCAAGAATGATCTAAGTCATCTCATAAAAATAAATATCTGTTAGTTTTCCAGATTAGAAGAATTAAAAGCACACCAAAAGGATTAGAGTCACAGAATTTAAGGTGATATATTCAGTACTGTGAACCCCACACCTTAAAAAATAGGGAGTTAGATCCCCAAATCCTGAGATTGCAGCAAGACCTGGATAGGTTGCAGGTGTGGGCTAACAAAAACAGGATGCGTTTCAATACTGACAAGTGCAGGGTGCTGCATTTATGCAGTAGTAACCAGCAGCACACTTATAAGACAGGGAAGCTCCCTTCTTTAGAGCACAGAGGCAGAAAGGGATCTTGGAGTCATTATTGACTCCAAGATGAACGTGGGCTGACAATGCGAGGTCACGGTCGGGAGGGCTAACTGGACCTTATCATGCATCCACAGGTGCATCTCAAGTAGGTCCAAGGAGGTGATCCTCCCCCTCTGCGTGACACTGGTCAGGCCACAGCTGGAGTACTGTGTCCAGTTCTGGCCACCCCACTTCAAGAAGGATGTGGACAAGAGAGGGTCCAGAGAAGGGCCACCCATATGATCCTGGGCCAGTAGGGCAGACCCTACAAAGAGAGGCTACGGGACCTGAACCTGTTCAGCCTTCACAAGAGAAGGCTGAGGGGAGACCTTGTGACCGTCTATAAACTCATTAGGGGGGACCAGAAGGGTTTGGGGGAGACCTTGTTTCCCCTAGCACCCTCCGGGATAACAAGGAATAACGGCCACGAGTTGTTAGAGAGAAGGTTTAGATTAGATATCCGTAAGAACTACTTCACAGTCAGGGCAGCTAGGATCTGGAACCAACTTCCTAGGGAAGTGGTGCTGGCTCCTACCCTGGGGGTCTTTAAGAAGTGGCTTGATACCTACCAGACTAGGGTCATTTGAGCCCACTTTTCCTCCTGCCCAGGCAAGGGGTCAGACTTGAAGGTCTACAAGGTCCCTTCCGACCCTACTTCTATGATTCTATGGTTTAAAGATCTTGAGATCTTAGTTCTGAGTTTTTAGGGAGGACTCGGTCTTGTCTCTCAGTTTTTCTCTACCAGTGTGAGAACTAGAAACTTGCATTAAAAAAACCTCAACCATGATTGGCCATTTGGTTTTATAGACTCATTAATTTAGAAGCTAGGTCTTTTAGAAAAAAAAAGTCAAATAGCTATAAAACTGATGGATACCTGCACAATCCTTTTGTCTTGAGGTGTTTTATGGCAACATTAATCCCATGTTCATGAAAGAGTTGGAGTGGTAAATAGTTAATTCAGTAGTTTAAAAAAAATCAGCAACAGAATTCTGACTATGTAACCTGTGCAGTACTTCTGTAAACCTCAGGGAATATTTTAGAAGTCATTAACAAAACAGTAGAGAAGTTTTAACCTAAGTGTCTTCTGCCGTACAGCAGGGCTGTTCAACCCCCTAGCGCATCGGCCAAATTGAACCCGCAACACTGGGTGATCCAGCCCATGCTGCTTCCTATGGGTCCAAAAATTTGGTGACAGGATATGCACTTATGCCCTGCTTCCAATATTCTGAAGGTGTGGGGAACACCGTAGGCTAGACGGCATGCACAGTGGGGTAGTGTGGGGCCCCAGACCCACTACTGGTGAGTTGGATCTGATTCTGGCACGCGGGGCTGGGCAGGGATGATACAGAGCCCTGAAACCCTATCCTGATGCATAGGGAAAATATGGGGACTTGAGGCCCAATCCCAGTGCACAGGGCCCAATCCTGGTGCTCAGTGGTGGAGTGGGGCCCCAATCCCTCAATCTCAGTGTGCAGGTTAGGGTATGGGAGTGTGGGCCCCAAGGCTCAATTTCAGCACATAGGGGCCAATCCTGGTATATTGAGCATTGTCTGATCTACAGTATGTTTAGATAAACCTTATAGAGATGCCCCTTGGTGTTTATTAACAGTGTGTTATTTCTTTAATTTTCTTTCCCAGAGTTGAATTGGATCCTCATGTCCGGGATTGCATTCAGACATATATTCGGGAGTGGCTGGTTGTTAATCGAAAGTAAGTTACATGCTTGTAAATAAACTATGAAATAGCATGCTTCCTTTTATTTAGTATAGTGACAATGTATGTTGTTAGAACTAGTCCAAAGGAACAGTAATTTAATTTGCTGAAGAAAGTATTTGTATTTCCAGTAGAATTTGTTAACCTTTTTGTTTTGTTTGGACAGATGTACTATAATCCAAAAAAAAAACCTCTTGCTACTGCTTCTTAGTTATTTTAGAACCTTGACAGAATAAATTTAAGGAGGAAGCAGCTCATGTTGACTATACATGATGGATGATTTCTGTGAAATCTGAACACCATACTGTCCATGTTTACACATTGTTTAAGAATCATAAGCATTGTCTTTGGGATGAGATATGGAACTGACCACTTGTGATCATTAATGTTTCCATGTCACTGCTTGCAAAATCCTAACCAAAATCTAGCCTGCCTAATAATTAATCACTCTTAACTTAAATTGCTCTGGCACTTACTGTGCAGGATCATAGGTCTGAAAGGAACCTTCTGGTTTACACAGTTCAGGCCTCTGTTAGCATAGGAAACCGTGTCAGAAAAACGCTTTCATATGTAACCCTTGGCATGACACTACATGTGCCCTCACCTGAATAATGGGATCCTGGGGTAGCCAGTAGCCCTGCCCAGCCCCCCGGGAAGCTGCTGCAGTGCCCCCAAGCAGAGAGCCTCCCCTTACAATCAAGCACCCTCACAGACAATTCTCAAACTATTTACAAGATTTGATTATTTACACATAACAAATAATCATTAAATAAGTGCATAGATATACCAAATAATAAACCCTCAAGAACTTATTTACACAGTCTCTCACTTGCACACAGTGTACTGGGGATCCCGTGTGCACTGCTTCTGGTGGGGTATTTCAGGGAGCGGGACTGCCTGTGTCCCTGCACATGGTCTGTGGACACTCCCTGGCACTGGTGTCCGCCTCCATGCTCCTGGAGTCTCCGGGCAGCAAGGGTCTCCAGGCATCAAGCTGCGGCTCCTCTTCTGCAGTTCTTGCAAGATAGCCTCCCCATGTCTTCGACCCTCTTTCCCAGCTCTGCTGTGAACAGTGTCTGGGCTGCAGGCTATAGCAACCATCCTGTCCCACACAGCCTCACAGCCCTGGTAAATGCAGCCCTTCCCTGGGCTTTGCCTGCCCCTGGGGCCCCTCACCCATCAAGGAAACTAGGGCAGACTCCGGCAGTCGTGTACCTCCAACTACATTCCCATTGCCATATTAAACACAATTTTCCTTGAAACCTGAGGTGAATTTATTCTTTTCTTAGGCTGTATATAGATTATCTTAATTATGTATCTTCAAGTATCTTCACTTGTATGTAGCATTACTGTTTTTTTTATTAGGCTGTGAATGGAAAGATCCTTGTGGGTAATTTTAAGCTTGTGAATTACTCTGATACCTGTCAGGATAAAGTTGCCCAAGGAAACGTAATTTATGCCACTTATCATTCTAAAATGGGATAAGAAAGCATGATGTGTGTTGTCATTCAGTTCAAATGTATATGTGCAAACTTGAATGTTCTTTTATGACAATGGCTACTTAGTTTTAAAGACTGTGTTCAGTAGGGCGTGTTGGAGTCTGTATTTTTAAGTATTTTAAAATGTTCGATCCTGTGTGTAAAACTTTTGGGGAAGCTGGAGAAAGAATTAGAATTATTTCTATCCATTGGTTTATGTGTGAGGCTGTAGCAGGGGCTGGGATGCAGCCCCTACTAGACCCCTGAAGGAGGGGCTGTATGAGGGGGGAAACTTACCCAGCAGGGCCCAAATGAGCCACGCCGTCCTGGCACATTGGCAACAAACCCTGGGGAAATACTTACCCGGTGGGGTCCGGGTGAGCCATGCTTCCTCAGTGATGCAGGGTGTAACTTCTCATGCCTCTCTCCCGAGCGTCATGCATCTGGACTCTTTTACAAATCTCGCTGTGGCTTCTTGGGCTGCATGGCCAGGTTAGTGGGAGTGGCCTCGGGTCAGATCCCCAGGGGTCTCTCCTGCTATGTCTTTGATGATAAAGGGTTTTAAATCGGGAGAACAATGTCTGGTCCTGTACCCCTGGTTCTTTCCCTTGGCCTTCCTCGTGACAGCCTCTTCTTGGAGCTCCACCTCCCCTACACCCTGCCTAATGCCAACCGTGATGTTGCTTGTCAGGGCCGATGTTCAGGCCCTCCCCTGCGCTCAGTCCCTTACGGGTGCAGTTGTTGACCACCAGTGTAGCTAGTGCCGAGCTCTCCCTGCGGCCCCTCTCTGCTGGCTGGTCTATGTGGAGCTGGATTCTACTTGGACTGCCGCCTCCTTCGACGCATCACCGATTCCCTGAGTTTGGTACCTGCTGCTGGTTGTTGGGTTCAGGGTCCTGTCCTGGCTGCGTCTGTCACCTTCCCAGTCACTGGGGCTACCGGCTCTGGCCCATGACGGGTCTGCCAGCGGCTCCTTGAGCCCACGCTGGCCCGGTATTCCCTCCATGCTCCCTTCCTGAGGGAGCCACCAAGCCTTCTCCTTCTCTGCACCATCTGGCTGTTCTGACCCTTCTGGGCCAGCTGGGGACGCTCCTTCTGGTCCCCCCAGCTCCTTTCCAGGTGAGCCTTTTCTGCCGGCTCCGGCTGCCCGCCCAGCCAATCGCCCTTGGCATGCTTTTATAAAGTGTGCCCAGGCAGACACAGAAGCCATTCCCAGCTCCTCCCAGCTCCTCCGTGGGTTTTTTCTTTGATCTTCAGAGCTGCTGCAGTTTCACTTTCACAGTGAACAGCTGTGGACGTGGTGTCCCACCGTATCTCCCCTTCTCCCAGTAAGTTTTCCTTACACAGAGACCAACTCCAGAAAGGGAACTCACCCAGCAGGTTAAGACAAGCTATGTTGCTTGGCATGGCAGGGAAGAATGCCGAGGGGGAGGGAAACCCACCCGGCAGGGTCAGAATGGGTTGCACTTCCTCAATATGCTAGAAGGAGATCTGGGGGAAGGAGGGCGGAACTGAAGCAGCACACCGGGTCCAGGGAATATATGCCTTGGGAGTTGGTGCTGATGGCTCATAGGAAGCCCAGGAAGTTTAAAAGGAGAACACCAAAAGAGGTTTGGCATTTAGTATCCAGGGGAAAAAAGATTGTGTGGCAGGACTGGGAAGAGGACTCCACTGCAACAGAGACCCAGCCAGCCAAATCCTTGTGGTACGCTGGGATACTGCAACCCCAAGTGAGTGACCAATCTGATCCCAGAACAAGATAAGTAATGCCGGATGGTGAGGTACTTGTGGGTTGACCCACCAGTTGGATGGATGGGGACACCAGAAGAGAGTGCTCAGTGAAAGGTTGTCAAGCCTAACAGGAGAGAGATGCCATAGATGGTGTTAGCCTCATAGGACCTTAGATAGCCCAGGCAAAGGAGAGATTTGCCTGGAGGAACTGAATAAACAGTCACCAGGTTTAAATCAGCTACAGGGAGCTGAGATGGACCTCCAAACCCAGGTTCTAAGTTTTTTTTTTTTCCCCTTGAGGAAGTAATAGACTCTCATCCCCTTGTTTATGTTTTCCTCTTATTTTATTTTCAGTATTCTCAGGTAAGGGAGAGATATCAGGGGAAAGTAAGATCCCCTGAGCACCTGAGTTAGAGTTAATTTAAGTCATAGGATGTACACCTGGGATCTGGTGAGTTACCTGATTGAGAACCTAGGAGAGTGGTGAGTAGAGATCTTATCACTCAGGATCCACCAATCCCTGTTAGAAGAAAGACTGCCTTAAGTTAGGCTGGAACATTCAAGTGAGAGATCTGTCTAGATGGGATGGCCACCAACCCTTTGTGGAGTCAGACACTGAATCGCTGCGGGGAGAAACCGAGACCCAGTGACTTGCACTTATTGTCAGCAGAGATGGACGACTTATCACCCAAGAGGAAAGGGGCAGGGTAAAGGAGTGTTGGAGCCCTCCAGAAAACCAAAACTCATCAGTACAACCATCACTCTAGGCACCACTGATACTCCCAAAGAATAGTATAATATCAAGACATGGCACCCACTCACTCAGAGAGGCCCTACACACTGCTGCTGACAACAGAACTAGAGTATCAAAGTCTATTTTAATATTTCTTATTAAGACAAAGGATTCCAGATAATTTTGTGGGCAGAAGTCAAAAATAACATGTAAAAGTAGACTTCCACTGATGTTAGAACATGCCTGTGCACTGGAAAGTTTTATATGGAATGTCAAATGATCTCCAAAATAGCCCAGGTGCAGTTTGTGCAGCTGTCTTCAACAAGTTCATTTGCTTGACTTACCTCATCTGTCAATGGAGCGGTTAGTGATCCGTCTTAGTTTGATAAAATAGCAGTTGGTTAAAGTCTAAAAGGAAGATAAAACATGGATTAAAGTTGTACTCTGAGTCACTTCCATATCATCTACAATAAACTGATTTCTAGTGGAGACTTAAAAGAAATACAGTAGCAATATTGTAAGCATGGTATCTGATAGGGGTGCGCGAAATGGGCCATATTCGATTTGGATTTGGCCCGAATCAGGGACAGTGATTTGATTCATTGATTTGGGTCACTGTCTCCAATTTGATTCGACTGAATCTGAATCTGAAGATTCAATGCTTATTCGGAGAATCAGCGATTCGGCCATAGACACAGCTTTAAGTGTTGTTTTTTTTTCTATATACCTCAAGGTACCAGGTGCGGCTCATGAACTCTGCGATGATGGGGTGAATGGAGAGTCCCACAGGAGCGTGAGGGGGCTGGTGCCTTCTGGGTCTGGGGGGGCACCTGGGGTCCCCCTGTGGCTGACCGCTGAGCTGGGGTGGGTGGGGGACTCCCCAGCATGCTTGGCAGAGGACCCAGAAGTGGACCAGAAGTACAAAAGATTGTAATTGTTTAGCTGAGAGAGAAATTAAAAGACATAAAAATATATCAAATGGAGAATAATAGAATGTGATTAACCATAAAACTCATGAAATAAATTGTGCAATTTGTCATAAGTTTGAGTTCTATAACTCTAATGTGTTTGCCTTGCCCATGAACATATAGCTCACATGACTGGAGTACTGTCATGGATGTGTATAAACTGTTCAAGAAGGACAGGCAGGGGAGAAGAGGAGGAGGAGTTGCACTTCATGTAAAGGAGCTGAATGATTGTTAGAGCTCAAGTGTGAAACTGGACATAGGCCTGTTGAAAGTGTCTGAGTTCAGGTGAGAGAGGAGATCAACGAGAGTGGTGATGTGGTGGATGCCTGCTATAGGCCACCAGGCCAAGAGGATAAAGGGGATAAGGCTTTCCTTAAATAGCTAGTGCAAGTTTCCAGATCACAGGCCCTGGTTCTCATGTGGAGACTTCAGTCACCCTGACATCTGCTGCAACATAGCAGTGCATAGACAATCCATGAAAGTTTTGGAGAGTGCTGTGGACAACTTCCTGGTGCAAGTGTTGGAGAGGCCAACTAGGCTTTTCTTGACCTGCTTTTCTTGACCTGCTGCTCACAAACAAGGAAGAATTGGAGGGGAATGTAGCAGTGGAGGGCAACTTGGGCAGCAGCAACCATGAGATGTTTGAGTTCAGAATCCTGAGGAAAGGAAGGAAGGAGAACAGCAAGTAACTACCCTGGACTTCAGGAAAGTAGACTTTGGCTCACCGAGGGAAATGATGGGCAAGATCCCCTGGGAAGTCAGACTGAGGGGGAAAGGAATCTAGGAGAGCTGGTTGTACTTTAAAGAAACCTTACTGAGGGTGCAGGAATGAAGCATCTCAATGTACAGGAAGAGTAGCAAGTATGGCAGAAGACCGGCTTGGCTTATCAGAGAACTCTTCAGTGAGCTAAAGCAGGAAAAGGAAGCTTACACTTGTAAGTGGAAACATGGACAAACAACTAGGAAGGAGTATAAGAGTATTACTCCGGCATGCAGGGATAAAATGAGGAAGGCCAAAGCACAGTTGGATTTGTAGCTAGCAAGGAGTGAAGAAGGGTTTCTACAAGCATGTGAGCAACAAGAGAAAAATCAGGGATAGTGTGGGTCTCTAAATTGGGGAGGCAACGTAGTAACAGATGATGTGGGAAAGGCTGATGTACCCGGTGCCTTTTTCACCTTCATCTTCACAGGTAAAGGTAGCTCCCAGACTAGAACCTGGCAACACAGTTTTGGGAGGAGGTGAACAACCAGCAGTGGCAAAAGAGCAGGTGAGGGCCTGGTTAAAAAAGCTAGACATGTACAAGTCCATGGGGCCAGATAGGGTGCACCCAAGGGTGCTGAGGGAGTTGGCTGATGTAATTGTGGAGCCATTGGCCATTATTTTTTAAAACTTGTGGCAATTGGGAGTGGTCCCAGATGATTGGAAAAGGGCAAATTTAATGCCCATCTTTAAGAGAAGAAGGAGCACTTGAAGGAGAAACAGGTGATTTAGGAACAGTTGGCATTGATTCACCTAGGCCACTTCATGCCTGACCAACCTGATTGCCTTCTATGATGAGGTGCTTGGTTCTGTGGATGCGGGATGAGTATTGGATGTGATATAATTTGATTTTAGCAAGGCGTTTAATATACTCTCCCACAACATTCTTGAAAACAAGCTAAAGAAGTACTGGTTAGTTGAATGGACTGTAAGGTGGATAGAAAACTGGCTGGATCATTTTGCTCAGAGGGTAGATCACTGGGCTCAGACATGGATTGATGTCTAGTTGGCAGCTGATCTCAAGTGGAGTGTCCTAGGGCCAGTTTTGTTCAATATTTTCATCAATGACCAGGAACACGGATGATTTGCAGATGTTGCCAAGCTGGGGGTGTAGTAGATACACTGAAGGGTATGGCTAGGATTCAGAGAGACTTAGGGAAATTGTATGATTGGACCTAGATAAATCTCATGAGGTTCAATAAGGACAAGTGCAAAGTTCTGCATGTGCGATGGAACAATCCCACGAAGCAGTACAGGCCAAGGACTGACTGGCTAAGCAGCAGCTCTGCAGAAAAGGACCTGGGGTTTACAGTGGACAATAACTGAATATGAGCCGAGAGTGCGCCCTTGTTTTAAAGATGGCTAATGGCATACTGGGCTGCCTTAGTAGGAGTGTTGCCAACAGATTGAGGGAAATGATTCTTCCCCTTTATTTGGCACTGGTGAGGCCACATCTGGAGTACTGTGACCCATTTTGGACTTCCCACTACAGAAAGGATGGTGACAAATTGGAGGCAGTCCAGTGGAGGGCAACAGAGTGAGAGGATTTAATAGCAGCCTTCAACTACCTGAAGGGTGGTTGCAAAGAGGATGAAGCTAGACTGTTTTCAGTGGCAGCGGATGACAGAACAGGGAGCAGTGGTCTTAGGTTGCAGCAAGGGAAGTTTAGGTTGGATATTAGGAAAAACTTTCCTATTAGGAGGGTACAAAAGCACTGGAACAGGTTACGCAGAAAAGTTAATGGAATCTCCATCCTTTGGAGGTTTTACGCCCAGTTAGGCAAAGCCTTGGGTGGGATGATTTATTTGGGGATGATTTATTTGGGTTCTGCTTTGAGCAGTGGTTGGACTAGATGATCTCCTGAGGTCCCTGCCAACCCTAATTTTCTATGATTCTATGATATTGGAATTGTAATGTTATCGCATACTAAAGGTTCCAGTATATGGCTTAATTTTTTTGTTATGAACATCATCTGTCATTCTTCAGGGCACAAGATAGCTGATTTCTGGAGCTAGGCTTGGGACTTGCTCATTGCAAGTAATTCCATAATTTTTCACTTCCAGTTTTCTTGCATACTGTTCTGAACTGTGGAAAAACTGGCCAGTATCAGAGGTCTTAAATATCGTGCCTTGTGTTTGATTTTGCATTGCAATTGTTCATATTCCTAAAATGTAACTGAGACGGTCAAGAGAATTTGCGACAGTAACATATGATATTGCTCAAAATCACAACTCTGATTAAACCAAACTGTCTCTGAAAAGAACCTTTAGTGATAAAGGAAATAACTGCCTCTGATTATTACCATCTAACACAATGCACTAAGAAGGAGCTACTGCAAAGACTGGTATTTGCTAACTTGAAAAATAGGTAGATTTCTTAGGACAAGATTTGTGTAGTCTGAATGATGACAATACTCAGTATCAGAACTCCATAGTAAAATGCTTTTCGGAGACTTGATTATACATGATGTAGTCCACTGATATTATTGGATGGTGGGTAGGAAAGCGTATAGAAAGAACAGTATGACCTGAAGTTTGGTAGTTGGGATGAAGAGGCAGGAATCAGTTAACCAAAAGCACAGTGAGAGGTTATGGTGCTAGTGTTGGGATAGGGGTAGGACACAGGTAGGGAATCAATGACTGATATTGTGATCCCACTGCTGTATGATAGTCATGGGGATTTCTTCTGTCCTAAAGCTGCTGTAAGTAGCAGTCAGGCAGTGACTGATTCTGCACCATTGAGTGAACCTATTCTTCATGGAGTTCAGCTGTGTTCTCTAATAAGTTAGACCAGAGGTTCTCAAACTGTGGTCTGTGGACCACCACTGGTCCACAAGCTCCATTCAGGTGGGCCGCAGAAAGGTGACCTAAGGCTAAAGCTGACAAACATTACACTTGATTTCCCAGAACGTTGCAAACCCTCCCACAAAAAACAGGCACATCCATCACATTAGAAAGGTAAGACTACTGGTCTTAAAACACGAGTTATGTGCTTTAATTTGTAGAACAAAAAAAAGTTTATTAAGTCTGCCAAGACCCTCAGCACTTTTCAAGTGGTCCATGAAAAAAAGTTTGAGAACCACTGAGCTAGACCATTTGCTAAAATCAAACTTTGCACCTTTTTTAATTTTAAGTGCCAGCATATTATTGTTGTATGAAAAAAAAACTTTTTTTTTTTTTTTGGAAAAGGACAAGTAGAAATAGTTTCTGGTATGGCTTACAGATTTAAATATAGCATTTATATTAAAGGAAAGCCTTCAAGTAATTAAATGGCTTTGCTTGCTGTTGATGGTAATAAAAGAAACAATAAAGCAACACTTATATGTTAAGGGCTCTAAAACAGCTTAAAGTAACTATCTTTAATCTTGGATGATTAAGGCTATTCTATAACAAGGTCATATTCAAGGAGATCAGGGATGTCACTGAATAATTCCTTCTCTTTTATGACTTCATTTTTCATTGCCACTGAAGTGATAAACAATTAAAATTCAAATAATTAAAATGCAAACACACCAGAGCATATCATTCAGTTACTCCCAAAATGTAATAAAAAAGTGTCTCCCTAATCAATAATTGCTTATTATGACTTGCAGTAATTATACAAAACATTAAGATGCTTAGCTATTGCTTTGGAAGAAGTATGGAAAGGAAGCTGAAAATCAGGATGCTGTAATTGAGAGAGGGAGACTGGCTACAAAATGTTATTGTGAAACTTAACAAAATGTTTATGTTCTTAACATGTCACTAAAGGCATCACTTAAATATTTCATAAATATTGTGTAGAAAAAATTACTATAAAAATCAGTAGAGCACTAAACTTATTTATTTACCTTTTATGTTGGCATTTTCCCCATGATATCTACTTCCTTACTCCGTATTTCCAAGTTCTGCAAAGTTTTATAAGTGCAGCTGAGACAGCTGCAACTTCAGGCAGAGTTGGTAGCAGCAGGAGTAGGACGGAACAGCATACTTCCCTAAATATTGTGGCACTTGTTATACCCTCAGTAGTATGAGTTAGTATTCAGGTTTTCTGTGCCTTTCCCATTCTGGCATGTGGCATTTCATCAGCTTATGCTTTGCTTGCTTTCCTGTTCTCTCCCATCCTACTTCATTGTAATGAACTATACCCAAAACTCATCCTTGTCAAGAGTGTGATGCATAAGCTGGAAAATAAATTTGGAATAGCAATGTAATGTCCTGCTGCAATTTTGGAGCATTTTCCTGCAGGGTAGTAACACTATCATTGTTGGAACATCTCTTGAGCCTTCTGTTTTTCAACGCCAAATGCCACCACATTGAGAAGCTGAGGGTAGATAAAATTTGTATCTTTGTATCTCTGCCTTTTACTATTGCAAATACAGAATGTGATGGATACAACAAAATAAAAAGGAGCCTCTACTTGATCTGAGGGGAGGAAAAGGAATCTTGTTTTAGGGACTACACTTCTGTTGTTTCTAGTTCAAAAGATCCCTCTGGAACTGTAGGAAGAGGAGCAGGTTTTAGGGAGGACCTTAAATATCAAAGTTCCCAAGCCTAGATAACCCATTGGGCTAATGTGATTAAGGCAGGCTGGTTGCTGAAGCCAACAGTACATGAGAGAGCACTATGACTAGGTACCAAGTTACTGCTGGTACCAGTACATGAAAGAGCAGAATGTCCAAGTATCAAATATTGCTGGGTTGTGCAAGGGTGATCTTTAATACTAGTTCCAAGCAAGCCTTGAATTTATGTTTCTGCACTCCTTTCATGTAATTCCAGGAGGTCAGGAATAGGAAGCATTCTGTAGTCTTCTTTAATAATAGTCTACAACATGGCAGTGTTATTAAAGTAAGCTGTGGCATTTTGTGACCTTTCATTTTAGAATATTAATCTTTTTTTCATAAGTATTTTTTACTTACGTATTATTGCTCTCTCTTATGCTGTAACTTATATCAGCATATACTGTATTCTGAGATCTGCTTAAAGTCTTTATTGTTGTGTTTCTTGTTTAAAACTCACTCTATACAGGAGACATTACAACATGTTCATTAAGTTTCTTTATTTTATATCTTCTGTATATGGCCTTTGTTGCCATTAAATACATTATACAGTTTACAGACAGAAATATACTGTATAAGAAATACATTATACAGTATGTATACAGAAATATACCATTTAAGAAAGCCCATCTGAAAATGTTATCACTAAAATATGATTTTATTTCTTGTACATCCAGTTATTATAGATTTTAATATTACATAATCAATTCATTGAATTATTTCTTTACTTGCACATTTCTGCCCATGTTATACATGCAGTACATGCTTTGTTTCTTTTTCTCTGACTTTACCTGGCTTTTCAACAGTTGGTTGGTTTTGTTTTCTGTCCTATTTAATGGACAGTTTATTTTTTGAAGTAGAACCCATTATTAGCACTCTTTGGTCTATATTTACTGTTATTGATTGTGCTTGACAAATTTACTGTTTTGAAAAGGCTCAATAGCATTGGTCATTTGTGCTGGGTTGCCAACTTAAATGTGCATTAAGAGACAGTGAATCAACGCTGAAATAACAGCAGTTCAGAAGAGACCAATTTCTGGTGTGTTACCTGTTATGTCTGCAGAGGACCAGCCAGAAGACAAATGTCCCAAATTTTAATGCCCAAAGCCTGCTGACCAGGGCATCCAGAAGCAGAGACCTCTTACGTTTTGGGCGTACATCAGGTCCTTTTGTCAATACTTGAGTTGCACCTGTCTTGTCTTTGCAAATGATGATGAACACTTAACGCTCTTTTAAAAAACATTACCATAGAATGCCTGTATAAGCACAGTGGTGTCACAGGTAAACATTCAGTTATTTTACACGCATGATATCAAACCTGCATAGCAAGGTTTTGGTTATGCAATAATACTATAGCCTGACTCTTCTATTTTTGTTTTTCATGAATGCTTACTGAATACTGACTTGATTGGGTTTGATTTATAAAAGAAACCAAGGAAATTCAGATACTTCCAGCTTTATAAGTAAGAGATCCCTAACAGATTTTCATAAGACTCTTCAAAAACAAACATTTCAGTCGGAAACACTGGACAACAATGATGCACACTATCAGGTATTTTTCTTTTCAGCTGGATTTATTGAATATTATATATTTCCTTAAAGCTTGCTTTGTTTAAAACCAATGTTGTTATGTTTTTTTTTCAATATAAATCAAATGGCTGCACTGTGTGGCTGCTGCCTTAAGAGAAGCTCTGTAGCCAGTATTTCCAGAGGTCATGTATATTAAGGCAAATTTACAGCACAGATCAGTGTGAAAAACACCCCAAAAGCCTCTGCTCAGCTATTTCTCAAGGGCTTGTCACTTTGCCTGGGCAGCCTCTTGAATATGTGCATGTATGCACTGGCAGCTTTGTAGCTTGGCCTCAGGATCAAAGGCAGAGGCAGTTTTACCATTGTCTTTTGCTAAAAGCAGAATCAAGCCTTTATCTTGTGATAAAGAGATCTTGTGATAAAGGATAGTGCGGATATAGTTTCCTCCTGGCTATCACTGCCAGCCAGCCAGCACCTTCATATTGTACTTCAGGGTGGCTCATTGTGGCATCCTTATGGAGAGAAGTGTTAAGTTACTTAAGACTCTAGCCCCTCTCTTTTGGGAATCTTTTATTTTAGAAGAATAGTACCCAGCAAAGTCTGTGCAAGTAGAAGCTGGCCTAGACCTTGGGGTATATCTGGTCTGGTGGTGTTAAAGTAACTGAATACAGAAATATAGTACAGTTCATGGTACAGTGCTCCCATTGCTCTGTTGTAGTAAAATGAGAGATGTCTGTATACACTGCCTGATTTCTTTGCTATTATCCTAGCTCTTAATAAAGAAAACCCAACTCACTTCCAGACTTCTTAAATTGGATTCCTTTGAACAGAAATCCAGTTAAATCCCTGAAAAACAGAGTTGGAGCACATCTGGAAGAAGACAGCTCTGTGGGTCATTAATCCAACCCACTACTCTAACCCATCCCAGCTAAGCCTTGCCCAAGCATGAGTGACGATTTATTTTTTCTCAGTACAGTTCCAGCTTCATTCTACAACTACTAGCCATAGAGCAAAGAAAGCTAAATGGTACCAGAGGGGACTTATAATAGATTGAGTTGACATTGGAACTGTCATATTGTTTTATTTTTATTGTAGTAGGACCTAGAAACCCCCATCAGGAATTGGGAGTCCCAATGTGCTAGAGTAGTGTACATGCTCATAACAACAAAGATTATCTATTCCCATCGGGGTTTACATTTGGAGTGTATTGTGAGAGGCAGCAAACGCAGCTGGGTGGAGAGAGAAGAATGTGAGAAACAAATTGTATAATTATCAGTGGTCATAACACCAGCTACCTTGTCATAGTCTTGTGCTTTGTAGGCCTCACAGAAGAGATGAGTGAGGAAATACTCTTAACAAGGCTAATTCTGATTAATGGCAAGTTCTAGATTACTCCAGTTTCCAACTTGCTCTTTCTTTGTAAGAGGTTTCACTTAGTCCTTCTCCTACAGGCAAGCCTTGGACACTTAAGTGGACTCTGTGATATCTCATCAAGAAGCACTCTCACTTCATCTGAGTTTGATCTACGAAGCCTGCAGCCTGACCGTCGACTCGAAAATCTGCTAAAACATGTTAGTGCAGAGGACTTTGAAAAGCAGAATGAAGAAGCCCGGAGAACCAACAGACATCCAGAGCTCTTTGCCCTCTATCCAACAGTGGACGAGGTAAACTCATACTTCTGAACCTCTCCTTAGCTGGTTTGCAAGTCAAAGGGAAGAGCACTTTCAGACAGTCTCAGTTAGATGAACTCCATTCCAGTAAATATTCTTTCTTCCTTAAAAAATGAAATGCTTGCCAATTGGGGCAATGCATTATGGTCTTGTCTGGTTACAGAGTTAAGGTTCCATATAGAATTAATAACTGCTTAATAATGTGATTAATAATAGGAAGATGCTGTAGCTATACGGCCAGTTCCAGACTGCCCAAAGGAACATCTGGGAAATAGGATCTTGGTGAAGTTGCAGACTCTGAAGTAAGTATCTTCATATGCCTTGTGGTTTCACCAGCCTTCATGACAAACTTCATGTCACTTTTACATGCTAATTGTCTCATAACATACAACATATTTACATCATTCAGAGTAGATTTCTCAGCACCCATTATAATGCAGACGTAATGTTGCAGTTCTCTTTGGATTCCTCACTTTTTTCGTTCTTTGTCTTGTTTTCTATGACTACACATTGACAGGTTTTCTGAGAGAAACTATCCAAGAAAAACAGGTCCATAACTGAACATTTTTAGGAACCAATTCATATGCTCGTTGTGTGGTGTTAGGTTCTTTTTAAATATGGAAGCAACCTATAACTAGACTAGGACGACAAAGTTCCTTGAAACGTGGGAAAGTCCAGCTAAACAGCTAACTTCTCCCTTGTGCTTCTTAGAACCACTTACTTATGTACCCATGTTACAGAATTGTTTAGGGGGTTATCAGAAAATATGAGGACAAATTCTTTGCTACATCTAATAATAAGTCTTGGATGTATATGATAAGGAAGGCAATACTTAAGGGAAAAAAGACCTGTTTCAAGCTCCTCAGTGCTGTGGGTGGTTTCCTGCTGGCCAACTCTAGTTGTAGCCTCAGCATTACTGTAAACTGTGCCAAAGGCCTCAGATTCATAAGGGTACTGAATTACCTTGACTATGCCTTTTGGTTTGTTGACCACATTCCTCATGCTGACATTTTTATTCCTATGGTATCCATGTAAGACTGGAGAAATCACCCATGCTGGGGGAATCTTCCAACAGAATAAACCTCCCCCTACCCTTTCCCCTTCCCTCCCTTAGCTTTGGGAGAATTGAGATCCCTGAGATTATGCCAATATCTACTTATTTCATCAAGGAAATGCCAGATACAGCCTCTGTTTTTGTTTATAGAAGGTCACAAGAGTGATATGTTAATCAAATACTCTGTCTCTCTCTCTTTCCTTTTACAGGTTTGATATAGAAATAGAACCATTGTTTGCATGCATAGCTCTCTATGATATAAAGGAAAGGAAAAAGGTAAGAATGCAGCAGAGCAGAACAAAGAGCAATAACAAAGCATAAATATTGCATTGGTTAATAACTGCTTTTTTCAGGTGAATTTCATTACAGTCTGAAAATACTAGAATTCTTGGCCCTATATCTTATCTTTTGTGACATTCTTGTCTTTTGAAGGATTCAATTATATTATGTTGCCAAAAATAAAAAATGTATTTGTATGTATTAGAAATATGCTAAAATTCTGCTGCCATCCTTATACAACAACAATTGCATGTTTTGGATGCTTACAGCAGATCCTAAGCTTGTTTATAACGTGTCAGTCCAGCATGTGTTCTCTGATTATTTTTGGTCCCTCCTTTTCAGAATGTAGACATGAGGTAGTCACACCAAATGATCACATGTTACAATGCCGTGAGACACTGTGTGATGCAAAGTGGCATCAACTTCATTGGGGATCAGGCTGTAACGATGTAATCTGATATACATATCATGTTGCGTATTTGCAAACTTTAATTCCTTGTTGGTGGGGGAAGCTATTTTTGTTCTTTGGTGAGGGGGAAGCTTGCACTACTAGCTATTGTTTTTAGACTTTAAAAGTACCCTTTCATATAATTTAACTTTTCAATGAATAATAAATTCATGGAAATGTTGCTGTTTTAAAGATCTCTGAAAATTTTCATTGTGACCTGAACTCAGAACAGTTCAAAGGATTCTTGCGATCTCACACACCCACTGTTGAGCTATCTAGTCAAGCAAGATCTGCAGTATTTTCAGTTACTTATCCTTCTTCTGATATCTACTTAGTAGTGAAGGTATGTATCAATGCCACTTCTGTTTTTTGCTGGTTTCTAGCCCACAGTTTCTGACCATAGACATAGTTTGGGTTTATAAAATTTTCAAGCAAAAATGTTGTGCTGCCTAGACTTTTTGATATCCACAATAGTGTTGGTGTAAGTATCTACAGACGTATCTCGCTGCCCCGCGTTGTAGTTCTGCCAAACTTTCATGGATCCCGGTGTGACTGTCCAAAAGAAACTTAAAAGTAAAATCAAGTAAACCATTTCTAATTTTGAATAAGAGTCATTGTATCTGAAGTTGTCACCTGATATGTTTTATGGGACTATTTCTTTTTAAGCCTCAACATGATGTTGGTGAGCTTCTCCTTTCACTTGGCACTAGATTTCCCTTGATTCTAACCCAAATGCAGTAACACCAGTTTGGTTGTTCTGCTGAATACTAGGGGTTTTTTTTTTTTCAATCAGTAAGCACTGATTGAAAGCTAGGGGAATTATGATGATGGATTGTTCCTAGTTTTTTTTTTTTTTTAATTTGTGGTTGTCTGGTTTTGTTTTTTGGGTGTTATTTTCTTTTGGTAGATTGAAAAAGTCCTTCAGCAAGGAGAAATTGGAGAGTGTGCAGAACCCTACATGGTACTAAAAGAAAGTGAGGGAGGAAAGGTACGTATGATGATATCATGGATGTTAAATGAAAACAAGCAAACAAAGAGGAAAATAATAAAAAGAGCATCTACTCTTATTAAAATCTGCAAATTAGTGAATGGAAATAAGTCTTTTGTTACATATATAGAAAATCCTGGCTCAGGTGATTGACTGAAAACAGGTTGTAGGTAAAGTCAATACTTTTTATTTACTTCTCCAGAGATCAATGCCTAGGATGTTTTAAGCAGTGTCAAACAACAGATGACCAAATTTTCCAAGGGTAATGTCCACACATGGTACAAATATTTTCACACACATGGCATTGATTTGGGTGTGTAAACCACCTCCTTGCATGTGTATATAGCCAGTTAAACACTATCACTTCAAATATTTCTGTTGGTTCAGTTAACCATTATTTATCTCTTGAGAAGGGGATAGTAGTGTTTCTGCAACTTTTAAATGTATTACCATGTCAGAGTTCAGAAGAACAGTTATATTACCATTGATCATGAAACCTCTTGATTTTTTTTATGATAAATTTCAAGGTTATCACTCTGGGTGCAAGGTCAGTAAATAATGATGTTCATGGAAACCAGGTAAATATCTGCCTGTCCCTTATTTACATATAAAAACTTCACAAGCCTTTGAAAGAGTGAGGAGAGAGAAGTTTTTAACTCCAAATGATGCAACAAATCTCATCTGCTGCATATGAACTGAGTTGCTTGCACTACACCAGTTCCTACATGATACAGTGATAAATGCTTCAGAAATGGAGGATGAAATTCACCCCTGTGTCCGTACAAGGCTTTTACAATTCTGAAGCTCCTTCTTAAAGGTGGACCTGGGCTTAAGTGGTGCCTATGCCTTGCATTGGTGTTTCTCAGTGTGGCTAATCTCACCCAGACAGAGAGAGAGAGAGAGAGGGACCATCATTACCACCCTGCATGCTGACGGTAGCCTTGCACAATCTATACTTCATATGAGAAGGACTCTTACTCTAGTACCATTTGCTTTAAATAAATAATTTAGAAAAGGTTAAGAATGCACACTGAAAATAGTTTTTTGCTGCTTTGTTTTGAAGTTAAATTTAGGGCTTTTTCATGTATTGATTTTGTGTGTGTATGTGTACATTTTTCTTTTAGAGCAAAGAAAAAATTGAAAAACTGAAAACCCAAGCTGAGTCCTTTTGCCAACGTTTGGGGAAATACCGGATGCCTTTTGCCTGGGTTCCCATAAGCTTAGCCAATTTCTTTAACATTTCAACACTTGAAAGAGAAATACCCGAGGCAGAAAATGTAAATGGTAATAATTTAAATATTGTTTTTAACGCAAAACAAATCTTTACTAATGGAAATATTGGTAAGCGATCTGCCAGTGGATCAGAGTATTGTCATCAGCAGGGATCCTGGTTTTCTATGATTAAAAATTGCACATTCTCTGACTAAAACCCCCAAATCCATGATAAAAATTAAAATCCATGATAAAAATTAAAGTTCCTCCACAGCCCTTCCCAGTGCTGCTGGTGCCCCGCACTCCCCCCCACAGTCTCAACAGCCCTCCCGACGCCCCTTGCAACAGCCCCCCAGACCCACAGACATGCAGACACAGACACTGACACCCACCCCAGCAGGTAAGTGTGTGTGGGGGGGAGGGCAGGGCAGGGCGGGGGAAAGGGAAGGTGCTGGGGAAGCAGATCAAGAAGAGGGGAGTGTGCCCCTGTGCCCAGTCCCAGGATCAGGGCTAGAGGGTGAGGGCAGGGCTGCCACTTTGTGGGCCACACATGCTGACTGGCCTGATAGGAGGTTCGCACATGGAGGCCGCCACCGCGGAGCCATGCCCTTCGCCCCTACATCCTAAAGGTAAGTGGGGCTCTGCTCTAGCCGCATGCTAGCCTCGCTCTCCCCCTCCCCTGGACAGCCGGCCAGGCGGCATGTGTGCGGCCGGCACATGGCGGGCACCACCACACTGTGCCCTGTATCACTTGCCTGCAAATCCCCCCGCAGAGGGACACTCCTGCCCTCACCCCCTGGCTCTGCTCCCAGCTGCAATGTGCTGCCTGGGGCCAGCAGCACCCCCAGCTCCCTCAGCCCCCAGATCGTCTTCCCCAGCCCTGCCCCACAGCCTCACTTACCTCCATGCTCCAGTGGTGAAGGGCAAGTGTGAGCCTGAGCCGGGCCGTGGCTGCTTCAGAGGCTCAGGCTCAGCCCCCCGCTTCCGGGCAGGGCTGGGGGTTTCCTGCCCTTTTTGCAGTTGGCTTTTGCAGGCTGGAGCTGTGTCAGCCTGCAAGAGCTCTTTGCAAAAGCAGAGAATCCATGGATTTCTCTGCAAAAAAAGAAATCTGCATTTTCTCCAATTTTAAAAACATGGCTTTCTCTGTTTTTCCATGGGAAATGGAAAACCCGGATCCCTGGTCATCAGTTTCAGAATTATAATTGCTCAGTTTCCCATTTATGTCTCTAAATAGCCATAAGTTAACGTGCTTAGCAGGAGAACTTCCTAAGTGTATTCCTGTGTATATTCTGTGGATTCTCACCATCCCTGTTCTGTGCCTGATTCCGATTCCTCACTAGTTCTAGCACCTAAAACTTCTACGCTAGATCTAGAACAGAAGAACTTCATTAACAACAGCGGTGGTCATCTAGATTTAGGCTGTTGTGAGATCACAATAAAGCCCTCCAAATCACCCACAATATGTATACGATGTTCAGTCAGGGTACTTACAAAAAAAAACCTAACATGACAAATTGGCTCATCTCCCATCATGTCATTGGCCGAAGCAGTTTATAGTGGTATGCTCAGCAGCACCAGTGAGGTCCACTTCAGAAGTCATTTTGTACTTACTCGTAAATCGAGTTAATGGAAAATGTAAATGTAGGTAATGTCTTTTGATGTTTCCTACCCAATACTGCAGGGTGCTTACAATCTGTTCTTACTAAGTTCTAATGAATCTATTTTGCTTTAAGATGGACCTTATATGGAAACAAAATAAGATTAATTTTAAAAAAATTATAATTTACACTTGCAGGGAAAAGCTCCATTAGTGACAGAAGAACAATGGTGCAACACACCAGAAGGCTTTCTGAGAGAAGCCTTACCTTAGAGGACAGTTGCACAGCATCAAACTTCAAAACAACCACCATGACAATCAACACCTTTTTCAAACAGGTACTGCATGACCTTTATTTTAGAGTATGTATAGCATTACATTGTGTTGATAAATCTGGACACAAAAGAGAACAGAATTGGAAAAAATACTGCGGTAACATGCAAATGGGACTTATCATTTTGTTCCCCCCATGAAGCAAGCAGTTACCTATTGCTGTCCTTAGATATATGCAGTTCACAAAAGTAGATAACACTATGACTGACCCTACTGATTTATATCTGTTATCTTGTATCAAATAACTTACGAAGTTTATTAATTTATCTTTACCCTGACAGGAAGGAGATCGACTTAGTGATGAAGATCTATTCAAATTTTTAGCTGATTATAAAAGATCTTCATCCTTGCAGAGAAGAGTTAAGTCTATACCAGGTAAAAATCTTTAGGGTGTGTAAGGTGGGTATCTACCTTTCTTAAATGTCTGTGAAAATCCCAACCTTAATGTGCAGTAATAGCTTTGGTGTTAAGCCTATAGTTTGGAGTGTTAGACCATGTTTTAATGACTAGACTAAGCCAACTATTAATCTGATTTGCTTACTCGCTCTTCTCAGTAGATACAAATCTATAGTTTTTAGGCACTGAAATATGTTCACTTGTATCAATAATTTACAGCAAATTGATTCAAGGTTTGTGTCTTAATCAGTTTTTGAGGAGAAATGGATTAAAGCAAGCTCTTCATCACGCTTTGCTGTTTATCTAAAAACATTTTGAATGGATCAGATTAACAGCCTTGACTTCCTCTTCCTGTTAGTTGACTCAGTGACCATTAATTAAGCATAGGCAAAGGTTAAGTTCGGTCACTCACACTGGTGTGACCAGCAAGTACTTTTAAATAGACTAGGTTTTCAGCCCTTTTGGGTTGCTAAAGATGACCTCTAAAAGGCGAACTGAGCGTAACTGATGTAAAAGTGACCCCTGTGCTCTTCAGACAGCAGCTCTGGGCTGTGGTGACCTGCTTACAGTCAGTGCATAAGTCTAAAGCCTAATTATGACCCTTCAAATGTTAACATTACTAACTCATGCTCTTTTGATCCCCAATGGTGGGAGGGAGAGATGGATAATCATATTTTGAAGATCTTCACAAAAGGAAGCATCTCCGTTTAGTATCGGAGATCGTTAGTACTGCTTTTATTTTCAGTTTCTCTCTTTAAAAAGTATTCTGCCTTTAGCATGCAACAGATGATAAAGTTAACTCAACATGTCAAGTTCCTTAATCCCTGTCAACTTGAATTTGCAGAGTAGATTAGTGAAAATAGTGCTTTTTATCTTACTGCATAGCGATACCTACAAGTTACTTCCTGTGTTTCCAGATAACAAACACTTTTTCCAACCAAGTTTTGTTTCTCTTGAAGTCTTCAAACTACAAATAACTAATACTTCTGATTGCAACTTTTGATATTTTGGACAAGTTTTTGGTTTTGTATTTTTTCTTTTGCTTTGTTTTCTGTATTATTGCTTCATTCGGTGGTGTTCTAAATTCATTCTTACTGATGAAGTGCTGAGCTTTCACTGAATCTTTTTCAGGACTGCTTAAATTGGAGATCTCTCCAGCTTCAGAAGTCCTTAGCTGTTGTCTCACCCCTGAATTACTGCCAGTGAAACCGTTTCCTGAAAACCGTAACCGTCCTCAGAAAGAGATTCTGGAATTCCCCATTCGAGAAGTCTATGTTCCCCACACCATCTATAGGTAACGATGAAGACATTTGCAAAAGCACTTAAGCATAAATCCCATTATCTTTTTGTGTACTTAAATGGCAGTTTTCTTCAGCACGGCAGCTTGCCTGCCCCCTCACCCTCCTTATAGCTGTGGACCAGCCCAGAGCAGTGAAGGCAGAGGTTGGGGCAGGGGGGTGGGTATTCTTCTGTAGCAGTAAGTCTGGGGCATCAGCCACTGTGGGAATTCATTGCAGTAAGGTCCCATGCAGGAGAAAGGCTTTTCTCCCAGCACAAATATATTGCCTGTTTGTGGCCTAAGCCAGAGCTGCTTTACTGGTGGCCCACAGGCCACATGTGGCCCCCAAAGGGTTAGCATGCAGCCCACAGGCTTCCGTTTGGCAGCCCCAATGTTGCTTGTTCTGAAACAGCCCGGCCCTTCAGGCCCTTCTGCCATCCTCTAGCCTCTGCTTCCTGCCCCTGCTCCTGGGGAGTAGGACAGCACAGCGGAAGGAGTCTGGAGTGCCCATGCTGCTTGTGCAGTGAGGGCTCACGGTGCGCTCAAGAAACACCTGGCTGCCTGCACTGCAGGTGGACATGGAGCTGGCAGGGGCAAGAGTGGGGAGGGGTGGTACTGCCTATGCTGCATGTGTCAGGGGGTAAGTGCTGAGCTGCCTGTGTGGTGGGGAAAAATGTACAGGGAGAGGGGATTGCTGATATGGTGAGTGACCGTCTGTTTGTGGCCTGCACCTTGTGCATACCGTGGCCCCAACTTCCCAGAAGTTGAACAGCCCTGGCTTAAGCTAAAGCAGATCTAGGGAGTCAGTGCTTTGATGAAGAAAATGCAACATTCCTGCTAAGAGTTTTGACAAAAACTAATCTGTTTTTTTTTTTATAGGCTACCTATTATTTTCAGAATTATTTTGCCCTCCTGTACTTGAAAGACAATCAGTACCTAGGCTTAGAACTTGCTATTTGCAGTGATGTTTCTGTTTCTGTCCATAACTAGTCAGGGGAAGAGAAGTCAATTCTTTTATAAGGGTTACCGTTATGCACTAATTATTTAGTCTTTTAACTGTTGGAGATGAAAAAAAAAATTCACTGACTATCTGCTTTCTTCCTGCTCATACTGCTTACTAGGCCTGTACGAGTAGACAGCTTTTCGATCCAGTTTCGGATCCAGCTGTTTCAGATGCCAGGGATCCGATCTGGAGAAAGTTGTGCCTTCATAGTAACCACTTTTTGTGGCAGTGATCCAAAACTTTTGTTGATTGTAAAATCACAGAAAAGTAGGGCTGGAAGGGACTTCAGGAGTTCAGCTACTCCAATCCCCTGTTCAGCACAGGAACCTATCCGTCTAAACCATCCCAGACAAACATTTGTTTAACCTGCAATTAAAAAACCTCCAATGATAAAGATTCTACAACTTTTCTTTTTGGATTTCTTAACCATGCATAGAGTTAGAACGTTCTCTTTATTGTTGCAAATGCAGAAGAAATAATGCCCGGGTCCATGCCAGTGAGCCAGGCTTCTTACACATCTAGGCTAGGAACAGAAATTACACACAAACTGGTATAATTGATCAGAAATTGGTTCAAATCTGTAACACAATAGAAGTGCAGTCCACATAAACTGCTTTCAAAGTGGCTGAAACTGGTTTAATATAAACCTGGGTCAATGCAGTATCGGATGGAACTGATTTAGGTTGAATTGACTTACCAAACTTCTGTGCCAGATCCCCTCCAGATTCAAGTTAACTCACAGTCCCCCAGCAACCTAGGATGCTTCACACCTCCACTGCAAGCCCTTCTCAAAGGGTGGGCGGGCTGGCCTTGGCCCAAGCTGTCTGCTCCTGCCGAGCAGGGAGGCCTGCTTCAGTTCCCCCAGGCTTCTGGCTTGAGCCAATGCAGGTATGTGGCTGCATTTCCAGACTCGGAAGTGAATGTTTGTTTACTTTCTTATTGATTCAATCTAAAAGGCTTAGACTAACTTGCAAAGAATGAATTGACTCAGCCTCCAGTTTTTGACTCTGCACTGAGCCCTAAAATTTGAAAATAAGTTGAGATCATTTCAGTTCTAATCATTTGCTCTACCAAATAAACCTGCTGATTATTGCCATCCATTTTCAGGGCTAGTGAATTTAATATTCTTGAGCAGATTCCAGGTTTTTGTCTATATCAACCTGTACCTTTCTGGGGTCTGAACGCTGGCATCAGGTGCTTTCACTCAGGATCTGGTTCACCACACACTGCGCCAGTTCTGCTTGTATAAAGTGGCCCACAAGACACTCATGTTTCTTACCTTATGTAGATTAGATTTTCATGTGTTGTGGACCCAGTCTTTGTCACATCAGGGGCTTTTCTCTGACACTACATTTATTGTTAGTATGTTGAGAAAGAGGATGTGTGCTAGTAACCTCTAACTTTTGTAATGCTGTTGGTACAAGGTATCTCACTATATTTGTCAGCTTGCCAGTGTCTCTCTGGTGAGAGATTTCCTTCTCTTTCCTTCCTTTATGGATCAGCTCTAGGGATTCTCTTACTATATAGAACCATAGAGAAATATGTCTGGAAGGTGTCTCAGAATAGTCCAACACTGCTTTGTTTATTCTTGTTTTATTTGCCAAGATCCTACACCTCTAAATTTCATCCCAGAATGTGGATCCTGCTCAAGTACTATGGGCAGGGTTCTGTCATTGGAGCCCCCATCATGTTTCTCCCTCTCCTGTTGCCTCCTTGCTTCTTTAAAAGATCTCAGAAGTTAGTTTTTAAAGTACTGCTGTTGGAAGAGGGGATGTAACAACATCTCACTTCATTCCACAGCCACAGATAGCTGTTGGGTACAGCATGACTCCGCTTCTGTTCAGTGTATGCATGACATGTGACTGTGTCCATGCATATGGTTTTCTGAAGTTATTCCACTTTTTCTAAAATAAAAGCTAACACATTGTGTAATATTTTGTGGCATTTGATACAAGCCAAGAAAGAACAACATTTGAAAGAACAGCAGTCAGGTGACACAGACTCTCTGCCTATACAGCTTATTACAATGCTTCCAGTTGAGTCACTATGCCTGACATCCCATAACAAAATGAATTATGTAATATCGAAGTAGTGAAAAATTATGCCACAATGGCATGTAGATTACTGTGTAGTCACTGAGATGAGACACTGAATAAAACACACATTTCCTTAAACTTCCTTAAAGCACAGACTTGTGCAAAAGCATTAAAAAAATCAAAATGCAAATGTTCTGGCCAGAGATCTAGCATGCAGTTACTGCACCCTGGGCAGCAGCAGTGGCCAACATTTGTGCCCTCTCAATATCAGTGCCAGTGGGGCTGATGTCCTGGTCACCAACTTCCTGGTCACCAACTTCCTGGTCACCAACCCCTAGTTACGCTACCGGTTTTACCTCAGATACTTTTCAGTTTCTTAAAATATTTGGGGGTAACTACAGTTAGTATTATGAAGGGAAACTCTTTTATTAGTGGGTTAGCAGATTTCTATCATTCAGCATGCATACAACAACATTTTTGCAAACCATCCCAGGCACTTGGCTATACAGGTTGTTTAAAGGAGAAAAATGATTGACGAAGACATCAACTAGGTTGCTAAACTTGCATGCTAAACTTCAGAAACAAAGCAGAGACCTGATAGTATCATGTCTGCCTTTACACCTCATGAGTCACTTGTAAAATGTTTCAGTCCTGGAGTTTCCTCTTTTGATCCTGATAGTGTTGTTTTCTGCCTTTCAGAAAAAAAAAAAAATCTGATCTTTTCTTCTTGATCTTTGTAGTTCTTCAGATGCCTTGTTATCTTGCTTTTTGGCCTACAGTATGTAGCAGCAGAGCAACATCAATAACAGTGCGATGTTATTAATAATAAAAAAGAAAATTCCTAGAGAAACAGGGTGCATCTATGCATGCAAATAATTCAACTGAATAAACTCCAGCACAGTTCACACTGGAGTTTTATTGCTCCTGGGCACTGCGTTTACATGTGTGCCTGGGACCACTGCAAGTTAAAGCAACTCGGAGCAGCCCTGGTTGGCAGGAGGTCCAGGGGGTCAGCCTGCCAGCCTGGGGCTGCTCTGACCCAGTTCAACATGCTGTGGACGGGGTTAATTGGGACACTACGGTGCTCCCATGTGGGACTAAACAGCAGGAAGCCCCCACACTGTAGCACTCTTACGCCCCAGCCAGCCCTGTCAGTATTTACAAGTACATTGCAATGCACTAAATAATACTGCCACAGGATAGTATTTGTGTTTACAAGTAATAACCTATGGTGTTTATTAGTTTACTGAGGTCTAATAGGGCCACACATGTAGACACTGAGCCTTTACTGCAGAACTAATTAAGCAACTCCACAGTAAACATCTCATCTGGATGCATCAACAGAACATGAAAGTTGCTCATAAAGCAAATAATGAGATTACAGGAGACTTTTCGTAGAAAAGTGAGCATGAATCTACAGAAAGCATTTCATTCCATGAAACCGGCTTGTTTGCATCCCCGGGTTTTAGAGCTGCCCCCTTTGTTTCTCTGTTGGAATTCTTTCAGTGCTCCATCTGCAAAATGCCCTACCTGTAAAAGGGTATCTGAGATACTCTTTTTTCTAATTAAGTGGCCTCCTTTAATAGTAGGTGTTCAATAAATTTAACTTTACAGTTCTTGAATAATAGCAATTGGAAAGCAGCATATGTTTACCCTGCGCCGCATATTGAACAAAAATAAAGATGCTGCCTGGCCTAAAATGCTGAGAGGTAACCACAGACATCTCATGTGAGGCATAAAATGCAGAACAAAACAGACCAATCCATTCTCAGATGATGCAATTTCTAGATTCCTGTTTTAAAAAACAAAGATTTTATGTATATCAAAAGCAGAATAAATGAGAATGGAGGCTGTTTAAAATCTTCAGCACTTACCATAATGCTAGTCAGATTTACTGAAGTATTTCCATTTGTCATGTAGTTTAAGCTATTCTCCATCTTCTTCTTTAAACACTCCAGCTTGGTGTTGAAAGTTGCTCTGTAGCCCATCTCTTCAGCAAACTGTTTCTCAAGCTCTCGCAGAACCTCATTCCGAGTTTCAAGTTGCTACACTTTCTCCCTCCGGGCTAAACTGCTCCAGTAATTCTATCAGAGTTGTTGCAGATCTTGAGCTGTTGAAACGTATGAGCCCTTTGCCTTTTGAAATCAACCTGTTCTTTTAGTCCAATTCCAAGCTGCAGGATACCTTGTGACAGGATGTCAGTTTTCTGCCTGGACTAAGGAAATGGGCACCTTGCACTTCTTTCTGGCCTGATGCATAGTTCTCTTTGGTTACACTATTTAGAGAATAGATGTTGCTCAGAAGGACTAAAATAGATATTATGAACATTGCTGCTTTATAAACTAGGCTTCTGGGCTCTTACAGGTTTGCTAGTATGGTGTAAAGGTGGTTTCCAAGGTCTCAGCACAGAAGAGAAAAATGTGAATGCAATCAGCAATTAGAAAAGAGTATTTCCAAGTATCACAAGTTTATCCCCTGATTTCCTGTTGTGGTACAAGTGTAGCCATTTAAAATACTGAGTGTTGGAGGATCTATGACTCTGACTTTTTAAAATAGTGAGACCTGAATTATAAATTTAAAGTACCCCAATAAAAAGGAGATAATATAGTAGCCTGAACCATTATATTGCATCATATGATACATGTGACTGCACAGAAGCATATTATCATTATTACTCTATTCTAATAAATGTCCTGTACCTTCAGGGATAGTTTGATATCCCAGCAGCAGATCCCTCAACTTTAATTACTGTTACATACCCTGTGGTTTATTTTATTGAGAGAGACTGATTTTGCTTTTATTTGTATCTTTATTTCATAGAATGGTTTCTGTGGAATTGTATAGACGTCGCTTTGCTCTTTTGCCATCAAACTGTTTTCCTTGTTCCTGTATTCCTTTTTACTGACTTATGCATAAATGGCTCTATCATTTTTGACCTAAGAAATTAATGTCTAGGTACCTGCCATAAAGAGGTCCAGGTTTAAAAATCACAATAAAAACAGTGCAAGTAGATTTGCTGACACATACACGTAATACATGATACCTCCCAACTGCAAGTAAAAATAGATACGATTGTAGCTGAACACATTTCAGAAATGCTTCATCCTAGAGGAGACAAATGCAAAAGTGAAGGTGTCCAGCTCATTTGTCCCTGTGGGCTGAACTCGAACTATAAGGCTTTTTGCAGGTTGGATGACTCGCCTCTGGCAATGGGAAAGCAGCTTGTTGGCGTGGCTGCTAGAGTCACTACACTAGCACAGCTCAAGGGTCCAGAAGGTGAACGCTGCTCCCACTTGCCTTCCCCCAACCTTTCTTTGCCTATTTTAATCACCAATCCTATTTTAAAAAAAACCCCCAAATCAGCAGTGGGCAAAGAGATGTTAAAGTGGGGCGAGAGCAGCATTCTCCCCTGGGTTTGGAGCTGGGTCAGTGCAGCAGTTCTGGCAGCCACACTGAGAAGCCCCCCAAGCTGTACTTCTACCACTTGTGGGCTGTGTGTGCCTTGACTTGCATCACAGGCCAGACTGGCCCCAATTATTCTGAAAATTAGGGAGAACCAAAAGTGGGAATCAGTCAACCACATTTATACCCACATTTATGCCCTAAGTGATGGGGAAGGATCAGGACTGTACTCTGTTTGTCCTTTACAAGTTAGAAATTTGTGATGCTTTGATCTTTTTACTCTGAACAACCTACTGCAATCCTGGTGTCAACATTTTAAAGTGGGTTTGGTTTTATTTGTTTGATGTCATCTTGGTCCTATTGAAAGTAATAGGAGGTTTTGCTATTTACTCTAGTGGGCTTGGATTCCACCCAGTGTGCCTCTTTTGAAGTTGAGCACAGGGATCCAAGGGCAGACTATGGCATTAAAACAGAAATCTGCGTAGCATTTGCATTTGGCACAGCTTCTGAGACATGTTGTTCATGTATCAAGACCTTTCAGATACAGAGTACAAACCAGGGCTGAAATGGGTACAGCTGTCCTTTGGCCAGTAGGACCTCAGCAGGTGGAGTATCCATTTAGTGCTTAATTCTGAACTGCGATCTTACCCTGTGCGCGTACCCTATGTAGAACACCATGTGTGGTAAGGAGAGCTAGAGAGAGACTCTAATAGAAAGACTGACCCTTGATCCAGGATACCCTTGCTCGCCTACTAGTGTTGTGCTCATCAAGGAGTGTAAGCTCCCTGTAATGGAGCAGGGCATGGTTGATTGGTAATTGGATGGTTGAAATGATTGTGGCTATTGGACATGGATGAGAAACCATCTGTTGGGCATAGGCAAGAGTCCCCAGTCCCCAGAGAGACGCTTCCCCAAATCTGGAGAATTATGCCTTCTGTGCCATGATTCAAGAGACTCTATCACTTCCTTCCTTCTGTGGCTGTTCAGCTATAATGGCAGCTCAGCTGGGGGAGGTCTGTGCCTTGTCCCTCCCTTCCACCCCCCTCAGAGTTGCTTGTGCTCTGAGTGTACTTGGAAAAGAAAAATACTTGTACTCAGGTGATCACTCAGTCTGCTGGTTTGGTCTTATTCTGGGACAATAGGAGAAGGCTCCTTTTGACCACATTCACTAACCTTGCTCAGATTCACAAGGGTAAGCCACAGGTCTGGCAGGATATTTAGCCAGATCCTGCATTTTCCTTTCCCTAGTTTCACAGGTATAAATGAGACTGAGGAGCTGCTTGAGTATAAATGGGAGCAGAATGTGGCCTGTAAGCACATATACGTGCTGGGATAACTCTCCTGCTGAGATATGTAGTTGGTAGAGAGCTCTCTGTTTACATGTAATTTTACATATCTTTCACCTTAAATCAGGTCTAAATGTAAAACCTGGCACTCAGGGACATTATGTGGATTTGTGATGTCCTTTGTAGAGCTGTGGATCCATAAAGCAATGGATGGATTGTAGAGCCTCCCCTATATGTGTTTTTTCATCTCTGACAGGTGTGATATTGATAATATTCTTCATTTAATAAGTCATTCTACCAAGCATAATTCAGTAGAAGTTACCAATATATTTTTTTCACTTTGCTTAGCTCTTTTACAACATCATGCTGGAGAGAACTTAGCTGAATGGGACTTGCATATAGAAATGTAAGTAGGAGATTGCATTAGTTTGTGAGGCTGGGCACACCAGTGTTAGCAAAATGAAAGGCAAGTCACACACTTGTCTGTCTAGTAAGATGTGCTATTGTGCCTACAGTATGTCTTGGATGACAAACCTACTTAGGCTATGGGTATGGGCCCATAGATGTGTTGTCATGGAACAACTTGTTAGCTACTCCATGACAATAGCCCCTTGGCATGGTCTTACCCAACAGTGAATGGGAGGGTAGCTTATGCCTTTCTATAAGAATGCACATGGGCATTTAGAGTAGATTTGCTGATATGCTGTAAATTCAAAGCTCAGTTTTTTTAAACCATAACCTATGCTCTTAACCTAACCTAATTCCACTGTAAAGCATGCAATAGCTCTCAGTACTGCAATCTAAGCTGCAAAATATTACAGTACATGGTGATAATTACAGGGATCTAGGTTCCCATTTACCACAGAAAAACGTGATAAAACCTGGAGTTGCTCCTTTTTAAGGAGAAAAACCCAGATTTTGTCTTTTTAAGGAGAAAAACACAGGAAACGGTGGGTTTCCCCTTGCAGGCTGGCAGAGTGCCAGCCTGCAAGGGGCTGGGGGGAGAGGGAGGAGGGCAATCAGCAGGTGGCACCATGTGCATGTACACGTGTACATAGAGCCTGGAGAGCAGCTCCCACAGCTCTCTGCAGATAAGTCTGGGCTGGGCGGGGAATGGATGCCCCCATAATGGGTTGGGCAGGGTGGGGGCTGCTTCCCAGTTTAGGTGGTGTGTGGGGATTACACAGCCGCAGCGCCTAGGTAGTGAGTCGGACAGGGTCACAAGTGGCTTGTCTGGGGGATAAGGGGGGGCTGGCTCAGTACTGCTTCATGCTTTCCCAAGGAGGGCTTGGGGAGCACGTGTCTCCCGGATTTGTGCACGAGGTGGGGTGGCCTGCCCTCTGTGGGCTTGGGCTTGCTGCCATCCTCCTGGGGCCTCCAGGGCCCAGCAGGTAGGACCTGGAGCAACAGATTCGGATGGAGAAGCTAGGTGCCACCACCACAAGTCCTGCTCTGCCCTGGTGAGGCACCTCCTGTCCGCCCCGCTACAGTGGGGGTGAGGGTGGGAGTGCAGAGTCATGCCCCTTGCTGCTGTCAGGGGGAGTGGAGCTCCCAGCAGCGGCACCAAGCTTCTCTGCCCTGCCACGCTCTGCCTTGCTACGACGGGCCCCGTCCACTGGGCTGCAGAAGGCCCCAAGGGGAGGGCAGCAGGGTGGGGACCTCAAGCCTGCAGCAGGCAGCCTGCATTCACCCCCTAATGCAATGCCAAAATTTATCGGTATTTAGAATTTATTTTATTATAGTGACTTGACACACGGGTAGGCTTCCAAACTGATTTAAAGCGGTGACTATATCAATAAAATATTGTGTTCAACTGGTGGCTATGGATATAGTGGCATTTCGTTTTAATCATGGAAGAACACGGGGCTTGGGGGTTTTAATCAGATAATTTGCATATTTTTTACATCAGAGATTGTGCATTTATTAAACAGAGAAAACGAAGATCCCTGGTAATAAATAGAAGGCAGCTTTTATTTTGTTTCAGTTTTTTGAGTCAGCATAACGAATGAGTATTGCCTGAAAAGTTTTTTGTTTTGTTTTTTTGGTCAGCTGTGTCATATGGAGAACTATATACCGAGATATTTTTATATGCAGTTTACGATTGAAACAGATGCAAACAGAATGTGAGAAATGGTAGGGAGGTCAGTTGGTATAGGCATTATACTATATTTCCTACTCATAGTTTCCCAAAACTCTTCGTAAGCAGTTTCTATCCAAAGGCCAGTCTTATTTGTTATGCTAGTACAGAAGTGATTAGGAAATGCATCCTAACTGTCCAGTATGGATTGGGAAGCATAACAGGTATGATTATGCCTCTAGAATATGTTTGGTTATTATCTTTGCCCAGCTGAAGTTACTGAGAATTTTGCCATTGGAGCCAGGTTTTATCCTTATATTTTAAATCATCTGTGTATATTCTTGGGCCTTCATCTTGTAAACTTTCCCATGCTGATAGCGATTGACAGACAGTAGAAATTAGTGAGCTCCGGGGAGATGCTGCAGTCCACCTATGAACAGCTACTTGCAAGTTTTGAGGGTTTAACTACAAGTAAAGGGTAGTGCATTTTCATAGGGGGGAAAATGACTATAAAACATTATTAAAAATTGTCACCGCGCCCAGACACTAAGATCTACAGTTTAAAAAAGTATTAAAAATATCAATATTAATCCAGTAACATCAAGGTGCTGTCACTCTGGTTGCTACAACCTCGGGAAACATGGAACTGAAGTGTTTGGTTTATTTGCTGAATATCTTCTTTTTTTCCTTTGAGCCTATCCTTTCTCATTTGAAGTCCATTTCTTTATTGCAGCCTGTCCAGCAATGCTTCCTATATGTTTTGTGATATTAAAAGAGGTCTTAGCAACTTTGTGTTTGCTCTTGAAGATTTACAGAAAACCACAGGCCAGCTTTGCTGAACAGGGAACTTTTTGTTTTTCATTACATAAAGCCATAATTGTTCATTTATTTATATCCTGAAGATTATGGAATCAGTACCTTTTTACTGCATGAAAATGGTCTTTATCTGTTCCCATATGAAATTGCCTCATAACAAGCCATATCATTAGGATCTAGAATACCACGGGATTGGAGGATTAGCAGAGAATTGGTGTGCCTTGAACTTTCCTTTCCTTGGCAAAAGAAAAGGAAGCTTAAAATGCTACATCTGTATTATTATAAGATTTATTGTTATAAGATTTATTTTCTAGCGGCTACAAAGCAATATGACAGCTATCTAATAAAACAATAAACTTTGGCTAAAAAAAAAATTAGTATGAATGGCGCATCCAGACTCTAGATTTGATATATACAACTATTATGTAGATTATACTGCATTTGGTTTGTTGGAAAACAAATACTAAAAGCCAAGGATGATTATATTGACAGAAATCATGACATTCTCTCAACTCCCCTTTTCCAAGCTCCCTTACACTACAATGCAACAGGTGTGAAATGTCCCTGTTCTTCAGCAGCCAGGTGGAAGGTGTACAGTATTTACTCGTGGGAGTTTTGCTTCCCCTGGCATCTTTAGTGTCGTCCCTCTGGTGTTGACCCATACAAGCGACTGCTTGGTGCGCTAGGCTTAGGAAGACTGTTTCTTACACAAGATTGGAGATCCCCTGCTTATCCTTCAGGCTCAGAGTTAAAGGGCTGGAATAATAGAATAACTGGAACGCTGAGGGACTGCCAAGTTGCCTTGTCAGAAACGTAGTTTGCCTCGAGGGGTACCTGGAAACATGAGTTCTCCATTGTGCAGCAGCAAGGTCTTACTCTTTCTGGCATACTATTTCTACTGGTAAAGAAGTCCTTTCAAAGTGTTCATTTTCTAGGTATAATTGTAACATTAGGCAGAGGGCAAATGCTAGGTTAAGTACTTTTTTTTCCCTACAAAACCTGCAGATAATAATTGCTTATTCATTTTTTTTTTTTCTTCCTTTCTTTTTCTTCCAGAAATCTCCTATATGTTTATCCACAGCGGTTGAATTTTGCTAACCGAGTGGCCTCTGCAAGAAACATTGCCATTAAGATTCAGTTCATGTCTGGGGAAGATCCTGCCAGTGCAATGCCGGTAATTCAGAATAATCTAATGTTAACAGGGGTGTGTTTGTAGCCCCATTCCCCCATTTGGCAATTCCACATATGCAGAGCCACTGCTTTCACACAGCTCTGGAGGCCAGGGGGTGAGCACTGCTGCTGCTGCCACTGTCACTGCCGCTGTTGTTAATTCTCTCCTATGCCCTGCTATTAAATTCAGTGGCAAGGGTGAGGGTGAACATCAGCAGCATTCACACCCCTCTGTGCCTTTTGGGGTCCAGAGTCATGCAAAAGCAGTGCTTCAGCTGGTGATCTGAGAGTTTATCACTGAGCAGAGCTCTGGCAGAGGTTGGCACTGACCCAGCAATGAGTTTAAAGCTTGTTCGAAGTTTGCAGCAGCACAGCCAAAAAAGGCTCTTGCCCCGTTTCTATATCTGCTACTGAACAAAAATGCTCTGTGCAGTGCTGTGTGGCGAATGCTCAGCTGCAGAACTGATAAAGCATGTGAATGATGAATTCAGGGTCTTGTACATTTAAGGGGTTTTTAGCAGGCTTTTTATCAAACTAGAATTGTTTCAACTGGAGAGCTCATGTAGCTTGCCCGTTATTTCAGCAAGCAGGCTACCTGCCTGAAGAATAATAGATTAGGTTAGAGTCTGCAGTTAGCTTAAAGCAGGAACATACTGCACTGTATTTTGTAATTCTTTTATTTTACAAAGAATAATATTGTATTATACCTCTGCCACCTTAAACTCTATCAGCAGATCCATAGGTATTCTCTCTCTCTCACTGTATTAATCCTGGGGGCTATGAAAATGCAAATATCAGGGGCACTTTTGTCCAGCCTTGGAACTTGGGTCATTGCAACAGAAACAGTTGTACAATGAGGCAGAATGAATAAAACCTTTTCAGTGTAGGCAGTGGTGGCCTTAGGGTTGTTGGGACCCTGGTCAAGAGAGCCATGTGGGGCCCCTTTAGAGGCTCAGTTTTGATAGCCTATAAACAAGTTGGATATCTGTTGCAAATTTTTTTGGCCCCCTAAAGTATGGGGCCCTGGGCAGTTGCCTGCTTTCCCCGCCCCACCCAAAGGTCATCACTGGTGTGGGCAACATCCAATATTGCCAGAGTGTGATTGATTTATTTATTTATTTTATAAGCAAAGCCAGTATTGCTATCTGTATTTAAGGTTGCTCAAGACTTATTACAAGAGCTTCTTTTCTGTTTTTGGTAACTTTGAAAAATCTTAATGTTTTGGACTAAAATTTATTATGCAGTGTACTTTGCCCTAGCGATTTTAAATTTCAGCAAAAAAATTGGTTCCCAGAATGACATTAGGGAAAAATGCATTGTTTTATCCGTGTTAAAAAAATCAAACTATTGGATTAAGAAGTGTTAGCTCTGGAAGAAGGACTTAATTTGGCAGCCTTTTATATCAAGTATGTGCCCCTCTCTCTTGCATGAAAATCTGCCCAAATTTGGCCAGGTTATTATAAGACTTAGGGGAAAAAAATGTTAATTCACACATGCGTGGTACAGATTTTTTTGAAAACTGATTTCTCTACACTGAATGATCAGGAGTTTCATCAAAAATACTGTGTGTGAGAGATAATATAGTTCAAGTCTGTAACATAATGCATGATATTGCCATGTAAAACATCTAATGTAAGGTGTCTTCATAAATTGATTATAACTGGTAAAGTTTCGTAGCTGTGTATCTCATCACTATTATTTTTATTTCTCAATGCAGATCATTTTTGGGAAGTCTTCAGGCCCAGAATTTGTGCAAGAGATATGCACAGCTGTCACATATCATAACAAGTAAGTGTATTTATTGTGATGCAGCAAATACCAATCATTTATTCAGGACTACTTTAAATATATGGCATCATCAGATACTACTCAGCCTCCACAGTATATTTTGGAAAATTTGCGCTTAAGTGGAAAAATAGTTTTCCAAAAATGTACTGCAATGAGGATTTGTCACAATTTGAATTTAGATAATCCTATTTGTTTAGATCCTGGACAAGAGGTTTTTATTGTGTACTTTTTATTAATTTGTTTGATTTTTTTTTTTGAAAGTGAATGCAAGACCTACTATGTTTGAAAGTTAAGAAATATGTTTAGAAGTATAAAATATGGTTGGGGATTTATTATACTCCTCATTTGGATGAATGAGTGATTCTAGACAAAGCAGAAAAGACACTTTCAGGTGATTTCGGTCTCCAGCTTGAAGTGTTTGCAAAGCCTTAGCAGAAGGCAGTTCTGAAAGAGTGAGGAAGAAGGATACCAGAGGCTTCCCAGTTGCCAGCACTGTGTTCTCTTCAGGTCAGCAGAGTAGCTAAATCAGAGATGTATGTTTATTTCCTTAATTTGCTTAATGGAGCTCATTACACAACTCAACACAATTCAGTTGAGTTACACAACTGGAGGGGGCTGTCTACCTAATTAGAATCCAAGAAGAGCTTAGAAGAAAATTTAGTCTTTCTCTCCATGTTTCTAGCTGTGTAGGTCTTTGCCTTTTTTTTTTTATTTACAGGTCTCCTGACTTTTATGAAGAAGTGAAAATTAAACTGCCAGCTAAACTCACAGAAAAACACCACCTACTGTTCACATTTTACCACATCAGTTGTCAGCCAAAGCAGGGATCCTCTGTAGAGAACCTCTTGGGATATTCAGTAAGTTGGCTGTGGATCGTACTTCAGCTTCCCATGCAAACAGTGTTTTAATAGAAATAGCTAACTCATTTTCTCATGTCATCTCTTGCAAGTGGTAAAATCACTCTAGCCAGTTACGACAGTTTCCAGAAAATGATAAATGATTTTAATTCTGCTGTTACATTCAAATATTTTTGCCTGCATCAAAAGAGTTAATAAGTGCAGATGCAAATCACTGAGCACATCAAATCACTGAGCACATCAAGTGCTGTATAAGGCCCCTAACCTATAAGGACTTATGGATGTGATTAAATTAAATACCGTGATTTGTCCTAATTAAGTCAGTGTGCCTACTTACAGTATGTAAAGTTAGATGCACATATTAACCTTTGCAGAATTATACAATATATAGTATATTGCACAGTACATAAATCTAGTGGATTTTTTTGGATTTTTTATTATTATACTGTATTCTAATATGCTGTTGCTTATAATTGATATCATGATTAAAGCACTATTTTAAAATTTAATTTTAAGTAGTATCTATATCTTATATCATGTTCTGACCCTTTCCTAAATTAAAAACAAAACAAAAAAATACCAAAAAACCTGAAGCCAAGAACATGCAGTAATGTTATAATATCCAAAGAGCCTTGTCTTCAATAATGCATATATTTCATCCCTCGTTATAGGAGTAAAGAATTTTAACTTAAGTGGTTTGCTTATTGTATTATTTGTTCTAACTTTTTGTTTGTTTTAATATATTTTTAAAAGTTTAAAAAAAGACAACCATGATAGTATATTTTCCAAAAGATCCCATAGTTCTTGATAATATTATGATCTGCAAACAAACAGCAGGATCTTGTAAAGTTTGTCTCTTGTGTGTTACCAAAACATTCATCTACTCTTGTCTACATATAGGACTACCAGATACCTTCATCCCTAAAACAATGGGATCTATAAACGCTCTGTACAAGAGTATATGCCAGGATGCTTCTGTCCTCAAAAATTCCTTAGTATCTTTGATGTCCAGAAAATACATACAGAACTTTACTTTTAAAGGAAGATCTCCAGACACAAAAATCCTAGGGACTAAAATTACCTAAAATTATTAGGATGGAAGTGAGATTCAACCTTGAGTTTCAACAAAATAAAAATATACAACAAAAAACTGCACATTAGGTGTGAAGTTTGAATTATTGTTGTTGGCTCCAGTCTTTCAAATTTACATAAGTTCCCCCACTTTCATGCGCATGAATAGTTCCACTAAAGCCAATACAATTACACATCTTGCCAACAACTCAGTTTTAGAACTGAATATCTCTTATACTGAATTAAAGAATTTATTCCAGCCCATGTTGCTTGAATGTGCACCCTCTTTCACCTCTGACAGTAAAATGAATCCAGTCATCAAGCTATGGTTTGAAGGACCTTAATAGGGATGCCTAGATGGTTCAGTTCATCCCTGGTTAAACTTTATTGAAATCGATGGAATTACTCCAGACCATGATATGTGCTATTCTGAATTAGAAACATTAAGTGTTTGTACACACAGACTCTACGCTTCTCATGCAGTTTACCAGGGTAAGGTATGCTGGTCACAAAAAGCTGTATATACCTGTTCTTCAGAAGAGAGGAATTTTAAGTCATAGGAAGTCTGGCTATGATGGTGTTTCTATGATGACAAGCACAGAATTAAAAACAAAAGATTTGGCAGAAAATACTGTTTGGAGAAAACACATTTGGTCATTATCTAATCATTGTTCTGGCATGTAGGACTTGCAAGGCAAATAGCCATGATCATACGAAGAAATAAATATTATGTTTTTGCCTCCTCTATTTCAGTGGCTGCCAATTCTGTTAAATGATCGTCTGCAAACTGGACACTATTGTCTTCCTGTTGCCTTAGATAAACTGCCTTTAAACTATTCAATGCACTCTCCAGAGGTAACAAACAAAATTGCTAAGTGGTAATATTTTTTCCAAATGAAAGCTGCGTCATTAATGTTTTGAACTTTAATATTTGATGACAGAGCCTTCCCTGTGCTTAAAAAAATAACTTTACAAAATACCCCACATGTTTTTTGGAGCAATCCAAATAAACCCCAGTAGAAGCATCTGTTTGGCAGATGCCATGATAGAGCAGGCTATGGAGATCTCCTATGTTACCCCAAGCTAGGGGCTTGATTTGTATGACCACTTCTCTGCTCTTGATGGCTAAGAGCCACCCGAACATCCCACAATGCCTGGGGGAGGGGTGTTGCAAAACCTGTGTTTGGGGTCCTCTGAAAAGACTGGTATGGGAGGGAGAGGGAGTGCTTTAATACAACATAGCTAATGGAAGTCAGACCAAACAGATCCAAACTGCACCACTGCCCTTGGTGGCTTGGCAGCCCAGACTAGTGTAGAATAAATAGTTAAAAGAGCTGTGGAAAAGAATGGGGATACTTGGAGAACTTCTTATATTTTACCTTAAAGAAAAGCACCCCCAAAGTTGTGGTTGTTTAGGGTTTGCTGTTTCCCTACTGATAAGGAGATGTGCTGTGTTGAGGATCCTATTTTATCTTCAATGCAGAAAGTTCCACCACAGTCACCACCAATTAAATGGGCTGAAGGACACAAGGGAGTGTTTAATGTTGAAGTGCAGGCTGTTTCTTCTGTTCACACCCAGGTAAGGCATGATCTTTTACCTGCATCAGAAGTTTCTTTGAAAAGAGGCTACGAGGGTCTTAGATGACTGGGGGGGGGGCAGGCTGGTGAATAGGTTGCAGAGCTCTTCATCTCTAGGTTGCTAGTTTAAGTCTAGTCCAGGCAAGTAGTTTTACACTAAATGAGGACTTCATGACTGATAATTTCAGTGTCCAGGGAATTTAGGACTTTACCATGCTCCTCAATGCACTGCCTCAATTTCCTTCCTACCCTCTTTTTTTACCATCCTGGCCATCCTTCCTGAAAGTACTTGGAATGGGAAACGACCTGGAGTCCAGTTACCCCTGTGCAACAGGCACTTACCTGGATGTGGTATTTACTTGGGCAGGCAGCCGTCTTAGGAAAGACACTGTCATCCACAATAACTCCTACCCACGAACCAGTGCAGTAATGTAAAGGAATAAATAATGGAGACATTGTAGAGAAGAGCTAACATTTTTGCTTGTTTGCTTTGAAATAATGTGACTTGGCGAGAGCCTGGGATGTGTACCAGGTGAACTGAATGAAATAAATGTTGTGGGAGCTCCTTTGAAACACACTTCCTAAAGCTGCTCAGCTTTCTCAAAATTGGGAGAGAATTTTGGAAAACCCTTTTGGTGACTTTTTTCCTTTCTTATCAGCACTCTCCGTCTGTCTCTGACTAGCTTTTGGTAGCAACTGTGTAGAAAGCCATAACTGTCTAGTTCATGTGGAAAAGACTTCGTTGTATTGACAGGACAACCACCTAGAGAAATTCTTCACTCTGTGTCATTCCCTGGAAAGCCAAGGCACCTTCCCAATTCGAGTGATGGAGCAGAAGATCACAGAGGCTACACTGGAACATGAGTTGAAACTCAGCATTATCTGCTTGAATTCTTCTCGCCTTGAGCCCCTCATCTTGTTTTTACACTTGATCCTGGACAAACTCTTCCAGCTGGCTGTACAACCTATGGTCATAGCTGGCCAGGCAGGTACTTACTGAAGCTTGGGCTTTGACCATGAGAACAGCATTGATGTCAGAGCTGAGGTGCAAGCAAACCAGGAGATATGGCTGCAAGATGTTTTACACAAGTAGCTAGCTTAAAGTTGATATCTTGCTCAAATTTACTTTCCAGAAGATATTTATAAGACTTTAAAGATATGTGTTTTCTGGATAGTAAGTTGTGGGGGTGTTTATGAGTTGTTTGCCCAACCTGTCCAACCAGACACAGAAAAACCCTTAGACCCACATTTGGAGGTACTTTACACCTGGGCTATCTTATCAGGTTAAGGGATAGGTTAGGAACTGGGTTCTGGTTTAATTCTGATTGGAGCTCACCCACTTTGCAATGAGAACGTAAGCAAAATCACTTGAGTGCAGATAGAAACAATAACCAACATTTTAAGTCAGTAATCTTGTCTCTGTATTCCTAATAGCCGAAGTACTTTTTTTGAGACATCTTGTGTAGTGTTATACTTAAAATCAACAGAAATGTTGGAGGAATACAAATCTCATGTTTCTGGCTTATAGGCTAATGTCTTCCCGTTAGATGTCAATACACTAGACAGCATCTGATGAAGTGAGCTTGGGCTCGCAACAGTTAATGCATCTCTGATTTAGTTATTTTGTAATGTGCATCTCCCCTCTGCTTTCTCTGACTTCAGACTAACATGGCTAACTACCTCTCACCATTAGAGAGCAGAGTAAGACCTGTATAAGGGGATGCTATTCATCCCACATTTGCCAACTGTAGGGTTGCTAACCCTGCCTCTGAAATACCTGGTAGTCGCTGCTGGAGACAGGATACTGGGACAGATGGATCTCAGAATTGGTCCAATCTTTAGTTCCTGTCCTCAGTTTCGAATTTGTGAGAGACCAGATCGATTAATGAATTGTAGTTGCCAATATAAAGAATGTCTTGGCTTGGTCAAATTATACTCTTTCATGTTGAGACTGTTCATTTCTTTCTCATTTCACAGCCAACTTCTCCCAGTTTGCCTTTGAGTCGGTGGTTGCAATAGTAAACAGCCTTCACAACAGTAAAGACCTTAACAAGGATCAGCATGGGAGGAACTGTCTCCTGGCATCCTATGTCTACTATGTGTTTCGTCTTCCAGAGCCTCAGAGAGATGTAGTCAAATTAGGTAAGTGCAAAGGCAGTTTTCTCTCTGACCTGACCCCTCGGAGTGTAGGCAGCAGAGATGCCTGGTTCTAAACATTCTGCATCATCAGTTTGAAAACAGAGCAGAATCTAAAAAATACTCCCATTTACCAAGTATGAGGGATGTAAGCAGAGAAGAAAACAGTGCAGTGGATTGGCACAAGTAAATAAATAAATTGGTGGAGCAGGTGTCTGTAGCTATAGCCCTGAGCAAATGGAGAGGGGTCCAGATACCACAGTGACCCAGAAACAGCCTCCTTATAGACTCACCTGAGAGTTTCAGTTCCTAACATTCTGCCTCTGGGCTCCTGGGGAATAGTTGCATTTTCTGCCATGACCCAAATATGGGACAAAGCATCAGCCTTACCAAGATGCCACAGAAAAGATATATATGCACATTATTCAAGTGAAAAAAAACTTACAATATGCTGAGCTCCCACCTTTAGTGTGCTTGGATCTCTCTGTAACCTCTGTTTTGTAAATCTTTATTCAAGATATACATTTCCAGCCGTAAAGCAAGGAACCCCAGGCTTCTTTGGAACTAAGCTGAGTGACATTCCTCAAAATGAGGGATAGTGGAGAGAGATGGGTGGTAACTCACTTCAGACCTATATAGGAGTACATAACTTCCTTCCTAGTATCTTATGCTGACTCAGCCCAACTGAAGGGCCGGGGGGGTAGAAGGATAAAGCCAAAAATTAAAAGATGAATAGGTCCTCTTATTCATATATATGCAGATTAAAGCTTTGAGGAGGGAGATGAAAAGGGTTCTTACTCCCTTGCACAAGTGTTTAGTCTGAGCTCAAATATAGCCCTGAATGGTAAGTCTCAGGGCTCATCTACTGATGAGTTAGAATTTCTGGATAAGGGTGACAACATAGAGTTCAAACCCAAAATCTTTTCCAGAACAAGCTGCTTTGATAGATTTCCATGTGTAAACAAGCGCTTTGTTTCTAATGGCTGCATCAAAGATAATACTAAAATTTTAGAATCCTAAAAGACCACTGGGCTTTTGAGTCCAGACGTGTGTCTCTGAAACGAAGGGGAAAAGGAAGGAAAAAAGCTGCTGCTCTGAGCTTCTTCTGGTAATATATGGCTGGTTGCTGTGCTGAACAGGTCACTGCCATTTCTCTGGGATGCAGGTGCTCTTCATTACCATACAGTTGGTCATGTTGGTGGAAAGAGTTTCAGAAACCGTATGCCGATTGCCCTACATTTTGGTTTAGGAACACAGGGTAAAATGTTGCACTATGTATGTTGCATTAATATGATAGTTCTAGTAAAAGTATTTTTTCCATGGCCAGGTACAGGAGGCAGTGCCAATATGCCAGAGTCTCGTTATTACACATTTGGACGCACCAGTGCTATGTCTGTTGGGTCCAGGCTTATGCAGAGCCGGGTAATGAGCTGCAGCAATCCAGATATTGCTGGTACCCCAACAGCTACTGATGAAGAAGTCAAAAACATCATGTCTTCAAAGGTAAGAGAAGAAGAGAGTGTTAGAGTAGCAAAAAGTGGGATGAGAATCTTGATTTTAAGGGTTGGACTCATTCCTGCTAATAAATTCCTCATGTACCACCAGGAGGTCTTAACCAGCCTGTACCAGCCAGATGACCAACGTGTAGTGCCAGAGATATCGCAAACCCTTTCTTGATATCCCAATTAAGTCAACAAGACTTTTCCCTGAGTAAGACCTGAGTAAGGACCTCAGGATTCTGTCTTTATAGGTGGGAGATTCCACTGCAGGATTTGTATTTTTCAGGTTTCTGTTAATCCTTTTTTTCTGAGGTAGGGAGTCTATTCATACTTAAAATGCTCAGGAAGGACTTGATCATGTTTCTGAAAGAAAAAACTGACCTTGACTCCTCAAGAGAATGGATCATTCTCTAACTGGGGCTGAATAGATCTTGGTAAAGAACTGCTTTCCTAATTGCCAGGAGGAATATATTTTGTTTCTCCTTTGCCCCTTTTTTATAGTAGCATAAGAATGAGGTTATAACATGATGGTCCAGAAATTATGCAAGAGGCTGGCAAAGATTTCTTAAGGTGATATCTTTTATTGTGTCATCTGTGTAGTTGGGATAGAGTTAGACACGTTTTCAAATGCAAGGCATGGAGAAGAATGTCTTGCATTCAAAAGCTTGTCTAACTCTATCATAACTACATAGTCGGTCCAATAAAAAACACCACCCAAAATTTTGGTAATGGATTTTGTTTTTTTAACCAAGCACGAATTTCCAGCAACACAAAATGAGCACAAGACAAAATCATCTCCTTCTTCCTTGTTCAGCATTCCATAGATTTCATACCGTTTTATAACATCGAGAGTGCTTAGACCGCAGGTTGTTTTTAGGCTTCATTCTAAAACACTGCTGGAAAAAAACATCTCTAATAATGAGGAGTCATATATCTGGAGGGAAATTAAGCAGAACAGCTAGGAGAAATTACAGATGTTTGCCAGGCCTTCTTTGTATGGATATATCTGTCCATGAATATCCATTTTTAAGCTTGCAACCTTAATATTTGATAACTTTACTCCTGTGTACTGGTTCCTAAACCATGGCACAATACAGGGTAATTTTATATCTACCCAAATTAATACAAAATTAAGATGCCGAGTATAACTATATTATATTGATAATTCAGCTATTTATAATGCTTTGATGACTGCTTCCATTTCACCTTCTTTTAAACTGACATTATTTTAGTGGAAAACACTCCCAGGTCTCTTTTTAATTGGTGGTTTTAAATCTGAAATTTACTTTAAAGGTCAACTCTTGTTGAAGAGAGAAATTGGGAGCGCTTTAAAGTTGTAAATGCAATGCTAGGACAATCCACATTGTGGCACTGTTATCACAAATGTTCTTCATCCTTTCGCTCCCAGTTTCTGACTCAAGTTTTTCATCGATTGCGGCGGGGAGCATGCTGCGCGCACACACATACATGTATGTGTATGTGGTGGGGAGAGGGTATGGAACAGGAGGTTTCTCTGTGTGTGTGCATATATGTATGTGTGTGTGTGTGCAATGTGTATGTGTTTGTTTGGTTACAAACAACTGATTCTTCTATGTTAATTTTTCCTTTTTGGTCTGGCTGATTTGCTCCAGGTTGCTGATCGCAGCAGCAGTCGAATGTCCTACTATATTGAACCAACTGCTGATATACCAAACGCCTGCACAAGCCCAAGACCATCCAGTAAAAAGGTAGACTGCCACACGGTCAGGGTGATCATTAATGAAACTGGGAGAGACGTTAGCAGGCAGCTATTAAAATGCACAGTGCCAGTAACTTTGTGGTGAGGTGCAAAGGAGGTACAAATAATTAATTAGTGGTTTTGTCAAATGAAACTGTCAGAAAACAGTGGTAGATCGATAGATAAATGATCTTTTGAATCATTTACCCCACCTCTTGATCCTAGGCTGTTAACATTTTTCTTTACCAAATAGTTCTGGGAAATACCAATATGTTTTATGGACCAGGATATTGGAGGCTTTCTATTACAGCCTGTAATGATCACAGTGGATCAGTTTTTTCCCAACCCTGGGGAACAGAACTGAAAGGGCAAGCTGAGCTTTACAGTCACCAAACTGTAGCCGTATTTTAAATGCCTACCTGCAGGCTGCCAATCTGTGTTTCTCTTTGGTTCTTTTTTGTAGTACTGTGTTAAGTTATTGGGTTCTGTGTCACTTCGTACAAAGATAATCTACATTGGTTTTTAAATGTTGCAATAAACTCTTTTAAGAATCTATTTGCTATCTCCATCCTCCCTTCTTTCTATGAGGAGTTGGCAGTCTGCTTAGTTTTTTCCCTACTGGCAGGCTATACAACCATGGTACACTTTCTCTCTAACCGAATACAAGTTGCCAAGCTAGTTTATTAGGATCCTAGGAACTGACACCAGATCAGATGAGCACACTTCATCCAGCATCCTATCTCTGGCAGTGGCCAGCACTAGCCGATTCAGAAGAAGGTGCAATAAACCCGGCAGCAGGCAGTTAAGCAATAAGTTGCCTGAAGGGCAAGTTCCTTGCTGCCCTTTGCTACATTTTGATTTATGTGCTTAAATATAAAGCTATATATATGTTTCTGTCTCACGACGGGTTCCTTTATCCTATTTAATGAAACTGTGGATGTTCTCATTAACTGTGGAAATGTTAAGGATCTCCTTTTACTTCAAAAAAAAAAAAAAGAGAGAGAGAGAGAAGAGAATGGATCTTTTAGAGACTATGAATTTGAGCTTTCTAAAAGTTGGGGATAGTTGAACCTGATGTTTGGGATCAGATACATCCACAAATGTATGTTATTCTCCTCAAGTATGTTCCAGTGCAAAAGTCCTGTTTTGAGCATTTCTTTCTTTCTTGCTCTTTAGTAGTCACATTCCACCCTCAAAAATTATATAAGTTTTATACAGAAGTGCTCACAACCAGGTGAAACCACCCCACACATCCCATTCACAAAGCTCATGCACTCTGGGTTTGGGTAATGGCTGCCTCCCATCTGGACCTTGATTTGGTGCTTTCTTGGCTCTAACTCTCCCTAAAAGTAGATAGAGTGGCTCCTCACCTCTCTTGCCCACAGTACTCCTTTAATACCACTATGCTGCAATCCGCCTTACCACCATGGGAGGGATACAGAGCTGTCCCTCTCTGCTCAGTCGTTCCTCTCCAAAAAAAGGACACCACAGCATGGGGAGCCTTCTACATGACCCTGGCAATAGGGACTGAATTTCACCCCTCGTGAGTTTTACTGGGGGTTCAGCATTGAGAAGTGAGTTGAATTTGAAGTCGAATCTCAACGTGTTCTGTTCTGTTGTCTAGCATTTTCATGAAGAGTTAGCACTGCAGATGGTGGTCAGCACTGGCATGGTGAGGGAGTCTGTCTTCAAGTACGCCTGGTTCTTCTTTGAGCTCCTGGTAAGATTTAAGAGAGGTATATAACAACAAGGAAAGTCAATTGAGTTTATGCCTAAGCTGTAGATACACATTTGTCATTGTTCCCCCCAGGGCATCACAATTCACAATACTTGAGCACACCCATTCCACGTGTGGGAGAGGGGAGGTGAAGGGTCTGTCCAGCCAACCTCCCCTATAGAGGAATAAACTTGAAGCACAAAATGTGGGTTCTCTTTTAGGTATGACCTTCCTCAAAGTGGTGTGGAAGGGGTGATGGAGAAGGTGTTGTATGGAGGGTGGTGGAGAAGGGGTTGTATAGTGAGTTTTGGGTCAGCTCCAACTCTGTCAGCCCCTGCTGTCCAGCAGAAGAAACAACTTTCCAAAAATCCTGGCAAAGTGAGGAAAGACAGAAGGCAAGCTGGAGCCTTTCCTTCATTCCAGCTGTCATTTTCTCCACTCTGTCTCATGGGCTACAGTGACAGGGCTCCACACACAGGTGTTTTTACTCAGAGGACTGAGGTGATTGATGTTGCTGAAAAATATTCTGACTTATTGGTTTACACTGACAGCCTATAAAGCTTCCACCAGCCAGCCTGGAAGTAGGAACTCATTCAAAAAAGTGACACCCCATGCCTGACATCACGCCAGGGTGAGAACTACACCCAGCTGCCCATTGTTTTCACCAGACCTCCCATCACACATTCTCCGTGCATCCAGAGCTCCTCACTGTCTGATAGTCATTCTTCTTTGTTGTGTTACTGAAGATTTGACTTCATTGGGAGTTTGTGATGCAGCAGAAATGTAGGGTGGAAAACAAATAGGAATGGGAATAAAAGAGCCATGTTTTTCTTTTTATCCCCCCCCTTTAACCCTTTAGGTGCTGGATTCTGGTAAGACTTTGGTGAGGAATTTCCTTTCTAAGCTTCAGTTTTCTGTTGAAATAGCAACACTTTGGTGGTAATACATCAGCAGTGATATTCCCATACAGCTTTGTCCCACATAACTGGTTGAGAGTCAGCATCCACAATCCAGAACCTGGGTAGAGGAGAGATCTGGTATCTATTGTAGTTTCAGAAATATAAAATGAATGTAGAGAGCTGGAATCCATTTTTTTCTTTCTTAAATTTATGTAGCACCTTCAACCTAGGGTCTGTGCATGATGCCTCAGGCAGTCTTCCTCTCCTTGTACGCTGAATAACTGTCCTGTCTTCATTCAGGCCTCATGAAATATTTTCCCTTTCTTATGAAGCTTTTCACAGATATGCCACCATAAAAAATGTTGTAAAATATTACTGCCTTTTATTTTAAAACTTCACCTGGGTAGTAGTGATATTGTCAGTCTGGTCTTGGTGATGAAAAGACTTGTACCTTCCTGTCTGTAGGATGCAAAGTAATGTGGACAGTCAACAAATAATGACCAGTAAAAGCTTCCTCTTGGTACAAAAGAGGTGCAGCAAAAACAGCAGCATTACAAACTTCTCTATCACGTGTTTCAACACCTGTCTAGAGGGGTCAGCTCAGAGAATTAAGGATATAATAGTTGTCTCCATTCCCATTCAGTCCTTGGGCTACAGGTGGGCAGTTTATGATTATGCTATTATGCAGTTATAATAGACTATGTCAAGAGGAAGGTTGTGTGGAATTAGGCTTCAGTGCCAACTTTAAAGCAGCAGTGTGGCAGCAGTACTTTCTATCTTGCAGGTAAAGAGTATGGCTCAGTATGTTCACAATATAGAGAAACAAGACGTTCCACGAAGAAGTCGATTCTCAGATCGCTTCAAAGATGACATCACCACTATAGTCAACGTGGTCACTTCAGAGATTGCAGCACTTCTAGTTAAACCACAGAAGGTAAGTGCAAACAAAATAAATACAGTGGCTCCTTTCTGTTGTATCTCATGGAAAATATCCGTAGAAACATTGAGCCTGATTTACTGACATCATTGCAGTTCTACCAGACGTGAATTTTACCAGTATTTCCATTTTATTTCTCAGGTACCCATCCTTATGTGGCAGATTCTGATACCCTCACTCCTGTTACATGGAAACAGTTCCATGATTGGTTCCACTGGTTTCAGTGGGATTAATCAGGAAGTTGAATAACTTGCACTCTGAGGACGCAAAATCCACCCTCAAATTTTCTAACCATAATCTCCTTCAAAGAGATGCCATTAATGACTCAGAGCAAAAATAAATCCCCAACCTCAGTACTCCTTATTCCTTTGATACATTTTAAATAGGTTACATTTACGTGTTAGATTCTAGTATTAAAAATGTAAAGGCCTAACTTTGCCATTCCTGTTTTATGGTATTTGTTTACTTCATGAATTCATACTCCCCCTTGAACGGTATATTTTTCTCACACATACAACACATACCTTCCTTCCCCCCCCCCCCCAAAAAAAAAAAAAAAAGAGCAGATAGAAATTGAAGTGTTCCTTATACGAGAGGAAATAAGATAAGAGCAGTTGCTGTCACTTACCAGGCAAAAGGAAAAGTTAAGTCTGCACTCAGTCCACAGTGAGAAGAAAAATGACCAGGTTCAGCTCACTAGCTGCTGTTTCTCAGTTACTTACTTGTGAGGAAAGATCTTTTTTTCTTCATTCTGTCTTTCAAAAACAAGATGTGCATCATATTCCAAGGCACATTGTATTCAAGAAATGCATTAAGTCACTTAGCCCATAGACAGACATGCATTTGTAGCGTTGCACGTGCCATAGCACTTTGAAGTCCTACCAAAATGTTATCATCATCGGCCCTTGATTCAAGAATGATCTCTATCATTATCCCTTGAGTCAAGAATGATCTCTACCACAGCTCACTGATGGGTCTTCAGGTGACTTAAGAGTCCAATCCTTGAGCCACAGGCCCATCCACAGAAGTTGCGGGTCTTTTTCCACAGGGAGGAGAGTAGGCTATAGACAAGGCTTTCTCTCCTTTTCCTTCCTCTGCTCTCTCTTCTCTGGTTTGAGGACAAGATGCTTTACCTCAAAACAAGCCATACTGTGATCTCAGGAAAGTAGGACCTTGGGAAGTTGATTACGTAGGTGTATTTTGTTGCCTGGAAAAAAATGTGCATGTCATGTTTGTCAGTATAGAGCTGGATCTCTTTAGCTTTATTTGGCCACCATTGATTTTTGACTTCCCAGATTCTTCTTTGAGCTTCAGTTTTGAAGTTCTGACACACCTCCTCCTTCTGCTGAGATGAGGTGTCATCTTGCCAAGCAGAATGAGCCCTTCTCAACTGGCTAAGGAGGGCTTGGATCTTGGTGTCAGTCTCATCAAACCAGTCTTGGTGTTGAGCAGTGGTACAGCCAGTGGCTTCAGCAAAGGCCATCTGAATGGCTGTTTTAAACCCCTTCCAGAGTTCTTCAGTGTTGCCTTATTTTGTGGACAGGGCAGAGAGCTTTCCATGGAGACACTGTTGGAGATCCCTACAGAGCTTCAGGTCTTGATTTGGTATTGAGTCTTTCTATTGCTTTTAGTCGTTTTTGGTGTTTCGGAGAAAACCAGATGTTCATAATGGATCTGACAAAACTGTGATCTGTCTGGCAGTCATCGGTTCCTGGCATGGCTCATGTGATACGGACATCCATTCGATCATGGTCTCTAACATTTTAACAATAGTTTCTAACCATAGTCAAGAAGGTGCCAGTGCTTAGATTAAGGGTGCCTCCACAAGTTGTTGATTTTGTTACTCCCGTCTGAAAATGTAAGTGTGTGATGACAAGACTGCTCTCTGTGTCTTTGCTCAGGAGAAGGATGCTGTTGGAATTGGCTTTTCCTTCTCCTTCCTGCCCAGTGGTGCCACTCCAGAGTTCCAGGTCACATCCAACCCTGGCATTGAAGTCACTGAGGAGAATGAACTTGTCCTCCTTGCTAGTATTAGAATGTGGTCGAAGTTGGAGTGGATCTGTTCTTTGACATCATTGTCAGCATCAAGCATTTGGGTATATGCGCAGGTGATGGTAGCATGCTAGTTGTTACTGAGCTTAGGATGAAGGCTCAAAAGACATTTGTTAATTCCCACAGGGGGCTCTGTAACCCATTAGCTAGTTATTGATGGCAAAGCCAATGCCATGAACACATCTGTTCTGGGCCAGTTTCCCCTTCCAAAAGAAAGTGTAGCCTCTATTGTCTTCCCTTAGCTAACCCTCATCTGGTCATAGCATCATCATAGTATCTAGGGTCAGAAGGGGCCCAGAGCAGGCCATCTAGTCTGACCCCCAGACTATGGTCATCTGTTCTTACTCAGAGCTGCACTGTCAATGCTGTATCTTACTAGTTCCCTGGAGATAATGGCAAGAGCAGATAAAACAGTCTAGGTTTAGGGCACCTTTTGTAGCCCCTTCCCCATGTGGGGTGAGCAGAGAAAATCCTGAACAGGACTGCTTATTCATGGTAGCAGCTACTGAATTGCAACCGTGTCTCAACCTAGGTGCAAGATGATCATCAGCTACCACTGTTTGCATGTAGATTTGTGGCCAGAGACTGCCAGATTCACTAGTCTTGCCTCCATCACCATTGGTCTATTGCCATACGGCCCTTTGGAGAATGAGTTGTTTCCTTTGGTAGAAGTCTTTGTATGACTTTGTTTAACATGAGGAAGCTTCTGCACAGAAACAGGAACCACATAATCTTGAAAAGGTAGAAATCTAAACCCAGTGGCAAGGGAGAATCCTGGATTACAGGAGACCTCGATCTTGCTGCAGCCACTGAGATCCTCGTATCTTCTTCCACCAGATCCACTGTTGAGGATTTGGGGTTGGACCATGATTTGTCTGGAACCTTCTCGCAGGACTGTTCACCATGATTGACCCTGCCAGGGGTATGAGACTCTGGGTGATATAGCTCTGAGGGTCATTGGGACACACAAGCTTCCCTACCACTATAAGGCCTCAGTCCGTGGAGAGGTACAAAAATATATTGTTATTGTGACGGCGGCGGCATGCCGCCGTCAGGAGTACAGGAAGGGCCCCAGGGGTCAATAAAAGAGGAAAAGGACCACTCACCTGAAGAAACAGAGCAGGGAGAAGAGAAACTGGAGCAGCTGCGGCGGATGCCATTACAGCCGCGCGAGCAGTGTCCTTGCTGCTTGTTTAAGTGGCTAGTGCTAACAAGCCGGGGAGTGGAGCCAATTGCGGCAGCCATACTGGCTGCCACGGGAAAGTTTAAAAAGCCCGGCGAGCAGTGCGACCGGGGGGAAGACGGAGAGGAGCGTGGCGAAGAGGAGCTAAGGAGAGAGAGCAAGGAAAAGCAAAGAAGGAGATGGCAGCAGACTAGTGCTGCAGCTCCTGAGAGCCCTGCGCTGCTGCCAAGAGAAACGCGCCCCGCATCGTTTCTGGGGAAGCAGAAGGTAGCAGCAGAATCTCTGGCTGGGGTAGCTAGTACAAGCCAGCCAGAGCAATACTCTGCTTTGAAAAGTCCCTTTGGGGCAGCAGGGTATTTCTTCTGAAAGAAGAAGGAAATTCCGGGAAAAAAAAGCATCATTTGTAATTGAGCCAGTTGAATCCAAGCAACACCTATCACGAAGGATACGCATATGGCCAGGATCAAGATCCTTTCATCTAATGAACCAGCAAGTGACCGGTTGGCGTGTGGACGAGGTGTAGGGGTGGCGGAGCCTCGTGGAACATCGGACCCCACGTTCGTGAGTACCCCTTGGGTATACCCTACAGAAATAAGATCGGCACTGAACACCCTCCTTATAAAAATATATATATTCCATCGAAGTCGTGGCAGGCGAGATGAGGGGCTAGGGGTGGCCCGAAGTGGGTACCAGTGAGTTCCAGGTCCCAACGTCACAGTTATGAAGAATGTTCACACATGTAGTGCCCCCAGCAAGAGTGTTACAAAGTCACTGCAAAAGTATGTTCTCCAGAGACGGGATGATAAAGGATTGCTTTTCTTCTTTTCTTGTTCCTCCTTCCCTATGCCCCCTGAGAAGCTCATCAGTGAGCACAATCACTGACAGCCTGCCACTCCCTTGACAGAGAGCCCGTTCACTGGGCAGGCTGTCAATGATCAGCAAGCACTGGTGCCTGCCACTTCTGGCACTGGCAGCAAGTGTCCATGCCCCGACTGAGACAGCAGCAGGCTGTGTGACAGAAGGGCAACAAGGAGAGCCCACTGATCCACTGCTGCCTAGGGATCATGCTGTCTGACAGACTGCTGAAGTGAGCTGAGCTGAAGTCCCTGTTCCTGGCTCAGCTGCAGCTCTGCATCCCCACAGTTGCCTGCTGCTTTCTCTCCCTCCCTTCCTCTTTGGAGGGGTAGAAAGAGAGCAAAGCACTGTGGGATGCTGCAGGGCTAGGGACAGACATTCAAAAAGCCTGAACCTGAATTGATTCGATCTTTGCAGGTTAGTCTAATGTGGCTAGCCTAAATCAGTTTTGTAACCAAACAGACACCCCAGAAATGTGGGCACATGCCTGAAGTGGGTCAGGCTTGAAGCTGGTGGGGACACTAGAGCAGCCCTCCCTTCCCTTGCACAGCATTGAGATGAAGGGGGACATGGCCAGGCTATGGCAGGATGCTCGGATTAGCCCAGCAGGAAATTGATAACTGTATGTGTCACCTCTAACTCTGTGTTTATCACCCCATTAAGAAAACAACTGAGGGACATTACCAGCTACCTGTTAATGCTACCTGTTGATTCAACATGGACTGTAGCCAGCATGTGGTCTGCTAGCTACTATGGAGACACCTCTCCATGAGGCAGAGGGGAGGGGGGAATTCCTGCTTAGCAGGGAGTGGTGAGAGGGAGGGAGGTGAGCAGCCTGCTGTCCCTGCCAGAGCTGCAGCCAGGGAGCAAAGGGAGGGGCCAGCCCTTCTGCAGAACAGAGAGCCCCACCCGGCCCAGAGAGCATACCAGGATGCTGGGGAATCTGATTTATCTTAAACCAGCAAGGGGTCTGGGGGACACATTGCATAAATCAGTTTGAGCCAAATCTGATACTATAGGAAATCTGATACTACATTCAACCAGGCTTATCTTAAACCAGTTTCAGCCATTTTCAAACTGACTTATGTGCACTGAACATCTGTTCAGTTACAGGTTTAAGCCACTTAAACCAGTTTATGCGTAATATCTGTCTGTAGCCCAGGGGTCCTCTGTAGCACTGCATGTAATGGTACAGAAGTTAAATGTGGCACTACAAAAGGTAGAGCAACAGAGAAGTTCCTGATTCAAAGGGAAATATTTTTGTAGTGCTGCAGCCATTTTTGTAGTGCTACAGGTGGAGTGCATGTATGTACACCCCCTGTAGTGCTATAAGGGTGCATATAATACTGCAGATATAATGCCTGTGGCCTTTGTTTCACTTTCTGGTCCTTATGTGTGAGTTGCTCTGCTCCAAACATTTAAATAAATATCTGGGCCACTGAAATCTTTCAAAGCATTTGGTTTGGAGGGAGGAGAGGAATTGATTCATATTATGTAAAAAGTGTTCTAAAAACATAAAATTTTTGCTCTGAAGAAGCTGGACACATTTTCTTTCCAATATTTTAATGGTTTCGTCACAGAAAAGACATAAATAGTCTGTAGAGAAAATACTGTCAACTAGATCCTTTTTCAATAGGGCAAAGACCAGGGAATGGTGGGAGTTAACAGTGAAAGATTGCCATGTATGAAAATTCTTCTAAAATTACCTGGAAGGTTTACACAATTGGGACCATGTATTAGTCTTGCTTAGTAACAATGGATGACATTTAAGTGATTTTTTACAGATTTTTACCACATGCAATAGCAACCTGCTTGTTTCATTTACCAAATTTTTTGATATACCTTTTTCCCTAAAATCAGCCCCCCAAAGTTAGAGTATATTTATTAATCAGGGAAGCTGATTTTTTTGCACCCTGCTTCAGTTCCTGCTCCATAGTGCAGCAGCTCTGGTATTACTCTTCAGATAGCTAAGGGAGTCAATGGGCTTTTAATGGACCATTGACTTAATGGCTCAGGGTTCTTCACTTTACAGGTATTCAAATAATATTTGTAGCAGTCTTGAGGTTCCACTAAAGAATCTCACCTTTTCTAGGGGAATTTTGCTGCTTACTAGGTCTCTTGGTCTCCCCTTCTATTTTGCAGCTCTTTAGCTCTTTTCCAGATCAGAGACCTACTGGTGGAGACCAGTCTTCAGGAGCATCTAGGGCTTTAGTTAAGCAGGAAAGGGAAGGTGAGTCAGCTGAAGATTAGCCTCTGCTCTTGCTCCCTGCAGTCATAACTGTAGGGTAGAGGCAGAGAAATCTTTTTAATGCCTTGCAAAAACAAGGTGCGTGTTATACGTGAGGAAGTATGGTGTTCTTTTAAATAACTCATTTCGCATTCTGCAGCAATAGCTCTGATTTGCTTTTCTGTAGCTGACAAGCTGCCTCATAAGGATTATAGGAAAATATTTTATAGTATCAATTAAAGGTCACAGGAAATGGACTGCTACATCTGAACAAAAAAGTATAAATATGGAAAAGTGAATCGGAGAGCTTCTGTTAAATCTTGTATCCTGCAACTCTTTTTGCAGTCATGAATGAGCTATTTTTGGACCTTAATACTAGCTATTCAATTTTTCTGTATTTTTTTTGGTGTTTTAATGATGTTTAAACTTAGGATAACTTTGATTAGACAAAGCTTGTGAAAGACGATACTAAAATATATTTTAAGAGGCCTGTGCTACATTTCCCACAGAGGTGATAATTTTTATTCTATCTTGCTGGGATAGTCATCTCTATAAACATTTGAAATTATTATATAGGAACAATACTATATATTTTTAAACTCATATCCATTAGAAGTGGAAAGAGACTTGCCTAGTCTTTTTCCTGGTTTTTCCCTGGATAGTACTGTACCCAGTCTGTTTTTAAATAATGGTAGTAATACAGCTTCTGCCACTGTATTTTCTTACGTATTGTAACTGCATTTATTTCTTTAAAGGAAACCGAGCAAGCAGAAAAGATCAACATTAGTCTTGCGTTTTTCTTGTATGATCTTCTTTCCCTAATGGACCGTGGGTTCGTGTTTAACCTCATCAAACATTACTGTAATCAGGTAGGCACCGTTTGGAACAGTCCTTGCATTAAATTTGGTATTATGTTCTGCCCTGTTTGTGACTCCTTTTCTGAACAAGAGATTAGTAGTGCTGCAGAAAGGGTAGGATAGATTCCCTGCTTCTGGGAGCCTGGTAATAGGCACTGAATCAGCCATAGGGCATCTACCTAAAATAGGAGCTGCTTTTAACCTCTGCAGCTTTTGAGGGCTGTTTCTCCCACTACGGGATTCACTGCACAGAGTGGAAATGACAGTGAGTATTTGGACCTTAGTCCTAGTTGAAAAGATTTAACTCAAGTATTAACCATGTGAGTTATTTATAAAAGTCTCTGCTTGAAAATCCACCTTGAAGAACCCACTATAAACATGTATGACGTTTCCATTACTAAAACTTTTAGATGTTTCTATGGTTTTTCTTCTAAGCATTTTGATCTTGTGATCCATATAACAGCCTTCACATCTGACCAAAAGGAGGTCATCAGACGTGTATACTATGCCCACTGAAGTCAACAAGTGTTTCTCCATAGTTTCTGCTGTGGTTTTGCCATTGCAAATGGTGATAACAGCACTGTTGATGTTGTGTTGCACAAAGGTGGGGCATATTCCTGCATTTAGTTTGCCATAGACACAACAGGGGTTGTTATTTTTAAAGTAAATTTTAATATTACAGAAAAGGCAAACTTATCAGATGCAAATCACTTTCCATGCAAAAGTGAAAGTCACTGTGGTTTTTTTTTCTGGGAGGAAATAACTATTGATCCTTTCTTGGGAGTTTGGCCAAGTGACAACCAGCATCGCCATTAAGGAAAGAGAAGCTAATGGATGGAAGAGTTCAGAACATTTCTGCATCTGTTTTGCTTCTCAATTATTTTTATTATATTGACTGATTCTGTTTCAGGAGACAGGATATTTTTCTATCTATAATTGTAAATTGCACACCTCTGTCGCACATTATTCTTGTTTTTCTAGCTGTCAAACAAGTTGAATACGCTTTCCACCCTAATTTCCATGAGGTTGGAGTTTCTGCGAGTTCTCTGCAGCCATGAACATTACCTCAATCTGAATCTCTTCTTCATGACTTCAGTATCTACTCCAACATCTCCCTCACCCTCATTATCATCACAGGTAGGCATCACTCAGTACAGTGCCACACATCCATCTCCCTCATGTGAAGTACATATAGGGGAGAGGGGAATGTGTTCAGTTTGTATTGCACAGATTTTTAGGTCTAAACTAATCCACCGTTCTGGGACTATCAAGAATGATTAACTGCCTTGCAGAAAGGGCAAAGATGTATGTTTTGTTGTGATTTTTTTCAGTAGGTGTGGTGAAAAATACCATAATGGGGGGTTGGAGAACCCATGGTTTCACTTTGTATAGCAAAAGTATGTTTATGAGGATAAAGGGCATGTTTTTTCATACCAGTGGCAACATCTGTTTACAGTGCATTATAATTTATGGAAATATGCTGCAAAATGTGAGTCCTTAGATGAAGGACACGAAGTCTGGCCCCTGGAAGATATTATGCTTAAAACAAGGCTTAGTAGGTTAATCCTGTCTTAAATAGTAACTTGGCCACACATTTGAGGAATTTAATGGCTCCACAAAAAAAAGAAAACAGTCACAAAAATATGCACAAAAATATATAATATTTTTTTGTGGCTGGCTTCCATCATGCCTTAAAAACCTGAACGCGCAACAGGGTTAAGACCTCACCAGGATTTGAACCAGTCCTGCTACAACAGATAATCAGTTGATTGTTGTCTGAGGGCTCAAACTGCCCCCCACCATACAACTCCTGAACCAGTCGATGAGTAGCTACTTGTCAGCTGGCTCCAGGGACTGCGCTGGGGCCAGTTCAAGCCCCGAAGCAGACTCGGAGCCCGCCAAAAATCAGCTGATTGTCTGGTAGCCGGCTTTCAATTTGCTGGCCTCCTTTCGCGTCTTGTAGATGGTGCCTGTGTGCTCAGGTATTGACTGAAACGTGGATTTCTGCTGATAGAGAGAAAATGCTGCTGAAAGCAAATTATTAGCTTGCTTTTCATTTCCCGTAGTGACTGACTTTGCTTTTCTAGAGTTTCACAGTGAAACTTTGATTTTGTTATGCCTCTTTCTTTCTATTTGCACTTCCTGGTTTTTTGCATAGGGTCATTTATGTTGTAGGTAGAACTCTGCAAACTATTCTGTTCATAAATCTGCCTCAGGCCATTGTCTTGTTCTTCTCATGAGTAACATCCTAGGAACACACACAGTTTGCAGATCTAGATTAATATTTGCATAGCCCTCGATGTTCTCCCTACAACTGTGTATCCTTGCCTGCTGTCCTTCTTTCCCTGAACTTCTAACCATATTCTGAGAGGTCCACAACTGGCACCCCAAACTTGTTTTCTTCCTGGGCTTTGTCCTCTTTTACCCTAAATTCTTTGGGTGGTACCTAGCTTGCAACTTGCTGCAGGTCAGTAAGCAGGGGTGTACAAGGAGCTTCTGGCACAAAAGAGCTCCATAATCCCTAAATAGGTGATTCCCTAACTACTTTACTGGGCTGTGTGTAGTGCCTGCTCAGCTTAAAAGGGAAATGTTTCCCATTGCCATTTCCCTAGGTTAGCAATGGAGCCTCCTGCCCCAGGAAGAACCTAACTGTTTAGAGAGGCTATGTCTCTTAGCTATAAAAGAAAAGCACCCATTATCTCTGAAGAGTCTTCAAAAAGAAATATGTTTGCTTAGTCCCAAAAATGAGTGGTATGAATCAAAAGAAAAAATAATTAAAGTTATAGCCTATGCTTCTTCCCATGACCCTGGGAAGAAAGGTAGGAGGTGACTAGAGATACACAGGAGCACTGAGAAGCTGGGAAGTTCATTTTGAAAGGTCAAGTTCATGTGTTCTTTCTAAGGGGTACTACCAAAAAATTGATGATATCCAGCATCTGTAAAGGTAGCACTTAAAACTTCCCAAACCCATATCTTAAGTATACAAATAGGTCACTACTCATTAAAAAAAAAAAAAAAAAAGGATGCAAGTTTTGTGCTCCTTTCTGGTAATTAATATAAAGCTTGAGGTTTTGAGGATCAAGATTTCTTCTTGAGGCTACCTCTTGACATGCAAGATCTGGAAATGGGATTCTTCTTTCTTCTTTAAAAAAAGGAAGAAAGAAAGAAAATGGCAATTGTGCACAGCGATTGAAATAGATATTATGGGTCAAACCTGGGCAGAAACCAATTAGGATCAGTCTTTTCCTTAGGAAACATCATGAACTCTTCTTCTTTAAGAGTAACCTACAAAATGCAACCCATGCAAATCAATAGGGCTTTTTCGCTGATCTTGTACAATTTAATCTGGTAACTAGTCAGCAGTTTAGTAATTCTGCTCTGTATACAGGAGAACTGTCAACTAGACTTAGATTTTTCAATAAAGTGGCCTTGGGGATAAATCTTGTACAATTATTGTGAAGAGCCCGTGTAGAAAATTCTCACGCCAAGGCGTAGAGCATCCAGTTGTTACTCCAGACAGACAAAACTGAACTGGCCGGATTCCAAGATGTCATGGTGCTCTCATGTGTCTGGGTCTTAATTCAGATTTTCACTGCCCAAAAGTTTGGGAGTCTTCAGCTGCGGGGTCTTGATTCAGCCCATTTTATACATAGGTGGCAGCCAGAGTGGTGCAGTCTGTTTTGCAGCACCATTCTCACTTTATTGGAAGAAATATTCAAGTGAATGCTGAAGAATATAAATGAAAAGCAAATTGTGAACTTTGTAAACTTTTTTTTTGGACTGGAAATAGACTCTAGAAGTTATGCTTGTTTGTTCAAGGAACAAAACCCGCCAAGTGACCTACCGACCTAGCATCATGATTGCAGCTGAGGATTTCAAAATACAAACTCAGCAGCAACTTCCCATTCTTTGGCTGGCCATATATCAGACCATAGCTATAAGTTACAGGAGCTTGAAGGCTGCTCTAAATTATACCAGCTGCCAACAACCCGAGCCAAAGATTGTCAAGCTTCAGGGAAACACTGTTTAAACTTCCATCCTGCTCGGCCACACTTTTACACCAGGTGTCAGGAGGAGGTGGCAAAGAAGTCCCTATGCAGTGCCTTTGCTGTTGGAGCTTCCTCTTGCACATATTGTGGAGTAGCTAATAGGCTACAATTTCACATACTAAGTTTCCTTTTGGTGACTTGTTCATGTGTCCATTCCCTTAAGCTAGTTTATAACTACTTTAAGCTGGCAGAGTGCAATAAAAAACACCTGAACTCGGGAAATTCTGGCTTTGTCCCCCATCCATGCTAACAAATATAGTTTGGACTTTGCACTTGCAGGAAGTTGCTTGTGCACAATTAATAAAATGAGGGCTGTTCATAGAAGCCACTTGCTGATATAATAATTCCTTAAAACAAATTTGAGCGTTATAAAATGACAAACAGCAAGTGGGAAGAGAGGCTGATTTCACTGAATAAACTGTTGTGCACTACTTACCCACACTCAGCATTCATTATGAGTAGTTTAGGCTTGCTTTAAATATTCATGGAAACATTTTACTTCCTGGGGATTTTACTCAATTTGATTGTAAAGCTTTACATTCTTCTGACATCATAGTCCATCCTTTCAACAGAGTGACCTATTAGATGTATTTTCCATGTAGTTTGTTTAATGAGCTGTTTTTTCTTCGATAATCCATTAAAACACCTAATATACTTTTCCAGAATTCAAGCTCCTGCTCTAGTTTCCAGGATCAGAAAATTGCCAGTATGTTTGACCTTTCATCAGACTATCGTCAACAGCACTTTCTGACTGGACTGCTCTTCACTGAATTGGCAGCTGCCCTGGACACAGAGACAGAGGGGTAAGTTTCTAATTTTTTAGAGGATTAGCCTGATGGATGGCCCTGTGATCAGTACACATGGTTTATCACCTGATAGACCTGGATTTGATTTCATGTCCAGGCTCTTGTTTTCCACATGGAAAGTGTATAGTGGTAAGTGTCATAATGTCGCAAGAAAGGCCTCTATCTATATTTCCCTCTGTATTGGAGTAGATGGATAGACTCTAGAGTTTAATGGACTTTGTCTACATTCAAGAATATTGGTGGATTTTCCTTCAAGCCCACCCCTCAGCATATGGGTAACGAACCATGCATCTATTGCAGTAGTGCTCCCAATAATACATGTGCAATCAAGCCACCATCTGCAATAGACCTGGACTGAGCCAGGAGAACCATCCAGTTTGTTGTCTAAGATGGCAACTGGGATGAGACAAAGCCAGGGTAGGGAAACAAGAGATAATCTATGCTAGTTGCATGAAAGGGAAATGTATGCTGATCAAAAAGATAATCTCTGCTAAAGATGACAGAGCTGTTTAACTTTTAGCATAGACTTTAGTGATAACTAGACCTATCACATCCTGGCATAAGCCAAGATCATATACCTCTTAATGCTCTTGCCATAGTAAAACAGGTAGAACCTTCACCAACCTGAGGGGTAATTATATACGAGTCATTTTGTAACATAACAATAATCCATTTTAGGTGCAAAACATTTGCCTCAATGAATGCATATGCTACCTAAATACGCAGGAAAATGTCATGCTTTTACAGCACAGCTCACAACTTTCAACTGTTCTTGGTAAAGCAAAGGTCTTGAAAACATTGCTGTCTCTACGCTGAAGGGCTTGGGTAAATGCATAGCTGTGGTTATCTCAGAATGGTCTTCATTTCTCCACAGAGTTGAATTTGCCTGGATTTAATGAATTACTTGGAGGCCCTTTTGCCAAATATTTTCTACTCATTTGCAGGTCTTCTGGAAATGCACACTGAAATGTTTTTTTGTGATTATACTAAAACATGTTATCCTATAATTACTGAGTGGTTGATTTCTGCCTTCTTTCCCCCCGCCAATCATCTCTTATTGCTTCTGGTCTGCACAACTCACATGTGTCAATAACAAAACTAATTCCTGTTTTTATGCCAACAGAATTGGTAAGGTGCAGAAGAAAGCTATCAGTGCTATCCATAGCTTGCTGAGTTCCCATGATCTAGACCTGCGCTGTTCCAAAAAAGAGGTGAAAGTCAAAATCGCTGCTCTTTACCTTCCTTTGGTTGGGATCATTTTGGATGCACTTCCACAGCTCTATGATTTCACAGGTATGGCCTTCTTTTTTTAATTTGTCTTCACTTAGTAATTTAAGTGACCTGAATCTCAAAATATAAAGGAGATAGTTTTAGCTGCATAATTATTACTATAATCCTAGGTAGCATATACACATGGCCCCAGCCCTGAATGGCTTAAAATGTGCGTTAGGAAGGAGAACAAAAGTAATACTGTCACGCTGTTACATAATTTTTCAAATTCCCAACCAGATGAATTCGATGCAGTTAATTTCGGGGGTGAACATTATGTATTCATCTTTCTATTACTACATAATGTTGTTAGCACTGTGGTACTGTAGTTGCAAGAAGCATTTTACACAAATGTAACCAACATGCTCAAGGTTAGAGAAGATAGTTTTTATCTTACTGAGTGTCACTATCAACGGCGCTCAAAATCTTGTAATCCTAGAGGTATTTTGGGTGGGGTGGAAGAGGTTGTTTAGTTTTTTTTAGTTTTATTTTTAAATAGTTCTCTAGCTCTTTTACTCCGTTATATTTTCCTGTGGTAGATTCGTTTGAATTTGCCCCAAGTAGCTGCTTTGGCTTTTTTCCATGAAAGAAGCTGATTTTCTTTTAAAACACAGTGCTCTGCTTTGCTACGTGCAAACATACATGTCATTTAGATGAAAAACTTGTGGTAATAATGAAAAAAGAAAGCCTTTTTTTTTTTTTTTTTTTTTTTTGGAGAACCTGAAATTTTTTTCACCAATTATGCAAGAGTCCCTGGAATAAAACAGTCACATCATAAATATTATTTCTTACCATCCAAAAATGTAAAAGTGCTTGACATAGTTAAATGTCACTATACCCTTTTGATAGGTTTTATCTTTATGTCATATAGGAGAAAACAGGCATAGTTATGAAAGTCCTAAATGTTCCAATGTGACGCTAATTTGGGGTGTCCTTTCTTTTTTTCTTTTTTTGGTGTCTAAGATGAGATGCCAGGGGACTTGTTTTTGGAGATTTTAGCAGGATGTCTGTCTTGAATGCTGCAGCCCAGCTGCAGGTGGTAGAAAGAAGTTTGCCTGCCTGCCTGCGAGGGATTGGGTGAACTGATGGGGATGATTGGATGGCCCAGAGGAAATTAAAACTCCCAGAGAAGGGAGCTGAGGGAGAGAGGGAAGGTGGAGGTGCTGTGTCAGGATCTGGGAACGGACAGGGTTTGGTTTAATCATTTATTGTTTTGTGCTTGCTTGTTTTATACTTTTATGTTGTTTCCCGTGGGAGCAAGTTTGTCCTAAGGAAAACAAAACCTGTGAAAGTAACAATCCACTACAGAGATCTTGAGCACGTTGGGCGAGGTTACTTGGCGCCTCTGAAAACCAGGCTTAAATGCCTTAAATTGGACACTCATTCTTAAAAAAATTATTTCCTACTTAGTTTTTCTATAGATTTCATCAGATTAGTTAAATTAAATACTTTAAAAGCTCTTCTATCAACAGCTGCTAGATTTGTACCTATGTACATATTTCTGTGACAGTCCCACACCCACATACACAGTTTTGGTGGGGATACTTAGCCAGGTAATGCCAATTAAACATGGCACAAAGAGACGTAGTCTAAGCATTGTAAAATCCTCAGGTCCCCTGATGGTTCTTCCTTTGAAACAATTTTTTTCAAAACAGCAGGAGAGGGTTTGAACAGGTCCTTCTGTCCATATGCTTTTTTGACTAACTTGAGTCTTTGGGCATGTCTACATGTGCATTTACGCACAATTTAAGGCACATTAACATGATTTAGGTGCACATCTACGGATGGACACGTTAATGCACATTAAGACACATTAAGTTTAGGTGTGAGTCACATTAGCATACGTGGAAACATGCTAATGCTTATTAACACAGTGTATATCCACTGATGCATACCACAATAATGCACATCATTAATGCAGCTACAGCTGTGCTAATGCAACTTGGCTATTCCCACCTAAATTTGATACTGTCTTTATGCAGGTATCAAATTTAGGCTTCCATAGCTTTAAATTGCCATTTTTAAGGCACATTAAGGGTGCATATGTGTCGACCTGCGCCCTTAATGCATCTTAAAAGTGGAGATTTTAGGCTAAGCCCACGTAAGAGGAATGTGTAGGTGCTCCCTTGGTGCACAATGTCCTGGTAATCTTATTCCTCTTTTCTCCTTTTCCTCCATTACTATTTCACCTTAACAAGCCATGACTAAGAGAAATACCAGTTGTTCTGTTCCGTCCAACAGGGGTGGATATGGGACCGTGCCATCACATGATACGTAGAAAACCAAAGCTACATTTAATTGTACCATGCAGTGTCAGTGAGATGCTTCAAATCTAGTTTCAGATGCCCGTGGTGGGAAAGGTCGTTCAGGGAATCCAGATGAAGATCAAGAATCTACAATCAATCAGTCTGTTGCCTTGGCCATTGCTGGGAATCAGTTCAACCTCCTCAGGACTTCCGGTGTCTCTCTGTCTTCATTGGTATGTGTGCAGTGTTTTGCTAGCCTACCCTCATTCCTTCCTTCCTTTCTCCTACTGTTTTCTTTCAGTATTTTCTTTCTTCCTTTCCCTGTGGTTCCTGGAAATCGTCAGCTCAGCAGGGGCTTGGGTTATCAAGGGAGACACTCACTCCAGCAGGATTTGAAACCTGCATGAGCTGAATCTATGCCACCTGCCTTTGCCGAAGTGAGCCAGACTCCCACAGCCATCCGGTTTTTGTACCACTTCTTCAGTCACTACCAGGCACTGCACTGTCCCTACTCCTTCCTCCACAGGACCCTGCCCCACCACCACCAGTCATGAGCATCCCTCAACATGCTCCGTAAAGCAGCCAGGCAACATATTTAAGTATAATTACCTGCAGAATTGGGAGCACTTGGGCAGGACTCTCTTTTTTTGATGCTGATGTTAGGGTTGTTGCTGGGAACATATAGAAATACTGTGGGGAGCTGCTCTTCCTCTTTTTACACCCACATCCTAGTACTAATTAGGTGTGCCTTTTGGAAAATATAATTGGTATATCATAAATTGGGAATCTGGAATAGATGGAGCGCTTGTGATGCTAGGCTCCGCTAGTTATTTAAATAACATGACTTTTTCCTCCTTCTCCTCTCGTCAAATATGTTTGTTTTTATCAACTGCTAGCCTTACAAACAGTACAGCATGTTGAGTCCTGATGCCACTCGCAACCTTCTGATCTGTTTCCTCTGGATCATGAAGAATGCTGACCAGAACCTCATTCAGAAATGGATTACTGACCTTCCATCCATGCAGCTGAACAGGATTTTAGATCTCCTCTTCATTTGTGTCTCATGCTTTGAATACAAGGTAAATGGAACGTGACCCGGTTGGGTTGCTGATTTGTCCCAATATTTTCTTTGCTTCTAAAGCAGTCCTTAATACTAGACTTCTGTGACGGAAGGGTGTAAAATAGCCCGCTTGCCATCTGAGTTTCATCTTGATTAGAGATGGACAAATTGATTCATGTGAAATAACTGGTCCAAATCTAGGATGAGAACTCAAGGACTTTGTTTATGAGATTCCACAAAACTGGTTTAAAATTTTTCCTACTTTTTCCTTTTCATGGAGCTCTGAGTATCTTACTTCAGACAGGAAGTCAAGCTGATGTGTCTTTTCTGCCAACATTTTCCTCCTTGAGAGGTTCAGCTAAATATCATATCTAGGGTCAGAAGGGGCCTAGAGCAGGCCATCTAGTCTGACCCCCCGCCAGTGGCAGGAACGAGTGCCAGGGTCACAGGACCTCAGCCAAGTACCTATC
>JAGPOW010003395.1:12804393-12819969 GCA_030014935.1 Caiman crocodilus
TCTCGAGGCCGTCCACATCCCTCTTGAAGTGCGGCACCCAGAACTGGACACAGTACTCCATCTGCGGCCTGACCAACGCCGCATAAAGGGGGAGGATCAATGCCTTGGACCGGCTTGAAATGCATCGTTGGATGCACACTAGGGTCCGGTTGGCCTTCCCAACCACCGTCTGACATTGGCGGCTCATGTTCATCTTGGCATCAACAATGGCACCAAGATCCCGTTCCATCTCCGTTGCTAGCAAGAGGGAAGCTTCCCAGCCAATATCAAATTTGATATCTACGAATCAAATTTCCCAAGCTATGAAGCTTTACTCACTATTACACTTTGCACATTTCTACAATCAAATTTCTTTCCTATTTTCCTTGTATAAAGAAGTTGCCTGTGAAAATAGGGGTTAAGGTAGATTCTTTCAGCCCAGAGCTGCACTGTTTCTTATCAGGTCCTGGGTGGAGAAGTGGTACTGCTAACGTTTGTGCTTGAAGCCAGAACTCTCATCTCTGCTGCTGTGTACCTTTATCGAGCCAAGTAATTTTGCCCTGTGCCTACATTTCTTCATTGTAAAATTAGAATAATAATACCTACTGCTCAATGGGACTGTGAGGCTAAATGTAATGTTGTACCAGAGTCTCTACAAGAGCAAACTATTATCAGTAAATAGTTTGAAATATTGGAGTATTTATCTCTCAAATGTCACCTTTCTCTTTACTTCCAGATATGTCTGTGTATTTGTTAACAGTACACATACCGGCTCTTTGATAGTATGCACACTGCTTTTGTAAATTGATAATGGTGTTCATTGGTCTCCACCTGTTTTGAATTCTGTCCAAAAGGGATATCAAAAGTACCAGCAGTACACTTTGGATTAACAGTGTGTGTGTTTTTAACATAGATGCTCTGAAGTGAAGAAAATGACTTTGCTTTCTTACATATGTCCAGGGTAAACAAAGCTCAGATAAAGTTAGCACTCAAGTGCTCCAGAAATCGAAAGATGCAAAAGCCCGGCTAGAAGAGGCTTTGCTGAGAGGAGAAGGGGCCAGAGGTGAAATGATGAAACGCTGCAGGATACCAGCTGGTACTTTTTGTTTTTTCCCCTTTATCTTTAATCAGAAAACTTCAAATGAGCTGATGATCCAAATCTCTTTCCCTTTTGGGGTTTAAAGGACAGCAACAACTCTCCAAATCTTCAACTAGCAGCAGGGATGTCAAGCTCTTCACCCCACAGGCTGGATCCACACTGCATGGCCCCTTGTGCCCTGGACCTGGATCTGGACTGCAGGGCATCTTGTGGGTCAGATTCAGACCATGGGCTTCCCATGGGCTGGCCTTAGACCACAGAGCTTCTAGCTACAGTTGCTAGTGCTGCTGTGATGGTGCTAGCAGCTGAGGAGTTAACTGTGGTGGCTGCTAGAGCAATGTTAGCATGGCCACCAGCCAGGGGATGAATGCTGCTGATTTTTAGTCACCAGTGGCAACAAAAAGCTAATTTCTGCAGTGGCATTCGCCCACTAGGTGCAGGTGCTGGCAGCCATGGCTTTGGGGATTGAGCAGTGGTAGTGTTAACACTTTGGCTGCTGGCAACTGCAACAAGAAGCCCCATGGGCCTGATGTCCCGTATCTGTGGGCAGATCCATCTCACAGGCCATATGTTTGGCATCAGTTACTATAGTAATTGACCCTTATATCTGTTCCAGGATTTTATTTTTTTTTTGGTGCTTTTCTATGTATAAAATTGTCAGAGGCTTTTATAGTTTAGGGCTCAAATCTGTTACAAATATATAGCCAACTTACACGCATGTGAATTTTTGGAGGTAATGTTTCTTTGACTCTATTCTAAGCGCTGCATATTGAAATAATGAAGTCTGGGACATTGACAGTCACTATGGGCTCCGTAATATAGGGCATCCTCTATATTTTAGGACTGGGTAGTAGTATAGTGGTCATGACTGCCATGAGATCAGTATCTTTTCTGGTGTAGGGGACACATTCCCTGCCTGCTTTGTCTGGGTCAAATTCTGTCCTCTGTGTTATGAAGGGCATGAGTTGATATTAGCAATGTTTCTTGTCCATTATGTGCCTTTTAAATGGCCCTTTTAAAATTCGAAATGAAAACATCTCAGACCACATGGGGGAACAGGTTTGCAAGGTTGTTCCCTTCAAATAATCACTTTTCTGACCCTATCTTAGTTGCAAGAACAGAAGAAAAAACTGTGCATTGAACATTTTCAGTGTGGCATGATATGGTTTCTATGATATCCCTCATACATGGCCACAGTTTCAAAAACATTAAAAATAAAGCAAGTTGCCTCTACAGTGAAAAGTCAGCTCATTTTAAAAAAAAAGTGTTACAAATGTCTTGGGGAAACTTTAAAAAATTGCAAATTAAATTTAAAAGCCCCAGAGTTTCAGAAATGATTGACAGTGCCCTTGTAGCAGGATCCCCAGGGCTGAAAGCTGAGGGATTTGAGCACCAAATGACTGTTACAGAAATGTAGATCACCCTGTATGATTAGATATCACAATGCAGGTGTTCCCTTTCCACTTTAATCTTACTGACGTATGTTGCACTCTTAGGGAATGACAGATTGGCAGGGCTAAATGAAAACCTGCGATGGAGAAAAGAGCAGACTCACTGGCGGCAGGCAAACGAAAAGCAAGATAAGTAAGTCATTTAATAAATTTATATCACTTTTACCTAAACCAGGCTGGGTTTGGTTGTGGGGTTTTTTTTCCCAGGATGCTTTTATTACAAAATCAGCAGTTTCATTCCAGCCTCATTCTTCAAAAAGAAAAAGAAATTAAAAGCAATTCCTTTGGGGTTGGCTGTTGCTGGGACATACCAGTGCGATTCTAAAGACTCAAGGGGCTTAATCTGTGAACTATGCATCTTTTTTCCTTCTGATTTAACTGTATATGAGATACATACATATGATACCCCAGGTACCACGAGACGGGGCTTATTTGACTTTTAGGGTGCTATAGTTGCATTGCTGAATGTACGCAGTATGGCAATATGTGCTTTGTCTCGCTAAATTTGCCAGGTGTAACCCATTGGTGAATTATTTACCAGAGGAGGGGGAGACATCTTCTCTTATGATGTTTTTGTTACAAGTTTCAGCTTGCCATTTGTGAATACAACAGTTTTTTACTATCTAAAGTATGAGGGTAAAAATAGAGCAGGTGACTTCTTCACTAGAAGAGACATAATTTTTTTCCCTATACATACTTGCATAAATGTAATCATCTTAAATAGATGCCATTTTTTTAAAAAGGGATAGCATCTTCTCTATATTAAAGTTGTACTGAATTTCCAGAGCCCTTTTTAGTTACTTTGGCTGGGAAAAGGGGTATTGGTTTTAGTTTTTTGTCCACTGGAGTTATAAAGAGTCTGCAATAAGGAGGTAAACTGGTGTTCAGCTCTCCTTTTGAGCAAAGATTTTCAGTTTTTGAATTCACTGCAGTTTAAAAGAAAGAACACGAAAATGCCTCTCTGTGTTGTCTGTGAAGAATATGCCTATCCTTTCATCACTGAAGACATTTTGCTGCAGTATTTTTATTTATTCAAGAGTTGACTAATATAGCCGAGGGGTACCGGACTAAATTATGTGGCACAGTTGTAACTAGGTAATAGACTGCTGTTAGCATGATTACTAGTGTTCTCTTTCTGAAAACAGAAGCTGCAATGTTAGGACCAAATTTTGTGGACCTTTTTGTTCTCCTTCATGTAAAATTTCAGTAAGTCCAAATGAATTTGGTCCGTGCCAAGGAAGTATAAATTGGTCCTTAATTATCAAGCTTCATGCTGAACAGGAGAAATAGGGGAAAGGCTGACAAATCAGGCACTAGGGGTATGTGAAATGGGCTCTGTTTGATTTGGATTCATATTTGCCCCAAATCAGGGACAGTGATTCAATGTGTTGATCACTATCCCTGATTCGATTTGGCCAAATACGAATCTGAAGATTCGGTGCTGATTCAGAGAATCAGCGATTCAGCCATAGACACAGTGTTAAGTGGTTTTTCTTCATCCCTCAAGGTACCAAGGGGCTTGTGACTGCTGCAATGCTGGGGCAGATGGAGCGTCCCACAGGAGCACGGGGGGACCCCCTTCATGCTTGGCAGTGAACACGGAAATGAACCAGAAGCACTTCTGGTCCACTTTTGGGTCTGCTGGGGAGTAAGCAGTCCCCCTACCCCCATGTCCTCTGGTTCAGTGATTGGCCACAGGGGGGACCCCGGGTGCCCCCCCAGACCCAGGAGCCACCAGTCGCCAATCGGGGGGGGGGTGGGGGCGGCACAGGGTGGCCCCCTGCCTGATCACTGGTGGACCTGGAAGTGAACTGGAAGCGCTTCTGGTCCACTTCCAGGTCTGCTGTTGAGCGCGCTGGGGACGTTTCATGCACCCTAGCATTGCAGCATTCACAAGCCCCCTGGTACCTTGAGGTATGTAGAAAAAACAAAGCTGTGTTTATGTCCGAATTGCAGCCAAAGCTTCGCACAGCCCTACTAGATACTATTCTTGGTGTGGGCCACATTGGTTCAGTTTAGTCAATTGCTCCTTCAGCTAAGAGTGCAAGTCTGCATATTGAGAGGATCCATGTGTCTCTGTGCTCTCTGAATGACTTATTGTCCTTTTGAGCACATACCCTGAACCAAGGGGGAGCCAAGTCTGAATGCCTTTCCTATTGAAAAAGTTAGTGTTGGGGTTTTTTTTCATTCTCCAGCACTTACTGGGTAGTCAGTTGGTGGCCCCCATTTTGACCTATCCTGACTCTGTCTTTTTCCCCTATGGGTCCCATTTTGTATTCACTATGAAAAGTTATCTCTACTTCAAAGCAAGTGGAATATAAAGAGAGGAGTCAGTCATTTTTTTAAGGTAACTGGCCCTGTAAAAGGCTTGTACAAAATAACCATATTGGTTGAAGAGCACTGATTTTGAGCAGCTGATTGGGAGTGAAGGCTCCAAGCAGTTGTATGTTAGAGTTGGCTCCCATTATGTCCCTCTCCTTCACTTTATTTATTAATCAAGTCAGTCCGTTCCTAAACGTTGACTAAGACTCTTCTACTAAACGCACAAACAAGATAAATCAAAATGGTTAACGTACTGGGCCTGAATCATATTGTGGTTGCGGGAACCAGTTCAAAGGATTGTGTTGTTGCTTATTTAATTTGTGCCAGTCTTGCTCATATTTATGCTTCGATTATTGCAATGGTCTCCTGGCAGGGCCTCCCAATCTTTCATTGCTCTGGGTAATTGCAATCAATCAAGTTATGCCTTCTCTTCACTACCTGGCAGTCTATAAAAGTGCTGAGCTGACTCTGATGACCCTGCTGGTCTTTATTATCCATGATCTCCAGTTTCATGCACATAAAAAATTATAGGGAAAAAAATGTGGAATATTCACAGAAAGCAAATCCTGAATCCATATGAAAAGTCTACAGCAAGAACTGTTCATCCAGCTCTGGACAGAAAATTGCCTGCAAAACAGCTCCAGCTTCACACGCTAAATACTTACAAGTGACAGTTTGCACATATATAGGAACCTAGGAATTATCTGCAAATGCTTTCCCCCCCCCCCCCTTTTGTAGTTGTATTTTGCATCATTAATATATTTAAGAAAATGATAGTGTATTCATGAGTTGTACAGAATCAGCAAATAGATGATGAACTTTATTGAATAAATTTCTTGTTACAAATCATGTATCAAGCTCAATATCATGCATCACCTCTGCTGAGAGGTGCAGAAGACCTCTGTTCCAGGCTTCTTCCTTAAGACTAGTCTTGATACAGGTTTGGGTTTTAGAAAAGCCGCTATTCCTTCTCGCATCAAACAGTCATTGTGTCTTGGCTGCACTGGATCCATAGCTCTGGAATTTGCTGCCCCTTTTTCACTTATTTCAGTCTGTCCTAAATTCTGCTTTTATGCAGCAAAAAATATTCTGGGATCAGCAATATTTCCCCCCTTCCTTATGGCTGTCTTCTCTATTCTTTTCTTACAGAGTTTTATAAGGGATTACTTTTATCATAACTCTATTCTGGGTGTATCACTGCAGTGTATGTTTTCAGATGTTTATTGTACAGCTCCTTCAGCATCTTTGTCACACTGGGTCATGGGCGTCCAAGTCTGGAGCCACTTGGGGATCAAGATGCCAACCTGGGTTGGGAGGAACAAGCAGATTCCAGGGGCAAGCCAAGTCAGGAAGCCAGGAGATCAGCCTGAGATTAGGGTCTAGGAAGAGGCTGAGTCAAGAAGCTGGGGGATCAGGAGGAGAGTGGAGTCAGAGATCAAAGCAGGTCAAAAGACAAAATCAGGCGAAGAGTGGAGTCAGAATACAAGCCTGAGGGAACAGCGAGGCAGTCTGGGATCAGATTAAGCCCTGTTGCCCAGACAAATCAGATTCTGGGTCTAACATTTATATGAGGGAAGTGGAGGTTCAGCTGACACTGGCCAGCCACTCCAGTGCCAGTGAGTGGGTGGAGGGCTAAACTCTCCTCAAGGCTTCAGGACAGCCTCGACTGGCATGGGTGGCTAGCTGTCAGGTAGCAGGCCAGGATGAGGGGCTGTGCTAGTTGGACCAAGGTCCCTGGCTTGAGGCTGTAGCATGTCACTTTGTGGGCACGTTGAGGCATAGGTGTCACTTTATAAATATTGTTCGTTATAGTTATGCCAATGGTAACGGCAGTTGGCTATTAACACTATGTAGAAGCCCACCTGTAGTACGTTTCCTGAGGATTAAGATCCAGTGCAGGGCTGCTCAACTGCCAGCCCATGGAGCCAGGGCATCCAACCCACAGGTCTCCCCATGGTGCGAGCTGGAGCATGCCCCCTTCCCTTCGCATAGCCGGTTTGGGACTGGGCCACACTGCATCTCCCTGTGGGACCAGGCCATGCCACCCCTACCCCATGCGGCTGCATTGGGCCCAGGCCAGGCCAGGCCTCCTTCCCTCTATACAGCTTACACCAGTGCTGGCCCATGCCCCTTTGCCCTGCAAAATTGGGCTGGGTAAGAGCTGGATCAAGCCCCGTTCCTCCCATGGGGCTGTGCCTCCCTGGGTGCTGGATCAGGACCACCAGCTGGTTCTGTCTCACAGATGGACTGGGCACAGCCCATCCAGTCCAGCCTGCTGGGCAAAACAGTTGGGCATCACTCATCTAGTATATCAGCTCCTCCCAGTAAATCTAATGGTCCTTGGGAAATGCCCTTGAATGAGATTGCTATTACCCATCCCCATGGGAACATTCAGGATTCAGTCATTTTTAACTCTGCCTTTAGTTGGTACAACTAGTTGGATGACAACTGGTTGTCATCCAAATAATGAGGAGTGCTTCTTTTCACAGAACAAAAGCTGAGCTCGATCAAGAAGCTCTGATCAGTGGAAATCTGGCTACAGAAGCTAATTTGATCATCTTAGATATGCAAGAGAACATCATCCAGGTGAGAACTCCACAGCTGGCTCTGCATCAACCTCTCTAAAAGGAAAAAAGATACATTTTTCTGCTTCTTAAGCAGTACGTATTTTAACTAAAAAAAAAAAAAAAAAAAGGAATCGTAAAATTCACAATTAATAAACAGGATTCTTAATGATCTCTGTTTTTAAAAAGAGAAAAGGACAAATATGCCATTTTATCACACTGTTGTTGTAAGCCCCTTTCACTCATTGAGCTTTCACCAGTGTAACAGAGAAGAGAATTTGGCCCCATTTCTACATAACTGTACTTGAAATCCAATCTCGGTTAACTTCTCAGGGTACAGGGGGTTGTCAGTCCTGTTTTGAGGGTGGAAGGGGAAAGGACAGTATTGGTTTGTATTGGGTAACAAAATGGGACTGGCCTTCTGCTCTTGTGGAAATGTTCTGCATTGTCATGTAAGACATCTGAATGTAGAGTTTAACCCTACACACCACTCTGGTCCATGATACCCCTCTACCTGCATGAGGGCATATTGGCAAAAACACCTGCTTGTGGGGAGAAACTTGCAGAACCTGTCTTACCTCCCAGCATAAAGTCAAAGGTCAGTCAAAGTTAGTGGATCTGTGACAATTGATATCAGTTGAGGATTTTGGTCCTGAGGTTTTTATTTATGTGATTGTGTTGACAGTGAGGTCATAGCCTGAGAGAGAGTAACTTATACTGCTCTTTAACTCTTGACAGTAGAAAAGCAATGTACTGAAGGCTCCTGTATAGACCTTTAAAGAAGCATAAAGACCCAAACAGAAGGAAGATCTAAAAAATATAGTCCTCTGAGGATAGGTACCTGCTGAGCCACTAACCCATAAGAAGCGACTCCAATAGAAATCTTTCCAATGTTGTGGTAATATAAGAGTAAGCACACACTCAAGAATGAGGAAAAGCCCTGAGATTTCAAATGTCACTTTGCAGCTTAGAAGGGTCTCCTTGATGAAAGGAGTAAAATCTCCATACTTATGTGCAAGTTTATTATGCGATTCCTCTGTTCAGTTTATTACTCTTCTCTGTATGTAGGCAAGTTCTGCTGTGGACTGTAGAGAAAACCTTTTGGGAGGAGTACTGAAGGTCCTGGTAAACTCTCTCGGCTGTGATCAGAGCACCACTTACCTAACGCATTGCTTCGCTACACTCAGAGCACTCATTGCCAGGGTAAACTCTTGACAAACTTAGTTTTCCTATTTCTAGTTAAGACATTAGGTGATTTTTAGAACAGATCTCTAAGTGCAATAAATATTTACATTTGCATCCATCAAAACAGGTTTCATGTACAGACACACCGGTACATGTGTATTAGTTCATTACTGCGTGAAAATCGTTTCATCCATGCTTTAAAAATATCAGCTCCTTTTAAGACATTGGAATTCTTCCACATTTAAACAGTTACACTGTAAACGAGATGTGATGTTAGTCTTTTAATGTGAGAGGCAGCGATTTCTTAGGATGACATCTTTTATTGGATGAACGATATAGTTGGGATAGACAAGTTTTTGAATGCAAGGTATTCTTCAGACTATGGAGGGTTTCTGTTAATTAAATTTATATTAGTACTTTCATTCTGTCTAAATGCTAGGCCAAATTATCCATTTGTTTTTCACCAGCATATTTCCATAGACATTGATAGATTTCCAGGCAGCATTTAGCCAATATCTTAATAATATAAGTCATAGCAGATCTGTTTTCAACTTTTAATATAGGGGTTTGGGGGGGAGGCCTCATTAGGAAATTGTTTAGCATTTCGTAGTGTGTGGATCTTTATTTGAAGGAGCGTTTCAACTCCAAATGCTGAAGTGAAAAATCCTTGAAAATATCCAAAAATGCACACACAAAGGACAGGAGTATCCTGTTCATTATGGCCATTTCTCTTTAAGTGTAGATCACCTGACAAACTAAATGATTGGGTTGTTCTCCAAATAGTTATGAAGTTCATAAGTAAAGTCTCCTTGTACATTATTTTTTTTAAAGCTAACTTCCAATCAGAAGTATTTATAATAATGAATGCTTTGTAAAATCATTTGAATCTGTCTTCCAATTACAGTGAGTTGGTACTATATTTTATGAAACAACTGTTCGAATAATTTGTATTGTACCACGGGGAGGTATATGCTGTTCTATAAATGAGTAAAAGTGAGCCAGTGTGCAGTGTAAACAGCAAGGTCACACTGAAGAAAGGGCGGAGGTTGGGAACTGGTTATACAAGGTTTTACAATAAGAGATAATGGCATGTGTTCGTTGGATGTACATCTTGGCTTTTATCTATGCACATACAATATCTGTGACTCCATCTGCATTCTGTTTAAAAGTTCCTTGGAACATAGGTGTTGATAGGCTTGGACTGAAGCCATAATAGTTTGTATCTCTAAAATTAAAACGTGCATAAAACTAAAATTTGGAATAGGATCAGGAATGAAAGCTGGATGGGAGGTCAGCAATGGAAATGTTTTAGGACAATTAAATAGTGTGGCTCATTGTGGTAGAAAGAACATTTCCAGGGGACAGGAGTTAAAGGGAAAATCTTGAAAATGAGAACCATGAAGGTTTAGAAAGACCATGAACCATGAAGGTTTAGAAAACTCTTATCAAAAGAGCCAAAAATGTCTTATCACGAGTACAATGCCTGAATGCTTGGGATTGGCAATAATACTAGTGTCTTCTCTGCCTCCCTTAGTTTGGAGATTTCCTGTTTGAAGAGGAAGTGGAACAATGTGCTGACTTGTGCCAACGACTTCTACATCACTGCAGCAGCAGCATAGAGGTCACTCGTACTCAAGCCTGTGCAACGCTTTACCTCTTGATGAGATACAGTTTCAGCTCTGCTAATGTAAGATTTTATTTAGAACAAAGGTACCTGTAGATATGTAGGGTGTCTGCTCTGACACACTGCAGTTACAGCGCGTCAGAGCAGACCCACTTTATAGTTTCCATATTTTCATTTAAAATCAGTATGGAAACTGACAATGAATTGAAAACATGCAGCCAAGTGTTTGATACATACATCAACAGCCAAGTGTTGTGATGTTATGTGAATTTTTAACTAGGGAAGGAAAGTGGCAGGGGGAAAGCAGGTTGTGACAAGGAGTTTGAAATAGCTGGTTACTCCTGTTTCATTTGAGAAAATACTACATGTCAGTAATGAACTGGCTTAAATAAAAGATGCCTACATTTTAAAAGATCTCTTGTACAAATGAACCAAAAAAACCCCCATAAGCAACATTGTTTCTTCACTATCTTAAGTACTCCTAACCCAGCGTAAGAATTATTGCAGCTTCTGCACAGACTGAGCCCCCAATTCTCCTCTCAGTCTCACTGATATAAATATGGAATAATGTCCTGGGCTTGAACGAAACTCATGCAGATTGGTATTGGTATGACGGTACAGTTTGGCCCTTGGCCTCATAAAATGTCAATACACAGTATAAAACTAGATGTTTATTTGGTCAGCGCTTATGAATAAGCATACCATATGTGAGAGGCAAGTATTTTCTGTGATATCTTTACTGGACCAACTGTATAGTTGGGAGAGCTGTTTGATAAGCTCCTGAGCATCAAGAGCTGTTCCTCAGGCCAATGCTTCCTTTTGGATCCCCTTATATTCTGCAGGGATTTAAAATCCAAGATGCAGCCTTCCCTAAGGCATTCATTTACAAATTAATTACTGGGCCACATTGACACTTGGCATAAACAGGTACAACTGTGTTGACTTTAGAGCAATGGCCACTGATCCCAGGGGTGACTCTGGCCACCTTTGTTTAAGCAAAGAGGAAAAAAGTTGATTTACACCCTGCAAGCACCTAAGTAAACAGAAACCTATGGAAAACAAATATGTTTGAATTCATAAACCCTTCTCCTTTGATGTTTTTCCTTTTATAAAGAACTTTGCAAGAGTAAAGATGCAAGTGACCATGTCTCTGGCTTCTCTGGTTGGTAAGTCATCTGACTTCAATGAGGAATATCTCAGGAGATCCTTACGAACCATCCTGGCATATGCAGAGGAAGATGCAGACATGCAATCAACTCTGTTTCCAGCTCAGGTTAGTACTTTTGTGATTTCTAATGCTAGCTTCGTGACCTTTCATATGGGAGTGGGGACAAGCCAGACTGTACAGCTGAGCACTCCTAAGTGTTGAAAATAAAGAGATGAATACTTGGGCTTACTTCTGTTTTAATACCAAGTTATGCATATTAAATTCTTGTAATATCTAGGAGGTCTGTATCACGGTCCACCAGGATATACAGCGCAGTGGGTACAGAATTGCAGGGGTAGCAGTCAGAAGCTGAGAGTCAGGAACCAAATGCCAAGCCAGGGTCAGGATGTGAGATTCAGAGGCCTAGTTACCAGATCTGAGGGACGATCCACAGGGCAAGGTCCAAGAACAGAGTGAAATCCAGGTCAGGAAGCAGATCTGCATGGAAATCCAGTGCTAAAATCCAGGAGCAAGCCAAATGCAGGATCAAGATCCAAGAAAGCTAGAGAAATTGCCAGGACAGGAACCAGTCAGGGATGGGAGACCAAGAAGTTGTGCAGTAAGGCTCAGGTACTGGAAGAGTTCTTTAAAAGCATCCCCAGAATCAGTTGGAAGGAAAGGGCTCAGGTCAGCTGGCCTTCATTAGTTTATAAGTGAGGCTTACACACTTATAAGAGAAGCTGGGCCTTACACTGCTGACCTTGTTACCCAGGCTGCAAGGCAGGGGCCTTACAATCTGGGGCTGCAGCTGAGCACACATGCCTACAGAATAAGCATTATATGAGCACCTGTATGTAGGTGTTCCATATGTCTGTGGGAAAATAAAATGGCATAGGATGATTTTCTTCTCTTAAGCATGTGCAAATAATTTCACTTGAATCTACTATGAGCTGCATGTATGGGTAGTGTAGGGCTAGCATTTGGCTCATGATGTTTTCAAATCGGCAGTACCATGATAACATAACCCCTTTCTTCCACTCCTCCCTGTACTCCAAAAACAAAGCTGATAAAGTTTCACATGCCTGCACATGCACAGATACCTATACCCAACACACACACACACACACACACACACACACACACACACACACACACACACACACACACACACGTACCTTGTTTTTAAAAGCAATGCTGTAAGAAGTATGTGATGAGGATAGTTACATTTTGTGCAGCCATGAGTCAAAGACAGTGCTTGCCCCTGCCCAAAAAAATCGTATTAAAAATATCAAAGTCCTTTTATATAGAAAGTAAAGGTGGCATTTCTCACTGTTTCTGGTCACTTGGGCTGGCATATATCCCCTCACAGTTTGGCACATTTGGGGTGTCTTTACACATGCTCTTGAGATAGGCAGGTGCTTTAATTAGAATAGCTCTTGGGAACCACTGTAATTAAAGCACTCACAGCATCTCATGTATTCAACTTGCTGCACTTCAAAACTGTGGCAGGAGTGCTTTAACTAAAGCTTATTTGATGAACTTTAGTTAAAGCGCCCCACCACGTTGAAGCGTGGGGATGCTGAATGCATGAGACACCGAGGCTGCTGGAGCATGCTAATTAGCACGCTCCAGCAGACTCAATTAAATGAGTTTTCTCTAATGTGCTATAACTACAGTGTGTCAGAGCAGGCACCCCACATATCTACAGGCACCTTTGTCGGTTAATTTATTTCATCTTGTCATTCCATCTTATAAAGCAAGATGATTTCCTAAGCATCATGAGAAACTGGTACTTTGTCTCATTCTTTGTTATCAAAACAAGATTTTAAAATGCTTCCCCTCCCACTAATCCTTTTCTTTTCATAAAGAGACCACATCCATGACACCAAAACCATGTTTGACAGTGAAGGATCTAGCTAGGTTACCCATTGGGCAATATCTGGTACTGGAGAATCGCCAGCACATCTGCTTAACAGGTTTTTCTGAACCAGAAGTTGGACTCCAATGTGGATCTAAACATTTTTAAATCAATGAACAAAAAAACCTGGGTTTCTCTGAGTTCATCATCTTGTTTTGTGACTGGTCACTTTATCAGTTGCTTAAATATGATCTAAAATCACAGAAAATATTGGTGGAAAGGGCTTCATGAAGTCACTTAGTCCAATCCCTCCCCTGCTCAAGGGTAGACCCTCTGCCCTTAATCTGCTATTAAAAGTTTCCAAGGATGGAGATTCCACAATCTTTCTAAGTTGGTGTAGAAGCACGTGCATTGTGATAATTATGACTCTTCCATATTAATAAATAAATGCTACAGCAAGTAATGGGTCTGTCAGTCTTGCAAATCATGTGCTGACATTTTTTTAATGGAAGTGAAAAAAAAACAAACAAAAAATCCAAGACCTGAAAAATGAGTGTCAACATTTATTTTTATTCAGGTAGAGGAGCTGGTCTGTAATTTGAACAGCATCTTATCGGATACAGTGAAAATGAGGGAGTTCCAGGAAGACCCAGAAATGCTCATGGATCTCATGTACAGGTGAACCCTCTTAATACTGTTGCTGAACCATTTCAAAAGGAAGCAAACACAAAGGCCTTTGAGTCGCTGCCGATCAGGTCTTTACTGAGAAGCTCTCCAGGTGCCCAGTACAATACCTATTTATGATCTAACATGCAAACTGCAGGAGTCATTTGGGTATGATTTTTATAAACAAAGGTTTTAATTTCACTGTTTATGCACAAGGCAATTTGTAAGCAATTAGGGAGGATGTTAGGTTTAGGAGTGGGGACTCTCCCCTTTTCAAATGTTTCCTCAAATTTATTCTAAACCTGTTTTTGTTAGAATTGCTAAAGGGTATCAGACTTCCCCTGATTTGAGATTGACCTGGCTACAGAACATGGCAGAAAAACACACCAAGAAGAAGTGCTACACGGAGGCTGCCATGTGCCTGGTCCATGCTGCAGCTCTGGTTGCCGAATACCTGAGCATGCTGGAGGATCGCAAGTACCTGCCAGTGGGTAGTGTCAGCTTTCAGGTAGGATATAATTCATAGCTGTGTAGACTTATTTTATGTTTTTCTCCAAGTGATTGGTTACTGTATGTTATATAGCATGAGGTCAAGGTCCCATGGGCCTCCAAGATATATATCTGTTTGATGAAGATTCCTTATCTTATAATTTTATTCTAAGGCCTGTAAGTTAGTGTTTGATCAATTTAGTATGTGCTATATTAGCTTTATATCATTTTAGTTTATTAACATAAATAGTATTGCAATATTGAGTCAAATACCTCACAGAAACCTAATTATATTACATGATATTATTGTTGTGTATTTGTTTGTTTATTTTCTTATTTATATCAATCAAATTTGCAATATTCTAACATATGATTTTATATTCTAAAAATAATTTAATGGGACCATTTTTCCATACATCTGAATCAGTCAAAATTAATTGTATTACCTTTCTTTAACTGAAGTCTTATATCAGCTGTTTCATTTTTTTTGTCTGAAATTATAGCCGATAGCTGACAAGCATGTAGTATGCAAGGTCATTTTATTTATCTTTTTAAAGATATTGCCACTGTAGTATACTTTTTCAAGTCCTCTGATAATCAGCATTAATTGATGTTGTCTCCTTGATCAGCTCTTTTAAAACTCATGATGCAAATTATCTCAATCAGCTGATTTTAAAATGTCTAACTTCAGTATCTTCTATTTCACATTCTCCTTAAATATCGGTGAAATGAACAGTTTCATTGGCCTTGTGTATAAATACATCATCCATTCCCCCCCCTTCTCCTATATCCAAAACAGAAATATTTATTGAATGCTTTTGCTTTTCTGCATTTTTAAGAACGCTGCATGGTCCATCTGGTACTGTATCAATCGTAATCAGCAGTCCCTCAATATGAAGATAACAGTACTGTATCAGTGGCACTACTAGAACTCGATTTTTTTCCTATTCAACGTAAACACGTCTTTTACTGTCTTTTTATTAGCTCCTTCTGACCTTCTGATTCCCTTATTTCTAACTTATATTCATTGCCTTCAATTTCTCCTGTTTTTCCATTTTGTATATGCATGTTAGCTTTAATAGTGTTGTCACTGTGGCGGGCCAGTAGGGGGCGCGCCCGTTTTGAGCCGCCCACCTCCCTGCGCCCGACCACCTTCCAGGCTCCGAGTGCCTCCCTTGGGGTGCCTCACGTC
>JAGPOW010003395.1:12820069-12838441 GCA_030014935.1 Caiman crocodilus
GAAATCCCTGCCCTGAGTGATTCACCAGCAGCCCCTCAGGCTGGCACAGGGAGAGGTTTGTGGAGAGGGGCACCCAAGGTGGCTTTTCTGCCACAGTCACTATTTTTTAAACCATGCTGTTTGGGTTAGCTTAGATGCTCACAATCTGACACACTCCGTAGCTAATCAGATTTCTCCTGTGAATTCATTTTCTCTCATGCCATTCCCATTTCCTAGAGTAGTCTGTATCTCCAGGTGTCTCAGTGGACTAGTCTTTCTGGACTTTAGGAAGGCCTTCAGCACTGTCTCTCACCCCATTCTCATTAAAAAATTAGGTGACTGTGGCGTCAATGCCTACACAGTCAGACTGGTCACAAACTGGCTTGAGGGCTGCACCCAGAGAGTGGTGGTGGATGTGTCATTTTTTGACCTGGAGGGACTTGGACAAGGGGGTGAAAAGCATCCTGTTCAAATTCACAGATGACACTAAGATGTGGGGGGGATGTGGGCACACTAGAAGGGAGAGGCAGGCTACAACTAGATCTGGACAGGTTACAGGGGTGGGCGGATGAGAACAGGATGGGTTTCAACACTGACAAGTGCAAGGTGCTGCACCTGGGGAGGAAGACCCAGCAGCAGACCTACAGGCTGGGGAGCTCCCTTCTCATCAGCACAGAGGCAGAAAAGGATCTTGGAGTCATTATCGAGTCTAAAATGAACATGGGCCGACAGTGTGAGGACATGGTCAGGAAGGGTAACTGCACCTTGTCATGCATCCACAGATGCATCACGAGCAGGTCCAAGGAGGTGATCCTCCCCCTGTATGTGACACTGGTCAGGCTGCAGTTGGAGTACTGCATCCAGTTCTGGGCACGGCACTTCAGGAGGGATGAGGCCAGCATCGAGAGGGTCCAGAGGAGGGCCACTTGCATAATCGGGGCAGCAGGGCAGGCCCTACAAGGAGAGGCTACAGGACCTGAACCTGTTTGGCCTCCACAAGAGAAGGCTGAGAGGGGATCTGGTGGTTGTCTATAAACTTACCATGGGGGGACCTGTGAGGAATGGGATAATCCCTGTTCCCCCAAGCACTCCCAGGAGTAACTAGGAATAATGGCCACAAGTTGATTGAGAGTAGGTTCAGGCTAGATATCAAGAGGTGCAACTTCACAGTCAGGGCGGCTAGGATCTGGAACCAACTTCCAAGAGAAGTGGTGCTCACTCCAACCTTGGGGGCCTTCAAAAGGAGGAGGCTAGACACTCACCTAGCCAGGGTCGTTTGACCCCAGTGCTCTTTCCTGCCCATAGCAGGGGGTCGGACTTGGTGATCTGCTCAGGTCCCTTCCGACCCTACCAACTATGAAACTATGAATGTTTTATGTAGTTCTTATGTGTTGGTATTATTCTAGTTACTTTGGGCAACTGAAGGTTCAGCTACGTGGCCTAAATCAATTAACCTAGATTATTTGGAGGTAATGATTTAGGCCATATAGCTTCACTTCCTGCACTGCTTGCTGTAGTTTGTGGGTACATCTATACACATGCATTTAATGCGACTGAATATACTCCAGCTCAGTTTGAGCCAGAGTAAACTAATCCTGGCATCTCCATCTACCTATGCATTTAAGCGCAGTTATTTCCTGTAGTGCCGGATACCACTTGTATTCAGTGGGACTATCTGGTAGCACAGTATATTAGTCTACTGCACCCTAATTGTATGCATGTGTAAATGGTGATGCTTTTCTGTGCAGCAAATTAGTTTGCTACACCATCAAGTGTCTCATGTAGACACACCCAATTAGCAACTACATGCTGTGTTCTACGCTAGAAGGAAGTATGTGTACTTCCAGTATATATCTAATTTTGAAATATAAATTTGGGATGCTTCAGAATAAAAGTTAATAATACTGCTGAATGAATAGTTCCAATCTGAGATATATTATCTCTCTTTTATATAAACCTTTTAGCTGAATGATTATAGCAGCAACAAAACATGGCAGGAAAATCACATTGCCCATTTGCAGCTTATGTTTATGAATTGACTGAAGCGTATAGAAAATAATCCAAATGTAAAGAACTCTTCTCCTATTGATGTTTGCTGTCCCTAACATATAACTCGATTTCATTTTTTTTAATAATCTGCCTACCTCTTCTGTGTGCTAAAAGAAGACAGTCCAGTCTAGGATTTCTACCATTGTCTGGGAAAATTGATCCCTTATCTTGGTATGGATGCCTGTGTGGATGCAGTCGTTTGGTATGAAATCATGTCTCATTTACTGGGGTAGAATTAATTAGGCTTATCAAATCTAAATAATGTCGACAAGTATCCCAATTGAATCTGCCCATCTTGTCAAAAGATTTGCATGTATACATATTGCTCTGTAGAAGAAAGATTGTGACAAACTTTAGCCTCTTTCCTTTCTCCACCCTCATAAAAAAAACCCTCTCTATTACATAGCTATTTACCTGAGAATATAACCGGGGCTTCAGCTTGTTCAGTAATAATAACTAACTACAGTAATACTTTGTGCTTGTACAAAACCTTTCATACAAGGCTCTCTCAAGTGTTTTACAAATGTTACTCAAGATTTGCAACACCACTGATGTAAGGTTAAGATAATCTTGTGAGTAAGAAACTAAACTGGTCTGTCTGTCTGTCTCGGTTTTGTGTGACCCTGAACAAGTCAGTCCCTGAACTTCTTGGAGGACATCTCCTTTTCTCCTTTTCAATTGTAAAATTGATCAGATAATACTTCTCTGCTCCAGGGCTTTATTTAATGAAAGTTTATTTGTACTTTGAACTGTTGGATGGAAAGGTCTATAAAAAGGTAACAGCATATAAATATTTATGTAGGAAAGTGATTCCATCATCCTCATTTTAAAGATGGGAGGTTATACTAATGAGAGGTCATACGATTTAACTCAGATCCTGTACAAAATTACCAGTTTTATTCTCAGCCTAAATAATTATTAGGGTCCTGTGATCTCAGGAAGTCTGGGATTCTGTAGTTTTATATTCAGCTATGGAACTGGATACAGTTACCCAAACTTCTGCCTCCATGATAATATATTTGGAAAAATCTGAAATTCGTAGATACAGCAGGTGGGGAAGATGCACAACGTTCTTTCAGACCAAAGCAAAAGCTATAGACCTAGGTAAATGGGATGTGTCCTACAGGGGTTTAGCAAAAGACAACTCAAACCTGAGAAATATATAGTAAAGATAGGACTCAGATGCTGCAGTTCTTGGACAGTTGAAACCAGGAAGGGGGGTATATTTTTTTTCTTTCTGGAAAGTTATTGAAAATTTAGAGCCAAAGAACAGATCAATTAGTGGCTGCAGTTTCCTTGGCTGCTGCTTCCAGATCAATCACTGCGCAGAATTCTCTTACCTTTGTCACAAAAAGAACTCGTAAAAGGCAGCAAAACTCCCAGTTCCAGCCATCCTGTGGAAATGCATCGGTTCCTGGGGTGAAACCACAGTGCAGCTGTTAGCTAAACTCTAGCCTCTCTGGAGCAAAGATGATCTTTCTGCTGTTCTCTGAGGCTGTGAATCCGGCTGTGAACCCTGGTTATAGCTTCCAAAAGCTACAATATTTCAAATAAATAAATGTGAAGTACAGAATGGAATTCAGCACAGTCTATGCGCGTCTGCCCTGAATACCGATGTGGAGGCTAGACCACACTGACGTTTATCTCCTCTTTGATATTGGTACCCAAACTAGCTAAATAGCTAGCTAGTAAGGATATGTCTATGTGTACAGCAGTTACCCTGACTGTACTACAGACCTATTCCCAAATCCCATATAAGCTATTCTGTTCCTCGCCTTAACTTTCAGGTGAAGCTGAAGTGATAACTAGGCCTAGCCCTGGTACGTAACGCTGAATGAATTTAACCCACTAAGTGATAAAATTGCTCCAGAAAGCTGCAGAATGTAAAATGTATCCCAGAATATAGAAATTCCACATTTCTGCTTCTGATGTGAGATGATGGCTCTTTTTTCAAAGTTCGTAGTGGTAATCAATGTCTCCACCATTTTAGAAATAACGTCTCTCAGAAATCAAATTGTCAGCCTGCTGGCATTTAACTGCAGCTGAGATGGATTTTACTTGCTACTTCACGATAACAGTGAGACCCCAAGTTAGGTCATTTTTATTGACAGGTTTTAAAACTTGCTATTGAAAATTACTGGAGTGTCTTCAGATGCATTTTTGCGTGGGCACTTACATATAGGCTGCTGACAAACATGAAAAAAAAGCACACATTTTACCAGAAGAAGTGGCACATTAGTTTGACCCGGCTCTGTAGCGTCTAGATAGAGTGGGTACTTCAGCAGGTCTTTTTGGCGCTTTTACCTAATAGCTGATTCATTTAGTTATAGTGATTGTCTCCACTGGTTGTGATTTATGATATTATGAAAGCTTCTTGAATCCTCTAGCTGCACTCCAGTGTTATCTTTGTTGTGCTTAACATGCTGAATCGGTCCCTGACTGAACCTCTGTGATAGCCTGGTGGCTTTTTGCTCTCATTTATTTCAGAATATTTCCTCCAATGTGCTGGAGGAGTCTGCCATTTCAGATGATATTTTGTCCCCCGATGAAGATGGGATATGCTCTGGGCGGTATTTCTCAGAGAGTGGCTTAGTGGGACTATTGGAACAAGCTGCAGAGCTCTTTAGCACGGTAAGTGAATGGGGAGGTCGGGCCAAAGAGACACTTTTAGAGCTGCATTGAAGAGCAAGAAGTTATACCAGGGAAGATTTTGACTATTGAGCTAGACTCACTCCTACCTCACGTTCTTGTGAGAGGCTCTAGAGGGTGGGATAGATGCACAGCAAGGAAAAGAGAGCCAGTGCTCAGCCAGGGCTCCATAGGACCCTTCCCAGGGTGGGCTGTTGACCTGGCTCTGCTTGTCCAAAGTTTGCTGTGTCCCCTTCTTATGCTAGCCCTAGTTGTATCTGTGCCCACTTTTAGAAGGTGGGTTGCAGGCAGTTGGTGTTGCTGCTTCCCCACTACATGCACACTCCCCACTGGTATGGGCTTGTAATTTCATGTGCAGGAGTGAACCAAGCTGCCTGAGCACTGTCTTGATGTAAACTTGAGAAAGACCTTTGGATTTGTGCATAAACTGTTGGCCCTAGAAACCATATAGGTATTGCTCATAGGTTATGAATAGGGGAACTTCAACGTCACAGTTTATTTTAAGAGGAGTCACACAGTCAAAAATCCATGCAAGTCAGCCATTATGCAGCAGTAAGAGTATTAAGGCTCAGTGCTAAATTATGTTATGAGTTTTAGCTCCAATTGCCCCTAGATTTAGATGCTGTATCTCCTAATGACCGTTATTATTTTTGAGAAACTTAAAACAGGCATCGGATCAGATAGAAATGAGCTTATAAAAAAATCCTGTCCTACAATACCTGGAGTTGAAGATTCAATCTCTCATGGTGATGAGAACTCACATTTCTTTCTTTATTCCCTCTCAACAAGGGGGGGTTGTATGAAACTGTGAATGAGGTCTACAAAATTGTCATCCCCATCTTGGAAGCACATCGAGACTTCAGGAAGCTCACCTCTACTCACAGCAAGCTGCAGAGAGCCTTTGACAGTATTATAAACAAGGTACCTGTGGGTGCTGCTTCTCGTCCAGCAAGTCGTGTTGCTTGGCTGCAGTATTTGTTTCTGAGCAATAAAGCCAGACATAGCAAATAGGTCTATTTCCTTCTTCTAACCTGAACCTCCATCTGTTTCTGATTACATGCGACGTGTCCTACAATTAAAAGACACATAATAAACTAGCAAAAATATGGAAACATGGGAGGGAATTCTATATCACCTGTATAGAAAGAAAGTTCTTTAAAAACTGTTGAACTAGAGACAGTTAAGTTAAATAAAAACCACAAATCAAATTTAGGCCAAATGATTGTATGCAGCTTTCCATTCAGTCACATATGTTTAAAACAAATCACCCCACTTCCCTGCCCCTCCATATTACTACCATCTCAGGGTTTCGTGTTATTTTTATGGAAGAATTATAGGAATTGATCCAAATTTGATCTAATAGGCCAGGCCCAGACAAGCAAGGGCATTTGATTCCCCGCAGTCAGCGAGCAGCGGCGCACCTTGTGCTACTGCTGGTTGTCCCTGGGGAACGCTTGCATCCACGTGCACTCTGGCATGTGGCTGGTTACCCTGCATGGGGTAGGGGAGGCTGGGAACAGCACTGGGCTGGCCCCAGCAGCCTTACCTGGGGTCCTGGGGACCTCCTTGGTCTGTAGCAGTGGTGACCCTGACACTGAACTTGGCTGGCAGCTGCACTACAGCTCCAGCCAGCCAGGCTCTGGTTTTGAACAATGGATGTTGTCCACACGTGTGCTGCTCTGCCTTTTTTGCACAGGTTTTTTGACCGTTGGATATCCAGGGGTCACAAAAATCCCTGGGCTGCTCCCATGAAGTGCAAAGAACAGCTGAATGTGCAGTGTGTGGCGCCTCCGACGTGTCTGCAGTGCCACAGACTGCATGGCTGCACTCATCTGGACGTAGCCATAGTGTCTTTTAAATATACATCTTCATAAATTCGCAGTTCTAATAAGAGACCATCTTAAGCTATTTCAAATATTATGATGATATGTAAGACCAAATTCTGCTCTGAAATATGGGTGAGCAGGAAGTCAGTGCGGTTTCTCAAATCTAAATTGGAATTAAATAAGACATCAAAATGGGATTATATTTATGAGAAGAAAAACTAACTTTAATTTCTTTCTTTTTATCTTTATCAAAGGGCCAAAAGCGAATGTTTGGAACTTACTTCCGCGTTGGTTTCTATGGATCCAAATTTGGGGACTTGGATGAACAAGAATTTGTTTATAAGGAGCCTGCGATTACCAAACTTCCTGAGATTTCTCACAGACTGGAGGTAAAAAAGATCCTATTTCATAAAATTCCCTGCTTTGTGTCATGCTAAGAAAACTTTGCAATGAATAAAAAAGCCACAGCACAGCAACTATAGGAAGTACTAATATGTAGAAGTCTATTATAAATTGATTTATGTCAGAGATTAGTCTCTCTTTATGACTATTCGTTTGGAACATAGCTCCCTTTTACAGGAGGATGAGATGATATCAGTTTTCATTACCCTGACGCTGTGTCACTTACATTGGGTAGATTCTCTGTATGTATAAGGTATTCAATAATTCAAGTGTCTGAGTGTACCTAAATGGTGGGTTGAACTTCTTTGAACTTCTGCTTGAAGCAACAATAACAAATTCTTCTTCTTTTTGCTCTTAGCTGGAGCTCTGCCTTTTTCTTAGTCATTCACATGGGGAGGCATCTATAAGATGTATTAGGCTCTGCCAGTCTTAATCTTTAGCGCAATGCATCTTTTTTTCCAAGAAGCAGAGCTGATTTGCATTGCATTTTAAAAAAAGTAAACACACCCCTGAATAATTCTGTTTCCTTTTCAGGGATTTTATGGTCAGTGCTTTGGGGAGGATGCGGTAGAAGTGATTAAAGACTCCGCTCCTGTAGACAAAAGGAAGCTGGATCCCACTAAGGTATGGAATATATTAACCACAGCTGTATCAGGGTAAGTGAACAGAGCAACTGAAGAAAAGGAGTCAGTGGGGACCTTTTGTGTGAGAATTTTACATTAGTCCATGTGAATAAATGAGAAAAAGTGAGATACACAGGCCTGTACGTAAGAACACAAGATAGGATCAGACATCCTGGTCTTGGAGAAGAGTCCTCTACCATCATATAGATCTTATTCAGTTTATGAAAGAGTTTATCTAAAAAGTAGTTGGGATTAAGCCACTGCTACTCTGTGGGAAGCTCTTCTACGACCTCACTCCCTGGTAGTAGAAACCTTTTAATTTTCAGCTTATGTTAATTTTCACCTGCTGTCACCTAGGTATTTATGGACAACACTCGTGTCCTCTTGCAGCCTTTGATTTGTTAAACAAATCAAGCTCCTATATTCTCCTTTCATGTGATAGGCTGTCAATTCCCCATATCCTTGTAGACCTCCTCTGCACTTGTTTCAGTTTTAGTTCATCTTTCTTGAATGTAAGTAAGCAAAACCCTATTCCAGATAGTGTCTCACAAAAGCATTACAGTAGCATTAATTCTTCCATTTCTACTGGCAATATTTACATATACCTCGTGAAATTGCATGTGCTTTTCTAACATGGCTTCCCCATGCTTGTGCTTCATACTCCCATGAATAGCTAGGATAGGGGTGGGCAATTATTTTGGGTAGGGGGCCACTTAACAAGTTTTGGTGAACTTTCCAGGGCAACATGGTAGCCCCACCCCTGGACAGCTGCCCAGCCCCCCAGTTGCCATATTGGGATCGGAAGTCCTGCTTCAACCCCTGACCTTTGCCAACGGAAGTCCCTCCCCTTGCCCCCTGAAAACACTCCTTTTGGGAGGAGGGGTTGCCATCTTGGAGCCAGAAAAAAAATAAATCATACACTAAAAGTCAAACACCTACCATAACTTATTTAATTGTATTAGAAAAAATATTTGTCATGATTTGTTTGCATACTATAGGTAGAGGTGATTGCATAATAACTCAAAAATAGTCTTTATATTGGGTGTGGGGTGTGGTTGGGGGTGTGTACGGTGGGGTGTGGGGGATGTGGTGGACTGAGGGGGGTTGTAAGTTGGTGTGGCTGTGTGGGGGGGCATAGTGTGTTGGGATGTGTGTATGTGTGGGGGACAGGGTGTGGGTATGTGAGGTTTGTGGGGTGTGAGAGAAGGTTGGGGGTGTGGGGACCCCACCACGTACCCCCGACATGGTGTGCAGCCCCCACTACCAGCAGCAGAAGGTGGCAGGGGCACTCAGGGAGCTTGTGCCTGGTGCAGGTGCTGGCGCCCAGTGGCATGCGGCTCTAGCCAGTACTGCACATGAGTGCAAGGAGTGTAGCCTGCCCTGCCCACCTCTATTGTGGGGGCTCTACATGGCAGACCTGCAACTCCTGCACTCATACACCACCAGGGAAAGCCCTATGCTGGACCCAGCTTCATTCCCCACCCCATGCCACAGAAGTCCTGGGAGTCTGCAGAAAAGCAGAAGGCAGGGCTTCCCTCCACTTCTGGCAGGGTCCCAGGCGCTGCACAGCAGGGACAAAGAAGGCAGCTGGCTTTAGCATGGGGCTTCCCTTGGTGGCACGTGAGTGCGGGAGCTTCAGGCATGCTGTGCAGAGCCCCCACACTAGAGGTGGGCCAGGCAGGCTGCATTTCTCCACCCACGTGTAGTGCTAGCACCAGCACCTGTGCCAGGCACTAGCACCCTGAAGTGCCCCTGCTACCTGCTGCTGCTGGTGGTAGCAAGGGCTGCACACCATACTGGGGGGGGGGCATTCCCCACCCTTCCCCACCCTCCTTCACACCCACAACCTGCCCAGCTGAGCTCCACACTCCCTCTGACCCCCTGGGAGTAGGGTCTGCCCTGCTGCCAGCTGCAGCCCCCCACATGCCCTGCCCCAGCCCAGCTGCAGCTCGCCCCCACCCCCGCCACTTCCCTACCTGCTGCCCAAAGTGAGCGGGACACTGGGGAAGCCGAGTAGGTCCCCCAGGGGCTGCGGCAGCAGCAGTGCTGCCCAGAAGCTGCTGCTGACTGGACTGGGCCTTTCTACTCATGAGTGTGGGAGCAACATGCCGTAGGGTATGTTGGGGTGTGAGCACCTCACTCCTACCATTGTGGGTGGAAGGGCAGGGCAGGGTATAGTTCATTGGTGGGCACCCACAGGCCGGATGACAGTGCCTGGTGGGCCATATACAGCCCACAAGCTGTTTTTTGCCTACCCCTGAACTAGGATGTCCAAGCCAGGGGTAGATCCAGAGAGGACGTGACAATGCAGTTGCTCCCCACCTCACCTTTCACTGCTGCTACTGTGCTGGTAGGGGCACAGAGGAAGTCCCAGAGCCACTCCTGCCCTGCTCCAGCCACAGGCTGCAGCTACAAGGAGTGCTAGGCTTAGCCGGGGACAGCACTATGCAGATTCCTCCCTCCCAGCCAGTGGGGAGACCCCAGGGTGTGGAGTTCATTGGGAATAAGTGGAGAAGGAGCAGCTCTGCCCGCCTTGCCCCTAGGTCAGCTGGGGCAACAGCAGTGGTGGGGTGCGAGTCATCCCTTGGTGTGCCTGCTCCTTGCCCTTTTATTACACCCTGGATCTGCCCATTGTCCAGGCCTTTCTGTTTCTCTGTCCTTTCCAAATGATGAGCTCTCAAGTTATAGCAAAAGTTTTTGCTGTCAGTCCCCCGGATCCATGACCTTGTGTTTTGAACTATTGAATCGCATTCCAACTTTATTACTCCAGTTCACAAGGCCGTTCAGTTTCCTCAGTCTGATAATCCAGTTCTTCTGGTGCTGATGATGCCTCCTAGCTTTGTGCCATCAGCCAGTTTTGGCACATTCCTAGCCTTTGTGTCAAAGTCCTTCATGAAAGTATCAGATGGCCATCCTTGAGGAACTCCGTCAGTAATTTTCCTATATCCTGCTGCTTCCTCTTTCAATGGTAACTTTTTTCCATTGCTCCCTCAGCGAGTTCCCTACTACCTCAGTGGTGTTGTACTAGTTCCTATTGGTACTGCTGGCACTGTATCATATGCTTTACTGTTCCAGGCTATCTTTACTATGCTGAACACACTAGGAACGTAGTACTGGTTCAGAGCCTGAGGCAAAGGACTGAGAATCAAAAGTGCTCATCTCTTCCTTGATTTGCCACTGGTCTGCCAGCTCTGCTCCCCATAAGTAAAAGCATTAGCCCTTTGAGATCTAGGATGGAAGGTATCTTGTAAAAGCTAACTGTGGGTGGGGAAGTGGAAGGGACTAATTAGACACCTTTAAAAAGCAGTGAGATGGATAGGATTTGTTTACCTGCTGTGATGATTTCAAAGTCCATTACAGCAGGTCCTATCCCTGCAGCACTAGGCTGGGACTTGGGAGCTCTGGGTTCATGCTCCTGATCTGCAACAGACTTCCTGTACGACCTTGGGCAAAGTCAGTTACCATCTCTGTGCCTGCTTGTAAAATGGAGATAGTCACGCTTCCCTACATCGCAGAGGTATTCTGTGGGCAAATACATTAAAGCTTGTGATGATCCCAGATACTGTGGTGAACTGGGCATCAGAGTATTGAGGATAGAGAACAAGTGTTAATCTCTGGGACAGCCAGACCACTGACAATTTAGGACTAGTTAGATGAGGACCACTGAAGTCATCTGGAACAGGGTCTGCAGTGTATGATAGGGACAGAGTACTGTAAGGGAGCAGGACTGATACAGCATTGGAAAAGGAGAGCTGGAAGGTGAAGCTTCTGGGTGAGGAGGTTCTTATAAATGGTAAGTCTTTGCAGCTGTGGTGGCATCAGGACGGCCCAACTACATGTGAGAGCAAAACAACAACATTGCCTTCTTACGCTTTTAACTTGGTCTGAGCTCTGTGATATTTCATACTTTCCATGCATTTCACAACCATTTGCCTTGCATTAAAACAATGATTCTTCTTCCTCCTCCCAGGCTTACATACAAATCACGTTTGTGGAGCCCTATTTTGATGAGTATGAGATGAAAGACAGGATAACCTACTTTGAGAAGAACTTCAACCTCCGGCGGTTCATGTACACCACACCTTTCACCCCAGATGGCCGCCCCCGTGGTGACCTGAGCGAGCAGTTCAAGAGGAATACCATCCTGACCACAATGCATGCTTTCCCCTACATTAAAACAAGGATCAATGTCATTCAAAAGGAAGAGGTAATGGACATCTTGAAGGAGTGTGAGTTTGAGTTTGACCCGGTATCCCTGACTGGCAGGTTTTGAAGCCCTGTCAGAAGGCAAAGCTTTCAGATCCCATGCCATGTGTTAGGAGGTCTTCATCTATAGAAATTCTGTAGGTGGAGAGAACGTACCTCCTTGGCTGGTTGTTGGTAAAGTATGTAACCTGCCTACATGCTTACAATTGAGATGTAATACCTCTTGTAGATACCAAGTAGCAGAAAAGAATCCTCCTTTTGTACGGGTATACCTCCCCACTGCTAAAAAGCAATCATTTTACTAAACCTGATTTAGAGTTTGAATGAGGGAACTATTCAGCAAGAAAGCATGTATGTAAAAAAATAAGGATTACTATGACAATTTCAGCTGTGAAGACAGTAGAGAGGCAGATATGGACCTTACTCAAAGCCCACTGAGTACTGCACTGAGATCAAATTTGGTTGAACTGACTGGTATTTCAGGGTGTAATCCCTCCTGGTTCTGAGACAGCACCCAAACTGCTTCCAGCTGCCGTTGCTGCAACAGCTGTACTCCATACATTACTGAGAGAATAATGCATTTGTCTTTATATTGTATTAGTTTATTTTAACCCCAATTGAAGTTGCTATTGAAGACATGCAGAAGAAAACACTGGAACTAGCTGTTGCAACCAACCAGGAGCCACCGGATGCTAAAATGCTGCAGATGGTGTTGCAGGGTTCTGTTGGAGCCACTGTCAATCAGGTAAAGGAGAAAGTTACACAATATCGCTTCTGCAGAACCCTCTGCCTATTCTTCCTGGTGTGCTTTCATTTAACAGCTCTGATCTTGTCACTTATACTTCCAATCAGACTGGGCATCCTCAGATCCTTTCAGACTTTGCGCATCAGAGCTAACTAGCCACTCAGCATGAGCAACTAAGACCTCCACCCAAGCTTCATGTGAATTTTCAGATATACAAAAACGTGGATGTCTTACCCTTGGGGGAGGGTCCTGCATTTCCTAGTTCTGAGCAGAAATGCTAACCAGTAGGTAATGGGCTATTTCCATGTTTTTGTCCCATCAGAGAGCAAGAAACCCTGTGTCTTTCATACAAGCCTGTTCCCATTAGATACCCAGCTCAGTCTTGCACATACAGTAGATTCAGATGTATATCCACACCTTTGATGATCTATTTGAGCTTCTAGAAGATTATCCATAGCAAACTTAGCATGTCTAGAGAATTTTTCCTTTGATAATGTACTAATCCCATTGACTTTAGTCACCAAGGACTGCGCTAAAGGAATAATAGAGCTTTGCTATAAGGTCATCAGAAGACCAAAGCTCTTTGTATAAAATACATAAACTAGGAGAATACAACCACTCTCTCAGATACAGCTAAAGCTTACTATTATAATATGCATACCCTTTCACAAAAATCTACAACGTGAAGACAAAATAAAGTACGAGCCTTGCCTCAATAGTTTGTTTCCCCTAACTATGTCAGGTTCTTTCATTTTTTTTCTAGATATTTTCTCAACCAAAACATCCAAATCGAGTTCTTTATAGTAACACACTGCTCATGCCATGGAGAGTGCATTCTATACTTGCTCTGCCCTTAGTTAACTATCTTTGGGTTTTTATACTGCCACCCATCACTAAGTAGCTGTTCTTCATCTCTCATGCAAAATAGTTTGGTAAAAGGCAAGTTCCAGCTTCTTTATCTGATATAATTCATTCACTCTGCAATGAACAGGAGAGTTACTGACAACTGGAGTGGTAGATAGGACTAGAACAGAACAGAAAAATATCGGTCTAAATTTTTGATTGGCAAAGAAAAGAGGGGAGAGCAAAATTTACCGAGATTCATGCAGCATGATCATGGTAAAGTCTTACAAGGCTAGTATCCTACCAATATGTGCTGTTGGGTTTTTACATTTTTCTGTTTCTATTTTATGTGAAGTTAAACACACAACCTACCAAATCAAATCAGGTGTGTGCTTCCTTTTTCATTAAAGCAGGAAATGTGCTTATGTAATATTTTATTGTGTTGTTCTTATAAGGGACCACTAGAGGTAGCTCAAGTGTTCCTGGCTGAAATACCAGCGGACCCAAAACTTTATCGACATCACAACAAACTGAGGTTGTGCTTCAAAGAATTTATAAGGAGGTCAGTACAAAGGACATCTTATTGGGGGTCTGTTAAACCAAGGTTGTTGAGTTGTACTAATGTTAATAAAATTAATAATGAAAGTCAGTAAAAAGTTATTTTTGGAGGGAAATATATTGACCAAATTTATCACTTGTGCAGGGAGGTGAAACCCTACTGAGTTTCATTTACATAAGATATGAATATAATTCATTATCACTACTAACATTTTTTTTGTTATTATTTCTCTCATGTTTGCTTCATACCTGAATGACTGGTAAACTCAATTCACGTGGGCAAAAAGATCAGATATTTCTCACTTGTTTTCAACATCTCTGACTGGTGATTTATTGGAGATATATGTGGGTTTGGCAACAAACAAAGCCTAATTTCAGCCTGTCAGGTTATTTAATGCAGATTTTTTAAAATTGTCAGAATGAACCAGTGTGGTTTTATCACTGTTTTGTGAACAGATGTGGTGAAGCAGTGGAGAAAAACAGACGCCTTATTACAGCAGACCAGCGAGAGTACCAGCAAGAACTCAAAAAGAATTACAGCAAGCTGAAAGAGAACCTTAGGCCGATGATTGAGAGGAAGATCCCAGAGCTATATAAACCTATAGTGAAAGTCCACGGTACAACAAGGTATGACTCAGGCAATGGGTACCAGTGTGTTTATTGTGCAGAAATAATGCCTCTAATTATTAACCACTAAAAGACATTTTTCCACTGCTTCCACCAAAAAATTAGACAGTGTTAGTTGTGCAGCTCAAGGTGGTATTTCACAAGGCAGTTTCATCCATGTTACTTTTACAAAGTCAATAAAAATGGAATCTCTCCTCCCAAAATAAACCTGAGTTTAGAACTGGGTTACTGAATAACGTGCCATCATCTCTTTGTTATTTGAAGCCAGAGTTAAATTAGAAAATGTGTTTCTAAGTGTCAACGTGCAGTATTGTCTATCATGAAATAAGTGTGATCACATCAGGACTGTACGATCCGGATATTAAAAACTCTCATGCCTTGTACTTTTGAATGTGTGGTTTCCCCCAAGCCACCTATTTGTGTCAAGGACACTAAGTCAAATATACTTTTCAGATATTTAAAATAAGCTACTGTTTGGCTAATAATTTTTCCAGTTATTGTTTGTTTGTTTAGACCCAATAATTTCATTTCCAAGTTTTATTCATGATCATTTTTTGTTTTTTTTCTGTGTTTGTTTTCATTGCAGGAACTCTTTTCATAACTCTAGCTTTAGGAAATACGAAGCTTCCCCTTCACAGAACAGCTAAGGACTGTCAGCTTCGGAAGAGGAAGTTCCAGGTTGCACAGAACCTGGAGGCTATTCAACTGCTGTGCAAACCTGGAAGTTCTTCCCACAGTACAGCGTGCACACTATCTGGGCAGACTGCACTCAAAGCTAAGAAACTGGATATTCAGGATAAAAAGGAATGCAACTCATAGCACGTACCTCTGTCTCCTATCGGAGTGGGAGGAAGAGGAGCTGGACTTTGACTGTTTCTGTATTTAAGCGTTCCGGGAATTGAGATGCCATTGAATAATGGACTTGTATGTACAGAAGGTGATAATCACTTTTAAGAGATTCAGAACATTTTATTGTTTTAACTGTTATTTTATAAGAACCAGCCCAATGTTACAACCAGACAGAAACTGAAGAATGTTACACATACATACCCCTGTTCAGCATGGTTTCAGGGGGCTGGAGTGTATTCTAGCAGTTATGCACATGTTCATATAAAGATAAACTTAAGCATGTGCGTAAGTGCGTTACAGAACTAGAACCCTAGGAAAGACCTGTAAACTTAAAGCAAGCTTTCCTTGCTTGTGTTCCTCATGCACAGCAAACTACGAAAATGCTAAAACAGGGCCTGCTTCCCTTCCGAGTCTTCCTAGCTGAAACTTTAAAAGGCAGAAAATAACAATCAGGAATTTCTGCCTAATTCCCCTACCTAGAAAAATAGCTATTTAAAAATTATTTTTGTGAAATGTACATTAGACTTCTCTGTGAACCTAGGACTTGTTATTTTTAGTGTCATGTTTTAGCAAAATTAGCAGATACCTGTTTAAAAGGATAGAGCTAAAATGATTAATGCTTTCTTAAGAGAACAGACCTTCCTGTAAAGAGAGATCCCTCTAAAGAGATTAGCCATAGGAGTGTACTGGGAGGATTTCCTAGGATGTGTTTTATCTGAGGTTTTAATGCACAATAACACTGTAGTCAGTTTCTGTATATTTATAAATACTTAAGCTTTTCATATTCATATGCCTGAGGAAACCTTAACTAATTTGGCCCTCACAACATTTCTCTGAAGAAAGCAAGTACAGTAAAAGCTGAGTTAACCAGCATTCAACTAGCTGGAATAAGCTATTAACTGGAATTTCTGGCTGGCCGGACATGGGGTGGGGGGAAGAAAGCTTGTGCATGGGGGCTACTGCCACCACCCACCCCCCCTGCCACTGCTCTGCATGCAACCACCCCCACTCCCACACCCCCCCACTCCGCAAGGGTTTTCAAAAAGGTCGCCTCAGGTAACTGGAATATTTAGACACCCAGCACCCCCATTCACCACTCTAACACAGCTTTTACTATAATATTGTTGCTATTTTACAACTGGGGAAACAGAGAGACATGAAAGTTGCAGACAGAAGTGACAATTTTCACCCAATCTGGCCACAGAAAGCGGCTTATAGCTGTGATCAAGCACAAGTGCGCAGCTGCAGACAGCTTCAAAAATGACCGATCAGGTGAAAATCTAACCCCTCCTTGCACGAAGTGTCAAATAAGGACATTTCAAAATGTAGAGTCTTATGTAACTTGTGTCTGCAGAGCTTTTAGTCTGTCACTGTTTTCCAAATGATGGGGGGAAGGGAGCAGGAGTTCAGTTTGGGTTTTTCCAGCCCCCCTGGAGTATGGAATAGGGCCACTGGAGCCCTCTGAGGTAGAGAGGGCTAATTCACCTATCCCACCCTTCAGCACTGGCTGAGAAGCTGCAAGAACCAGCTCCTCCCACTGCCTTTCTCCCCTCCCAAGCCTGGCTTCAAGCTCCCAGCCCCAGCTAAATTCCCCCTTGCCTTGGAACCAACAGTGACCTTCTGTTCGGTCTGGGGTAATGTTATAACCCAGAGCACTTCGCAGAAACTGTTCTGAGTTACAGCTAGGAACTGCACATCTGTCTGCACCTGAAAAGAAGTGACTTATCCAAAGCCATGTGGCAAGTCGGTGCCAGAAGCATGATTTTGAATACAGGCTTCTCCTGTTAACAGCAGAGCACTCAAAAGTTGGAAGAGAGTTTCCACGGTTATATGCAAAAGATCCCCACACACAATCGAAGAGCTGAGACATACACTAAGATAAGAAAAAGTGTTTTAAAATGCTATCTCTGTACCAATATGCATAAATGCAAACTGTTCTAGTGTAAGTATTTTCTTTCTCTCTCTACTCACAGTCCCTGCTACGTACAATATTCAAGAGCCAGAACTCTGGGCATTTTGAAACAAAAGCATCTGAAGTATAAAAGCAAACAGTGTCAAATTGAAAGCCAACAGATGTCTCCTCAGAGTGGCTCTCCTTTTAATAAGGTTGCTTTGAAAATACTTACAAACTAAACAGAGCAGTCAGTTTTCCACAATCTAGTCTCTTCAGTCTTGGTGTGCCACAACATTGTCCTTTATTTATTCTTTTAACACTTTGTTCTGAAAGATGTTCACAGTGTCTTTGAGATTGACCCCAGTTGGCCAAAATCCAGTTTCATTGTCCTCACGCTGCTCCATTCACAGCTACCCAACAAAAACTTCAGGTAAACAAAGAAGTTACACTTTTGCTGCATACTGGTTCAATTTTATGTGCCGTGTTTGCACTCTTAAAGTGTTTCATGCTGTATAGTACAATTTGTCCTTCCTGTAGAAATACTTTGGATTCATGCAGGCTAAACAGCAAATCCCTTACCTGATATGGTGAGCAGGTAATTCCCCAGGTAAACTCTTGGCGCATTTGTGTTAAGGAAGGGTCTGGTCCTTGGTTTACACATCATCCCTTTCACAAATGAAAGTGGTTTGTACATTTCTTTTAAAAAGCTGAAATGTGTAAAATTATTCAAAGTTTTGATGCTCCATTTTGCAATAAAGTAAACGCTTCAAATAAAAACTAAGGGATTCCATTGGATTGAAGTGTTTTATATCTTAACACCATCCAGCTGAAACAAAGCTTGAATAATGACCAACTTTACTGTTGTCTTTCATTAAGGATTTTTACCTTTAGACTGAAATCCAGGCTCCATGGAAGTCAATGGGAGTTTTCAGCACCTTAGAGCAGGTCTGTCAAGCTCACCTGTGCCACCAGTGTGGCGGGGCCAGTCGGGGGCGCTCCCGCGTTGAGCTGCCCACCTCCCTGCTTCCAGGCTCCGAGTGCCTCCCTGGGGTGCCTCGCGTCCGGCTGACCCCTTCCCTGGAGCACACCCGCTAGCCTGGGGTTCCCGCTGCCACCATCCAA
>JAGPOW010003395.1:12852414-12866963 GCA_030014935.1 Caiman crocodilus
CCAAGGATGGAGGTGAGACTGACTGGCCTATAGTTGCCTGAGTCCTCCTTCCTCCTCTTCTTGAAAATGGGGACCACACTGGCCCTTTTCCAGTCCTCCGGGATCTGGCCCGTGTGCCATGAGTGTCCAAATATTACCGCCAGTGGCTGTGCAGTGACATCAGCCAGTGCCTTCAGAACCTTCAGCTCCCAACCCTGGTACTGCTTGGCTCCCAGTTGCTTTCCGGAGCTGGGAGCTGGGCAGTGCTGGGACAGCGGGAAGCAGAAAGCGACCCTATCCCAGTCCTACTTGGCTCCTGGAAAGAGCTGAGCAGCACCAGGACCAGAAGAGTTCCCCATCCTCTGTTGACCCCTAGTGTTGGGGCTGACTGGGAGCAAATTTGCTCCCGGTTAGCATCTATACATGTGTTACTGTGCAGGGTCTACTGCACAGTTAGTTTACTAAACATTAAAGTGTCTCAATAGACACACCCACTAACATATTGTATAGCTGTGGTGAAGTAGAAATAAAACAAATCTGGAGACAGGAGCTTCAAGAAAAGATCATACACATTCAGAGAGGTCTTAAAATCAGGAGACGGGTCCTTGAAGATAAAGGGTTAGATGAAAAGTTTGCTTTCATTACGCTCTTTTCTTGAGGTTTTGATGGTGGGAATCATCTTTCAGTTCTACTAGGAAACTTAAAGGCATGGAAAATTAGAACCCGTTTTCTTCTGTGGACTCTGATCAGAGGTTAGAGAGGAATATTCAGACCTGGATACTAAATAACCAGTTGTGGGTTCCTTATTTATCAAGTTTATAGCGGAGATCATTTATTAGAAAGAAAAATGAACAGATGGACTTAACCTTCACAAGTGAAGTCCCCAAATACATGATGCTTTTCACCTGCTGATTCCTCAGCACAGACCCTTCATACCCAATCGCATTTAAAAACGAATGTTATAGTGTAGTAAAATCAAAAGTTCTCTTGTGAATCTAAAGCTTGAATAAAGTCTGGAGAACCCTATTATAGGAATATGCATGACAGTAGTTTAATAAAATTGTTCTTGACAAGTTTTCAGGCACAAAACACCTTGCAAAAACAATTTTTTTCCAACTATTTAGCTGGTCTAATAAAAGATATCACATGTACTTAAAGAACCTTGCCAGCCTGTGTCTTTAGATCAACACAGCTACAACCAACAGCCCTGGTAGTTTAATAAGTATGTTGGGTTGATCCCCATAATCAACGTCAAATGATAAATTATACAACATGAATTAACACATGTGTGTATAACAAACATCTCTGTCAATCTGGGGTCTCATTAGACAATTCTAAAATATAACTATTGATAAAGATCCAGAAAGGTAGATAATATATTGAAGCGACAAGAGTTCTCTCACATTTTAATCATGGAAATAAATGGAGAGTGCAAAGATGGAAATCCTAACCTAGATTTATAGAAAATACAGATTTTCTTTAACAATTCTGATCTTTGTTACAGAGTTAATCCTTACAATGATAACTCCTTATGCATTTGAAGAAAACACAGCTTTTCAAACATTATAAACAAACTAAAGTAAAGTAGTGGAAAAGAACATGGAGCTGCCTTAATTCCAAAAGTCTTACCTTCCTTGCATGAAATATGCACAACTTCAGGGCCTACTGCATAATCTAATTCTATATAAGTCACAACTTTAGTTTTAGCACGAGCCCTTAATACAGTTCTAGAGCAAGTCACACTACAAACAAGAAACACAAGAATGCAGATGCTCTCATTGTTAGATAACTGACAAAGCTGCTGAATGCAAGCTGAACTTTTTACAAGGACTGAATCTGGCAATACGGCTTTATGAAATATTACATTTTAAAACTAGTCTTCAAGGGGTTTTTATCCCTTTAGTCTCCTTAAGGGTTAAAATAAAGGACATGGAGTTCTTGAGAATAAAGGTTGTGAATAGTTCAACATGAGTTGTAGATTAAATGTAGATAAAAATCTGGAATTCCTTTCTCCATCCTTTATAATAAGCCATACTTCAGGAAGCCTAAAATCTTGACAGTATCCCTTTAAAGATAGGAAGAAAGACAAGAACTACATTCTACCTAGTAAATAATTTCTGGAGTTGCATTCCTGCGCACTCATGCATAAACCAAGAACCCATGAATGTGCATGGAGCTAATGGTGAGGTTTGAGATGAGATCTGAAAACCAGCAGTTTCCCCTCCAGCAGTGAAAAACCCAAATGCTAGAAACCCAGCCACGTGCTTCACAATTTCACATTATTTCGGATCAAATGACAAGCAGACACATGTTTCTATTTAAAACAGCTACAGATGTAAACTCTTGAGACAGTAGCGAGGGAATAGCCCACCCTCTGTTGTGCTTGCGCATCTGTCCTACTTAAATTTACATTTAGAAACAAACTCTTCAAGGTACAGTAGTTTACCAGCTATGTACTGATGCTAGAAGAAAAAAGGATTATATGTACCTTCTGAAATCACTGCCTCTCTAAAAAGGCAGTAAGAACAACAAGTGAACAGAAGAACAAAGCTGACTTTTAACACTTGCTTGAAGAATCAGTACTATTCATTTTTGGCATGATCCTGTTCTTAAGGTTCTTGCAGAAGGCATGGTAGATTGGAACCTTTATAGAGTAGCTAAACTGGAGAAATATAGCATAAGCTTTCATAAGCAGAGGGCTTACTTCATCAGATGATGCAAAGGGACTAAACGTGCATTTCCCTGCCTCTACGAATGTCATTTATACACCATCACCTGCTTACAGTGCCCCTCAGCTGTCTACATGGGACTGATGGGAATGAATGAATGAACATTGATCAGATACCAATATCATGAAGATGCATGAGAGCATAGCAGAATACTTTGCCTCCCTTGACATTCGATCATTGACTTCAGAGGGGTTGTTCTTAGACAATAAAATCTTAAAAACACATTGTGAAACAAGAAATAATCCACAGACTGGATTGTGTTAAGTATAGTCTAAACCCAAGTTTATCCCATTACCTGGATTAGCTTCTATAAACCCTACATCTCTCAGTGAGTTAACTGCTTTGTTTTTCTTTCTCCTGCCCACCATGCCTTTCTTGGCAGTGCTCCCTCCTTTTCCTTCCCCCTTTCCCTACCTTTTCTTTCTAAACAGAATTGGCTTTCTATTCAGCAACTCTGCTTCCTGCAGGCCCTTCACAGCATCTGATGAAATAAGCCCTCTGGTTATGAAAGCCTATTTTATATATCTCTGAATTAGTTAGTTTATAAAGTGCAAATCTATCTTGTCTTCTGCCTAACTCCAGGCTAACATTGCTAACTACCTACCTCTGTTAAGGTTCTCCACTGCCTTACACATGACACTGTCACTTCCACCTGTGCAAAGGGAGTTCAAAATGTTACACCCACAGCCTGGGTGCAAATGCCCAGACAACATCCAGGGCACTGAGGAACCAACTCCTTCTTTAGCTGCTCTAAATCACTGTAAAACAGACGTTAGGTCAACTCTTTGGTGGGTAGAACAGAATACTGCTGACTTCAGTGGAACTATGTTTATCACCACTAGCTGAAAATCTGTACCCTGTCAGGTGCCCAGGTGCACGTCCCTCAAAGTAACACATGAAGAAGAGAAAAAAAGAAAGAAAAAAAAATCTTCCATAGAGATCAAAATATACATGGTTTATCTAACAGGCTCTCTGCTTTCTAAGATGAACAATATGTATGTTTAACCTTTATGTATTTTATGTAACTTTGAAACCAAGAAAAAACTGTGCCAAGGCACACATAATATTCACCTGGATCTGATTCGTTTGATGAAAAAGTATACTTTATGCTCTCTTCTGTTTTTTTTAAGCCTTACATTTATTTACTTCTGTAAATGCATGCAGGATCAATTACAATTATTGACTATCTTGTCTGCCTGGCATCCTGGTTTATTGAGGAACTATGCATTCTCTATTTTTTATTTTAATGAATACCAGTAGCATACTCAGCCCTGCACAGATTATAAAGGAATGTGGGGTTCCTGCCCAATAATTGTTTTCGAGGAGTACAATCCAATTTCTACTGAAGTCAGTGGGAACACTCCTATTGACTTCAATGAAGAATGGTTTAAGTTAGAGTGTAGCCCTAATTAAGTAGTCTGACAGCCCAGACACCAGACCCTGAGCTTATTGGGTTTGCTCATGGAAGTGACCCCCTTGATTCACGTAAGGAAGGTGAGCAGATTTTGGCCAAGTGGAGCACTTGATCTGCAAACCATAATACATGAACAAGTACTTCTTTCTGTGAGAGATCATGGTACGGCTTTACAGGAAAAGATTGTTTTTAAGGAGTAATTTGGAAGGGGGTGTGGTTTTCACATGCAGAATATTAATAATGTTGTCTACTACTCAAAATGCATCCTAGGCTGCAGGGAATCATCCCCTGGAGCATAAATACAGGGAAACAGGGAATCTAAAGCTGTGTTCTTGCAAAGAAGCATGCTCCAGGAGAATAAGGAAGGTTGGGAGGAAAGCAGAATGCTCTACAGCAAATGGCTAGGTGAGAGAATAGTCTTCATCTCCCAATTGCCCATTTGCTGTTGTCCCAAATCCCAACCTTTCCCTGTGTATACTGTCTGTACCTTACGCTCTCTCTGGACACCCCCCCCCCATCACCAGCCTGTCCACTCTCATTCGCTGTTTCTCTCTGCAAACCCAACATACCCCTTATCTCAGAAGCTCTCAAGCCCCATCACCTCCTTCCAAGCCCCGTATCTGTCTACTTGGAGATTCTTTCACAGTGCCAGTAACCTTCTTTTTTCTCCAGCTCTTCCCCAAAGCATAGAGCTCTGCTCAGACTTCAACGATGGGCCCCACTCCCATGGTTAGAAATTCTCTACCCCTTCCCTCTGCTTTTCTTCTCAGTGGCTAGGGACAGAATTTACACATACTGTTTAAGTGTTCAGAAACTGGTTTAAACCTGTAACAGAACATAAGTTCAGTGCACATAAACCAGTTTCAAAGTGGCCAAACCTGATTTAAGATAAACCTGGTTGAATGTATATATCAGACGTAACTGATGTGGGTCAAACTGTTTAGTGCAACTTGTATCCTAGACCCCTTCCTTGTTTAAGCTAAACCAGAGTACCCCAGCACCCCAGATGCTTTGCAGCCCTGAGCTGTGCTGTCTGCAGAACTGGCTCTGCCCTCCGCTCCCTAGCAGAAGCAGGGGCAGAGCATGTCCAGACACTGGCTGGCATGCCCCACCCCACAAGGCAAAGGGAGCAGGGAGAAGTCTTATTTTCCCTTCCTTTCCCTCCCCCACCAGCGGACTGCAGCCAGGTTTGCTTGGCTGGGGTGTAGCAGCCCTGTCAGCAGCCCCTGAAGTAACAAGGAGATAGAAGGTGATTTAATCTCCCCCTCTCCATTCCCTGTCTCACTGGCAGCCCAGATCCACCTGACCACGGTGAAACAGCCCCTGTCAGCCATTTCACACCTTCCCACTCCAGTGGCAGGGGAGGGAGCATGGCTCGAGCCCGCCAGCATGGCTCCACCATCTATCTGCCTAATCAGCAGTTGGGACTGGGGCTGGGGCTGTAGGGCAGAGCCGGGCCAGCCTGCGAGCGTTGCTGAGCAGATGCAGAGGGGCCGGCCCAGGCTGGGCTCTTCCCAGCGGACTGCGACCCAGGTTGGGGCTGCAAAGGCTGTAAGTCTGGATTGCTCCCAGCTCCCCGTGCCCAGGCCAGACAGGGCTGTCATGAAGCTCCAGCCGGATGGGAAAGGCACAGCCAGCGCCAGTGCCAGGGAAGCTTGCTGCTGCCGCTGGTCCCAGGCAGCAGCGGCAGCCTCCTCTTATCCGGTGCACGGGTCTGGGGGGTTTGTACCCCTGGGAGGCGTCCAGCACGGCCCCACAGCCCTCCCGGAGGTGCAGGGCCCTGGATCTGCATACCAGATGAGAGGAGGCTGCTGCTGCCACCATGGACTAGCGCTGAAGCCAAGTAAGCCTGGCTTCAAAACTCAAAACGTTTCAAAACTTTTGAAACATTTTGAGTGCCCTTGTGTCATTTCAAAGCTGTTTCGAAGCCTTTTGTTTTGTTTCAATTTCATTGTTTTGAACTTGAAATGCATCAAAACAGCTGCAAAATGAAACACCCAGTGACATTTCCTGTAGCCCTACTGTTCTGTCCCGCTTGCCTCCAGCTGCCAAGGCCACGGCTGCTGCTGCTGCTGCTGCTGCTGCCGCTGCTGCCGCTGCCACCCCTGCTGTGCCACCGCGCCGCTCTGGGTGGGCAGGCAGGAGTGTTCAGCCTGGTGGCTTCTGCCCAGTGCATGGAGATCCGGCTCCAGCTCCGGCTGCCTTCCACACGCTGTGCCCGCCTGGCGTGATGGGCAGCTGTTGCGGGTGGGCGGGATGGGTGGAAGGCAGCTGGTGCTCTATGTGCTGGGCTGAAGTCGCTATGCTGAAGTCCCCCCCGGCCCCTTCCCCCACTGCCCAGAGTGGCACAGCAGGGGCACGAGTTGGCAGGGTAGTAGATGCTGGAGGTAAGGGGAAGCTGGCATTGCCTGGCAGGGCTGTTCTGCTCCCCTTATCTCCAGATGCGGCTTCTGCTGCTGCTGCTCCACATGGCACTGCTCAGGTCATGAGGAGCTTCATCCCTGTGGCTTCTGCCTGGCTCATGAAGCTCTGGCTCCAGCTCCAGCTGCCTTCCATCCCCTCTGCCCACCCAGCATGATGATCAGCTTCTGTAGGTCCAGCAGGGAGCACACTGGGGGGCCGCTCCATGTCCCCCCGATCAGTGATTGGCTGTGGGGGGACCCTGGGCACCCCCCCCCAGAACCAGGAGGCACTAGTTGCCAAGCCAGGGGGGTTGGGAGCACCACCTGTGTGCTCTCGGCAGACCTGGAAGTAGACCAGAAGTGCTTCTGGTCCACTACTGGGTCTGCTGCTGAGCGTGCTGGAGAGCCCCCTGTGCTCCTGTGGGATGCTCCATAAGCCCCAGCATCATAGCGTTCACAAGCACCCTGGTACCTTGAGGGATGAAGAAAAACCATTTAAAGCTGTGTCCATGTCCAAATCGCTGAATCTCTCCGAATTGATTTGGAGGTTTCTGAATCAATTTGGAGAGATTAAATGGTCTCCTGATTTGATTTGGATTCAGAGATTCAGCCACTTGAATCGAGTCAAATTTCCACCGAATCGAATCAAGGACTGAAACTTCGCACAGCCCTAGTAAATACACATGTGCATGTGCCATACACAATCCAGGCCATAGAGACTCTTGTAAATTATTTATAGAAATGTAATTAATCATTTCTAGTATTGCTATTTCCTAATTGCCTGGAAAAGCTGGGGAAGAGGCCAGCATCCAGGTACTCCAAAATGGTCCGAGAAAAACTTATATTCTCCACTCTGCCTCAGTGCAGTTTTCCTTGCACGTGTTGAGGACCTGCTGGCCCTCAAATGTATTGCAGCCTTTGGGGGATGGAGCAAATCCAACCCTTCCAGAATCTCCCTTACATCTTACCAGTTGGTATCGTGTCATAGTTCTGCATCAGGTTGCAGGTTTTGTCACTGGTATGGCTTAGCTTTATAAGTCACTAATGAGCAGGTTCCTATGGGATCAGTAAAAGATTTAAGAAAACATATTGTCCCTAATATTCATATTCAGCTCAAATTTGCTTGATGCAGGACATTGGAGGTGGCTGTGATGCCCCAGTGTCCAGAAGACAGTTCGGTCCCTGACATAAATTAGATCCAACTCAGAGCTGTCCTGTGCCCTCCATACTCATAAGAGTTTGCCTGCAAGCAGTTTGTTCTGGCCACATACCTCTGCTCAAGTCGCTCACATGCTCTCTATACGCATAAAGCTAGGATAGATGGAACAGAGCCAGCTCTGCTATACTGGTGCTTCCCCAGACAGGGATTACCTCCGTACTAGGGAAATCCTTGGTTTCCTGTTTCATGCAATTTACAAGTCATTTCAACTACTGGTATGTCACAAAGGAGTACTGGGATGGGCCAAAATCTGTTCCATTAGATTTAAATACACAAATAAAGCAGCGTGAATGTGTAAGATCTCTTCCTGAAGCTCTTCTGCAGGCAACACTCCAATGAACTAATTTGTTTTAAGTCTGCTCATTTAAATTGTCAAGAGTTGGCAATTCCTGAAAAGAAGGATTAAGCAGAAGCAGCGGCTGTCTCATCCACTCACTGTTTCTTACTATAACTTTTAAGAATGTAAGCCGTTTGGAGCAGGGAACATCTTTTCATATGTATCTGTACTCTCCTTAGCAAAATAGGGTCTCAGCCAAGTATGCCAATGGATGTTAAGAAAGGGGGTCTACTGCTCTGCATATGTTTTCCTATTAGCTGTTTATTACAACCATGATCACACTGTACTACGTCAGCATTGTTCTTGTATTAACCCCAGGTTTTTCAGGGGCTGACAAATCATCCATAAAACATGGGCTCCGGGCAGAAACTTGCACAGCAAGGGCAAAAAATTACTCATGGACTTAAGAACTGTAGGATCTAGTCAAAGTCTCAACCTTGGGAGTGTTTCTAGAAATAGATGCTGTAGAATTCAAATGTATAAATGTATATGAATAGATTTTTCTTTAACAGAAACATGTTTTAAGAGCTGCCTTGTACTTACAGAATTTTGCAGTAGTGCTACTTGCAAACTAAAAATGCTAAATATAATTCACTCTCAAAAGTACTCCAATGGTTTTTGGCAGTTTGAAAAAAAATACTGGAAATAACTTACAATAGAAATTAGTTTTAATCATGTTAGGTTCTGTAACCCTCCTTTTTATAAAGCAACCAACAAACCTATATTAGGTTTCCTCATTTAGATTAAATTTAGAGTTTAAAAACCTGTGGGATTGTAAACCTCCTCAGATATTCTTCCTGCTAAATTCTGGAATAAATAGTAATTGAAACAATCCAGATGTTTTCCGTTTGGTAGGTACAACAGCAGCTGAAAATTTCCAGTGTTTTGAAAAATTGCCCTAGAGGAAAGAACAAAGAAAACAGAGAAAGAAAGAGAGAAAGCAACCACAAAGGAAGGTCATGAGGTGCCAGAGATTGACAGAGCTGCGGAGAGAAAACCAGGAAGATTGTAAGTGTAACAGTTGCGTCTTTGTGTGCCGTGAAATAACTTGCCCCAGCTGATCAACGAGCAACATTGTGCGTCCAAATCTGGAAAGAAAGACCAAGTGTCCTCATACTATTGGTGTTTGTCGAGTCTATTGTGTGCTGCTTGTTCCAGGCCTGTGAATTCACTTGTTAACCACTCCTTAATTCGAAGGGAATGTAGAATCAGAGCTGTAAAATCGCTCTTCAGCCATCACAAAAGGCTGTCTAAAGCTATTGCTTCTGAGGATCTGAGATCACCAGGTAATCACCACTGCAACCAGGATAAGTACAGGAAGAGTGAAAGGACCATGGCATCTGCCCACACTGACTATAAGTTTGACCAGGAACTTGAGCCTCAGAGAATGAGTGAACATGTTGTACCTGATTTGATGAAGGGCTTTAAACACAGTTTTGGCCTGAGCTTTGACAGGCAGCAAAACAGTTTAAGAAACAGATTATAGGCTGGGATTTTCAAAGCAGTGCAGGATTTGCTTTACACTGTCTCAGCTAAAGGCATAATATACTCCTCACTTATAAGGCCGTGCCAAATGCTGGAGTCAGCCGCCAGCAGTAGCTGCCAGCAGAGGCGGAGGGCATTGCCTTTCTGATTTGTGATATAGAAAGTGCACTTTATATTGCAGACCCCACTGAGGAACCATATCCTATCAGACTAGCATCCCTTGACACTAAGCATACCCTGTGCCAGTCTTGTCAGGATTGAAAATCTGATCCAAAACTCCCTGAAGCCTCTTAATTTCAGTGGGCTTTGGATCAAACCTGTAGCCTTTAGTGGGAGATTTCCTCAATTAGATTAAGTGGTAGGCAGTAGTTTAAGAACAGCATAGATCTTATAAAGAATAATTCAAGCAGTCCTTTCCACCCAGGCTTTAATTTTTATATCCAAATAATCACTACATCCAGTGAATAAAACAGAATGGCATTAAGTCAGACTGGCTGAGAAGCAAAATCTCTGTTTTGCAGGAGGCTAGCGAATGCTGCTGGGCACATTCATTCCATAACAGGTCTGTGTCATTAATATGGTTTTGATTCAATTTCCTCTGCAGCATTCATGTTCTAAATGCTGGGAAGTTGTTCTTGCTCCTACCTTGGGCGTCTTCAAGAGTAGATTGGATAGGTACTTGGCTGGGGTCCTGTGACCCTAGCACTCGTTCCTGCCATTGGCGGGGGGTCAGACCAGATGGCCTGCTCTAGGCCCCTTCTGACCCTAGTTACTATGAAACTATAAATCTGCCACAGCAGCTTGCAACAAAATGCAAAACCCCTTCCTATCTCTTAAAATTATCTGAGAAAAAGAAAAGGATCTGTTAAAAAAACTGGTTCACTGATCAGAAAAGTGGCTAGCCCTGTTAGCTTGAAGTCCAGACCTTTCATAGAATCTGACCCAGTAGTTTGTTGCCTACAAAAGCTCCTGGGTCTGAACTAGTTAGCCTCTAAGGGCATTTGTACATGACACGGGGGTTTAATTCTCCCTAAGTTGAAGTGGTGGTTTCAACACTGCTTCAATTTAGGGCGAAGTAAACCCCTAAGTCACGTACACATGTATCGAGCCTGATCCTTACCTGCCTCTCCAGTGGTGGGGAGGGGAGAGCGAGCTGCTGGTGGGCAGGATGGTCCCTGAGCTGGTGTTTCCCTCCGTGGCAGTGCCCACGGGCACCCGGCTTTGGCAACCTTGGGGGGGCACTGCATCCATGGAGAGAAGCACCAAGCCCCTGCACAGCTCAGGCAGGCTTGCGGCAGGGGGTAGAGATCATGCTTGCTGCTTTCTTTTTCCTTCTGTGGAGCCTGCCTTGCCAGGCTGCATACACGGTCTGTCTGCAGAGCCCCTGAGCTGCACAGGGCCCAGTGCTTTCCCCCACAGCTGTGGGGTAGGAAACTAAAACTCCTTGGAGGTAATTTACTTTGCAGTGCCCCAAAGTCATTTGCTGCATCTCAGTCATTTAAAGTGCATTATGCCACTGAATCTGCTACAGTGGCTGGAATTAATGCGCAGTACATGGCTGAATGTGCAAACAGCAATGCCATTAAAGCAGCGCAAAAGGCTTTTAACCCACTTTGAAGTGTCATCTACAAATGCCCTACAAAGTCCCTGCCCTACTTTCTTCTTGTCAGTGTTCATGAGAAGCAAGTGTATTAGCTCTGGATGGGAAATACCTTTTGCAAAGTAATGTTTGTTTTTTCGACTGACAGAATCCATCACTAAAAATGAAACTTACTCTGCATACCGTTGATAACAGGCCTGAACAATTCTTTGCACGTCCAGTCGTATTTCGTGCAGGGTCCTCAAAGCACCTCACAGACATAACTGACCTACATCTCACAGAGTAGGTCAGCCTGTGCAGCACGTGGTATGAAATCCCATCATTTTTTGATGCACAATTCAAATTATGAAAAGAAAAACCATTCCTTGAGCACAAAGGCACAGCTCCATGTACTGAAACAGAGGCCCACAATAAAGCGGTTCCTTTCTGAAGCAGCAGCGCCCAAGCAGTGTATTACAGCCCCGAGGCAGTGGGTCTCAACCTTTCCAAGACGCGAGGCACTCCTCGGAAAACGTCAGCTCTTAGGTTTCACTCTGACGACAGGAAAAGAACAGAGCCATTCTTCTGATGTGTGCAAAGAGCTCGGGAAGGCCACGCCAGGTTGGGATGCCTTCCCCAGCCGGTATTCCTCTTTGAAATCTCTGCATTTCCTCTTGCGAATCACATTTGGGCGCTGAAGGGTGCTAACAACCGTGGCTCCCTGAATGTCAAGGCATCCCAGGGAGCCCCTGGTTGCCAATCGCTGGTGGCACTGAGCAAACAGGCTTCTCCCCATTTCACAGATGGGGAGAGTGAGGCCCAGGGGGCATTGGGGCTAAGGACAGTTAGGTGGTGTTTAGAGAAGGGTTGCGTGGCATGGCTTGAGGAGAGCGGAACTGCCCAAGCCCTGAGGCAGGGCCCCTCTTGCCGCAGAGCTCCCCGTAGCCCCACCACAGGAGCCAAGAGCGACGCTCCGCACGCAGAGCCCGCGCCAGCGCCGCGCCGCGCCGGCCCGGGCGGCATTGTTGGTCTGGGGCAGCGCGCAGCCGCAGTGCGACCCGCGCGACGCTGCTACAAAGAGCGGCGAGCCGGCGGCGGGGCAGGAGCTGCAGTGTCCCGTGGGCTCCGGCTCCGCGCGGCGCGGGAGGGAGGTGAGCGCTGCCGCGGGAGGGGACTTTGCATGGGTGCTGCTGCAGCTTGGTTTCCCTCTGTCCAGCAAGGGATGGATCCGCAGCTTCCTTTCCCCCACGGAGAGCTCCAGGAGAAGAGCCCCCGGCTGTGGAGGGAGCGCTCTGCTGCTGGAGCTAGCCTTGCTGGGCAGAGTTGGGAGCTGGGTCTGCTGCTGCTGCGGGGCGGGTGGGTGGGTGGTTGGTTGTAGCTGTGTTGGTTTAAGGACAGAGGCAGACAAGGCTCCTTGCGTATGTGTAGTCTCTTAGTAGAGTAGCTTAGCATTTGGGGGGAAATGGTTTTTGCAAGCCCTGGGACATAAACACCCTTCTTCAGGCACAGGGAGGCTCTGAAAGCTTGCAGAGACCATTCCTCCCTGCTCCCCAGCTCTTGAGTTGATCTAATAAAAGAGATCCCATTTCTCCAGAGCACCTTGTCCGATCTGATCTGCTGGAAGCACTGGCCTCTGGGAGTCTGTGGGGAAGGGGAAAGGCTCCAGCTCTCAATGGCTGGAAGTCTAAGCCTGAAGTGCCCATTCGCCCTTGCCCAGCTGGCACAGCAGGTTCTGAGGTGCCCCTTGCCTTGGCCTGACATGCTGAGGGGGGGCCTGGGCGGTGTGTGTGTCCATCAGCACAGACAGTCTGTGGAGGAGCCCAAAATGACCCCTCTGGGTCTGAGGAGTCAGGCTGCCTCTCTGCTCTACTCTTCCCTTCCCATGCCTTTCACATTTCCAACCATATATTTTCCCGCTGCCAAGGGCTAGCAGAGGCAGGCCACTGATGTGTACCTGCATGCGGCAGGACAGGCCAAGCATTTTGGGTTTTTTTTCTCTCCAAAGAGCTTGGGCTTTTGTTCAGGGGTGATGGGTTTTTTTATCAGGTGATACCCCTGATATCACGAGGGCAGGGAATACTTTCTTTTTCAGGCATGCTTGGCTTCACTTGTGAAACTTCTGGCCAGACTTTGAAAAAAGAGGAGCAGAGCCTGTTACAACTTGGCAGTTTATTTGAGTGCCCAAGTAGGAAGTGAGCTGTTTGGAGCAATCTTGCTTGGATGCCTAACAGAGATGCGCTGAGCCTGGATAAATTATGTAGAGCCTGGTCTATTATTACTGCTGCTATTATTGAATTGCGGTTATGCTAGAGGGTGTAGGGGCATGTTCTGCCATCTACTGTACAAACTTAAAACATTGTCTCAGTATCATTGTTGATTCAGCTCCTATAAAAGGAAGTCTTAGGGGACAAATGACCAATGTACTGTGGCCTATGTTTATTGAAAGCCATTGCTTCCCAAAACAAAGGCTTTAAAGTTATCTCTGTCAACCATGTTTCAAAGATGGGTGTTGCTAAATACAGTTTATAACACCAATCAACCTCTTTAATGTGGTCTGTGTGTGTTAGACATGGATTTTGTCCAGCTACGTCTAGCCTAGACTGTTCCCATAATAGAAACAATTAATTAAATTTTATTATAAGGGGTGTGCCCATAATGTGTTTTATGGCTAAGGACAGAGATTACACACAAACTGGTATAAGTGATCGGAAACTGGTTCAAATCTGTAACAACAGAAGTTCAGTGCATATAAATGGCTTTCAAAATAGCCAAACCCAGTTTAAGATAAACCTGGATGGATGTAGTATCAGACTTAAGTGATTTTAACCAAAATCAGTGTAGTGAACTTCTGTTCCAGATCCTCTCCAGATTCAAGTTAATTGAGTCCTTCAGCATCTCAGGATGCTTTGCATCTCCTCCCCCACCCCCCTCCCCCCAGCTCTGCACAAGGTAGGCAGGTTACCCTTGGCTTAAGCTGTCTGTTCCCTCTGGGCCACTGCAGGCATGTGGTTGCATTTCTGGAATCGAGTAAACGTCTGTTCATTTGCTTCTTGGTTCAGTCTATGCAGTTTAGACTAACCTGAGAAGATTGAATCAATTCAGCCTCAGACTTCTTAACTATGTATACTTGGCCTATTGTGGTTTGATTATAGCAGACATGTAGTCCCTGTCCTGAGCAATAGGGAGAAATGCATGCCATTCAAACGCGGGAGAAAATGCCAAAGTGGTAAAAATGAAAATGGTTATTTAAATGTGGAATCTCTCTAGTCTGCAACTTGGCCAATACTATTTGACTTGCCATAGATCTCATGGCAGATGTGAGTCTTGAGAAAGGGGAAAGGTATCGTGGATATCTTCATGAGTGCTAGTCTGTGCATTTGTGATGGTGGGGAAGATGGTGTAAGG
>JAGPOW010003395.1:12876220-12893817 GCA_030014935.1 Caiman crocodilus
GTTTTAAGGCAGTGTATTGGCCGATACCAATCTGAATTTTGATACAGCTGCATGCAGCTGGTAAGGCTGTTGCAGTGAAAGGGGAGGTCAACACCCCCCCGTGGTAAAGGAGGGAGTGGAGCTGGGGTAGGCACTGCCCAGCCAGGGCAGGGTGTGTGCATGATGGAGCTGTGGCTCATCCAGGGGGGTGCTCCCACTGCTGCTCCTGCTGCTTGTCTGGGAGGGCCCCCAGGTGGGTGGCATGTGCCCCCAGATTTGTGCTGGCTGGGGTGGTCAGTGGTGGTGCCTCCAGGAAGGGGACTCTTGTGGGGGCTGCAGCCACCCTAAATTTCGCTGTAGCCCCTGGCCCCAGCCCACGACCCACAGAGCCTGCTCCACCCTTATGTGGGGGCACCCTCTGCCCTGTGTCATCTTGGACGAGCCATGGGAGCAGCAGTGGGAACCTTCCCCCTCTCTCCCCTGCACCCTAGGACAGCCACAGCTGTCCCATGCCTGCCCTGCCCTGCCCCAGCTGGGCAGCACCTACCACAGTCCCACCCCCCCCTTACCCCTCATTCATTTGCCCCCCCATGCCCCTTCCCTTCCCCTTTCACCACAACAGACTTACCAGCTGCACAGAGCTCTTCAAGCTGCCGAGCTATGCTCCTTGCTGCCTGCATGCTGTGCTGTGCCTGCTCTCACACGGGCATTTATCGGGCTGATTTCCAGTTACAGTCAATCTTCAATACTGGATTGGCACCAATAAAGGACCAAAGTAGAGGTGCACCGATATAATCTGGTAAATTGTTTTCATAGTCCTAAATGAGGTTTAGAACTGCCTGAAGTTAGACCATGGTATCCTCTCCAACAAGAGGCAATACTGAAGTTGTAATGTTTTGTAACTGAGTAGCTGGCTATCTTAAAACACAGCAATGTCTGGTTCCTTGTTATACTATATTCCAGATAACGATGAGTGGCTATCCTTTCTGACCACTTATTGATTGATTGATTGGACCTGTCATTTCAATCTTAATGAAAACTTTCTCAGCCTGAAACGGAAGACCTGTCAGAATCTTTCTTTTACCATCTTTTTCTGTGCCTGGTTTGCTTATATTGAACCAATAACAGGAAGATGACCGTTTATTTTCTGCACCACTACACTGGGTTATGGGTACATTACCATAACCCAGTGTAGTGGAACAGAAGATGAGATCTGAAACTTTGGGGACTACTTGAAGTTTTGTCTAATCTAGTGAGATATTGGAAACCAAACCTGGTCAATGACAACATCTATTTACCACAAGACCATGACAATGACAACATGCACATATGAACAAGACAATCCATGTCCCATAGAAGAACAATTATCTGCATTAAGGAGTGACTGGAAGTGACATCCAGGTCAGGAGACAGCAGTGTTCACTCCCTTGCTGACTGAGATGTTATTCTGATCCTTTTCAGGGAAATGAAAAAATGCCCCTTGACTTGGATGCAAGCCTCCTAAGTCTAACTTGTCATGAGTGAAATGAGTTCCTTTCAAGAATTATGCCCCTCTCTTTTGAAAAGCAGGTTACAAATTAAAGTAGTGAGTGACTGAACAAAGACTATTTAATGTAAAGAATCCTCTTGGGTTCCTATTCCTTGCATGAAAAAGCAGGAGAACTTAGTCAACTTGCAATGCGCAAACTACCCTGTTTTGTGTTAACTTGGGAGGAGGACAGAAAGGGCTTTGTGTCTGAACAGCAAAAAAAACTAGCTTGGGAAACTGGATAGAGCTATGTAGTACCCTTGGTACAGTTACTCTTTGGTCCAAAGTAAATCCCAAATTGGGGATTTATTCTAGTTAGTTAGGAGACCTTTAATAATGGAAATAAAAATCTTTGTTTCCAAAATCTTTGAAATAGCAGGAACAGGAGGGATCTTAAACAAAAGGAGACACCCCTTCCCCCCCCCGGGGGGGGGGCCTGGCAGTTAACCCCAAAAACCCCTTCTATAAATTGTCCAGCATAGCCTTCTCTGTCTCTCTTTCTTTCTTTTTTTTCTGGTGTTTCTGGTCATTCTTTCCTACCCACACGCCCACCCCTACTCCAATACATAGCAAAGTCTCTCTGCCCACATAGTTCAAATTCCTGAGAGATGCCTTTTGTTTTAGGCCTGTTCTGATTTGGAGACCTGCTGTTGTTGCTTCATGGGAAGGTGGTATATTTTTACAGTTCTCTCTGTCTTTTTATTTAAGATTAAAATTTGTCAGTTTCAATCATGTTCTGGCCTAGTTCTCAACCCTCTTTCCTTATAAAAGAAGTCAGTAAAATGACTGCTTCAAACATGCTGGGTCCTTGGAAGGGGGAGCAGGGGGCTCGGCAGCTGTTGCTCTTGTTGTAAGGGAGCTAGAGGCTCTGGGGAGGGGTAGTCTGAAGGAGAGGACAATACCGAGCTATATATTATAAAAGAAATAATGGAGGAGGCTCAGCATTATTTGCACCGAGTGTTAGTATTTACCAACTGCAGGCTAAAATGTGTAAATGTAACTTGAGCGAAGAAGGAATTTTTTCATTCTCTAAAATGACTTGTTAATTTTCATCATAATGGTTCAGAGTTAGTGGCTTATTAAGTTTTCACATGATGATAAAATCATTGTCTGGATTAGATGCAACTTGCAGGAGTAGTTTTATTGCACTAGTACTAACTTCTGTAATAACACTAGGCAATATTATTGGTGTACAACACCAAACAATATTAGTTGTTTTCATTAGTGCTAACAGAAAGAGTTCAAATGGAGCTAGAAGGCTGACTGTGCAGATGGTGTCTGTTACAGAAGACTTTAGCCTTGCGCTTTGGAACCGAATGTCTGTGAAGATACGTTCTAAAGAAATTATGCCTCGCAAATTGCTGTTAAGTATCTTTTAAATTTAAGAATCTATTCAATGCTGCTGTAGTCACGGATGTTAAAAAGCGTCTTGGAGGTGGGTGAACCCAAGCTTCTCATTTTCATGTTTCTCCCATTTTATAGTCTTAAATTACTAGAAGTGATGTACTTCTTTTACTCTTCATTTTCTAACTATTAGAGCATCAGATCCTCATGGAGGATTGAAGTCTCGTGCTTGTATTTCTATACTGGGGCATTCAACCTCCGGCCCTTAAGGCAAAAGTAGGCTGAGCCACGGTATCCAGTGGCCCAAGGGGCTCCCCACAATTTGGGAACCTTCATGTTGGCGGAGGAGTAGCAAGGCAATGCTGCCAAATTCCCAAACCCCAAACTAAGCCCTGTGCAATGGGTTGGGGCTGGGTTTGGGTCCCACTTCCTACTCCTTTGCCCTTGCACACCGCACCCCCCCCTTGCACTTCCCCTGCATAGCTGGGTGGGATCTGCTGTGATTGCCTGGACAGCCAGATTTGGACCACTGGCTAAATCTGGTCCATGGATGGACGGACCAGGCATTACCCATCTGGGCTGCTGGCCAAAAAGAGATCAGTGATGCTCGAACTACTAGGAGCTTCGTATAGAGATCCTTTCTGAGACCAGCACACAATTGGTAAGCAAAATGATAATGATGTATTTGCAACCAACCGCACCTTCTGGCAAACTGAAATTTCTCAAATCGCAAGTGGAAAAACTTGTAGGATGTACTTACTACCTTATCAAGGTTCTGAAGTTAGTGGGACTCGTACAAAGTCCTAAAGTCACATAGGCGCTTCTGAAAATCTTGCCCTAAATTCTCATACGTATACATTTGTTCTTGAAACTTGAGCTCTCCCCCTCCCCTCCCCTCCCCCAAAGCTTTAGACAAAAAGTGTGTGATGAATGGGGGGGGTTGTTTGTTTGGTTTTTTTGGGGGGGGGTGATGGGAGTGGGTTTTTCTTTTGGGGGAGCTCCCCTCCTCTTGTCTAAAAGGATAACTACAAAAGGATTGAAACCTGTAGACTACAGACTTGTTATACAGTTTGGGGAAGAACTATAGTTGGTGGTAGAGGTTTTTATTCCAGTAAGACTTTCATTTGTACATCTAGTTACAAATGCCTTGTTTTTGGTTGTAGCCATGTTGGTCCAAGGACGTAGGCAGGGAAGGTTCTTTGGTAGATGTGGTATCTTTTTATTAGAACAACTGTGTAGTTGGAAAGAAGCTCTTTGCCAGCTTTTGGGTGCAGTCACAAGAATGTAGCTTTCCTCCTCTTGACAGTCTTACCAAAACCACTGGGGAAGCTCTTATGCTTGCAAACTGAAACCTTTCTTCCACTTGAACTTAAACCCCCACCCCTCCCTTCAATTTTGACTGCTCAGAACTTCTGATGTCTCAACTTTTTGTAAAAGCCAGACAGACTCTTTTCAGCTGGAGTCAGGGTATGGCCCAAATAAAGCTTAACACATGACCATCCACTTCTCTAATTCTACTGCTTTTAAGGATTCTGTTTTTCACTTGGAGAATTTCAGTTTGTAAAGCAACTAGTTTACTAACTACTTTACTTTACTAGTATACTAAACTACCAAAGACATGGATTCACTTGAAAATAATTTAGAGCAGCAGCAATAGAACGGTAGTTATCAGTATGAGGGTCTAAAAGTGTATCTTTGCCTCCCTTTTTTTTTTTTTTTTTTTCCCCTAAGAAGAGAAATTTGAAGTATTAACAGGAAGATTCAGGTGTATTTCTTATGGGTGGAAACTTTTTGTTTAAACAACAACAAAGAGCGAATCGGTGAGGGGATAGTGCTTCACCTTGTTCCGAGTTCTGCCTGGCTTCTGTAAACCTACCACCTCCTCAGTAAGTTTAATGAGTTTACCTTTTCATCTGTTAAATTGCCGTAGATTTGGTCTCAGTTGGTTGTGAACATAGCCTTTGCTGAAAGGCTTGGAGCTGTTTTGAATGACACAGAATACCTTGATTACAAATATTGGTCATTGAAGTTAGGTAGGTTTTAAGCAAAAATTTTGCAAAAATTACTGCAAAAATATAAGGGTGCGTTTGGGGGCATTGGAAGGATGATGGTCTTTTTTTCATTTCTCTTGTGAAAGATCTTGGTTTCCTATGCTTGGTGGGCCCCTCAAAGCAAGTAGGAATTTTTTCAACTGAGCAGGGAGTGGAAGTTCTCAATTTTCTCACGCCAAAAAAGAACACCACTCCCTTTCCCTGCTGCTGATCAGCTTCTTCTAAAACCCTTCAAATTCGTTAATTGCTGTCCACCTAAAATGGGACCGCTCACGTGCCTTTGCACAATACAGCTTCAGCATCTGTGCTGTGAACCTCATTACATATTGTCTATCATACATGCTGTCTACTTGGTTGGAAACTGGCTTCCTATTGTCTGATTTTATTTGTTTTTTGGTAGCACGTCAACGTTGCATCCTTTTTGGGGAGAGGAAGGATGACCTTTTAGTTAAGGTAGAGATTGGCAGATGAAATAGACTCAGTCCTTTTGTCTAGGAGTTGCTCTGTCATGCCCAAGAGAACACAGTAGTTCAGTTGACCATTACATTCACCTGCTTCCTTATCTGTTGGGGGAAGGAAAGAGAAAATTCTTCCTAACATCTCATACGACTTGCTCTTACAGTACTAGACTCTCTTGTGGGACAAATGGGGAAAGTGCTGTATGTGGAGAGGTGTTCTTTTCTTGCCTAATACTGCAAGTTATACAGGAGGCAGGGTAGATTTGGACCTTAAATCAGAGATGTATAGACTTTTGTAAGCAGCATCTTGCTTCATCATGCTAAGACTGCAGGGAGCAGAGCTCACTTGCTCAGACACTATTTTCTATTTAGAAGCTCTGTTCCTGTAGTCTTTTCTTAGCATCTGATGAGACAAGGGGCTGTTTATGAAAGCTTATGCATATCTAATTTAATTAGTCCATAAGGGGCAAATCTACCCTGCCTCCTTTAGATGTTATTCTGATCCTTTTTAGGAAAATGAGAAAATGCCCCTTGACTTGGATGCAAGCCTTCTCCTTCTCCAGGCAGTAGCATGGCTAACTACCCGTCTCTGCAAATTATACAGGTTCTAAACCTGTTTACTATCAACAAAACTTGAGCTCCTTGTAGCTTTTAACTTCTCATGTGTCACAGCTGCACTGATAATTTTGGATGCAGCTTAGACGCTTTTTTTCTGCTGCTGATACTTTTTCTGGGGAAAAGTCTGACTGATGAGGTCATTGATTGAACCAGCATGACATCGGTCAAGCCTCAGCTTCACTGCATGCTAACCCTGGAATAAATGATCACATGCTTGTCGGTACATGGTAGCTTACCCCATTACAGCATGACCACATTGTTAATATCCACATGCAGCTGTCATGTCCCGCACTTGCACTGCACATGGCTATGGTGAACTGTAGAGCTATCTGGGCATAAATGCTAAAACTCCTGATGTGCTGTGTTTACAGAAGCTGGGTGTTGTAGGACAACTTCGTTTGCCCCATCTCTAGTCAGTGATGGGTAATAGTGTACTGTTGGGCAAACTTTACTGTCCTAACTCAGTTTGAATCGTCCTTTTGTTATCTGCGGAGCTCTCTGCCTAATTCCCAAGACTGAGAGCTGCTGCTTTTTTTCTTTTCATTATTTTTTAGTGTTGTTCTGCCTCCTGCCCCTCCTTTTTCGTTTATGCTACCAGGAGACATGGGTAGGAGTTTCAGAGGCTGTTTTGTAGCTGGAGGAGGCAAGAGCAGTGGCTTACTGTTGGGAATAGCAGACCAGTGGCTGGAGAGAACCATGTGCACATGCAGTTGTGGAGGGAACGAATGCTGTTGTTTAATGTGGCTAGCTCTTGCCTCCACCTCCTGTTGCAGCTTCTGAGCTGGGAACAGAGGCTGAAGGACCAACCATACTGCAAAAGGAATATGGGCTGACTGTCAGGGGGACCAGGATTTTGGGATGAGGGGAAAACGTTTCTGGAGCTATGAAGATCATTCTGTGGAATGTCAATGACAGACCATCCACAAGAGACAAGCTAATAAGGATGTAAACAGATGTCTGTGCTGGTGGTCCTGATTTTTGTCTAGGTAAAAAACTCAGGAGCAGTACATGCAAAGGCCTTCCAAACATTGCTTTTCTTCTGCCAGTAAGTGCTCGGTGAGAGCTGACAGCCTGCTGGGATTGACCTGCAATATCCTTACTGATGCACACCGTGATGTTGCAAGCATTAACATATTTTTACTCTGTATACTTCACAGATACCTGAAGCAGGACAGCAGGTTCCTATGTCTTTTGCCAAGACGGTAAGCAATGGATTTGTAAAGGATGGTTTGGATATGGATGATCCTGCCTCAGGATGGACTAATTAAAGTAGATGGTCTCTTGAGGTTTCTTCCAGCCCTACATCTTTAAGATTCTGTGATCTGTAGGATCCAGGGACAAAGGGCTTTCTCCTGGGACAGATGCCATATCTGTTTACAGCCTAACAATAGAGCAGAAGGTTGCTGTTGACCAGTGCAGTCTGGCAGCCTTACATTGTCCCAGATCTGTCTGCAATTGGTTTGGGACTGGTGAATCTACAGCTGATGTGGTCTGAAGTGTGCAAAGCAGTTAACTGTGCTGTCCTCCCGGGTGTTCAAAACTGAAGTATTCACTAAATTAAGTTGGGGTGTGAATGAGCAGGTTTCAGAAGAGCAAGTGCAGTTGACAGAATGTGTGTACCCATCCTGTCTTTACCATTTCAAGAAAGGGAGCGTTAGCAGGAATAGGGGTAGTTTCTTTCTTCAGGCTCTAGTGCATCACTGTAGCTTGTTTGTAACACAGCTCTCCTAGGAGAGTACAGTCAGGCAGCAGGATACGGGTGGCCAGGCCTGGAGACTGATTGAAGATCAAGGTTTCAGAGTTGGAGAGAGAGGACAGTGGAGCTGAAGCTGAGGTCAGGGATTGGCAAGCAGAATCCAGGAGTTGGCTGGGTCAAGATGCAAGTGATGCACGGGAGCATAATCAATATTCGAAAGAGCCTTTGGGGTGCCTGTTCCTCTTCCTGCCCTTCAATAGGGGAGGCTTCCGGTCCAGTGTTACTGGTCAGCCACTTGGGTGGCAGGGAAAGGGCAGAGTTTTGTATGCCAATATGAGGCTTGCACAGGTCATGTCCATCTACTAGAAGCTTCAGTGGGGGGTGGCAGGCTTGGGTAAACTGCTGCTCTGGGGATGCTGCGGGCCTGGGTTCAGGACTGTGGTCTTGACTGATCCGTGATGGCAGCTGTCTCAGAAGTCTTGCCTGTGTTCAGTGTGGGCATGCTGGCTTATTCTGCTCTAATGAATAGCCCCTAACGAATGTCATTTGTGTGACCCCATGCTGCATCGATTGAAGGTTTTTCCTAGTGTCTGCCAGTGGTGTAAAAGGTGGCTTGGTTGCAGGTGGATCAAGTGCAGACTGGCACTGGAGTGTGACTTGGCCATTTTGCTTTTAGTTGGCTGATGTTTGTTTACTGACTCATACTTACTGTAGCCCCTTTAGTGCCATGCGTCTGACTGGAGTGTGCTGTGAGCTGCTTCACGATTCGGGGACAACTTAGGGATGGCCTAGGCTCTAGTAATTATGACTTGAAATACACATATGTGGGGGCCGAGTATAGTTGGCAGGGCTGTGGCCACGAGCCCAGACGGTGTCAGAGCAGAACAGTTAAAGAGATGCCTTGGCACAGCTGTGTTGAGCGCATTTCAAGCACAGGTTCAGGGATTTCCCTTGTAACGTGGGAAAAGGTCTTGGTGCAAGATCAGAGCCCGCCAAAACCTTGCAGCTGCACCATCGAGTGCATGCTCATGATTGGCTCTGTAAATTATGCGCACGTGGTGGTCGGCAATTGGCTCACTGGCCGCATAAGAGGCTTGGGAAAGTATCCACCTGGGGGGAGGAAAGCCCAGGGGGCATGGAGGAGTGCTCGGATGCACGTGAGGAGGGATCCCCGCATGCATTTCCAAGCCATGAAGGAGGCCTGATCAACCGCCAACGACTCCCTGCCAGACTCATCCAAGGCCCCATACCCTGCGTGAGTGTGAGCATCAGTGTGCCTGTTTCCTATTTAAGTTTTGTAACTCCACAAGATGTGCCTACAGTGTGTACAGACTGTAAGTAAAGGGTTTTTTGCAACTGCTGCATCTCCAGCACTTCAATTCCACTCCATTAGCGGCCCCATTCCACCAGCATTTCTCGGCCCCCACAGATGGCAGGTGCGTACTTTGACCAATGGAGCAGAATTAGGCACAGACACATACTGGTTGAATTGAAATAACTTTACTTACACTGTCAATGTACACAGCGTAGGCACCTCCGTAAAAGTTGCACCGGGTAGAGCTCTGAACAACACACCGATATTTCTGAGCATGCAGGGTACGGGGTACGTTGGGATGGTCGGCGACGGGGAGTCGTTGGTGGGTGATCGGTCCTCCAAGTTTACTCCGAGGTGCACGCGGACTTCTCCGACTTGGGCGGAAACTGTTCTAGCTTTTATACGGCTAGCGAGCCAATTGCTAGTCGCCAGGTAGGAATAATTTACAACAAGCCAATAGGTAGCACTCATTTAAATTAATGCAATCGTTAAGCTTGGCGGGAACTGTTCGCTGCACCAGGGTTCTCTCACCACACCGAGGAATCGCGTTGTGCGGAGAAATTCGCTGTGCCGAGGCATTTTTAACTACCGAGTACTGATAACGTAGACAACCAACAAATAAATCTCTTACTACCTTCACACTAGCAGTCACTGTGGTAGTGAGAGTTGCCATTTTCGGTTTGTGTTTTGGAGTTAAATATGGCACTTGCGTGGTGCCCCGGGGTTATTGCCTTATAGTCCAGTTGATGTGCTTATGCATGCATTAAAGAAACAGATTCCAGTCCCTTCATCTTAATTGAAATTCAGTGATGTTTGTGGCTTCTTGATTAAGCATGTTGGGTACCCAGACTTGGTGAGAATCTGTGCATGTGTACAATACAAGACTTTTTGTTTTGGGGCCTATATTCTTTTGAATTGATCAGGCACACTAATGGTGCACTAAATTGGATGGAAAGTAGTGGCCCTTGGATCACAGAGTTGCTTTTCCACCAATTATTTAGCATACCTTGTACTACAAGGTATGATGGACATGACTTTGTTAGATGCCTGATTAGTTTGCTCCTGTGACTTATGATCTTGAATAGGCCATGTCTCAAACTCTGCAGCTGTTTTGCTCCCACATCTTCTGATCTTAAGAGTCATTCCGAAAGCGGCTGCTGCTTGTCCTCTCTGCTTCTTGTCTAACTCCAATATCTTTTTATGATTGCGTAGAGCTTCCCTTATGTGCCCCTCCCCACCATTATCAGATAATTTCTGATCTGCCTCTGCTTTGCCCCCGAATTTGGAATCCTGTTACTTGATGAGTGTAGGAATATTTCATTCCTGTTGCCCAAAGAAAATAAATTTGTGCATATACAATTTCATAAATAAAACTTGTATAAGTGAAGTTGCTAATAAAAAGAAAATAAATTATGTTCTTGAGGGGGAAAAATATTTTCTTTGTATTTTCATTCTTGTACCACATTTTTCTATGAATCTTCTCCCTTGCTAGTCTCCCTTTTCCATCCACATGAGGGATTTAAGAGAGTAACAGCCAATTACCTTTCCCTTTCCCTTACCAAAAATATTTGGGCGGGGGGGGGGGGGAATTGGCTGGTGGGTGGGTGGAGCATCCTTTGTAAATCAGAAATGTCCTGCTTCAGATTTGGGAATGGAAAAAAGATCAGATATTCTGTGTTCCAGGGCACAGACTCTCCATTTACCACAAGGAAATCTGTACCTTGTGTCTGAGCAAGTGATACCTGTGGGTTGGAGTTTTGCCCAGCCTAGGAATCTGAGCTTTCCTGCAGTGTCAACTTTTGTTAAGAAATTCCACTTTCACCGCACTCCCTCCCCTAGAACATACTAAATTTAAACTGATAGTAAACTGTTATTGCATTAGTGAGAAGTTTCAAGTGGTTTGAGAAAGTAACAAGTGCTTTCAGGCATAGCTTTATGGCTACTTCTACATTTTAGTCAGAATGTGTGGTCACAGACCTCTTACCTTTTTGATTTTTAAAAGAAAAGCGACTGCATTCAACTGCTGAAAATTACTGGGTTGCTTCTCCCTTTCTCCTCCCTTCCCATATAGCATCATGAGCTGCTTGAACCAGACCAGGGGGAAGAAAAGAGCTGGGGAAGTAATGGGTGTTGATAGAATGACCTTGTATCTGCCCTTGAATTGAAGCAGAAGCTAGGCTAAGAATCTGTCCAACTATATTGTAGTAGTCTTGAGGCTTCCCTTTGGTTATATAAGACCCTACTGACCCTCAGTCTGCTTTGGTTGCTTATGGTGGAGGTCTTCCTTGTACCTACCATATACTTTCTGGGTCACAGGAGACAACTGATCTCTTCAGTTGTGGGGAACCTAAGTCTAAGGCTAGGATTACTTCTTGCCCTCTCCCTCTCCTTCCTAGGTGGTTGTGGTGGCCTGGGCCATGCCCCTGCAGACATATGGGTTCTGAACTCTGTGCCAGTCTAGGCTCTACAGATGAGCCTATGCTGAAATAATGGGCACTGTTTTTCAGGAGGGTGATCCAAGTACAGTCTGGTTCATTGCAGAATTGCCAGTCTGAGAAGCAAGTACCTCACCTCCTATCTTTCTCCCTGGCTTTATAGTAGCTCCTTTAATTTTCCTTGCATTTCTGTCCGGACAACTTGGCCAGCAGCTGCTGAGATGTACCTTTTTGCATTGTTTGAGCTTCTGTCTTTTTGTGGTATGGTTAGAATTTGGGGTTCTGCTCACTTCCAGGCCAAAAGGTGCCCTATTGTTGAGCTGTCTCTTGGCTGTATGAATGGACTGTCTTTACTGGGGTCCTTGTTCCAAACTCCAGAAACGGAGAGACCAACGACAGGGTTGCTCTCTAGCCACTCTGTAGTCATGGGCTAGGTACAGACTGTCAAAAAGCCTGTAGTTGAATCGATTCAAAGTAGGCAGCATCCTCTAAGATGCGTAGTTGAACCAATATTAATCAATGCAATGGACATTCAGTTTTCAATTGGGGAAAGGCAGGGGGAGGCCTGTACTGACCCAGGCCAGCAGGTGGGGGCTGCTAGACAGCCTGATGATCATTGCCAGCCCAACCAAGTGCCCTCAAACCACTGCTGGCCCGCCACAAGAGGTTAAGGAGCTCCCTTCCCGGTTCCGGCCCACCTTGAGAAAACTTTTAATGGGTTTCCCCATCCTGTGGCCCCCAGCCCAGGCAGCCTTGGGGAGCTAAGAGGGATTCCCACCACCTTTCTTCTCAGGTGCTGACTTCTTTTTTTGCTTTGGAGGCTGTCACAGGAAGGAGGGAGAAGTCTTTTGGGCCCAGTGCCTGCCCATACAGCCCAGCATGGGGGGCACTGAGGAGCCCCCATCTTGAGGGGATTCTCCAAACCCCAGCCCTGGGCAGCCCCAGGGAGCTGAAGGGAATTCTTCCCCTCCCCAACCCACTGCATTAGCTGCTGCAAGTCTCAGAGAGAGCCCAGGTAGAGGAGGGAAATTCCTTTGCATGTAGTTTTGTCTTAGACTTTGCAACTGGTTTTGCCTAGCTGCAGTTTCCCTCTGTTCCCTGAAGCTGCCTGAGGCTCGCAGGGCCTAAGAGGAGCAGCTCAGCAGTTTGGGATGGAGAGAATTCCCCTCCCCTCCCTGGGCTGGGGAGGGGGGCTGGGCTGCATGGGGTGGCACCTTTCCTGGAGGTTGTCTTCTCCCCTCCCCTACTGCCGATCGCTTCAGTGGTTGCCATAGGAGGGAGAAGAATGCCAGGGTCTGAAAAGCCCCCACCACGGGGGCTTTCTCTTATTTCTCTTCTCCCCTGCCTTCCTCCATTCTGTGTAGACCCTGGTTAGGGGGGCTGGGGTCTGTTCTTCTGCCTCCTGTCCCTGTGGCTTGATGGACATGGGCAGGAAGCAGGCAGAGAGGCAAGGCAGAACCTGCTCCGCGGGAGCAGACAGCCCAGCCCAGCCCAGCCCAGGACTGCAAAGCACCCTGGGGTGCTGAGGGACTCTGATTTAACTTGAACCAGGAAGGGATCTGGGACAGATGTTCCATAAACCAATTTGACCTAAATCAGTTCAGTCTGATACTACATCCAACCAGTTTATCTTAAACTAGTTTTGGTCACTTTGAAAGCAGCATATGTGCGCTGAACTTTATATTCAGTTACAGGATTAAACCATTTTCTGCTCACTTAAACTAGTTTATGTGTAACTTCTGTCCCTAGCCATGATGTTTGACCCATTTTCAGGAGGGGAAAAGAACATGCATTGCAGTTTTGTAAAACTGAAGATGCCCAGTAGGCTTTATGGGAAGAGACTGTAAAACTTTTATTGTGGGTATTCAAAGCTGCATGACTGGATGTAGTAATTATCTCTGTGAAGGTTGCTTGCTTCATGATCAGCGCTGCAGTTTTGGATGCGTGTTCACACAGCTGTGTGATGTTCTGTTAGGGTGGTAACCGGGGCGATTTAGAAGGTTATCGTGCAGTGCAAATACGGCTGATGTCTGACTTGCTATGGAGAACAGCAACTGGGTGAGGATGCTGCTGAGAGCGTGTAGGCTGCCCAAGTTGTTTCCATTTATACCTTCTAATGTTTGCCTCACGTTTTGGTTTTAAAATGTAATATTAAACTTCCACATCCTATCATTTTTGAGTGTGTGACATATAAATGACTTAGTTACTTGACTCTAGCCTAAAGGCTTTTGTTGCAAATAGCATACAGTTTCAAGGCATGCAGACCCATGAGAGAGTCCAAAAAATGTGAGGAACTCTGTCTCATTCTGAACTCTTCACCGCACTTTTTTTGGTGTTGCTTTATTTTAAGACCATTGATCCCGTTAGCCCTTGGCAAGTTAGGAGGCATAGCTGAACAGAAATAGCGCCAACTTTCAGATATCTACCAAGGCACACTTCAGTAAGCAATAACGACAGAGTAACAAGTGCATAGCCAGTAGGAGTAAAAGACATTTTAACACCTTACAGCCCATATTGGGAGAAATTCAAGGCCATCCAGAGGATAACACTTCTACTTCTTAGAAACCCACACTTACCTTCATAACATCTTATTAATACAAAGTATGGGGGATCCCCAGACTGACCTTGCAGAAATAGACCACAACCATGACTTCTGAGTAAGTTTGGCTTTTTGATTTCTCCTAGGCTATCTAGCTTGTTAAGAGCTATGCTAGTGACCCTCAGAACTTGCTACGATGGTATAAGACTATATTGAGAATACAGTAGTTTCACCATGCACGCTAAATTACCATCTGTAATAGGTATGCTTGTATCAGACTTAAGTAGAACTGGGGCTGAACAAGCACAAACCCATCGCATTTAAACCAGGGGGTGAGAAATTTGGTAATAGCTTCCACAGTTTAGGAGTTGTAGACAAGAACAATTTAAGCCTGGTACACACATGATCATATTGTTCTACTAGTTTCTAGGGAGATGCAAGTTCTCCCAAGTACTAGAGACCCTAGTGTAGTGAATCCTAACCCTTTGATAGACTCAAAGCATCCTTTGGAGACTGTCAGCTCTTGGTATTTTTGACTACAGAAATATGATGGAGCAATTTTTCTATTACAGACAATTTAGAGCACAGTAGGTCAGAATTATTTGTCACTCCAGATTCCTCCTTAATCGTTGGGTTGACTTCTGAATTGTGTTTCTGCTAACAAGGTGTGGTTGTGGCAGGCACCCCAGGTTGCTATGGCACGTTGGTTGAGAATTGCTGCTGTGGTAGCCGATTGTCAAATTATTCACAATTGGTTTGTACAGCATCCATTAGAGTTTAATTTGTTTAATATTTTGTCAGCTACAAATTTTTGGTTGGCTTCTCATCTTTTGTTAGCTGGGGTTCTCAAGGTGCAGCAGCATATGACAGAAGCTTTGACTTCCATGTTTTGGGACCTTCAAGTGCAGCTTCAAGATTGTGACAAGCAGATAAACTACTTTTTTTTGTCTTGCAACTGCTTTCCTTATTTTCATGAAACTTGATTTCCAACTCGTTCCTGCAACATCTATTAAAGTAGTGTTGAGAACAAAACTCCTAGGAAGACTTTCCTAGCTTTTCACATGCCACAGACGCAGACTGGAGATCTTCTTTCCTCCATTCCCTCAAGAGTTTTTAAGCCTGTATAGAATTAAATGCCAATTCCCAATGTGACTGTGGCAGCTGGCTGGTCTATAGAGTCCTTACGTGTTGCTTAAACTTGTATCAGGAAACGATTTGTTGGAAGATCAAAGCACTAGTGAGGTGAAAGGAATTCCTTTTGCCAAACCACAGGTTTGGTCTGAATGTAAATGTTGCCTGGTATTTATGAGGACTGTCAGTGTTCTTGACATGAGTGATTTCTGGGTTTCACTCAGATTAGTCTAGTTGACATGACTAATTTCATGCAATCTTTGATATGTCAAATACAGTGGTCTGAATGGACTAAGAGGATGGTGTTGTTCTCTCTCAGGTGATGAAATTAAACAGACTCCAGCTAAGCTTTTCTTGTGTTGGCCATGTTGTCTCTTTCGGTCACTTATGGACTTGGGGGAGCCTTGTTAGCGTGCATAACTTAGTTCATCGTTGCTTGCAAGCTTTTTGTGATTCTCACTTTATGCGGGGAGGGTGTGGGAGGGGAAAGTGTCTTTGGATAGATAGGAACATCAGGGGCAAACTTTTATGTACACAGATACTGGTGAGTACTTATTCCATGATGCAGGCGACTAACAAGTTTCTTGCACTTGCAGAGAGACAGTGCAAGGGAGCTGCACTGTCAGTGGAGCTAGAACTAGTTGATCTCTAAGACGACGATTCTCAGCTAGCGTGCAGCAGTACCACAGGGTGTTGCGAGACTCTTTTTAAGGGTGCTACAGTGTGCTGCACAATATTTAGCACTGTTAGGTATGCAAACAAGTTTCCAAAGAAAACCAAAAGATTTCAAATGGGAATCAAGTGTGACAAAACCAGTCTGACCTCCTATGGCATCTTGGAGCTCTTTGTCACAGGAGAATGGTTCTATTTTTCTGTAGTGGCACTTTGAGAGGTGCCTTGAGTCTGGAAAGACTGAGAACCATTGCTCTAAGGTGCCTTTCAGGGTGGATAAAAATAGTTGATTAAAAGTTTAATAAAAACTGGAGTTTGTCATTTTTAAATTTTTAGATTTTTAAAAATGTTCTTCTTTAAATTGTAATCAGTTTTCCTTGTATTTATAAGTAAACCAGCTTGAAATTAAATTTCAAGTTAATATAGCATAAGCTAAGGTATAAATTTAGTATACTCTTAAAATAACTCAACATACTTTATTTAAATTAAATAGTCTCTACCAAAAACTCAGAGTTAAAGGCTGTTTTTTTTTTTTTCTTCTAGATAAGAAGGGGGGCGGGGGAAGGTCTAACCTTTTGAGGGCAAACTTCAAAAAGGTGGCATAATATTTCATGTATTAGGGACTTTACAAGGCATGCAGGATCTATCCTGGTGGATGCAAAGGATTAGCAAAGTCATAACTTTGATTCTGATTCCAGGACAGAGACCATTATGTGTACTCTGTGATCAGGATTATCCACTGAGCCCACTCAAACTCCTGTTTTATTCTCTCTACCTGAGCTCTGGTTAACTCAGCTCTCAAGTTAGGAATACTTGATTCTGCACCCATAATGACGGCTTCGTCTCTAGTTATTTCAGATCACCCCAGGGAAAAATTTTTTTTTAAACAGCTTGCATAAAAAAATTGTTTCATTTTAAAAGAATTGGGCATGTAGGAACGCAAGTTCAAATTACTTTAATGTATTCATTTTGAGTTTTGTTTCCCCTAGGGTAATCTGAAAGAATTTAATTCACTAACCGCAGTTCATACACTTAAACAATAGTATTAACTGTTATAATGTTAATAAATTAGTTAGTTGTAAAAGTGCACCCTGTTTTGATTTACCCTTTTTAAAAAGGTTTCTGTATCCCAAATATCAAATTTATTAAGCAAAACTTTTTAAGTGGTTTTGTGAACTTAATTACATTCAAGTTGCTTTAATGCAGCTTGATACAAATCTGAGCTAAAAATGTAATCCTCCAGTGAATAAGGAATATTTTACCATTTTATAGGATACTGAATATAGGATGTCTAACAATCCGCATATGTTAAACTATATATATAATTTTTAGACTGGAATTCCATTAAATCAGAGCAGGCTGATTGATTAATCGAGTCTGCTGGAGCTCCAGCACATGCAGAATGCTTATTGAATGAGCTTTAGTTCAAATGCCCCTGCCACAACTTTTAAGCATGATACATGAGATGTGGCAGTGTTTTAGGGTGCAGACAGAAGTGACAATTTTCACCCAGTGTGGCCACAGAAAGCAGCTTATACCTTTGACCAAATACAAGTGCACAGCTTCAAAAAAGGCTGATTTGGGCAAAACTCTGACCCTTCATCTGCTTTTTATCATTTTTTTTTTTTTTCCTTCTTTTAAGACTCTATACTGCTTACGCTTCTTTAGGGAGTTTAGCTGACCAAAGAGTGCAGATATAGGTGTGCTTGCTCACTTCAGCTGGTGTCTGAATTTATTACCACAGAATTTTAGTCTAGGGATTCTTCTTAATTTACCTCCTAGTTTTTGTTTGTGGGGGGTTTTTTTGTTTTTTGTTTTGTTTTTTTTTTTT
>JAGPOW010003395.1:12942835-12965969 GCA_030014935.1 Caiman crocodilus
TTTTTTTTTTAAACACTTCAACGAAGGTTTCTAAAAAGCAATAAACTGAGGAAAGAGTTGGATTTCACGGCACTTATGTTTCTATTATGTAAGGGCAACTTTCAGAGTCCCCTGGCATGACTATGGAAGGCAAGATGTATGGACTTGGTCCAGAAATATTAGGACAAGCTACAAACTTTAATGTAGTTCTTAGACCTGCTATCATAACATGAAGTCCATTACTAGAGCCAACTGAAGAAACCTCAGTGGAGTTGTATTGTGTCAGAATACCATTCTGTTGATATTGTTCAGCTCCATTATAATAGGTTGCTTTGCTGAAAGGGAAAAAGGAATAAAGTTCTGACAATTTCACAATTAACCTACTTGGATATTTTGAGAGAATTTCAAAATTTTCAGAGAAGGTGGGCTTCTAAACATTTAATTTTGAACATTATATATAGAAAGTAATTTTGATTTATTTTTCTATTATAGTAGACCAATTTAATGATTAAATTTGAATAAAAGGTATTTTAAAATAAAAATCAAAGAAGTTTCAAACGATACAAATTCAGATTTCAATCTGAAATACTTTGCAAAGTGGATTCTTTTCACTAGCATTTGCTGTTAGACCTAGGTGGGAAACTGAAGTCTCAACACTCTTCATTTATGTGGATAACTCAACTTATCTCCTTTTTTTTCCTTTTGGTTCTGAATTCAGATAGAAAGACACAAATCTCAAATTTAGTTTACAAAAAAGTTTCAAAAACTTCAGGCCAAATTTGATTCCAGGCCATAATCTTTTTTTAAAGTGGTATGTTTAAAAATGAAAAGTTGAAAAAACAAACAAACAATTTTATTTTGAATCTGAAGTGCCATAACAGAATGATACGATTTGTCAGAATTTCAACTCTTTGACCATGAAATTTCATCAATCAATAGTTCTGGAAAAAATTATTTTGTTCCCCCTTCTCCCTTTGGAGATGGTTGTAGTTGTAGCCGGCTAGAGTCTCTGAAATACTTAAAATCAAGAAGAACTATTGCAACAAATTTATTTGTGTAGCTCTGTCCATTTATTTTAATAGCCTCCTTTAAATTTAACTATAAGATGATAATTTCCCTGCCTCCCAAACTAGAATGGAACCTAATTCCCCACCCCACCCCAACAAAATCTTGTATAAAGCAGGACTGCTCAACCGCTAGCCATAACATCTGGCCTGCAGGGCTTCCCACAGGTCAGACAACTTGGTAGTGGGGGAACAGTGGCAACTAGTACTGCCACCCCTCTGCTGCTGCCAGATTCACAAGTCCCACCTGGCCATGTCAGGGCTATACCGTGTCCCTTTCCCCAGTGCAGCTGGTTTGGGGCTGGGCTGCCCCCTGCTGCACCCCAGATTGGGTCTACTGACTGAATCCAGCCTGCAGATGGACTGGGCACTGTCCACCTGGCTTCTGGGATAAAAAGGTTGAGCACCACTGGTAGAAACTTTTTCTGTGTTGTGCAGTTGGGGGACAAAGACATGGTACACTTAATTTACTGTCTTGTGATCATGGCTAGCTTGTTCACTTGGTGCCCATTCCCAAAACAGAATCTAAACCAAAGGATAGGAAGACGCTGACTATCAAGAACAGGTCTGTTTGATTAGTAACTACCTGCCATTTGGGGGGGGGGGGTGTTGGGTGTCTACACATGCAATTTATGTGAAGCAATAAACTCGGTTTCCTCAGTTTATCAGCAGTTTGAGCTGGAGTAAACTACTCCTGGGCACAGCATCTATGTGTGCTCCCAGGACAGCAGAAATTTGAGCTGGGGTGGAGTAGGCCTATACTGGCCGAGGTATGGGGAGATCGACTCTGGGAGGTAATGTTGGGAGGTAAGAGGGCCTGGCTGAGGCATGAGGGTGCTGAAAGTGCAGAGCCATGTGGTTAGGTGGCATATGGGAATCTGGCTTCCAGCTGGCTGGGCCAACCAGGAACAATTTACATCCACTGTCATATGTGTTAATCACAGTAAATTACCCCAGTATAGGACAGTACTGTCCCTGTTGTACTGTGGTTTTACTCTATTGTGGCCTAATACCTTCGCATGTATAGATGGTGACACTGCAGCTAATTGGTTAATTGCAGTAAAGTGCATGTGTAGACGTGGCCAAGGATGCCTTATTATAATACATCAGGATTAGATAATATAATAAAGGTGCAGAAGACTAAGGGGAAACCATGGATCCATTGGGATCAGTGGAAACTTTGCTGTCATTTTCTGTGGGACACAAGTTTTATCTTTTTAAGTGTAATCTCTTAATAGTAACCTTGTTTTTGTTCATTTTTAAATTTTTGCTTTTGATGTCTTGCATGGAAAAGATTTGAATAGGAGGCCGAATAGTGTTGGCACATAGAAGAAAGGAGTTTGAAGTCCCTCTCCAAGTCAAGTCAACTTGAATCTATAATCTTGAATCTAAGGTAGTGGCATTACAGGGAGATTTGTCACTGGCTTTTTTTTATATCCCAGAACAGCTTCTTAGCGTAGTTGTTTGAGTTGCATCACATACTTCCTGTCTGTCAGGGCTTATACTCCTACAGAGAGAGAGAGAGAGAGAGAGACAGGAGATTTTTGTCTTCGAAAGAAAGTAAGGCAGTGAACAGTAACACCACTTAGTTTTGTTTCAAGATGAAAAAACACATTACTGTCAGATGTAACAAATTTGTTTCTAATTTCTCACCTGACAATTGAGTGGGGGGAAAATCACCTGAGCTCTTAGATGAAAAAAAATCTTAATCTGTGCCTTGGGTAGTAGAAGCAAAATTAAAAAAAAATTAATATAAAAAATGATATTTTGGAAACTTACTGGAGCAATACAATTCTAATTCCCAAGTAAAAGTCTTTGAAGGTCTAAGATTAAAAAAAAAAAAAAAAAAAAAAAAGCTCCCTCTACTTTTACCAGAAAGAAAGAATATGGCATATAAGAATCCACTGATGTTCCCCCTTAATTTGTAGTCAAAATATATTTCAAAGATGGTCTAGGATATTATTTAGCCTAAAAGAACTTGAATGTCTTCAGTTTTAATGCATGTATAAGTTTTACTGCAACTTTCTGCAGCTCTTTTGTATTTATCAAAAGTAAATGAATTAGCAAATATTACCATTGTTTTAAATTTCTATTTGATTTTCACCTTCAATTTTCATACACTAGTACAACCTTGAATATTTGGACTTCAAACACTTGACAGGAAATATGTTATTTTGAAAAACAATTTCCTTGGGATTCTTTGGTGTTTTTTTACACTGAAAATGCTGTCGTCTATCTCAAGGCTTAGTATTTAAAATAAAAAAACTGAAGCCCAAAATGGCTCTCTTTTTCCAAGCGTACATTTTCAGTGAAGCGACTTCATCTACCAGGGATAAATGAAAATACAAACTTTTGTGAATTATAAAAGTTATAGCAGATTGAGTAATAAATAATTGCCAAAAAAAAAATCAACTACTATATGGTTTTTGCAGTCAAATATGCTTTTTATATAACCAAGAGAATGGAAGTTTTGTAAGGTTTTGGAATATCCACATTTTTATAAAAATATGCTGGACTATATTTATGATGCACACAAGTCAAATCCAGTTTGTTTTTGTTTCTTGTATCTCCAAAGAGTTCTGCTCATTCTCTTTAGCTTAGAATTCAGTTCATATGGTAAGACTGATCCAACATCAACCTTGCACCGTATTTAACCGTGTTTGCTGAAAGATGATACTAATCTTATGGAACTTGTTGAAAAGCAAGACTTGTGCTGTTAAGCCTGTATAGCTGTGTACATTATTCAACATAGAGCAGTAAGCAAGACTACATTGCTTTAATTGTTCTATTGTTTATATATTTTCCAGGCTAGCAAAAGTACTAATAAAGAAATAAAAGCCTGATTCTTTAATAAAAAAAATTTAAAAAGGTAATAGCTTTAGTAGATAGTTCCTTACCACCCCTGAAAAATCTTTCCTTCATATTTTCAGCTGAACATGGTAAAAATAATGGATGTTTCTTTGACTCTGTTGACCTAAATGATGTGGCTAAGGTCACTAAATGTGTCATTAGTAGAGCCTGGATTAGAACACGGGTCTGTTTCCAACTCTCTAATCAGTCTGTTAGGCTTTCTGCCTAGAAATAAAACCAAGTTACTAATCTTCACACAACATGGTTAACTCTTAACTTTCCAGGGGAATACTAGGAGTGTTTATGAAAACTGACCCAAATCAATGATAAATCTTCATTGTAGCGAATGAATTGGGCTGAGGAAGGGTAGGTATTTATTTTTAAACTTCCCTAATGTGGTTACATTTTCAGATTTACAATTACTTCTGTCTGAAAGGAGAAAAGACAAAGGGTAAAGTGTTTGTTTGGTTTTTTTTCCAAATATTGTGGTTATGATTTATTTATGCATCCAAGGAGAATGGGAGTCATGGAGATTTTAATCCGCTACAAATAGTTCAGCAGTAGAAACATGTTAGGAATTGGCCTCAAACTGAGAAACAGGCCCATATTAGGTAAGCCAAAACATTCACTCAAGAGTTCAGATCCAGTTGTGATATGTGCTCAGCAACTGCACTGACCCATTGTGGATTTCCTGAAGCAGCTGCTTATCAGTTGCTGCGGGTCAAACTTGCACATTTGCTCTTTCAGCGCACAGGAAGTCTGGGTGTTCGTACATCCGGTACTCACACATTGTTAATTTTCCACACCGTGTTTCTGTAAGTGATAGCTGGGCAATAACATAATGGGGGTATTAAAGCTGGCTTTGTTTCATCATATTTCTGACACTCACTGAACTAAATTGAAAGAAAATGTCGCTGTACAAGCTGTCAGGAACTGCATATCTGATGATAAAGCAGAGTTCTTCATGCACCTTATTTTGAACGTTATTTCAGCGAGACAAAAACAATTTAAGAGGAGGGTAAATACTGGAAGTAACACAACAGGGAAAAATCACTTTGTGTTTTTCTTCAGTTAACATTTTGTATTTTTCAGAGCCCTTGTATACAGTTTTGCTTTGAGATTTTAATCCCTTTTCTTCTCTACAGCTGTTTTAAACAATTGTTTTTAAAAGCATCACAGTAATTATTATATGGAGAGTCTTTAGAGCAAATGTTTTTCTCATAAGTTTTTTTTTAATGGGTGTAGGTGCACACTTATGATTCAGTCTCAAATCTTATTAGCACAACTTTTCTACCTCCACAGTAGTGTTATAAAGGTATGTGTATCTAGGTCAGTGAGGCCGTTGAGCTTAGAAAGGACCTCTTAAATGAAGCTATATTATCCTTCTACTACACACAACGACTTAAAGTTTTCCAAAGCATGTTTAAAGACCATAAAATAAAAGAAAAATTAGGGTTGAAGGGAAAACAGAAATATTCCAGCTACCTGTTCTTTGTATAAACTAGCCCAGACTAAATTTTTACTCACCTTCCAGTGATGAAGCCTTGCGAGGCAGTCTTGAGGGTGGTTAAGCACTGGCCCAGAGTTAGAAAGATCATCTTAATAACCAACTCAAATTTAGTTTCTTGCCATTTAGGCTTGTTGCTAATGTTTTGGCCCCCCAGAGTTAGAGCTGACCTGAGCGGGGTGCAGGGCCTGAGGCCAGTCGGCCCATATGGGACTGTCCCCAGTCCAGTCCAGGCCCTGCTATTGGCAGCAGTGTGGGGCAGAGGTAGCAAGCAGGTGGAACGCGAGCTGCTGCTCTACCTGGCTGCTCACTGCCCCTGATCCACCCCGCTCTGTGGGGCCTGGGCCAGTCGCCCTGATTCACACCCCCCCCCTCCAAGGGATGGCCTTGCCGATAGTGGACACACAACAACTGATCACCACAATTTTTAATAATTAGGACTTGTGGACAGAGGTGATTTATTGTTTTTTCTAGAAAAACAAGTTTTGCAAAAAAAAAAAAAAAAAAGTTTAATTGAAGGGGGTTTGTATCTGGAAGCTTGCATCAGAGTAAAGGTTGTAAAAGTTGTCCTGGGTAGAAATGAAAGTTCATATTTCAAAGGATTTCACAGAGGGGTCAATAAATGGAAAAACCCTTTGGGCAGCAGTTCTTGGCTAGTAAGGAGTCTCAGCTCTGCTGTGAGGCTGTGATGATGCAAATTACCTTAGACAAAAGCAGGACCAGGATCTCAGGCTTCAGATGGTCACAGCTGCTTCCTGCTTGGGAAAATATGAAGATGTCATTAAAAAAAAACAAAAAAACCCAAAAAACAAACAGCTAAAATTTCATATCTTCCATGTGTCAGGTATCCAGGTTGTAGCTGTATTGGTGTAGAGGACAAAGCAATCGAGGCTCGTGGACAGAGGTGATATCTTTTATTAGACTATAGCAGGGTGGTGTCCCTATGGGTGGCTGTGTTGCCCCTAGCCTCCTTAACCATGCCAGTCTTGCCCTACAAGCATCCTCTATCTCGCTCACTATGTCTTGTTGGTACGATTTTAATATAGGGAGGCTGCCCTCAATCTTTAGGTATGGACACAGCCTGGCTAGATCCTATTGAACCCTGTTGTTCATAGACCCCTTGACATCCCACTTCACTGTAGACAGTTGAAGAGTCAGCCTTATTGGTTATGCATGGCTCCAACCACCCCTTTTACCATGGCCCAAGGCTCGCAGATGGCATCAACATTTGTCTTGTCTAGGCCTTGCTGTGATTTGGCCCCCTTGTCCTCCCTGGGCTCTCCTCGGCTTTGTTTCTGCACCTCAGTGGTGCTGGGGTCCCCACTCTGTAGTGGGCCCCCTATGAGGCTTCCTCCTTCCCCAATAGCCTCACCCAAACCACTGGTGTTATCAGATGGCAAACAAACAACAGCAACCAAACGTGAGCCCCTGGGCTATAATGTAACACAAAGTTCAAGGCATGCTCTGCCCCTTTAGAAGAATACAATTTCTTCTCTAATACTAGGTGCCTAGTAAGCAAGGGCAGGGCTTATGGGGCACCAAGCACCCATAAGGTAAGGGTAGCATGTCCGATGGCTGTAGCATCTCTGGGCTCTTCCTTCCTGAAGGCTCCTTCCCTTTTGGCTGCTGGCAGGGAACTGACCTACCTGGTCCCAGCCCTAGGGTTTATAGGGGCCTAGGGCTTGCCTCTTCCAGCCAGCTAACCAGGTGCAGGTGTGGCCAATTCCCTCATTAGCAAGTTATGGCAACCTGCACCTGGGCTCTTGTCTGGCTTTTCATGTTCCCACCCTGGGCAATCTCTGCTCTAAGAGGAGCAGGCACCTTAGTGCCCTGCAACATAGACCAACAAGACTTTTTGCGCAAAAAAATAAAATAAAATCTTTAAATTGCAAGCTTTGGGGCACAAACACCCTTCACAAAGCATCAAAGAAAAGGTTGTAAAAGTTCTCCTGGGTTGTTTTTAATAACCCTTTTGTATCTGAAGAATTGCCAAATTGTCCTCAGCTTTCTCTTCTCCATGGGGGAACACCCCCTTCCCTCCCAACTTTTACTGACATACAGTTCCTCACAGAGAAGTGCTTAGACAAATTAGTAGATGAACTTTTCCTTCATTTCAAGAGACCAAGGAGGCTAGTGCCCTTGAAAATCCCCCTATCATCTAAAAATTTTTTTGCTTTAGTGAGTTGAAAGGTCCCAATTAGTTTGAATCTACTCAAGTAAGTGAAGCTAAAAATGTTATTATATTTTTCAATTAAGAGTCTTTGACAAGTTTATATATAAAAGGCATGTCAGATTGGAACAAAGTTTCTAAGATTTGTTATAGTTGAATAAAGCACATGGTAAAACTTCAATGTCTATTGTCCAAAGGTAAAGGAAAGCTGTTTGTTTAGTTAGAGGTACATATCAAGATAATATAGAAGATCATACTATGTCTCAGACAATTTCTGACGTATCTTATTTAAAACTAATAAACGATTACAATAGAAATATTATTGAGTGATGCCTTTAGTCACAAAGCATTTGGTTTTAAGTAGGGAATTTATAATTCTATTTAGTGTTGGTGTCTGCTACAGATAAATTTTGAAGACTGTCTCTAAGAAAGCAAGTCCTGAGACTTGACACCGCTAACAGTGGATAAAATAACATTTATATCAGCGGTAGGCAGCCCATGGCATGGTTGCTAGAGCATGGCACGCAAAGATGTTTTGCTTGGCATGTGTGCCTTGGGGCAGACAATGGGGAAGGGGCCGGTTGTGCTGCCACACCTAGGATCAGTCCTCCCCCAGCACAATTTGTCCTGCTGGGCTCTCGCAAATGTGAGCCTTGATAATTTTTTCGAAGACTTTGCCAGGGATGGAGGTGAGACTGACTGGCCTATAGCTGCTCGGTTCCTCCTTTCTCCCCTTCTTGACAATGGGGACCACACTGGCCCTTTTCCAGTTCTCCGGGACTTGGCCTGTGCGCCATGAGCGGTCAAATATTCCTGCCAGTGGCTGTCAGCCAGTGCCTTCAGTACCCTCCGACGGAGCTCATCCAGGCCTGCAGACTTAAAGGCATCCAGTTCCTTCCTCCAAGTGATTGCACCATCTCAGGGTCTACGCATGATAGTCTGGCGCCTTGCTGCTGCCTCCTTACAACCCCAGTGAGAGACTTGTCTTGCCCCTCTCTTACGAGCACTGGGGCAAAGAATAGATAGCAATATCTTGTTTTAGAACTGTGGATGTATTTAATACTCAAAAATACCTAAAAATAACATGCAATACTACTTCTCATGGTTTGTAAGATGTGTTGCAGATAGCAGGCCTGTGCAGTTTATAGGGAAGTGATGATGATGATTTCTTTGAATCCTAAATGGAAATGAGTAATAATGGCGCTCTTGCCTGGAAGTCTGTGTCTGTTGATAAGACTGGTGCTCCCAGATGCCAGAGACGGGAACGTATGAGAGATGTTGTTCTTAGCCTAATGAACAAGATGAGCGTACTGGTTTGAGATGTTTTTATGTTGTGTTTCTCGCTGGATGATTAACTGATGACTTGAGAGCCCCAAATACATTCTGTGCTGCCTGTTGGGCAGCACAACCGGCCCCTTTCCCATTGTCTTTTTGTTCCCTGACGCTTCACTTCTGTTTCTTCAAATAACAATCAGACTTATGAGACTCATTGTTTGCATCTGGCCCGTGAAGTCCAGATACTAGTGGTGGTTTAGGAGTTGTGGGGCTTTTGTGGTGGTGAAGCTGGCGGAGGGAAGACTGCCCGTGTAACAGCAGGCAGGCGGTAGGGACCAGCAATGGTGCCGGCCTGCCACGGAGCAAACATCTCGTCACGCTGCTGGCAGCTAATCTAGTCCAAACCCCTGCTTTGAGGCAAGAAAAAATAATCCTAGAAAAGGGCTGGGCAATTTTTTGGGCTCAAGGGCCACATAGGGAGTTTTGATGATCTGTCACGGGCTAAGTCACCCTCCTCCCCCCAGCAACTCACCAAAACTCTTTATAGGGTTTTGGGCTGGTGGGGGAGCAGTGTTTGGAAGTGGGACGGGTATGATTGCCCCCTGCATGCCCTGTCCTGTGGGGAAAGGTGGCAAAGGGTGGGTGTGGAAGGGGCATGTACATGTTATGGGGGCTGCCTGGGAGCCAGCTGCAGGAGGGGAGGGGTGTGTGCATTGTGGGGGCTGCCTGAAAGCCAGCCGGGGGGAATGAGGGAGAGGGGCATGTGCTGCAGAGCTTGCCTGGTTGGTGGCTGCCCCTACACTACTCCACATGGGGCTGAGCCCCACCTGGGGTAGCCAGTGCTATGCTCCTACCCACAACCTTTAGCCCAAGCCCCAGCTCCAGCTTGGGCCCTGGCCAGCATGCAGCTTCTGGCAGGGCTGTTTCCAGCGTGGCTGCAGCTGGCCAGACTTGTATTGTAAGTACTCCAAGGGGAGCAGAGGAGCACCCGACCAGCTGCCCCAGAAGCTGTGTACTGGCCAGGGCCAGCAGGGCTGTTTTGCTCCCTCCATCTCCAGGTGCGGCAGCGGCTGGTGCTGCTCCTACTCCTGACCCTGCTGCGCTACACTGGTTGGGCGGGTGGGAAGCTACGTCAGGGAGGCTCCTGCCCAGTGCATGAAGCTCTGGGTCTAGCTCCTGGCTGCCTTCAACCCACCCTGCCTGCCTGGTGTGATGAGCAGCCCATGCGGGGAGGTGGAAAGAAGCTGGTGCCAGATCTCCATGTGCTGGGCAGAAGCCACCCGGCTGAAGCTCCCCATCCACCCCCCCCAGAGCAGTGTGCTGCGGCAGGGGCAGGAGCTGCAGCTAGAAGTTGGAGGAGCAGGATATCCCACCGGGCCCTGGACAGCTTCCAGTAGGGCTGGTCCTCGTGCAGCTGCAGCCAGTGGGGTGATGCTCTGTTCCCCTTGCTTCCAGCAGCCATTCCTCGTCCCACTCCTGCCCCTGCAGCCCCGTCCCAGGTGGGGTGGTGGGGGGGTAGAGCTTCAGGCCGGCTGCTTCTGCTGCAGGTGAAGGAAGCAGAGGAACATCTGATTGTCTGCGGCTGCACTGGGAACAGCCCTGCCAAAAGCTGGGCAGTGGATGATGGAGCCGGGGCTGGCAGGAGTGTGGCATGCACTGCCTTGGTGGGAACAGGTGGGGCTTAGCCCCATGTGGAGCGCTGCAGGGGCAGCCAGTCGCCTGCCTCTGTCCTAGACTATCCCTGACAAATTTCACCTGTTGTTTAGAATTTGCCAGTGAAGGATATTGTGGGATCTGCTTAAAAGAGCCTGTTTGTTCCTTTTTTTTATTTTTGCTCTTCCATTGACTATTCAAGTTTTTCTTAGAAAATATACATTGGGAATTAATCCGTTTTAAATTTAAAATGATTTTATCCTTCCCTCTTCTGGCCGTGGAGTACAATTAATCATTGTCCTTTATAAACAACCTTTTTCTACCTCGGGGAGGGCTGTTGTGTCCCCTCCTTCACCTTTTCTTTTCCAGGCTAGGTATAAATAAGTTGAATTCCTTTTAACATTTTTTCTTAAGTCATGTTTTGTAAACCTCTTTCTTATTCTTGTTGCTGTTCTCTGGACAACTTCCAGTTATTCCATGTCTGTCTTAATGTGATGCCCAAAGTTAGACTCAGTATTTTCTACCATGCCTTAGCAGTACGGAGTAAATTAGAATAAAAGTCTCCCTGGTTTATGTAAGATCTCTTTAATAATATACAATCCTGGAATGAGGTTTGTCTGTCTTGTAACAGTATCATGTTGTTGACTTGTATTTAGTTTGTGTTTCTTTGCTGTCTTCCTGCCACCACCCTTGCCCCCAGTCTTCCTCTGCTGTATTGCTACTTTGCAAAATAGTCCTCATCTTGTATTTGTACATCTTTGTTTCTATTTCCTAAGTTATTGTTGGAATTCCAAGCATTTTATTAGTGTAGCAAACAATTATAGAGTATATTTATTATGATCATGATTCTGAGGAATGCAAGAAATTGATGTTTAAAGCAAATTAGAATAGTATGACAGTCTGTCAGTCCCAAGTCAAATATATTCTGACGGTATTAGTCCTTGCAGAATTGTCTACTTGCTTTTAGTCAGTAAGACACCATGGGATTTCTTCAGCAGTATTTTGATTAACTTTCCTTTTTCAGCAAGTAGTTGCTGCCACATCTGAGGACAAATTTTGCTTTTTACAGGTTTTATTTGTACACCAGTGTAAACTGGTACTATTTTGCCTTTTTGTTCCTATGTCTACAAGCTATAAGGATGTAGGACCCAACTTCTAATCTCTCTCCAGTAGCAGAGCATCTGTGTTTGGTAGACTAGGGCTTATTGAAGTGTGTACTAAAATGCATGAGACCTGATCTCAAACTTTGCACCAGAATGCCTGATAGAAGTCTCTTTGGAATCACCAGGGAAGACCGCTGGCTACCTACATCTTGCACCACAGAGCTGCAAGCGCTGAGGATTGCCCTCAAAGCTTAGTTATGTCAATGGGAGCTGATCATATGCAGCACTTTAAAGGATCCAGGCGGTGGGAAAAGTCCACCAGAACTTGGCTCTAAGTCTATAACTTTCAAGGGCAAATCTTTTTCTAAATCCTTCAGCTTTCACTTCAAAGAACTCTGTTCAGATAAACTTTCTGATAGATTATATAATATGAGATGTTACATTTTACTACTTGGCATAAGGAGCCCTTGACTTCTATAATTTGGTTGATGCAGCAGCAAGCCACTTGTTTATTTTTGGGGGGAGGGTGGCAGTGAACTCGAATCTCTGGATGGTGAGATCAGATAGCACAGTTAACTATAACAATCTAAATAAAGATAGCTGAGCTTCTGTTCTTATAAGCTGTTTCAAGCACACATCCCTGTATCTTGAGGGTGGATATGGTGCCAAATACTCTTAAATGTTATCTAATTTCTTTTCTAAACATACTGGTGCCACTGATAAGAATTAACCTATGGTGTGATACTACATTTGTTTGAACTCTGCAATCCACAGATATAAACTGGTTTCTTGGATATCATGAGGCAACTCTGGCTGTGTGCAGAAGAAACTTTTTTCTAGTGGAAGAATAGCTTGGGGTCTGGACTACACAGACATTCTTCCAGTCCCATAGTTAGAAAGCTTCATAGTCGAGCTCTCTAGCCTGGGGGTGCTAGAGGGTTAGCCCTAGGTCACTCCCACCCTTAGGGGAGCCTATTAATTAATTGATAAGCCGGTCTTCTTGCCTGCCTGGGAAAGAGTCAGGCAGTAGGCAGTTATTGCCTCCAGTCCAGTCTGAGATAGGGGGAAGCTGCTTCAGCACTCCCCTCTCATGCCTCTTCTGGACTGGTGACCCTGGTGTTCAGAAAGCGAAGGAACTTTTTCCATAGCTTCATTCCTTCTGGTTCCTGGGAGAAGCAAAACCTGGTGAAAGCATGTGGATGTTCAGTGTCCTGGGAGAAACTCTCCCAAGAACAATTTAACCCTGGTTGCTTCCAAGTTGTTTTTCTCCTAGAGCAGCCATTTTGGCTACAAGAGAGAAAGCTTGAACATTTTTACGCTTCAGGTTTCTACCAGGAGAAGCCTAGAAGTTTGTACTTGGCCTCTGCACAACAGTCACCTTTACGAGTCAGTACATAAAACCAATAGGTCTTGAAAACCTGTTTTAATTTTACTGAAAACATTTTGTTGTTGTAGTAGTAGTAGTAGTAGTCATAGTAGCTGAATGCTGTATTATTCAGGAGGGATAATGGTGGTAGTAAAAGATGAGATTTCTCCATGGTGGATGGAAAGTCACTCATCTTAGATTTGCCTACAGGGAAACCTCATCAAATACATTGTATATCCTTAAATTGCTGCCAAAACAGCATGTGCTCAAAAGTAGATACTAACTAAGAAGCTGATTTAAATGCAGCTAACACTGAGCATGTTTGTATAATAAAAAAACCACACGCACACGGACGGATGGACGACAACAATAGGGACAGGTTAGCGTAGCCCATCTGAGTAAGATGTGGTGTGATACCTATTGTGCTCAGTCCCCCTCAGCACCATCTCTTTTCCAAGTCAGGGTGAGCCACTACTTTGTATATATTTTGACATCTTAATTCCTACAACTGAGCTGTTTCTCCTTTTTTTTCTGTCCCATTTGTCAATGATTTCTATTCCTTCACCAGGTTTAAATGTCTGGCAAATGTCATCAAATGTGACCTGTGACAAAAGGAGCCAACTCATGGGTGAGATGGGAAACCAGCCTGTTCCTTTTGTCCTTGGACCAACTTCCTGCCACACCTTGGTGTCCTGTTGTTTTGATCTTAACAGGTGGGAGGCTGCCCTTTGATCTGCCTAGATGTCGGGGCCAAATGTACACACTCCAACCAACCCTCCATATGTCCCCGGCCTCAGATGTTTCCTCCAGCCAAGTAGCACTGGAAATCCAGCTCATGTGGGACTCTCACTTCCCACCAGAGCTCAGTCTCAGTACCATTGCAGATGTTTCCAGGCCTAGCACTTGGCCTCCCTACTAGTGTACACACTGGGTCTTCCAGATCCAGCCCAGCACCTGACCTCCAGTTCAGTGGCTCACACCAGCCTTGTCAACTACCTCTTCTACCTTGGGGCCTCACCACTGCCCCACAACACTGTCCTACTACTCAGGCTGCTTAACTGCTTCCTCATCTCCTGGGCCTCACAAGTATACCCCACAACTCAGCTGGCCCCCCTGCCTCCCAGGGCCTTGCTACTCTGCCCTACCATTCGGCACCCCTTGCCCCCATAGGCTCAGGTGGTGCTGTGCTTGCCATGCCTGGTCCACCATGCCACCCTCTCCCTTGGGGCTTGGGGCAGAACACCTCTGCAGGCTCAGGTAGCGCTCTCCTGCCGTGTCTGTCGTCCCACAGGACTCGGGTGCAGCTACTGTGTGCGCCTGGCCCTGAGCTGCCTCCAAAGCCCCACCCCACAAAAAAAAAAAGTGGGGTGGGGTTTAGGTGCCCCTACCCACCTTTAAATGCCAGGTTTGAGGACCATCCTGGTGCAAGTGGCCCTTCCCTGCCAGAGGCAGGACCACCAGGCTTCCCCATGCCATCGGGGTACAATTTCAAGTCATGTCAAGGACCAATGGGGCTGCCTCCTTCCCTATAGCCTCACCTTTACTGCCAAGGTGTTCAGCTCAGCCTGATGTTGCCTCTCTGGGCCCTCCACATACTGCCCTGCTCTTATACCAAAACTCTCCCAAAACGGCCACCCTTGTCAGACACCTGGTGCTGGCTACTCCAGCCCTTAAAGTGACGAAGCAGCACAGGACCCCAGACAGTTCGCCCAGTCCCTCGGCTGCCCCCTTCTTGCCCCCTCTGCCTGTCTCATGATTAGTGTAGCCCTGCACTGCAGGAGGTGGAGCCAGACCAGGTTGCCCTGCGTTTCGTCTCCATATAAATTTGGCAAAGATCCCCGTGCTTGTAACAGGAGCACCTGGTTCTAGGCATGCGGTGAGGGCTAATTACCCCATAGATCCTTTGTGGCGGGTATCTGGAGTACACACACACGTACTGAGCAGTTCTGAGGTCTGGGATCACCGTGGCCTGAAATGCTGTTAACTGCTGGGACACAGCCCAGTGTACTGTATGGAAAAACATGAGCCTTTTGGCTTTGGAGTAATATCATCCTAGTGACCCTGTTGAACCACCGCAAGATGCAGAAGGTAGTAAGGGAAAGATACCATATTGCCTGTAGACTTACTACTTGGTGACAGCTGCCAGGCTGTGTGGAAGCAAATCTTCCAAAAGGATCACACCCTGTGCAGGTCTGGAGAAGCAGCACAGGGCAGAGATGTACATTAAACTACCGAAGGCAGACCTGCTGCTGGCGGGCAGAAACAATCGACCACCTCTTCTGGGACTGCCCATACACCAGGAAGGCGTGGAAGAAAGTTCATGCACTCCTGGAGGTGACAGCGTTTCGGAAACCTAACCAGGGAAGCAGTTTTCTACAGGCACCGGACCAGGCTGCAAGGACCCTGACAGCTTGCTTCAGCCGGTTCATATCCTGCTTCAAGGAATGTCCTGTAGAAAGCCAGGAACCTACTCATAAACAGGCACTCAGACGCCACAGTCAAGGACCGTATTACAGTGGGATTAAGTGAAATGTACTGGTACTACAGGAAGGTGAAACAGGATGACGGGAAAGAAATGGCAGACCTGATATGGTGTAGAGGCATCTAGTATAGACTTTTTCAGGGGCAGGCCCTCTGAGCAGGGTAGCAGATATGGGTATGGAGATGGGTGCACAAGTTTGTTGATATGTGATTTGAATTGTGTGATGTGGTTTGTAATAGTTTAACTGTCAAAGTGGGTCTTGATCTGCCAAGTGAACCACAGGGGCTGCTTGGCAGAGTGGTGGGGGCAAAGGGGTGTGTGGGGGGGGTGGGGATGTGTGTGTTTGCAAAAAAAAGCTTGTACTATATGTAAGTAAGTGTCAAAGTACTGCTTAAAAGTGCATTTATGGAGTACCTGTGATTAAAAACTTGCAGCATTTTGAAGGGAAGCAAAAGGTAAAATGTATTAATTCTGAAGGAACTGACTATGGGTACCCACAGTAATGTGAACTATTAAAATGCCTATATTAGAGTGTGTTTATTTCATAGTGTTTTCAAATTTGCCCCTCCTTTCTTTGGGAAAGGGGCTGCAGGGGGAAAAGGGGGGCAGAGGAAAAGGGAGCTGTTGCCTCCGCCCTCCCTTCCCCCCATTTAGTTTCCTTACTGTAACAGTGAGAAGGTGACAAATTCAAGGCAAACGTCCAAAAGTTAGATTCTATATCTGGAGAATTATAACATTTATAAACTTTTTGTATATAGAATTTAATTACTGGGGGGGTTGCCTTATATTTGAGTAAACACGGTGACTACTTTCCTTTTACCACAGCTCTCCTAATTAGGCTGTGTGAACGAACAAACAAACCGAGGAAACAACAAGTAGGTGTGCCTGAGCTGTCACGTTTTGAAGAGCAGGTGCAGTACTTGGTTAAGTGATTTGTTGTGGGCTGTACTTTTCATATAAATCTCTTGGTATTAAATTGTTGCTATGTAAATGCAACGTAAAGCACTGTCAAATGCCTGTTCCCCAGTGTATTTAGTAAGCAGCTTAGGTTTGTGCGCTTTGGTCGTTTCTGTATCTTCTTATTTTGGGGAAGGGAGCGGTAACATAAAGTAAAGAGCTTTTCCATAGGATTTGTATTTAATTTTTTCTAAGAGTTCACTGCTCCTAAACTTGTCCTCTCTGAAGGCAATTGCTTTTACTTTGCAGCTACTCATGAAAATAGTACTTGCTTGTGTTTCCTTATAGGCCGTGCACTAGAGGTGGTCATCTGATGTTTTTTAGCTATACTTAGAAGGTGGCTAGCGCTGTCTTTTTAGTATTTAAGGACTGTATTTTGGTTTGTGACCCTGGTAGCCTCTTCTCTTCCCTGCAATTTCTCTATTTTTATATGTCACCATTCACTATGATGGCAGCAGGTAAGAAACTCACTAAAATCTCCTCAGGTCTGAATAACTTGTATCTTTGTTCTCAAAGTATTTTTACATTTCCCTTCTTCATCCTTCAGCTTCTGTAAAACATTATTAGTCTGCAGCCAAATTGAAACTGTGACCTGAGTTGTGGTCTTTATGATTATAGGTCTAAAATATAGTAATGTTTCTTATTTTCCAGTAGTAGATCATAATTAAAAATATTAATACAGAAGCTGAACATTCATTCTTTCCTTCTCTAAAACTCATCTTCATTTAGTTATCATTCTCTTTTTCTTTCTCACTGTTTATCTAGAACAAAGTAAAGCCATTTAAATTTATTTATTTATTTTTCACTATCAAAGTTTACTTTAGGGTTATCCTATTTACAGACCTGCTGTTAAAACGTTGGCAATATATTGGAAATTGTTTGAGTTCATTCCATACCTCTGAATAACAGAAGAACATATAAGCCACTGTAAGAGATTAATAGTTTTTGTACTTTGCACTTTGAACACCAGATGAGCCAACATTTGCTAGCCTGTTTGGTGAGCTGTTTCTTTTGAAGAAGCAATTCATAGGAACTTTCAGCCAATAGCTGTATTCCTAAGGTACAGAAGACAGTCACTTTCTTGGTGGTAAAATGTGGAAAATAGTTAAACGTTATTATATAATCTTGTTAGCTCGGTGGTACAGTTTTTAATAAGAGATGAAAGATGATTTGCATTATGTGTGACAGACCCTGTCTGATGGCATGGAGGTATAAGGTGCATAATGTAATATTTAAAATGTGGAAATGGAAACAACTTTTGAGGGGCTTTTGTACATGCCGCATCTGAAGTTTGCGCTCTTTGCTACTGGTGAATTTTAACTAATGGTTCTTTCCTGTTGTATTCTTGAGAGATGCCCACGTACCACTAGTGCTTCAGGGTAGCCCTGAGTATTTCAGGAACAAAGTTGAGAATAAATTGAAGTTCAGTAAAAATGATTGAAAACATGATGGCCTTACTTTGTAAAGGAAGAGACTTATAACTTGTCTTTTTGCTTTTCTGTTTTGTTAAGGGGGGGAAAAAAAGAAAAAAATGCAATTAATTACAGTTAATCCTTTCACTGTTGGAAGCTTTTACATTTTCAAAACTATACAGCAATTAAAAGAAATAAAATATTGAAGAAAACTTCTAAGGCAGGAGGAAGAATGTCTTGCCCTAAAGTGGTTTTATTTATTTTATTTAAATCCCATTGTCACAGTACTTTGCTACTTTTTTGGCTTTCTTCCTTCCCTCCCTTTTCCCTTCCCTCCCTGCCTCAAAGCCCTTTAAAATTACTTGCCTTTAGCACTGGACTTATCATACTAAATAACTGGAGGAGGTGGAAATTAGGACTGAATTTCAGTAAGGCATGCACTTCCTTGCTGATTAGAAACAGAAGTGAAAGTAACTAGTCTGACTAATAAATGCTGTTAATCCCATGTCCTGGAACAATTGTACCACCCCTGTGGCAACACTCAGTGCAAGTCTCCTCTCTACCCCATAAGAAACCTTTGTTTTATAGAAACAGAAGGCTTGTTAAATGAGTCAAAGCTAGGTAAAAATCTGAAAACTGAATACCAATATGGCAATGTAGAAACAGCTGCAGTACAGAATTATCCTGGGTTCCCTTTGTAACAGCAACGTTGGCTGGCAGGATTAACATCTAAACCTTTTCCCAAACTTTTTCCATTTAGAGTTGGACTGGATCGAAGAAGTTCCACTTTTCCCCAGATTGCTTTGTCAAGGACATAGGAAGGGAGCATTTTCCCAAAATGGTTCTTCCAAAAAATAGATGGGAAGCACTGCTGGTACCTTTGTGTTCATTTGTTGATGGTACCCGGCACTTGCCATCTATTGGGTCTCCATAGTTTTATGTTAATTGTATGTAGTTTGCAAATGTCTTAGCTTTTCAAGGAAATTCATGGCATAACACTGCAAGCCAGGTAGTCTTCTGCACAGGCATTGGCAATAAGGTCAGGAGAGTGGTTTAATACCTATGTAATGGCTTCATTTGTCCTGCAGGCCATGTAAGTGAACAGTGAAGCCATCCTATCCTGTTACTAATAACATCCTATTTTATTTTTAGTATTCTACGTGGTACACAGTTTCCTGCTTAGAAGGTAGCCCATCAGAGAGAAACCAGTAGATCCTATCACAGATTTTGTTGTTTTGTGGTTAACCAAAGCTCAGCGAGTATGAAAGAGAACTTGCAGCAGGTTTTTGTCTTGTTCAGAATTTGTTTAGTGATGCATGCAAATTACTGGAAGTTTACATCCTTAGTGTTTTACATTATGACTAGCACCGATGCACTTTTGTTATTTTGTTGCCTTATGTTCTTGTACATAAAGAGGAAGAAGTCAAAACAGATCAGTAAATTGGTTATATTGTGGATATTTGTTGAAATGTAGGGGCTTGGCATCAGTTATCTGGATTGTGTTTGGTCCAGCATTTCAGTGCACTGGTATGTGACCTTTAGATCTTAACTTCAGTTAGGGAATAGGTGTCTGATTATAGCTTGGAATGTACAGCAAGATACACGGAGAGCTGTCCAGATAAAGTGTATTTGCTCATGTCAGGAGAGAGCTGTAGCCTTGACCTATGCACAGTTTTCATGAAAGCTTGGTTTATTGGAGCTTAATTGATTACTTGATTTTCCCCCCCCCACCACCCTTTTTGAAGAAAAATCCAGTAATGTAGAACTTGATCCTATACATGGCCCTGACACCACTTCCATGCATAAGATTAAACACTTGTGCATTTGCAAGAGCTGTTGAAGCTAGCTAAACCATGTGTTTTATTTTCTGCCATCTATTCTGTTTTCCAATAACCTCGATTCCTTTATTTAAATAATGAACACAATATTGGTGCATCTGCCCAGGGGAGCTAGGAACCGCCAGCTTCATATACCGTGCAGTAGAATATTTCCCAACGGTGACTGAGCCTCATGAGGCAGTCCTAATACTGTTATTATTCAGGTGTCCTAGAAAACTGGAGCATTTCAAGCTTCTTGTAAAAATCAGTACTGTAATATTTTTTTTCTAAAGAATATAACGATCTACAATACTTCTTTTGAATATGAGCAGTCTTCCCTGGGCGGTGCCTACACCTGTCCACCTCATTTCCTGATGCAGATTATTTTTAAAAACAAGACACACGTCACACTAAGGATTAGGAGACTCTAACTATAGCTCAGGAGTCTAATCTAGAGCTTTGACACAGAGGGAAAATAGTTCATTGATCCACTGTGCATCTCAGTTGTTGAACGTCTGTATAGTTGTGTAGCAGAACTTGAAGGGCTGTAAAGGGATTTGTACCATTTTTTTCTGTCTCCAAATCGCAGCAAGTGAAGACTGCATCTGTCCCTCTGCTCCTGTATGAAACTGCTGGGACATGTAGAATGCTGCCAAGACTGTCAGCATCATGATGCTGTTTGCTGTAATATTAGTGGGGAAGAAGTATAAACAAAAGCTACGGCATGCACACAGTCGCACAGGAGGGATATTAAGGTTTTAGGCTAGTATAGAATGAGAAGATCTGCAGCCTGGCACTGAGCTTTTAAATGTGCAGTTTTTTCACAACAAAATCCCTACGTAGTTGAACAGTATAATGCCTCGCCATCACTGAATCTGAAGCTTCTCCAAATCTGTCAGTACCAAAGAATTCTTAAGAGTTGCATCTACTGAGAGGACGGGGAAAGAGGATGTGGACCCTGAAAAAATGTGTTCTGGCCATTGGTAATATTTGGGTCTCTCAGGCACATCAGTGGAGATCATGGGCTAAGAGTGGCCTCTATCACTTGAATTAGAGAAATTCTGCAGCTGGCATTAGAAGCAAGTCCCTCTATCTTCACCTTGATCAGGCACAAGAGGAATACCACTCTTCAAAACGCAGCCAAGCGCCCCAGATCTTCCTGTAACCCACCTGATTTAGGGCAAGTTCTATTTGAACCTATAACAAGGCACTGTGATGTCCCAATGGATGTGCACAGCGGAGGCTGTTCAGCTTGTGGGAAGTTAGCAATTCCTTTACTGAGTGACATTAAAGAGAGCCTTGAAAATGCAGGTGTAGCTCAGCTGTACTGAGGCCGTCTCCTTGTCGCCCATCAGCTCTAGGTCCACGTGCTAGGTGAGGTATTGAAACTCATTGCCTGCTTATGCCTTGCTGGGGTTATTTGACTCCAGTGGTCTTTCCTGCCCAGAGCAGGGGGGCTGGACCCAATGATCTCACAAGGTCCCTAGCAGCCCTAAACTTCTGTGAATCTGTTTGCTTCCAGGAACTTCTGTTTGCCAAAGGTGCTTTAATAAATCACGCATGCTATTATAGACATCCTTGCTGTATTTATCGATATGTTAAATTTAACCACCTTTGAAGCAAATGCATTCTATTTGACTAAGATCTTCACTTTCGAGTGCACAAATGATAAAGTAACTGTGAACGTTTAATTAAGTAACATAAGTAAAAATGCTGCTGTACTTTTTCCTATCCCGTGGAATTCGGAGCTCTGATTTATCGTTGTCCATTGCATGCTGCATAAAAAGAAGTATGCAGAACATTAACAGCCTCTGTGCCAGGACTTCTTTAGTGTTGGCAGGCCAAGGCCACTGCTGACTGACCTAAATACAAAATCCCTAACAGGGCTAGTTTTCCTTTGCATGATGTTTTGGAAGTCTTTCATTCTTTTGGGGCTGGATAGCTTCCATCACAGCATGCAAACTTTGTTACAGGGGCTGAAAACAACTTAATTCACATCAACTTTTTTTTTTTCTGTAAAATTATCGGTAGCTCAAATTTCCTGATGGTTACATTTTCCAAGTCAAGTCACTATTGTTTCTGGCTTCCTTCCCCCACTGCCCGCAATCTGTATGCAGCATGTGATTACACGGCAATCTTCTTCAGAAATGTTTCCTATTTCTGCAGGTAACTTGCACCAGAACTGGTGAAACTGAAATTAAGTAGGCAGTATTCTTTGACCAGGTTGCTGGAGGTTTAAGCAACAGGATATAAATAAGGATGGGAGGGGAGAATTTGTTGTAAATAGAGGAAATGTTTTCTTTTGTTGCTGCAACTTTAATTTCTAATGTAAAAATTGTATTCTATCAAACCAAGATGAGCAGTTCCTTCTATGTTCATTTTAGTAATCCTTAGTCTTAAAGTTCCTGGACCATTTCCAAAGCTACTGTCTGTGCTGCTTCAGTGTTGTAAATGCAGTCTGTAGTATGATTTATTTATTTATTTTTAAATTACAAACCTTAGTTTAGCTCAATTATGTATTACTCCTTGGGAATATTCAAAGCTGCCTTTCTTTTGGGCCTGACTGTCTGCAACATCTGCATTTAATTTCACCCGACTTCTACCTGCTACTTCCCTATCTGGGACACAATTCCTGCAGTAATTTTGCATGGCCTGTGCTTTCTGTAGCACTGGCTCCACACAACTGTGTGCCTCTTATGTCTTGTCTTGATGGACAACACTTTTTTCTTTTTAGAACCTAATGGACTCGCATTTGGGTTTCTTTTCAAACTTTTAATTACAGCTCTGCTTGAAGTTGCAAGATCAGTTTTCCTCTTCTTAAAGGTTGACTATACAGGTGTGTTGCATCTTGTGTGCATTTAACTTGCGCAAATTCAACTATACGCGAGGTGGGAGGGAGGGCAGGGCTTGGGTTTGCACGCCATGCTGCCGCTTACCTGGAGGCCCATTATGGTGATGACGTCCACTGCTTCCAAAACCTCCTGCTGTTGCCATGGAGCTGTGGCAGCGGCAGCGTGGTGGTGGCCGGGCGGCATGCAGCCATCCCCACCACCACCCCATGCTGCGCCACTGCCACCGGCCGCACGGCGCTAAGCATGGTGCCGCGTGCAAACTCATGCCCTGCCCCCACCCCCGTATAGTCGCCAGTTTTCACCTTACACGATTTTCGCCTTACGCTCTGACTTCAAAACCGAACCCCCACGTAAGATGAGACTCCACTGTATTCAGTCTGCTGTTCTGGTTAGGACAGCTATATAAAAACTAGTGACGGCATACCCATGCTTTGTTACTTGGCATCTAGAATTATGGAATATGTTGTGCTCAAAGGTTCCTCTTTCCCATTGACTCTCAAACTGAAACAAAAGCTTTCCTTCCTCTTAAATTTTGCTGTGCCTCTCAGACTTTGAGGGACAATAAAATAGCAAGGCTAAATTGCGTTCAGCATAAGAGCAGGTAGTGAACTTGTTTCCCTGTAGCAAACTGTGTGATTAGCATCTGA
>JAGPOW010003395.1:12989519-12999624 GCA_030014935.1 Caiman crocodilus
ATGAGCAGTGTGGGGCCAGTTTTGTTGGCTGGATCCTGCATAGGGTTGGGCTCCATGCTCCCAAATTAAGCCCTACACCTCCCTGGCCCGGCCCAGCACACCTGATGTAGTGGGCGGAGCCATGCTATCTGGCCTGTGGGGGTCCTGTCACGGGTGCAAGAATCTGGTGTAGCAGGAGAGCGGCATTAACACGACCTGGCTCCACCCCGCCAAATTGTCAGACCTGCAGGAATCCCTGAAGGCCAGATGAAACCAGTTTTGTGGGCTGGGTCTGACCCACAGGCTAGAAGTTGAGTATATCCCTCTTAAACTATTCTAGAGAGAAAAACCTAAGCATGGTTCCCCTTATCTAGATGCACTCCAATTACTTAAAAGCAAAATTGTCACCTTCATATGACAGTGAGAGGCCAGGGGCACATGAACAAATTACCATAAATTTAAGCTAGGATGTGAATTTATAGAGTATCGGTTTCTGCAGTAACTGCCCATGTGCGTCTCTTACTCCAAGGTTAATACGAGGTAGATAGTTATTTAGTCACCTTTGTAGGATTCACACATACACATATGATTCTGGGTTCCAGGACATTTACACTATCCCATAGGCTTAATTTTACTTCCTCCACTTTCCTGGAAGCAATGTCAAACTAGCTGTGCGTTCACCTGACAGCTGTGTCCCTTGGCAGAGTATGTACTATAGTGTGTATACACTGACAACCTGTTCCTCAAGTACATTTGTACAAAAATTCAAGATCAAGTTTATTTTTAAGAGATTGCCCGTCTCCAACACCATCCTCCCAAAATTTTGTTCCTGATACAGAGTTCTGCAGTTGTGATTTCATGCATGATGCATGATCAGGGCCTGAGCATGCTCTTTTCAAATCTCACTATGGTATTTACTGTATTTGGTTCCTTGCTAGAGACATTTTGGGGTTCCTAGAAATCTTCAGGAAATACTGTATTGGCATCTTCGGCATTTTAGCCTACAAGACTGCAGGACTCCTCTTTCATGACCCACATTTGGAATCTCTGGTTAAGGTGTGTGACAACAAATTGGATTAGCTATTCTTCTTCTGTTGATGGTCTGCGTTTTAAGTGAGAAGAGTGGATTAGCTGCAAGACTCAAGAATTTTGCTCTGATGTTGTGCATTAAAAATCTCTGGACCTGGTTTTTCAATTACCTTGATTTGCGTTCTACTTAGCGCAGTGAGAAAACAAAGAATGCCAGTGGACGGATGTCCTATCACTAAGAAACCACAAAAGCTTGTGTATTGTTCCAAAAGCACTTGTGTTGGTGTCGGAAAGACCTATGGTAGTCTGGTCACGTCCTTGCAGATGGAAGGGAGAACCCGCTGCCCTCCTAGTGTCCTATAATTTTAACAAAAAGGTTTTTATTTATATCCTTAAAATTATAAGCTGCATTACACAAGAGTAAACAAAAACAGACTGAACATGATACACAGAACCAAAACGCTGCTAGTGCTGACGGTGGTAAGGTTGCAGTCGAGAGAATTGTTCGCCAAAATTAGATCAATGAACTTGCCTGGGTTTGCTGTGCGTATGTAGGAGTGAGAAAAGATTGAAAGGGGAGTAATATAAGAAAAACGCTCTCAACTTTTTCATTTCTCTCTGGTTTGACTATATCAGAAGGATTTTAGGGGGCTTGGCTTAGAATATATGCTTTTAGAATAGCATATATTTGCCATCCTGTTTGTTTTGTATTTAATTATTTCTGAGCAGATGCCCCCAGGGTCAATTATCTCAAATGATGTAAAGAAAAAGAGTCGAACTATGCTGGCTGCCTGGCAGACTTGAATTTTGTCAGGAAATTCCAAATGAGGTATAAATAAATTCTCTGTAGCAATCCTGGGCACTTTGCCTGCTGATGTGTCAGGAGTACGCATTCCCTCTAAGGCGAAGGAAAGTGTGCTTCAGACTTAATTTCCTGAAAACAGACCAGTGCCGCACTCAACAGTTACTTCTTCATAGAACAGTAAGTAAGACCCTCAAACAGAGGGGAAGGGGAGCACCCCAATTCTAGCTTTTGTTTTAATGGTGAACAGTTTATAGTTTAAGTTGGCATAATTGAAAACGTTGTTGTGGATGTGTAGGGTATTTTTCTTTTCTTTTCTTTTTCTTTTGACATAAAGTTAGTAGTGTTCTCTCTGAACAGTACTTTGTTGTACTTCGAGTACTGAGGGACGTTTCATGTCTATGGTTTTCTTCGGTTCTGGTAAGGGGTGTGTATGTTGCATGTTGAATATTTCATGCACAGATGTATATTTTTCTCTTCCAAGATGTGCTTATGCCAACTTTTATGTTTAAGTGCATAAAATGCTGTACAATTATTTGCCTCAAGGTTTCAGCAGCAGAGAGAGTAAAATTTCCTTTTTAAGTGCCGTTTTGCGGTGCTATTGATGAACATTTCCATTTTAAGTTGTTGTTTTCAGCTACTTGGTTCGTTTTGAAAATTTACCTTTTATGGGTGACATTTGCCTCTGCTTCATCTGGCTTCCGCTGAAGTTTTGGTTTTTTTTTATACTTTGAAGAAAATCAGTTTGGGAGTCTGAGCTATCCAAGTGTGCAGGAAAAAAAGTTGAGATGCTTTGTGCTCTGAACACAAACAGCTTTTGTTTTAAACCTTGAATGCAACACACACAAGCTCTACCAAGGAATCGGTGCTGAATTTTTTTTAAAGGAGTGCACTGTATTTGAAATTGTGTATCAAGTATATAGATTTGAATCTGTTTTCCACAAGGATGTTAACACATAGCAACCTGTGGTCTTCCAGTGCTCTATTTGTGGAATAATTCACATAGAAAAGATTTTTTTCCAGTTAATTTTTACAGTTTCAGAGAAGGGAGTGAAGGGGTTCTATTATAGTACCATACAGTACATTTACACCCCCACCCCCCCCAAATCCTTCATGGCGATTTCCTGTAGTACAGTTACTATGTAACTGTTTCCAACTTCTCACCTATTCCGTGGCTTAAAGCATCATAATCTACTTATGTGAGTCCATGGCTGTGCCAGGGAATTAGAGGAGGAATGAGGAACAAATGCTTTAGATTCAGCTGGTGCCATTGTCTGAAGTGCTGGCTTTGGAGGTCAGGGTTAGGGTGGAGGGGGTAAGAGACGAGATGGAGATCTTCAAGCTACGGCCTGACTTAGGCTCCAATTTCTACCCCCTACTGCTAGCCAGGAAGTGATATGGATTTAAGGAGGACAAAATGCTTAATTCCCTTGAGGAAACGCTAATTAGAGACTTGCACATGAATCCATTTGAGTTATTGGGAATTAACACATTTTTCATTAGTTATCTTTTATATAATGCAATTCATGCATGAAAGCTGAAACCAACTGGCAAAGCACATAATAAAAAACGAATGAAATAAACTAAATCTAACAGGTGGTGGAGAGAGAACCTCAAGCAGATAAACTAATGATTTTTCCACCAGGGTGCCATGGGTACTATGCAGTTTTTAGGTGTGCAAACACCTACCCACGATTCACTAGTTAAACCCAGAGATTTCAAATAGGAATACAGTGTCAAAACCATTCTAACCTCTTGTGGTCTTTTTAAGTTCTTTGCAACAGAATTGCTCTATTATTTTTCCATAGTTTAGAAGCTAGTGAAAGCTAAGCATGGGCAGGTTATGAGTGGCGCTTTGTCTAATCAGGCCAACCTGGACAGGCTCGTGAAGTGGGCAGACCTCAGCCTGATGTACTTTAATACAGAGAAATGCAAAGTGCTCCATCTGAGGAGAAATAACCCTCAACACACTTACAGGCTCGGCAGTGCTCTGCTTGCCAGCCCCACAACTGAACGAGACCTAGGTATCAAGAATGGCAGCAAATTGAACGTGAGCCACCAATGCGATGCCGTAGCTCGCAGAGCTAACCAAACACTGGCACGCAACCACTAAGGCATCCTGAGCAAGGCAAAAGGATGTCATCCCCCAACTCTACGCAGCCTTGGTGAGACTGCAGCTGGAGTACTGCATCCAGTTCTGGGTGCCACGCTTCAAGAAGGATGCGGAGAAGCTTCATAGAGTCCAAAGGAGGGCTGCACACATGAAGCCTGGAAGCCAGGATGTATGAGGGGCTTGGGATTGTTCAGTCTGGAGAAGAGAAGACTCAGGGGGGAGTTGGTTATAGCCTATAAGTATATCGGGGTGTACATCAGGGTTTGGGGGAGTAGCTATTCACCATGGCCCCCCAGGAGAGGACAAGAAATAATGGGCACAAGCTGATTGAAGATCACTTCAGGCTAGACATGAGAAAAAACTTTTACAAGCCAAATATTCAGGGTTTTGAACAGGCTCCTCCCAGAAGTGGTACAGTCATCTACCCAGGCAGTCTTCAGAAAACATCTCCACACCCATCTGAGTGATCATCCTGTCATTTGATCCCTGCAGTCTTTCCTGCCCATGTGCAGGGGGGCTGGACCTGATGATCTGTCGTATGGTCCCTTCCAGCCCCTAACGACTATGAAACTAAGAAGGTGAAGAACCACTGAGAAACCATGAGAGACCAAGAATATACTGACCTGAGCTGAACATGCCCATTGCATATGTAGTTAAAAAGCCAGGTAAGCTGGGCTGAGCTCTTGTCACTCAGAAATCTCCAAATCCAAGAAAAGAGGAAATGGTGAGTTTACCGTTTAAGTTAGTTCTTATGCGTCAGCCCAATATTAGAGAAGGAGTAACTCTAAGCAAGCATTTCTGTGCTAATCTAGTAGGATCCCTCTCTGAAAATGTCGTTCTCTTCTCCTGTGATCTACCTTTTTTAAACCTTACCTGCTTTCCCCAGCGATAACCTCCTCTACTGGCTGCCTTTATGCAGGAGTGCGCCAGCATTTGGGTGTTGGAGGTGTCAGCAGATGATGCCGAGTGACTTTGAGAAGGTTAGAGGGTGAGGCATTGAGCTAATGCTTCAGTAGCAACCAAAAAGAGAGATGTAGGGTGGCACTTTATTAACAGCAGCCTCCAGCATTATATCCTGCTTTTTTGCTTATTTTTTTTTCCCCAGTAGTGATGGGACAGTTTGGAATAAATTAGTATCTGTACTTCTTCCCCTAATATGTCCAGCATGTAGCTACCCCAATTCTCCTGAGGTCTGTGGGTCAAAGCTGGGGAAGGGAGTAAACAGAGCAGCTTCTTTTTGTTATAGATTCAGTGGCCAGTTGCCGTGGTACATTTGGAAAGTGTCTGCCGTGCAGAATTGCCCAGACTTTTACTGTACCAGGAAAACTAGAAAAGTTCATAGGTAGATTTCAGCCTAGCTGTCCTAGGCCCCTCTTGAAGGGACTTCTCACTAAAAAAAAATGCAGATTTGTTTGAGCACAATAGGCCCCTGCACTCCCTTGTGAACTGGGTGTTTCTACGGTGTGCGGTTCTTGGTGGGATGGAGTTCTCAGCAACGAGTTCGATCTTTTATTTGGTGTTAATTGGCTCGCCTTAGTTTCTCAGTCTTGAGCTCGTGGTCTAGATAAGTGTCATCAGTTAGTAGTATTTAGTCTCGCTAAATCTCTAAGCCCTGCATGGTTGGGTCAGCCCTGGTCAGGCCAGCCCTATGTGGGGAGATCAAGTACTTTTCCCTCATGGCTGGATCAGGCCAGGGCCAGCCTGCTGCAGCCTCATGGCAGCAGGCGTCAGCTGGGCCCTTCCCGTTTTTCTGCATCAGGCCCCCATTTGATGTGTGTTGACTTTATTGATGTGCCTTTAATTCACTACAGTATGCTTAAGCATTGCAAATAGGTGAAATACAAGTCTACGCATCATGTGAGTATACTTTTTTTTTCCCCCCACCATAATCCAGAATAATTGAATATACCAGGGATCAGCAATGATTTTGGGCAGTGGCAGAAACCTCTGCAACCTCAACTTGTAAGATGTTGGCATGTCAGGGAAAGATGGTGGGGGAGCTGTGGGGGGCCAGTCCTTGTTGTGGCACTGCAGCCCTGGCCTCTTCCCCACCATCTGCCCCGAGGCACACGTGCCGAGCAAATTGCCTTTGCATTCCACGCTCTGGCACTCGTGCTAGGGGTTGCCTACCCCTGTAATGTATAATCCTTTCACCTCCAGCTCCAAAATGAGACAGTACCATTCTCTTTTATCTCTGAAACCAGAATATATATCTAGAAGACAGGGTAGATTTGCAAATTATAGACTAGCTAAAGTGTGTGTGTGCATGCGTGCTCATATACACTCGCACACAGCTGGCCAACATTAACACTGTTGTGGAAAACACAAGTCATCCATAGCATATGAGCATGTATGTAACAGCTAAAATTAAAAAAAAAAAAAAAAGCCTATTGCTGCAAGAATTTATATCATAGACTTTGGTATCTAAGTGTTCTGCTTTTGTTGTAAAATAAATTTTAATTTCTTACTATCAAAGAAGCTGCTGTCCAAAAAGTTCTTAGATTTTTAAGATGTTTAATACTCATATGGTTTTGATTTTTAAGAAAAAAATGTCCATGGTTATGAATAGAACATAGGAGTATAATGTACATATAACTAATAAAAATGCAGTTCCAACATCTAACAGTTCATTTTACTGCTCCATGGTTCTTCATTTTATGTTGAATTTAAATATATGGTGAAGCCTTTTAGACTGGAGTAGATTTATTGCTCCAGTAAAACTTTACTGTAGATGAAATTCCTCTTTTTAATAACAAACTCAAAAAACCCCAAACAAGCAAACCCCAAAAAACCGAAACTAAACAAACCAATGAACAAAAGAAAACTCTCCTGTTCATTTTCAGAAGCAATAATGTGGCATTTCTTTAACTCTCCTTATGTGTGCTGGCAGTAGGTGATAGATGGGATGGATGGATCACAGGCTTTGGAAACTTACTTTGGAAACTTCATTGGCTTCTTTTAAAAGTTAAGGGTTTGAGTCCACTTGTTTGGTTCTGTTATTCCACCTGTTAGTCCTTAAACATTTAGTATAGAAGAACAAGCAGGAAAAAGGGAAAATCTTGCAGTTCCTTTCAGTTGATTACCTTTAAACTGGAGTTCAGCTCATTATTGTGGCTTCTGTCATTCCTCAGCAACTTTCCTTCTATTTTTTTCTGGCTGATAACTCTGGAAAGAGAATGTATTATTCAGTGTTATTTCAGTAGAGAGGATTGTTCTTGAATTGTGATCCATGATAAAATACCTCCGTGCACATACTGTGACCAGATGGAAAAAGAAGCCTTCAGATGCAAGTTGTGTGAACCTTAAACTTAAGCTTTAAAAATATATATTAGATCACCTCTCTTCCTTTCTTTTTTGTGTCTGGACTCTCCCAGGTTCTTGACACAGTCGTGGTTTGTATCACTGATTAGCATTTTGAGCTGTAGCCCTGCGTGTGTCTAAATTCTGGTCATTTTTCTTACAGAGTACGTCTACGAATGAGCTTTACTGCAGATTAGACTAATTTGCTCCACAATAAAGCATCCCCATCTCCATATCTGCTGCAATTAGGCCAAAGTGGACTAATTTACTCTGCCATCAGAGAGTCCCGTCAGACACAAGGACTATCTGATGACAGAGTAAATTACTGTGCTTAAACATACATGTAAACAGTGATGCAGGCTCAAACTGCACCTGGTCAACCAAGCCAGCAGGAGTTCGTGGCCTAAGCTACACCACCTGGGCTCAATTTTCCCCTGTCCCTGGGCACACGTGTAGACACTGTGCCCAGATTAGTTTATTTCTGTGCAGTTTGCACCTGAATAAATTCACTCGCATTTAATGGCACATGTAGACATACCCACACTTGCTTATGTGCTACTTAGGGCTTTTAAAACTAATCGAAACACATCAGTTAAATTCTATATTCTTTGGCTTTCTAATTGAGAGAACAGAAGTGAGTACTGTAGGCTAGTCTAGGTCTGACTCAGTGCTTTAGTATACTGAAGTTCTTGTGCAGTACATCAGATAGGATCTAATTTAATGGGAATTGGCAAGACCTGGAGTATTTAGGCAGAGCCAGTCACAGCAGCGTGCAGGAAGAGAGAACAAAACAGTGTGTTTGTTAAATGGTGTTTATGTCCAGTGCGTGATTACTATGCAGTAGAAGAGGGAAGTGCAATTTGTGCACACTTCTAGATAACTGACTTAATGATGACAATAAGACAATGAAGCCTCTACAAGAAAGCCAGAAAATCTTGCTTCACAGTTGTTCAAAATGTGTATGTATGGTATAATATCTTCCTTTTTCCTTTCAGAAAGTTTCATTTATGAAACAACAGTGTGTGTTAAATTCTGAAGCCAAGGACTAGAGAGAGAGAGATTTAAAGTTTAAGGTTTGCAAATCTAATAACAATAGCTAAGAGGTTCATTGTGACCCAGTGACGTGATTTAAGACTGAGATGCTGAGAGGATCTGAGGATAGCGTATTTTATTTGCTGCACTGTCGATTTTGCCACTCATCTAGCCAAGGGTGAAGAAAGAGGCTTATCAGGAATCGATACTCTCCTGTGTCTGTTGCACTTTTGGGAGGGGAAGAGAAAAGTGGAGTAAAACCTTTTGTTTATTCAAAGTCCCAAAATAATGAGACCTTTCCTTCTGGCTGAAAGGCAGCCAGACACTTCTTTCTCTGAATTTAATCAGTACTGCTTTGTATAGCATGTGTGACTGAATGCCAGAGACTACAGGAGTAGGCATTTTCACAGTACACCCGGCACCTAACACCTGCAAGAAGAAAGAGTAACATTCTTAATGTGTTTTATTTCGCTTCCTTTTTAGTAAATGTTTTAAACAAGCAAAGTCATTTTCCACTCCCCAAAATACCCAGCCCACACTTTAATATTTTTTTGTGCTTAGCAGGCACACTTATTCCAGCCCTTACTTTGACACTTCAGAATGTATACAGCTTTGGCATGTGTCCAGCGTGCACTACCATACCTTTTTTTTTCTTGCCAGATTGTATATCTTTGCTTCATTTATGTGGAATTATTAAGACATTGTCTCAATTTGCTAATGGCACTGTAACTGTTGGTAGAGTTTGACTTGTGGCTTTTTAATGTGGAATAGTGTGCATTTTACTTTTTCAGTCATACAGCTTAAAAGCAGTTGCCAAATACTTGTTATGGACTGGCAGATATCAAACTTCAGTGTCCATGATGTAGCCAGCTTAAGGTTGAACCGAAGGAAACTGTCACGGTATTAAATACAAAAGATGCAAATTACATATAGGTGCTCCAAGAAGGCTGTAAAGTTGATATGGTTTTGGCAAAGTTTCAGCTGAGCAAAATCTAGGCTGATCATTTCAGGAGGAAAATATCGTACAGAGATTCCAGCCAAGGTCTCATGTCTTGAGGATATGAGTAATTTTCCATTGAAGTCCTTAGGCTGAGACTGGACTAGGATTCTGGGGAAGGAGATTAATACTAGGTGCCAGTGGGAACAAAAATATGGGGTGGGAGAAAAAAGAGAAATTGGATTTGGGATGGGAGGAAATGCAGCTGGATAGATAAAGAAATGGTGGGCAGGGTGGGAAGTAGGGAATGATGTGATAAGAAACTGTGAAGGTGTGTGAAAAGATTTAGATTTGAACAAGGGCAGGGGTTTCTGGAGAGGAAGACTAGGGCTGACCGTGATAGAATGAGAAGCCCGAGGTATTGATGTATGGAAATTGGGGATAGGTTAGGCAAGGAGAATGTAGGAGCCAGACAGGGCCAGAGAATGGGGCACCAGGGGTCAAGTCTCTAGAGGGTGGCAGGCAGGGTTGCCAGCTGTCTATAAATTCATCAACAGTGATTAAAAATTCAGGCTAAAAATGCCTGTCCATAAAGTACATATATACACTTTAAGTCCTCCATAAAAATAATGCTGCTTTGCGAAGCTCCCTTTTGGGAAGAAGTTGGACAGCTAGAGCTTCACTAAAGCACAGACAACAGAGCAGCCCTACGTGGTGTCTGTGTGGGAATCCCTAACCTTTTATAGGAAGCCTTCTCAGTGCTTCATAGACTTCCTAGCCATGTGCTGCTGCTGCTTCCCCTTCTGGAATAATACTCATAGTATCATAGTACCTAGGGTCAGAAGGAGCCTAGAGCAGGCCATCTAGTCTGACCCCCCGCCAATGGCAGGAACGAGTGCCAGGGTCACAGGAC
>JAGPOW010003395.1:13041882-13055253 GCA_030014935.1 Caiman crocodilus
CATGTAGGTGGTGACATCAGGATTAGTTTACTCCAGATCATATTGAGCCAAAGTATATTCAGTGACATTGCACTCCTATAGAAGCTCAGCAAGGCTGCTTTGACATGCTGTAAATCCAGATTAATCAAGTTTACTGGAGTGTGGAAGTTAACATGCTTTAGCAGTCTTCAGTATTACATGTATGAGTGTCCCCGCACTGAAAAATGGCAGCATGGTGCTTTAAAATAAAGCTCACTGAATGAGCTTTAATTCAAACTGCCCCATCACCATTTTTCAGTGCAGGGATGCAGCATGTTAGTGGCAGAGGCAGAAATAAGGTTACATACTGATCCAGTCACCTGTGTTAACATCAAGACTGAGATGGCAAATACTGCTAATAAATCATTTTGTTGCCTTTATCATTTCTGGAGCTGGATAGGGGCTGGAGTAAGGCAGAGGGACTTTCCCTTAGACTAGTGATACTCAATAGGGCTGTGCGAAGCTTTGGTAGCTGATTCAATTCAGAGGAGATTTGGCTCGATTCAGTGGCCGATTTTCCAAATCTGAATCAAATCAGGAGACCCATTAAAAGGTCTGAACTGGAAGCCTCCAAATCAATTTGGAGATTCGGAAGGCTTGCAGCAAACAAACTGAGAAGAGGGACAGGGATGGGGTGATCTTCCACATATGGAAAAGGCTGAGAGGGGGAGATTAGACTGCTCTGACATTGACAGCTTTAGCTGGCCAGTGACTGTGATCCGTCTCCGAGTCTGCCTTAACACACATACATTATACGAATTTTCCTTTTTGCAGTTTGAGGTGCAGTTTCCCAGAAACCCTTGCACCTATCTCCTTGAAAATTGGCAGGCTTCATGCCCTCAGAAGGGGCTACCATCTCTGCTGTTTTCAGTTGAATCTGCAAAAAAAAAAAAAAAAAAAAAAGACAGTTACAGGTATTTTAGTGGTTCCCCATTATAGTCTATGGCCGAATCTCCAAATTGGCACTGAATCAAATCACTCTCTCCCCGAATTGGCCGAATCCAAAGTGAATACTTGCTGCTTTGCACAGGCCTAGTATTCAACCTTTTTAGACTCAAGGCAACCCTTGGAAAATGCCAACTTAGCTCTTGCTTGTTTTTTAACTATGAAAAATAATTAAGTAATTCTTCTGTTGCGAAGAACTGCAGCAGGTCAGAAATGCTTTTGACACTGAATTCCTATTTGAAATCTCTAGGTTTATTTTGTGCTCATCTGTGCGTATTTTGCATACGTAATAGTGCACACTGGTTGAGAATCACTGCCTTGAGTACAAGGGTGCTAAGTTTCTGGCCCCTGGGACAAATGAGGCCTGCAGAGCCATGATGTCCAATTTGTGGGACTCCCACACAGGGGGTAGTAGCAATATGGCCATCTGCCCATTCTTCCAAATTACCAAGCCCCACATGGTGTGGACCCTACCCCTGGCACAGCCAGATTGGGTCTAGGTTACTCCTCCTTCCTCTCCTCCCCGCTGCTGCCTTGTGTAGCCAAGCCACACCAGCAGGTCACCCAGCTAATTAACAGTAAGGATATAGCCATGCTACTTACTGGACCTGGGTCATCAGTGGCGTGGTTAATCTAGATTGCTAAAACCCACACTGAAGTCCTGTTACTATATTATCGCTGGTGCTGCTGCTGTCTTGTGTGTTGTCGGGACAACTTAAGGCATATGCCATAGTTAGCACTGCTATGAGCTGAGCCAGTCATTGAATTGTCAGAGAACTTGTCAGTCAGTTTGACTGTCTCAGCACATGGAAGACATTATAGAGAGGCACCTGAATGGCTCGCGTCGGCTATCTTCAGACCCAAAGATAAGACGGTCATGGAAGACAATCCTTCTCAACTGTGAGGGATTGCTGAAGAAAAGGGAGAGGCCCTGGAAGACCATCAGCACTGGAGTGGTTTAGTCTGCATCCCCAGTTGCAAAGTAGACAAGTTACCAGCCTGAGTAAAAGCAGCTTTTGGGCTTTGGCTTTATACTTCCTGACATGCTAGCTATCCTGGGATGGAAGCGCTACCAAACTCAGGGGTGAGGTGGGGAGAGAAGGTTTTGTGTGTCGGTGTAAGTAAGTAAAAGCCTGAGTTAACATGGCAGAAGATATGGCAGACCCCAAACCACTGAGAACCAAGATACAGGAATGTAGCCCTCCAGAGGATCTATCCACTTCCATTCCCTTGCCTTCCCTTTGAGCATCTCTAAATGTCCTGTCCCCTGCTTACCCTTCAGCTGTCCTGACTGCATAAAGTCGCTGAATTCTTTCAAATGATTTGCTCCTCCGAGCAGGTTCTTACTGCCAGTTCTATGCTGCTTTCCAGGTTTTGGGGGGGTTGTTTTGTTTTTGGGGGGGAAAGAGGGGGTACCCTGGGGCACAGGAACCTGCTATGTCCATGTTAGGATTTATACCTTCCAGTAGTCCCAAAAATGCCCTGCATTTAAGAAAAATCTGAGCTCTTAAAGCTGCATCCTGTATCGATCCATTCTTGTTCCCTGGCCCTGGCCCCAGAACATAGAAAATTGGCTTCTAATTAAGTGATAAAAACTGTTGGAGAATAGTTGCCAAAGGGTTAAGGAGCTATATGAATAGATGTGCACTTGCTTTATGTGACTTGCAGAGTCTGTGCCCATGTTACAGCCTGCCTGCGACGTTAAACTCTGCATCACCACTTGTTCTCCTATGGTAGAAACTCTCAGAATTGAGCTCCAAAACATCTTCCAAACCCAGACAGGTTCCCAGACCTTAGGTATTCACACCAAGTGGCATAGTGTAAGAGTGTCAAACATAAGGGCCAAATCTGGCCACGAAACCTCACCATCTGGTCCCATTGCTATCCTTGGGTGTGATCAGATCTGTGCGGGGCTGATCTGTGGGCCAGATTGGGCCCTTAGACCCATTCCCTCTCTGCCAAGGCACCTGATGCGGTAGCTGCTTCAGCCAGTCTGGGACCCACGCTGTATGCACCATGGATCGTGGCGTGGCTGGAATTGGCATCATGTGCCATGCAGTGTGAGTGGAGTGGCAGCTGCACTGCATGTGGTTGTTGCCTTGACTGGACTGCACCATACGAGGAACCCACTTCGGGATGCCAGCCACCTACCGTGCCCACGGACTGGGCCCACGCCATGCCTCTGGCCTGGGGGGCTGGACGAGTTTAACACCTATGATCGAATGCTTAGTCTGTTACATTCTTCTGCTTGCTTGCTTTGGGATGAGAGAGCAGTAGTCTGCTGCTGTCGATGCTGGCTAACCTGAAAGGTAATGGGACACAGAAGACTGAGGCCTGTGAATAAAGGTTTGGGCATAACTAGGCCTTGGGCTTGGGCTTAGCTCAAAGTTAAATGACCAGTATTTTACCTACAGTCCAAAGAACCTGCAAGAACAGTGAACAATGAGCAGAATGGCATCATAAACTGTGCAGAGCATCATCGTCCTGCCAGCATCCTGATTATCCTCAAAAAAGGAGATACGGCTGTGTGTAGGAACTAACAAAGTATTGCCCTCCTTTCCACATCAGGGAAAATCTTTTCCCACTTTCTCCTGAACCATCTTCTATCCCTTGCTGAAGAAGTCCTGCTGGGATCTCAATATGGTTTCAGAGCATCCTGCAGGGCAATTGCCATGATCTCTGTTGCCTGCCAGATTCAAGAAAAAGTCAGGAACAACATCAGGGCCTGCATATGGCTTTCATTGACCTTACTAAGGCCTTTGATTCCATCAGTTGCAAAACCTTGTGGAAAATACTGGCCAGATATGGATGTCTTGAAAAGTACTTCAAGGTCCTGAGGCTTCTCCACAACCAGATGGCTGCAACTGTTCTTTTAAACAAAGTACCTGGGGACTGGGTAGACTTGGAGGCTGTGCTACTCACTCTCTCTCTCTTGTATAGAAACAAGGTGCAAGCAAATGGGGCTGAAGGCAACTTGGGAGCAGTGTTCACAGCTGTTGTGTAGAGTGTACATCTTGGATGGAGAGGTAATGCTTTGCTCAGGGGCAGACCCAGGGAAGCTGCAATATTGCAGTCACATTCCCTTTTTATTCCTGCTCCACCCAAAGTTTAAATCTGGCAGTGGCAGCAGAATTTCTGTTCAGGCCATAGTGAGGCAGTCACTTGATTCATGGGTCTTTATGATCTACTTGATTCTTTCTAAACTCTTCATTGCACAGGTTTTAGCAACCCTCTTTCTTTTTTTTTTTTAATGGTCTCGGTGTTCCACTAAGTACGCTCATCTTTCTTCGGCAGTTCTGATGTCTGTCGGCTGCTTTTGGTAATATACCTCCTATTTCACAACCCTGCAAACCATTTTTAACTCTTACCTAAAAACAACTCAAGTGAACATTAACTCAAGTGTGGCAATAACTTCCAGGGAAAGTATTGGATTATACTGTCAGGATGCTCAAGAAGGCTTGCTTTTGTGTTATGAATCTCAGAGGTGTACATTTATTTCTAATGATTGCAGGACTAAAAACATAACCCGTTTTGATTTATTTTGCCTAGTTCTTTGTGTTTTTTAATACATAATGTATGATATAGCAAATTAGTGCACATTACACTAGAGCTATTTTGTTTTGTTTTTTTGTTTTTTTTTAAATGAATAATGTAACCCAAAGCCCGTAACATAGTCAACTTTTCATTTTTTTCTTACCTGGAGAAAATCATATTGTGTTATATGTGATACACCACCCCATCTGCCCACCTCTCAAATCCTAAACTCCACCCCTGACTTGGCTTCTGAGAGCTGTTCATCTGGCACCTGTCTCCAGCATTAAATTCAACCAAATATTTAGAAAATAAATAAAGCCAAATGTGGTGTTCTTTTCTTCTGTGTGTTAAAAGTAATCGCTGAGAGACAGGAAGATTTATGACGCACGCTATTACCATGATGAAACTGGATGAAAACTGGGTTGCTTTAAATTCTCCACTTTAGGGAATGAGTTGTTTGTTGGGATTATGTTTTAGTTGTGGTAGCATAGGAACCAAATGTTTTTATGTAAAGCGGTATCTGCAGTCCATGTCTGATCTGGCTGTTGGAAGCTTTGTCATTGTTTTCCGCAACCTACTGGAGCAGGTACTTGTTCAGTAGGTAATACTGAGGACTTGTGGATTTGCCAAACAACATTTGGACGTGGGATAGATTTCTATTTTCTGTTTCACTGAGAATATGATTTTTATTTAGCATTGGTCTGTGGCCAGAAACAATTTAGTTGTGCTTCCTGCCATAAGGAAATTACTAATCATAGGTTTTTCTTTTGCTTATTTATCATGGCAATGGTTGTAAAACCAGTAGATTATATAAAAAGCACACTTTGTTAAAGATTATGTTCTGACAAAGATTATGCTATAGGAAACCAGTTCTTTACAGCATTTGAGAATCCTACAGGAAGTATCCTTGAACAGCTGTACTGAATAACATACTGAAATGTGTATCTTGTGCAACAAGCATAAGATGATTTTTTTCATATTAAAAACAGGTATACTTTGTCAAATTTAAAATACACTTGAATTTTGATTCCTTTAAAGTCAAGAAGGTAATTTACACATTTCGGCCATCCTGTAGCTCAGAGTTAACGCTTCCAAACTGACGCCCCTTCAATCAGGTGGCCTTGTCAAGGAATTTGGCATCTGTAGCCCCACAGCAATTGCTGAGATGTGTAGGTGTGTCATTGCTTGGAAAACTTGGCCACTTACATAGGTAGCTAATTACAGACATATGTGCCTAAAATAGGATACCCACATATATCATTTTTAGTCCAAAGCTATCTAGCATGGATGGTGAGTAGAACATGTTGGAAATGAGATGCTATTTTTGTAGGGAAATGATGAATAATTAGAAGATGAAGGATTTTGGATGAAATCTACTAACCTATTTCATTTCTTTCATGGCTGGACCTGACTCCTTAAGGTCTAGGTCTGAGGCTGAATCCTTCCAAAATTATGGAGAAGCCTTTATATTGATTACATTCCATTTTATTTAGATTTTTACTTAAATGATGGCAGTCTGGTAAATGTTAGAAATGGCCCAGAATTGGCACCTTGATCTCTTTGCACTTCAAACTGCAGAATCCGATTTTAACTCCAACCCATTTCTAGGCAATTGGCTAATCAACAAAAGCTAATAAAGCAGTTTCTTTCAATAATTGCCACGGGGGAGGAGGGAAGAAGGGAAAAGTGTGGTTATACTGAAAGCAGCGTCTGTTCTATCATGCACTTAGAAAAAATTCCAAGGCAGCAGAAGCTTAGAGCTTGTTTATGAGAGCAAGTACCATCCATGAATACATATATAGTGCATTTGCCAGTTTGCCAAAGGCAACAAAATCCTTCAGCAATCTCTGACCTGGAAACCTATCGGGAATTCACAAATCAGGCAAAATAAACAGTAAAAAATGAATAGTGATTATTGCCCTGGAATTTCATTCTTTTGATCATCCTCTTATTACCAATAGCTAGACATCCTAAATATTTCACGCCTTGAAAGCTAGTTCTCCAGACAGGAAATACTTTGGAGTCCACAGAGAATGCCTATGTGCAGTGATGCCTGAGGCAACCAAGGTTTAATTCCACCTGTCAGTGTTGGATCGGATTTATCACAGGTGGTTGGATTGAGGGGCTTACCAAATACACTGTCTCCACATTGCAAGATGTACTGAGATGGTACGTGCTTAATGTTTGATCTGTTCGAGAAGCTTAACTAATTCTTTCAGAGTCTGATCTTGACACTGTCTCTGGACCTTCATAGCCTAAGAGAGGTTCCAGTGCGCTTATGGGACTGAACAATACTCGGCCTGTATTGGCAAACTTCAGCATCCCTAATGCAAATCAGTGACAAGTCCCGTCCCATTAGCAAACACCAGGTCATGCTGACTGTTGACTTGCCTTATAAGAATAGAACCAAAGTATCTGATCTCAAAATATTTGTCCACATGAGATGAATGAGAAGGCCACTTTTGCCCCAGTAAATAAATGTCTTCAGAGGTTTTAGAACATCATCTCCTTTTCTACTCAAGGAAATGAAGTTATCCTGAAGCTAGTGGGGGACCTCCAGTCACAGTACTTCTGAGGCTGTGTCCACACAAGCACGTATGTTTGTTTTCCTGAGGACAAAAAGCAGCAGCACACCTTGCGTCCTTGTGCCACTGCTGGTTGTGCCTGGGGAATGCCTTGTTGTGCCCGTGCAGGTTACCCCAGGTGGGGTAGGCACTGGGCCGGCCCCCACAGCCCTACCTGGGGTCTTGGGGGCCTCCTGGACTTGCAGCAGCAGTGATCCTGCTGCTCAAAGCCTGGCCAACAGCTGGATTGTGGCTCCAGCCAGCCAGCCAGCCTCTGGTTTTGGGTGGCATTTCCTGTCCCCATGTGCGCCGCCCCTCCTCTTTTGTTTGTTTGTTTTGTTTTTTGGCCTGGGGATCTCCCATGATCAAAAAAGAAAAAGCCCTGCGCCGCTCCCTTGCAGCGTGGAGAATGCCTGAATGTGCAGTATGTGGCGCTGCACACGTCTGCAGCGCCATATACCAGCCATGATCATCTGGATGAGGCTCGTGGTCGTGTCCAGAGATGCAGGGGTGTGTGTTTGTGGCACAAAGAGTAGCTGCATTACTTTGTACCTCAGCACACCTCCCCTATACATGCGCTTTGGTGTGGGCCACATTGTCCTGCTTTGGGCCAACTGCCCTTGCCCAGCTTCTCCTGGCTTCTGGTGTGCTGATGCAGCAGGGGCACAAATGGAGCAGCAGAGACATCTGGATGGCAGCCAGAGCATCTCGCTGGAGGACCAAGCCTGTTTGTTTCATCACATGTACTTTTCCTGTGGTCTGTGCTGGTTTTTTCTTTTCTGGCACTTTTTTTAGCTACCAGAAAATCCTGGTAGCTAATTTTGCCCTGGTGCTGCACATTCACAACATGTGGCACATTTTAATGCTCCACATGTGAGGTTTGTGGCACCACAAACTGCACGTGTCTGGGTGCAGCCCATGGGTCCAACTCCTCCAGTAGTTTACACTATGGACTTGCTTCCTGATGCACAATAGCCTATTCTGGAGAAGGTACTGTGACAGTGGCTCACCTCACGCACTTGTGAAAGGCTAACGCAGCACTACCTTATTATAGCGCTTGTATATGCTTCAGCTGTAGCTGACCCATCCCCATGCCCCTTTAGAGGGGCATGTGTGTCTGTGCATGTATATAGGCAAGGCAAAACTTCATCCTTCAAAAAACTTGTGTCTTCATCAAGGGCCAACCACTAAACCCAAGTTTAACCAGAGACAAAAGCAGTCCTTGCTAAAATAAGGCGGAAGACAGAGGATGAAGCCTCACCAAACGGCTTAGATTCAAAGACTTGAACATTTTAAAGTTCAGATTTACAAGTGAATTTTGTGTGTTGAGGCCTGGACCCATCTTTGAGAGCCTGGAAAACTACACTTTGTACATATTTCTGAGGTCCAGAGCACAAACTGAAAGACGCTCTGTAAGAAGGTTCATAGATGCTAGGGTCAAAAGGGGCCTCGACAGATCATCAAGTCCAACCCGCTGCCTAGGCAGGAAAGGGTGCTGGGGCCAGATGACCCCAGCCAGATGCCTGTCCAGCCTTCTCTTAAAGATCCCCAAGGTTTGAGTTTTCAGGTCTCCCAAAACTTAAAGACAACAGCTCATGCTCCAATAAAATGCTGAAGGATACCTGCAGAACAACTGGAAACTTGCAAACTTCAGAAGCCCCACAGTCGTTGATACCTGGCTGGCAAACAAGGGAAAGCTCCCATCAGAAGAGTAAAAAAAGGCATATATAGAAGAAAGGAAAAAAATCATTTGGGTGTGTTGTTTTGTTTTCAGACTATAAGCACCTTGGGATGTGTCAGTGCTCAGTAGTTAAAATGCCTCGGCACAGTGGAATTTCTCGGCACAAGATTCCTCGGTGCGAGGGAATTTCTCGGTACGGTGAGAAAACCCTGGAGCAGTGAACAGTTCCCGCCAAGCCTAACAACTGCATTGTTTGAGTGAGTGTCACCCATTGGCTTGTTGTAAATTATTCCTATCTGGCAACTAGCAATTGGCTCGCTAGCCGTATAAAAGCTAAAGCAGTTTCTGCCCAAGTTGGAGAACTCCACGTGCATCTCAGAGTAAACTTGGCGGACTGATCACCCACCGACTCCCCGTCGCCAACCGTCCCAACACACCCTGTGCCCTCCATGCTCGAAAGATATCTCATTGTGTTGTTCAGAGCTGCACCTGGTGCAACTATAATGGAAGTTCCTACGCTGTGTACTTCGACTATGTAAGTAAAGCCACCTCAATTTAACCAGTACGTGTCTGTGCCTAATTCTGCTCCATCGGTCAAAAGTACCCACCTGCCATCTGGGCTCTTGGCCACAGCCCTGCCAGCTATACTTAGCACCCACAAGATGTAGACTGTATCAGTTGCTATGTTAATAAACTTTAGAGCTGCCATTTAAAGTCTCTACTGTAAGAGAAATGTCTTAACAGTTTGGCTCTGGTACAGGGAATACTGGTTCTCTGAAACACATTTGTGAAGGACTCGGGTTTACCTTCAGCAGATGTGAGGGTGTCCATCAGGAAGAAACCACATGTGTTCTGGGGTTCTGGGCCATGCCTCAAAACACAAACAAAGAAACCAAACTCTGAGCAGAAAAGTACCCAGTGAAAACCTGACACCAGATAGTTTTAGTAATGAGTAAATTGAGGCCTTATTCCTTCTCAGCACTTGAGTCATCAGAGCAATTCCTATAGAAATCAGTTTTAGTTGAATGTCCTGGATGCATAAAGCTATGACATGAGTACGTACAGCTAGTTATTTACTAGATAAGAACATAAGAATTGCCATTTACTGGATCAGACCAGAGGTCCAGCTTGCTTTCTGCAGAGGGGTGGTATCATTTAAGGGCAAAATCATTTCTGGCCATGGCAAGCGGAGAGGCAAGGTCCAGGCTAAAGCCAAGTCTAGGTCTTCCACGGCAGGGCTGCAGTTCTCTGTAGGCCATGTGCACCATCTGCTTCACAATGGCAATTATGCTGAGTGAGTGGGAGCTGAGGCACCACTCTATTTGGCCGCAGTGATGGACTACCTGAAATCCTAGGATTGGCTGGGAATGCTGCCTGGGACAACAAGAAGAATCGCATCATTCCCTGCCACTTCTGCCTGGTGGCCTGCAATGATCAGGAGATAAACAAGCTGCTGGGAGGAGTCACCATTGCTAAGGGCAGGGTCCTACCCAACATCCAGGCAGTGTTCCTGCGTAAGAAAACCAAGATCTCTGTGGATTTGGACCTAGAGTTGGAAACGTTCATAATACAACACCTCTTTCCCTCTGCAACCACGTCCCCCATCCTGTGGGGTAGAGGGGCGATACTGAAAGGGAGAGTGAACTGGGTCTGACCAGAGTTTTTTCCACACTTCCTCTTTCCAGCATTTAAGATCTAGGAAGTTCTGATTCAGGCAATGTATCCCTAACTCTGGTGCTCAATAGCTACCGATGCCTCTTTCCTCCAAGAATTTGACCAATTCCTTTTTGAATCTGGCTAAATCATCAGCTTCCACTACATCTGGTGACAACAAGTTTCACACTTTAGTTATACGCTAAACAGCACTGGCCTCAACACAGATCCCTGCTGCTTACTTTCCATCCTGAACACTGACCATTTATACTCACTCTGTGTATTCTATCAGTAAGCCAATTTCTAACTCATGAATTGACATTCTCTGTAATCCCATGACTTCCTAATTTAGTTAAGAGGTTCCTTTGTTGGAAGACCTTGTCAAAGGCTTTTCCAAAGTCCAAATACATATGTCAACTAGATCACCCCAAAACACTAACTTATTCACACCCTCAAAGAACTTTACTAGGTTGGTGAGGCATGATTTCCTTTTGACAAAGCCATATTGATTCCTCCCCAGTAAATCACGTTCATCCATGTGCTGAACAATTCTTTTTTTATTATTATTGTTCTACCAAATTTTACTGTGTTTACACTACTGTGTTTGCTGTGTAAGTTATTACACTTTTGCTTGTTATGACATGGCATATTGGTGCCTCCTGGCTTCATGTCAAATACAGATAGTCAGAAAGAAGTCACAAAATCATGTATGAGGAGAAGGAAATATGTGAAAAGGCTGAGCCAATAAAGCCCAGGTCTAACACATCCTTAAGACACCACAAAAGGCACCCTTTAAAAAAAGATGAAGTATAAAGAAGCTTGATAAATAGTATTATTTGATATTTTGTGCTAGATGACCATTAGACAAGATGTGCTAAAGGCATAATAGTTTGAATATATTGTTAGATATATCAGGTGTTTTGCTCTGCCTCAATTTTGGTGAGCTTTGAGTTCACTATCTTAAAACAATTTAACAAGATTTTGCTTTATTTAAAAGTAATTTTTACATGCAAAAAAATCCCTATTTTTTATGTTTTTAATCCTGTGGCATGTGAAGGGAGGGAATGGGGGTCTGTTTCCCTGTTGCAAAGAGATGATTAACTCCTGTATGCTCTTTGGTTGTAATCTAAAGCATTTGAAGACTACAGATACTTTATTGTCTACTCCATCACTCTGTTTGCCACTGCTGTGCTCCTCAGCTGAGCTCTGCTGTGGTGTGTTGGCTGAGTAGCACTTTGCTCATTCTTCGCTGAGTGCTGCCGATGTGCATTTTCCCTTTGTGTACCAAGCAGAGCCACTATCATAAAAGAGAAAACACCTTTTTAGTAATTTGTGTTTCTACAATAAAGGGTGCCCTTCAGAGGTCAGGAACACCTCTGGATCATATGCCTGTAAATAAGGGCATTGCTGTGCACTTAAATGGAGAATTGTTAGATAATTTTTCCTGTTGTCAGCAAGGACCTGCCCCCCTCCTCCCTGCATCTTCCCAAGCTAGGAAAATAAGGGGTTTTATTCAATGGGGAGTAACTGACATGTTTGCAAAGTAATGCACAGGGAATTCAGCTGAGGAACTTCCACTGATCTGGAAAATGTGCTTCATTTTAACTATTTTATTATCTTGTCTTTTTTTCCCCTAATGACAGAAATATTTCCTTCTGAAGCAAAATCAAACCATATGCTTAACAGGCCCAACCAAGTGATTTTAACCCTCATGCAATGCCAGTAACTTCATTGGAATAATTCACTTACTTTATTCACACATTGTGATTAAGTTATTAATATCCTTATAATTTTTGTACTTTATATAGCACCTTTCATTCAAAGATAAAATGTTCCTGAGAGTCTCTTGATCTCTGTGCCTTCCCTAAGTCAGCTGGTGATGATGATTATATACAGTGTATGTTCCCTCAGTTCTGACTTCTACATTCGGAGACTGAAGAACACCTTCCCTAGGTACCATGGGTAGCTGAGATGCTATTATAGGGACATGCATTTCCATGCAATTTTTGGAAACGTGATCAGGCTGAGTAAAGGACCTCGGAATTTGGTTCAAGAAGCATCTCTTCTTCAAACCATAAACCATTTTTGCATATTTGTTAGGAAAATTTACCAACCCAACCTCAACATTTGTACAGCTGCCATTAATTGTATACTGATTAATGATGCATTACCACTTTAGAAGAAACATAAAAGCTACAGATTATACTAAACTGGGAGGAGTCACAAATATCCATATGCTAGAGAGGTAAGACAAAGAAAAAGATTAGAAACTTAGGAAACAATAATGTTAATAATTTTTTGGGAAAATTAGACTAATAGAGCTCAGGAAAACTAATCCAAGTCACTGCTTCTGAGAGGCAGTGGGGAAAAAACCTAGAGAACTTGGATTGCTGAAAGAAATTTTAAGTAGGAACAAATCTGATCAGGTTTGTCGTGTAAAGGGACAGTGAAATTTGCATAAACTCAATTTGCAAGCCCCTCCAATTTGCATAAATTATGGATCAGGCAAATTACCCTTCCTTCCTACATGCTAGCAGTTCTGATGTAACTGCATCTGGAATGATGTCTCACTCTGGTCACCGCATCACATAGAGAAGGGCAAGCTGGGTGCTCGGGGAAAACGGCAACAAACTGCTGGCAAGCTGGAGGGATCGTCACAGAGAAAGGTTCATGTGCAGCTTGGCTAAGAGATGACTACTTTAAGCAGGAAATGTAAAAATAGACTGTATGTTTCTGAAGGGTGTAAACATCTAAGCATGAAGGCGAAGTATAAAGAAGAAGTAATACAGTAATTAGGTGCAATTAAAATAAGAGGATTTTTTTGCATCTACTACAAAACTGGATTCGGTTCCCAACAAGACCTTTGTGAACACTGGCGTGGTGGTGTTCCTATGGACATTGACTGACCTGGTTAAATTGCTTGTGTGACAAGGAGGCGGTGGAAGGGCGCTTGCGGAGACGCGCCGAGCGAAGGCC
>JAGPOW010003395.1:13055353-13065879 GCA_030014935.1 Caiman crocodilus
AGTCGCGGCTCGAGAGAGAGTACGCGTGAGGGGACAGGCTCCGAAGCGAGCCTCTTGAGGCCTCGCTCGTCCCTTCTCACACGGGCGCAAGAGGAAATCAAATTAACTTGCATAGACAGTCAAACGGACTGACTAGCTCGATTTCCTTAAGCTACCAGACGGGCTGTCTGACTCATTCGATCCCCACAGGAGAGCGTGCGCCAGACGGACTGGCTCGGTCGCTACCCCAGGAACGCATGCCCCAATCTAGGGGCAGGGTCCCTAATACCCCTTCTGCTCAGGACCTTCTCGAAGGCCCTGTCAATCACGCCCTTCACGCAGCGCCTCAACTCCTGCCATCCCACGTTACTCGAGAAAACTCCTCTGCCACTGCCTTCCCATCCTTCATATAACAGGCATGTTACGTAACAAACAGAATATAACATAATACAAACGTCGTAAGGCAAACAGCACATCTTGTCAATAATGAGAGCACTGATCCGGCGGGAGCCACTAATCAAAACTCCAAGACAGCTTGGTGGTTGACATCGTGCTAGTGTACGTTCAAGATCAACCCAGGAATAGGAGGAGGATGTACATTACTGGTAAGGATAGAAGTGCCTTGGTTTAGCTGTTTGAAGAAAATTGGACAGACCTGCCCATTATATTTAGTCTTTTTCATGAAAGCTAAACTTCGCCCCAGACTTGAAAAGACAATGAATGGTCTTGAAACTTGGCCTATCTGCTAGCCTTGGTCCTTAGCTTCTCTTCCTCTATATTGGATGTTTCTCTAAGGAGAAGAGAGACCCCTGGTGGTAAGGAATAACAGATGTGCGTTCTTCACTTTCTCAGAGTACTTGTGCGAGGGTATTTCTACCGTACTGTCCCTAAGTGTTCTAGTCTGACGTTGCATTTTACTTGCTCGCTCGCTCGCTCGCTCTCTCAAAGCGTTCAGTTTCTGAAGTTAAGAGACTGCGTGCATGAAGGCTTAAATTTGTTCAAGGATAGAGGACAAGCCTTTACTAATGTTGAATCACAAGCTCACTGCTTTTCTTCCTAATTCTTTGCCTTACTGGAAAGTTCATTAATGCTCTATAAAGGAAAGAGACTAACAGATAGAACAATGGCATGCACCCAGCAACCTAGGAGGGCTCCAAAAAAGTACAGATAAGCTAAAAAAACCTAACTCAAGAGCGCTCCCCAACATGTGGGAATGTGTGTTCCCTGGGGACAACTAGCAGCAGCACATATGTGCTCTGGCATGCAACAAGTTGCCCCAGGCGGGATAGGGCAGGTTGGCCCCAGCAGTCTTACCTGGGGCTCTGGGGGCTCCAGCAGCAGCTATCCGGGTGCACAGAGCCTGGCCAGCAGCTGGAGCGTGGTTCTGGCCAGCCAGGCTCACATGCTTGTGCCACCCAAACACAACATCCTCGTGTGCCACCCTGATTTTTTTTTGGTGCAGGTTTTTTTGACACAAATTAGCAGCATGGAGAATGCTTGCATATGCAGCGTGTGCGGTTTGTGACACTGCAGACAGGTCTGCAAACCCACGTGCACATTCATCTGGACGCACCTCAAGAGGCACAAGCTTTACATACAAGAGGAAAAAGTTATTTTTAGGTAAACATGAGGTAAAATCAAAAGCATCTAAGCCTTATTTTCAAAAGAGGCTAATAGGCAGGGATCCTGGTGTCCTCTGATTTAAAAAACAATCCCCAATTTTCAGATTTAAAAGAAGTAATCCAAAATCCACATTTTCCCAGAAATAAAATGGAACACCATTATATTATATATAATATAGTGGTGTTTCATTTTAATAATGGAAAAATTTGGGGGTACTTTTTGACTTTGAAAATTGGGGAAGTTTTCTTTTACCAGAGAGAACCAGGATCCCTGCTCATTAGCTTAAATGTCATTGAGAGTCACTGCTGCTTAGGTTTCCAAATGGCTAAAAGTCACTTTGAAAATGATACTTAGATTCTTAAATCACTGAGGTGATTATCAAAATTGTACACTGAGAACTTTCCCCTTAGAAAACATCAGCAGTGTAGGGGAAAATCGGGCAACATGTTGTTTTTGTCTTTTTAAGTCAATCTGACCCAAAATGTGAGGTGTTAAGAGTGTACAGCCCAGTACGTGGGAAATTAACTTTTCTGTGCTTGAGGAGTTAATTATTTTGCTTGTATGGCAGAACTACCTGGGTTTTTTTCCAGAAGGCCATCAAAATGCATTTTTTAGTTAACTGCTATGGAAGCTTGTAAGGAAAATATGCCTTTGATGTCCAAGCAAGCCACTTTCAAATCATCATCTTGTTCCAGGGAGAAAGAATATTAAGGGAAAACAGCAATTAGGAAATGGAGGCCCAGCCCCTCTGTTGTGGTCAGTCTTTGTAGGTATATGGACTTCAGTGGCATTGCACTGATTTACTTAAGCTGAGAACATATTCCCAAAGATTATGAAAGAAAACCTTCAAAAGTCAGCATCTGTTTTTACTAAATGGTAATCATAAACCTGAAGGACCTATAAAAATTGGTTTCTTCAGAAAAGGATATAAAGGGAAAGACAATAACTTGGAACACAGACTGGGAAAACAAGATTTCCATGGTCTGGTACTGTGGAGGTGATGTGGCTGTGATGGGCCAGGAATGGTCCATGAAATAGGAGAGACAAGAATTGTGAGTGTTGGGCTTTATTGCCTATGGATTGACGTAGGCAAGCTTTCAGTACCATATTCTTCCTCAGGCCTCTCGGAAAGCAGCAGACGCAGAATATTTTTCTCAAGGTGTGGGCCTTTTCAAGCATCGGCTGTAGTTGTTTGATCCTTCGTGTAGGTCTCAGTGTGGAACAGTAGGTAACAACCTAGAATATGTGGTCGGTGGGTTTTATTTTTTCTTGTAGTAGGCTGCTGTGGGGCATCTGTTTGGCTCTCTCAGAGATGCAACCTATTTCTCTGCTGGATTGTCCTTGCCGGGTAAAGACTGTTTTCAGTTTGGCGGGATGGGTGTCAAGAGTATTCTCAGAGCAGACGTGGTGGTATCTTAGGGCTTGACAATCACTGCTTGTGGGGTATGTTTGGGATGATCGCTGGTTTTGTGGACATATGTTTGGTGGTCTGTGGGTTTTCTATATATAGGGGTTTGTAGTGTACCCTCCCAGATATAGAGCATGGTATCTAGAAAGCTGATGCTAGTGTATTCCAGAGAGAATTTGATTAAAGGGTGGTAGTTGCTAAACCTCCACTGGAAGTCACGAAGACAGTCCAGGTGTTCAGTTCAGATAATTAAAATACGAAGAGGCTGACATATTGAGGAACCATCCTTGTGCTCATAGTTTGGAGGAAGTGTTGGTTGTTGTGGGTGAGCATGAAATGGAGCATTTGTGCAATATGTTGTGGCTGCAAATCTGAGTGTAATCTTTTTTCCTGGAGGTATTTCAGGCAGGCAGCTGTGCCTTCATGGTAGGGGATATTAGTGTACCGGCTGATGATAAGTGGTCCACTGACAAGTTTGTATTTGAAGTCTTATGGTCAAGTGCTGACAGAGGTCATTAGAATAATGAAGCAGTTAGAAGAAACTGGATTGTTCACTCTGATGAAACAATGAAATATCAGGATTCAGAAAGCTAGGAGTCTGAAGGACCTTTTTTATTCAAGGTGTAACACTGAACAAATGATCACAGAAGAAACAGCAGATTGCCTTTCAAGGTAGGGACTCTATAATCTTCAATATCTTATATATAGAGGGGCAGAGTGTCACGCCATATGAACAAATAAAAACTCAATTACTAATATTCTGCCCCTCTTAATTGCCATGTGCCTTTTCCATGAGAGCTGAGGGGGGGGAAGAACCCTAAATCTGACTATGCCCCAAGTACAGGGGAAGCATGGATGCAATTTTCCATGGAGATTTTGAACGCAGTCCCATTTCTGCCGCCGCCTTCTTTCCCAGCACAGCTGACAGTGTGTGCATTCTACTTTGTGCATAACCAATAATTTCCTCTTTATAATGATTCTTTCTCATGAGTTTAATTGCATCAAAACTTAATCAAGTGTATTCAAGCAGTCATTAAATTGCTTAGGGAAGGATGGTGTTGGATTGAACCCTCTTAGAAAAGGAACGGTTTCCCAAGTTCAAGTTGTGTGCTCTGACACCTGACTTATTTTTGTGGCCTTGAGTCAGGCTCCTAGCCTCAACTTCTTCACTGTAAAATGTGATTAATGATACACCCCCATAAAGGGCTATTTTATTAAAAAATAATAGATGAGGAATTTAGAGGGTAGGGACTGTCCTTTTATTACTTGTTTGTGCAGTTCCTAGCACAGTGGAGTAATAAACCACAGTAATACAAATGATGCTTATAAAATCCTTTGACTATGGAAGATCCAGAATATTCCTGGTAACAACACTATGCTAGCTCAGTCGCTCTTGTGTTAGTGAACTGTGATGTCATAAGGGTGAATATACACTTTTTTTCTGAATAAGTTCTTCATATTTAATGTTCTTTATGTTTTAAACTCAGATTTAAACAAAAATGTCAAAACCAATCTTGCTGGAGTGCATGAGAATAAATATCTATTTGAAAACTGCTTAAAATGTGTATTATTTACTCAGTGGACCAGAACATTGCCAGGCCGATGGTCTGTCAGGTAAATACACATTCAGACAGTTTTTAAAATGTATATCATTTACTTGATAGACCATAGCACGTTCTAGAGAGAGGAATTATGGCCTATTGTGTAAATAGGTATTTGGACAATTTAAAAAATGTATCCTATTTACCTCCATGCACTTGACGAAAATTCTTCTGGTAAGTCATTATTGTGCATTCATTGACGTTGCTTTTCAGTGCCAATAGCTTCTCTGTGTTCAATGACTTTACATATAAAGAAAGGGAAAGCAAAATGATGTCTTAAATCCTGGTCCTTGCAAAGATGCTATTTATTTAAAGGGGCCTTTTCTGAGCCTGCAGCCATGACCAGAGGTGCAACTAACTGTTTCAGCATCTTGGACACCGGGATGAGGGGGAGCTCCAAGGAAGTCTTACCTTACCCAGAGATCCCAGCTGCTGCTGACTGCAGCAGCTGACTTGGGAGGGGCCCTGGGGTGCTGCCACTTCCCCCACACAGCAGTTTCAGCAACCCCTGACTTCAGTCAGGTGTCAAGTCTATTTTCGTGAGCTCTGCAGTTTCAGCAAGAGTTGCACAACCGGGCCCAAATGCTTCTTTGCTGTCAACTGCAAGCAACGGTTTCTAGGAGGTAACAGAAATCAAGACATCAGCCTTCTCAGAAATGGCCAAAACAGCTGCTTCTAGACAAACCTGCTGCATTTAAAATTAGTAGCCTGTTAGTTGTAACAGTACGTCAGCTTTCTAAGTCAGTGGTTCTCAAGCTCATTAGATTCAAGGCACCCCTCAGAAAATACCAGCTCTGTTTCCACTGGTTTTTTTATTATAGAAAAATAATAGAGCCGTTCTTCTGGTGCAAAGAACAGAAAGACCACAACAGGGCAGAATGTTTTTAGCACCATGGATTCCTACTTGAAATACTTGGATTTATCTTGTGAATCACCTGTAGGTGTTTGCATCCCTTAAAACGGGGACGGGCAAAATGCGGCCTGTCCTTGGCCAGTCCTGTGCCCAAAATAATTGCCCGCCCCTGCCCTGCCTTAAAAGGATTGTTGCTGTGACACCCTGGTTGAGAATCACTGTGTGAAGTACTCCTCATCATAGAAACTAATATTTGCTCTAAATGTACTTAAATGTGTGTATGTGTGTGTTTGCGTATATAATATTATACACATGCATATATGCAGAGAAGGAGAAATCATTAATACATTACTGAATGGAAGTCTTATGCAAAATACATTTCTAGAAACAGAGGAAGGTATTGCTAGGGATGGACGATTACCTCTATGTACTGATTCCTCTTAGCATAGTATAATAATGAGATATCTCTGTAAAACCTTATCATTCTTACACGCTTCTTTCAAAATATGACTGAATAAAGGCTTGAAAATAATAATTTAGTCTTCATCAAAATGGTTCAAGTGGGAAAACTCCATTTGAAGTGGTCTGGTCTATCTCACCTACAGAGTTGATTTGAAGGAGAAAAATAGGGAAAAAACAGGACAAGCTCAGAGCTCAAAGCGCACAAATGAAGCAGGACAAGATTTTGCTCTTAAGACGTGTGGCTCCTGCTGACTATAATAGCAAGTCAATCAAAATTAAGTCCATGAAATATGCCCACCTGAGAATTCAGCCCTAAGCAAGTTTTTCTTTATTTAGATTTAGATAATAAAAAGAAGAAATATATTAGCTTATGCAAAAAGCTCTTGATATCTTAAGAATTAATTAGATTCCCAGTCATAATAAGAGCAACTTGGCAACAAAAAAATAATCAAATACAAATAATGAATTAAGGCAGCCAGGCAATAAATCAAAGCAGCAAAATCAATCACTTAAGTCACTCAGGAACGTACTTTCAGTCTTCCTTCAAAAACCTGGAACATCATCAAGTTCAGGCTATTTCCCCAACAAGAATATTAAATTATTAGAAGCCGCACAATTTTAAGAATCGTAGGTAAGAAAGCAACTGCTTTATAATTTGAAATGATCTATTCATTCTTTTAAATACCAATTTACACAGTGGCCTTGTCTAACCAAGTGGGAAGTCAATTGTATCCATTAAGACATTAAAGATCATAAATAAAAAGTAGCCATTAATTGTGCAGCTTAATTTAAGAGGCTGAGGCTTAGTTTGTCACATTCTTCTGGCAGTCTATCAGATTCAGCTCCATTACAGACATCTTGTGTTTCAATTGATGTTGGTATTGAAATCTAAAGGCGTTCAGTGCAACCGTCCTGTGCTCTGATAAAGGAGCTCAAACATATAGATGGCTTCTAGGATTCTATCATTCATATAGTGTGAATTACAAATGTTAGAAATGTCAGTTTAATGAGTCATGTAAGCAGCCTCAATGTTCTAAGTCACTGGTCCAATTAATGTTTTTAAGTGTGCTTAAAATGAATAAGAAGACTGATCTGGAGCAATACAATGGTTTCCTCCTGCATGCTCTTCTACTTCTGTTTTATAAGTCAAGCCTAATAATGCTTTGAAAATAGCTATCAAAAGTAAATTATTAACTGCTAAAAATTCAAAGCAGCCTGATAGCCCATACCAGTTTTCCAGCCTCTAAATGCGGAATGCAATGATTCAGGCACACAAGAGGAAAAAAAACCCCAAACAAACTGTGCGTGCAGACTTCAGCTATTTAATTGGATAAACTATTGTTTCTAATATTTTCCTTATCCCTGTTACTAGTTGTAATAATAAGCTCAGCAGAAATGAGCTGAACATTTGCAATTACTAGAAAGGGAATGAAGGTTTCAATTTGATTTGCTTGACTGTGTTTACTCTTTGTATTTCATTCAGCATGGTCTAGGAGAGTCATTTTGTTTCCAGCCAATTTCATTTTTGTTAACGTTATAGAACAATATTGCTGTCTGGGTTCACACTCTTGCAGGGGGAATGTTCATCTGTTTTTGCAGGCAGGCATTCATTTATTTTTATGTAATTTTTTTTAACTATGTAAACTAACCTGGATTTCCTCAGCCAATGCATTTGTATTTACTCAGACTGCTATTTCCAGTGTTTCTTCTAACCAGCAGTTTTGTTGGAGTTACTGGTGCTGTTGCAGCTATCTGTGGCAAATGCCAGGAAGGACTCTACAAGCACGGTTTGCACTAAAATGTCCTCATTTTCTGTCCTCTAAGCAAAAGGACTGAGACTGACAGCCCCTCACATGGGGCATAAAGGAAGGATATAAAGACTTTCAGCATATCCCTTTGATTCCTGCCCCTGTTATAAGAGGCAGCCATATCCTGGCCTATAATAAGAGGATGCATTAAAAAACACAGAAGCAAAATGAGTACCCTTCCTGGTCGCACAAGTTATGGGGAGAAAATGTGGAAATATAACATAGATGCCTAAGTAGCTGAAATGCTAATAGGGGGACTTCTTACCATTTAAACGCAAGTGGGAAAGCAGCGTCTGCTAGAAAGAGTAATGGAACATGGACCCATTGACTTTAATGAGAATGTAACTGAGTCGGTTACTCGATTCTAAATGTAACTGGCTTTACGTTACCTGGTAACCGCCTAACACAATTATAATTTAAACAATCCAAAACTTAAACAGCAGAGAAAGACCTAACTAGTCGAAATGTGGGGAGTTTGGAGATGTGGGCTTAGATTTGGACCCACTTTTCCTGTTAAGGAATGGCATTTGTTTGCATGCAAAAGGTTTTGCAAGTTTAAATTGAAGTTAGAAGCAAAAGTTTGCCTTTTAGAGTAGTGGTCTCAACCTTTTTAGACTCACGGCACTGCTCAGAATATGCCAGCAGTTAGCTTTCACTCCTTTTAATGAGCATGGAAAAATGACAGAGCTATTCTTCCGTTGCAAAGAATTCCGAGCACAGCAGGTCAAAATGTTTTTGACACTGTGGATTCCTCTGTGCAACTTCTGTGGTTAGTCTTGCGAATTATGTAGGTGTTTACACACCTAAAAGGGATAATATTACATGATACCCTCAAAAACATCTTATGGACAAGAGAGCCCCAGTTGCGAATCACTGCTTCAGAATACATATCAAACCCAGCACTAATGGCCTCCTGCCAGCAGCTTCGAACAAGCCCTTCTGGCTGGAATACCAAGCTCTGCTGTGGAGCACAGTGGATCCCACTGGAAAAGGCTTCAGTTTCCTCATGTTAGAGAAAGTTCAAAGTAAAGAGCAAGCCAGAGGGAGAACATTAACAGTTAGAAGGGGAAGGAAACTGCACAGTACAAAAAACAAGTAAACCTCACAACTAATGCGTGGCCTGTTTATGCCACCTACTGGATTGAAGTATATTTTCAATAGGTTTGGTTGTTAACACTACAGTCATGTGCTCCAAACCTACAGATACGTACCCAAGCATACATACATAAGCAAACTACTTGGGTGATTACCCCCATTGAATTTAACGTGATTACTCACATGAGTACAAGACCATAGGTGCTGAAATGCTCGCAGGATTAGAGACATGACCAGCAGTATATTACTTCTGCTAATTTGTCTGGCTACAGCCAGGACATAGAGGGCCTTACACACAGGAAGTAGAACCTGGGCTCCTTAGAGGTCTAATGAATTCCAGCAAAGCAGCAGAGGCTAGTAGCACGTCAAAATGAATCTGCTGAACTAATGCGCAATACCGAGCTGAGTGCTTTCCCACAATACTTAAAAGATTGGACTTGGGAGTTTAACAACATAAGAAGGAAAGGTAAGGTGCCCCATAAGTCTGCCTCTTACTGTTTTTCTCTGTATGTAATATCTAATGACAATGAATTGAGTATTGTGTGCATATTGTTAGCTGAATTACAGCATGTCAGCACTCTCCGGGTTTGGGAGCAGTGATAGCAATGCAATGTGGCTGGTGTCGTGCTTAACCAACGTACATTGGCTCCTGGAGAATGCAGTCCTTTTTTTTGTAAAATATATGAGGTTATATATGTCTACACTCTGAATATCACACCACAAAGAAAACCTTAAACCATTATAAAAACTGCACCCGTGCAGCCCATGCATGTGTACAAAGGCCTGCTGGCCACCCAAACCCATTACATTATCTGCCTTGCACACTACACACACACACACACACACACAGGAGGACCCGCTGCTGCTGTCGCTGTCCTCAGTTCCATTTGTCTCTTCCTCTTCCTCACTGCCACCACCCCCTTCCCCACTGGGGGGAAGTTGGAAGATCCTGTCCCACATGTCTTTGTGCCAGGTGGCTTTGGCCGCATCCTCTCCATCCTCCATTACCGATTTCTGGTCGTAGGTCTGATGTTCACACAGCACCGTTTTCACACAGCCTATTACCTCTACATCTCTGTGCTTGTACACAGGAAAAATTGGCTTGTACAATCGGCTGTCGCAGAATTGGCCGTGGGGTTCCCCCAGGCAGTGAGATCAGATCCCGCTGCTTGGCAGGACTCATCGCAGGGCAGTGCCCCCCCCCGATTAAGGCGGCACCAGTCACCCATGATCTTGGATCCAGTAAATCTGTATATTTCCTTTGATTTCATTGAGAATTGGATCAAGATCCTAGCACAACAGTCAGTCACTCTAAAAAATGTGTGAAGTTTGCAGATTTTGTTCTGCATTGGGAGCTTGATCCAATATCACTTGAAGGCAGTGGATTATTTCTGATGATTTCAATGGGAGTTGGATCAGACTTCAAAACAGAAAGCAGAAACAGCTTACTCTGTATTAATTTACTTCAGATGCAGACTGTCATATCCATCATTCATTGAATTGATACGTTTTATTTCTGCTCCATGTGAATGGTGTGCTTGTCTTTCTCTTGATCGTTCCAGGACACATTGACATAAGAAATATTGAACCATTAAAGTGAGGTTCAATCTTTTATTCACATCAAGTCACATAACGCTGAGTTTTTCTTTTGCTTTTCTTTGTTTGGCACTTCAGTTGGTGATTATCATAACGGATTT
>JAGPOW010003395.1:13066735-13091341 GCA_030014935.1 Caiman crocodilus
AGGTGTAATACAGGCAGACCTCCACAAATATAACATCCTATAAACCTAGTTAGATTCTCTAAAGCCCTGACCTGTTATAGCCACTATACCTTATATAGGCCTGATACCTTTTATATCACTTCTGACCTTAAGACTGGTTCTGACTCTAAGAATATATTTCAAAAGGTACAATGCAAAAAACCAAGGAAGATCTGTGGGAAAAGGCAGCCAGTTGCAGTAGACCAGAAATGAATGGCTGGCTGAAAGAACTAGGCTTTAAGGGGACATTTCAAGGCAGAGATAAAGGATGGAGAATAGCTTACATATAATTTTAGACTGAAATACATTTAACTATCTATTGTTTATTCTGTGTACATTCTTTTATATACTATATATAGGCATTTTATAGCTTATAAGCCACAGAGAGCTTGCTGTATTTTACTCTGAAATGGGGACACAAAAGTTAAGGTATCAAAACAAGGTGGCCCTTGAGCAATGAGGTGAGCAAAGAGACCCTTCAGAGCAGACCTGGTGGACTGCCTTCGATTTGAAAGCTTGTCTACCTCTATCCCAACTATACAGCTGACCCCATTAAAGGTATCGCCCTAAGAAATCCTTGCCTCAGCCATTACAAAGGTGTTCATGTGCTGAAAGATTGCTGTGTAAAGAAGAGAGAGGCTCTTTATGCAGTCTCTCTGATAGTACTGCTCAACCACGTCAAGCAAGACTGAGCTCTTACGCCATTTTACTATTGCCAGCCCTGCAGGACCAGCATCTCTCAGAAGGCTAGACCTTCCCTCTTGCGTGCATCAGCAATATAACTGCAGTGTCTTTACTACTGAGGCAGGAGAGGGAGAGGAAAAAATTGCTTCCCCAATGCCAGGTTGAGCGTGCTGGCACTGGGGCTCGTGTTTATCATGGACTTTGGCAAGGGGATCAGATTGAATGGGGTGTCCCCGCCACCAGCAGTGCAGACCCCCGCTCGTGGTTGTGCCGCCCTTGGAGGTTTTTAAGACTACAAAGCCCTGGCTGGCATGATCCAGTTGGGGCCCGTCCTGCTTTGACCAGGGGAGCTGGACTATTTGATGACCTCCTGAGGTCCTTTCCAACCCTCACTTGCTGCCTGGCCCTTCAGGGAGCAGAGGCACTGCTCTGCCCTGAGGGTGGAGGCACCTAAGGGCCCCTTGCTGCCAAGCAGCCTCCAAGCTGCCCGTCCACCCCTGGGCCAGAGGCCGGCTGGGCTGGGCTGGGCTGGGCGGGAAGGGCGAGGGCGGGGCCGGGGGCGGGGCCAGCCGCCCGGGGAAGGTTCCACCGAGTCCCCAGCGTTCCATCGAGCGGCGGGCACGTTCCAAGGCCCGGGGCAGGCGAGCGAAGCGGGCGGCGGGGGGGCGCTGGTCGCGGCGGGACTCGGCTAGTAGCTGCCCCTGGAGCGGGACTCGAGCCTCCCCAGCCAAACCCACACCTGTCTCCCCACCTCCCCTCGCCCCCGGCACCGAGCCGAGACGATGCCCAATGAGTCCTCGTTCAGCAAGCCCTCGGCTCCCTCGGAGCACCATGGCCAGGGGGGTAAGATGGGCAGCTTCGGCAAGGCAGCCGCTCTGATGGCCGCTGCCGGGGCTGGAGGGGGCTCCACGGGCTTGGCTCAAGCTGCCGCCGCCTCGGGGAAGAAATCCCCCCGGCTGCCCAAGTGCGCCCGCTGCAGGAACCACGGCTACTCCTCGCCCCTGAAGGGGCACAAGCGGTTCTGCATGTGGAGGGACTGCCAGTGCAAAAAGTGCAGCCTGATCGCTGAGAGGCAGCGGGTGATGGCAGCCCAGGTGAGCCGGTGAAGGAGCTGGGGGGAGGAGCGGAGCGCGGGGAGACCCCGGCTGCAGGGTCCCGCTGTCCCAGCCCTCTTGCAGGGCTCCTGCCACGTGCCTCGCAGCCCCTGCCCTGCCCGGCCCTCGATCCTGCTGGACAGCAGCAGGCACTGGGGCGAGAAGCTCTGGGAGTCGCTTGCCAGCCCCCTTCCCCAGTGCCCCCTGCTGCACCCAGCGAGCCAGCCGCCGGCCACGTGGCGCCGCGCGGCAGGCCGTGCCGTGCCGAGCCGAGCCGGGCCGGGCCACGGGCGCTGGGCCCTGGGGGTAAGGAGGGCGGTAGGGAGAGGATCGGGCGCTCCTGTGCGGGTGTTAAACACGTGCTTGCTTTTTCCTCCCCTCTGTTTAATCCACGTGCTCTGAGTCTACAAAGGCAGGCGTGAAAGCTCGGTGCTGAAGAGCAGGATCTGGAGCAGCTTGGAGTCTAAACGCCCCGGTAATGAGAGAGGCCAAAAGAGCTGCTATTTACCGGGTCAGCCCACAGGCCTCTCTTTCCCAGCCCTGTGCCACACAGGGGCTGCTGAAAGGGAGAGCGAGCTGGGTCCCATCTGGGTTTTCTCCCCACTGTTCCTCTCTCACTTGCAGCCTCCTTCTAGGTCTAGGAAAGTCTGATTCAGGGGCTGTGCCCTTCTCTCCCTGGCTCAATAGCTACCTTTTTTTGCCATTTCCAGTTGGTCTAATAAAAGGTATCATTTTGGAACCAAGAGTTCTAGTTCTTTGTGTGTCTGTGGGGAAGAGAAATTCCTTTTGTTGGTTTTAAACTTCCTCCTTATTCATTTCATTTGGTGACCCCTAGTTCTTCTGAAACAGTGCCCCTTGGCTGTATTTTAGAATTGGTCAAAGTGCTCAAGCAGAGGCTGGCTAAGTGAAAATATAGTTTAAAAGCAGGCTTCTGATACAATAGGATAGCAGAAGAAAGAGTTTATTTAGTAGAATAGATACTATATTAAATACGTTAAGATGCACAAAGTTTATTTAATTACCTTTTGCAAGCAAACATTTATTTTCAGAAGTGCTGGTGAATATTGATTTAACTGAATGGAAACATTGAACCAAAATGTTTATCTCAGTCTTTGTACAAGTAAGGCTTTGCTGTGTGGTAGATGTTCTCAAGCTTGGCTCTAGGATATGGCCAAATATGATACTTCTGTAAATCTTTCTCCAGTTCCCTTTCTTTTTTTTTTTTTTTACATTTACTTTAACATACATTTTGCTTAATGCTTGAATTAATATAATGAATGAAAGAGCAACGCACATACTCCCCAGTGACAAAATAACGGCTTGAATGTGAAAATTGAATGCATTTAAATGTCTGAAAGACAGTGTACAAGGGGGAAACCATATTTTTTGTATACAAAGCTAGATTCTGCCTCTGTCCGAAAAAGTCATTGTCATTAGAGGGAGCTTCTTGTCTTGGGTGAATAAATGAAAGCGACGTTATGAGGAGTCCGCAGTAAAAAATAAAGATGTGGTTTTTAATAAAAACATATAAAGAAATCTCTTGTATGTCTGTATGTATGTAACAACAGCAGTATTCAGGAGTGGTTTTAATAAACTGTCACATTTTGGATTATCTGTAAATGCACTTCTGTTGTGAAAATGAGCACTAATAAAATATTTATACTTTTACAAATTCTGTGAGGACATTCAAAATACAAGATTTCCTATTTATGTTTTTAATTGCACATTTTCTGTTCCCCAGGTACACCACATAGCTGAGTTTAAAAAACATCTTCATCTAAAAGCAGTTAGTTGCATATTTTACAGACAACTGTTCAGGTTTATTAAAGTAGTTAGGGGCTGAACTGGGGACAGCTTTGAGCTGCAGGCTTGCCATTTGTTGCTGTTTATTTCTGTTAGATGCTTTTAGGCAAATTGTAGCTCATTTCCAAGAGTAAAAATACTTTAGTACTGTTCTAAAGTGTGGTTTCCTTGAATTACATAAAAAGGTCCTGTGACTGAGTTAAAAAATGCTCTGGAGTCGTGGGGGTTTAAATCCAAAAAGGGAACTATTAACAGCCAATAAACCAAGTTAGGATCAAACCTGCATAAATGTAACTTTACCCATTTCAGTAGCCCCTCGAGGTTGCAGTTTTATATGCATGCTTGCTTAGACACATAGGTCTAATGCTGGCTACTGCGGGCATGTCTGCATGAGTATTTACTTGTGCCTAAACTTGATGTGCCTTTGCTTAAGGCGCGTTAAGGTGATTTAGGTGTGCATCTGTACATGGAAGTATTAAGGTGCATTAAATTTAGATGCAAATAGCTAAGTTGCATTAGCACGTGCAGATTCTCTAATACACATTAACACGGTGTCTGTTCATTGACACGCTGCGTTAATGCTCATTAGTGCATCTGCATGTGTGCTAATGCAGTGTAGCTGTTTGATACCTGCTTTATGCAGGTTTCAAATTTAGGCTCACATAGCCTTAAATTGCCATTTTAAAGGTGCATGAAGGGCATGCACACACAGAAATGCGTCCTTAATGTGCCTTCAAATAACAATTTTAGACTAAACCCACTTAAAAGAGGCACATTTAGATGTGCCCAGTCACTACTGAGGATAAGCCTGTGATTGTAAAGATTGTATGTATATATAAAGTTTTGCATGTAGTTTAATCTTGCCATGCATACTGGTGCAAGTAATCATTTCTTACTTGTATAAATTAATTGAACTCATTAGGACTGCATCTGTGAAAAAAGTTACAGAATCTGAACACCCAGACCAAACTCTGCAAGTGTTGCGTACTCAGCATTTCCACAGCCTGCAGCAACTGATCTGGTTTCAAAAACCTGGTTACAGGTTTCAAAAACCGTGCAGTCCTGGGAGCAAATCCTTCTCCATTTCCCATTTTTTTGGATTTTGCAACTTGGTTAACCAGTGCAACCACTGATTTCAATGGGAGTTTTGCCCGAGCGATATTTAAATGAGTCCTATATCTGGAAGGGCTTAGAAGCCCACAGTATAAATTAATTCTTTTTTTTCTTCTCTCTGGTGTGGACAGCATGGCGTAATCCACACAGGTCCTCTTTTGACACCCTGCAGAAAAGAACTTTTTGAGAGTCAGTGTTCCCTGTAAAAAGTATCGAAGTCTGTACAGATTGTTCTCATAATGTTGCCCCTTTCCCACAATGTAAGCAGCTCCTCTGTGCCTCTGGATTTAACTGTGGCTAATTTGGGGGTTTTGCTTTTACCGCCTAGAGCTTGCAGTGGGTCTTTGAATGCTGCCCTACCTCATGTCAAGTTAAATGTTATGTATGGAGGAGTTAAGGTGTTTAAAATCTTTACTTATTCTTTTCAGTACAGTTTTTCAATAATCCATTTGAAGCTGGTAGCATTTTAGAAGTCATTAAGCTGGTAGGTAGCTTACCATTAGATTTGGCAAATGAAATTCCAAGAAGCTGTATTTGGAATACTTTTATGACAGGAGCTGTTTGTTATTAAATATTTTTGTAATGATTCTGTTACAAAGGTACAAAATGTAAAGAAAAACAGTTCTGTTGAATGTAGTAAAAGGGCAAATTATAGAAAGATGATACCATACCTTTCTATAGATAGCTTAAATTGTTCCTGAATTATTATCTTGTAATCTCTCTTGTGAGTTGCAAAATTCAAGTGTAAAGGTGGACAAAATAGTCCATTCAGTGACAGTGCCCAGTGAATGGGACTCTAAAGTCTACAGCTTTGTCTCTACTAACCGAGTCATTTGGTGACAGTAGGGGCTAGCAGTGGGTGTAGTTGAGCAGTCTGTCGCTATAGGAATGCTGGGCTGCAGTGTTTCAGGAAGCATGTTTACCGTCCTGCTGCTGATTTGGTGCTGAACATGGTTATTGCATTCACACTTAAAAACACAGCCCTTTCCCTGCCTCCCCCAAAATAAGAAAAAGCCTTCCATGTCAACACTGGTTTAGCAGCACCGGTTACTGACCCTTGCTGTTTCACATGCAGTTACTTTGTCAGCAATAGGTCATTTTTCTCATGTAGATGAAGCAGTTGAGTTTCCAAGTTCAGTATCTGCTGGTGAGTGTGTTCAGATAGGGTGGCTCCTTCTGGAGTGATCAGAGAAGTTTTTAAGTTGCAGAACCCACTGGAGCAACTGCTGGAGACCAGGGTCATGATTGGGGAGCATGCAACATACGCCCTGTCCACATGAAATCCCATGGAAAGGTGGCTCCTTTGCTGTTGTTGCCTTAAGAGCTATTTTGCTTTACTCCTTTGTGCTATGAAAACTTAGTCCTAGATACTTCAAGGGAGTGGGAGTGCACCACTGCTCTGGGCAAGGACCCTTGGAATATGATGACTATGATCCATTTCACAAGGCCAAGAGATGTAAAGGAAACAGAGAGATGCCTCCAATTGATGCTCTTCTTGGCTTTGTCTAAGGATGAATGTCAGATGAAGAGAGTCTGACTTCGATTGCAATATAAGAGAATGAAGTTACAATTTTAGCCACAGTATTTAATTTCTATGTCTCTTCTGGCAGCAGATAGAGGGTAATAGCATATATATACCAATACTGCTTTTGATAGAGAAATGTAGCAGATGTATACAGCATACAACAGGCAAAGTTCACAGGAGTGTTTGCCATTGTCTCTTCAAATTAAGCCACTGAATGGGAGAGAGTAAAGACAGCCCTCTCGTACCACAGGGCTCAGTCCCAAATGCCGTCTCCAAGCTCTGAATATAAAGGATTCTTCTGGTCAGCTCTTTTAAATAGGGAGAAGGGAGTGCAGTCTTTTACTGGGGAAATCCATATCTGAAAACTAGCTCACGCAGTAATACCATTTATCAAACTAAGCACATTGTGGTTGTTATTGTTGTTATTTATTAGATATTGAGGTGTGCAATCAGTAAGAAAGGAGGCAGAGTGTCTGATCTCCATCTATGTATGGTAGACTTTGCCAGAATTATGTCAGACAAGCAGTCTGGGCAGTTACAGCTAAGAGTTTAGGGTGGGCTATGTCTGCTGTTTTACACAGTTTAACAAAGGATCTTACCCGGGGCATTAGGAGTCATAGCCTTCCGTTGTTATCACTCATGCATTCAGACACATTGGTAGATGCTGTGAAGATGCTTTCTGTATATTAGTTCATTTCATATGAAGTATGCAATAATTATGCCTAAACTAGTTTGTCTCAAACTTGCTAGATGTCAAGTCCTTCCAGAACTTAAACCCATTACATAATTACAGAAAAGCATCTTTCCTTTGATGTTACGTGTGTGCTGTGAATCAGACCAGTGCCCCTTAATTAAAGCTGTGGGGCTTGCATGGTTATAAATAAAAGCAGATTTTGACTCTCATACATGTATACTCTCTCTGTCTCTCTGTTGGGCTTCCAAAATGTTGCATCTACCAGTTAGCTCTTGACAATAACACCCATGAGCTGCTTAACCTTGAGGAGAGATTGTACCCCTCAGTTCATATTATCAGGTTATCTGTTTCCTTATATTTGTTGTTGTTATACTTGTTCTCAAACTAGTGAGCACATGTGCAATATTTGCTGTTCTTCCCAGGTGGCTTTAAGGAGGCAGCAGGCTCAAGAAGAGGAACTAGGGATCAGCCACCCAATCCCTCTGCCCAGTGCCACCGAGCTCTTTGTTAAGAAGGAAAACAGTGGTGGAAGCTCCTGTTTGCTGTTGGAAAGTAGCAGCCCAACTCACTCAACAAGCACAGTGACTACAGTGTCCACCTCGCCATCAGGTAAGGAGTTCAGGGAAGAGGGCAGCGTGAGTCTCTGGTATTGGTCCCCTGGGGAGGGCTGACTGCAAAACAGTATTTAGTTGTTGCTGGCAGATGCGGTGATTGGGTGGCTATATGTTTCCTTTCCAGACAGAACATAACTAATAGAGAGGTGGTCAGCAGGAAGGAGGGAAGCCCGTCCACAATTTTTCATATTTCCCCCCTTTTGCAAACAAATTTAAAAACCTCATTATAATTGAACTAGCGGATGAATGTCCAAGGAGCTCTACTCTAATATATATTTACAGATTTAATTATAGCATTTCCAAGCATAACGTGGATTTTTGAATCTCAAGGTCTCATTCAAGACAAATATGGCTGGAAATGGAGAAAGGTTCTTTGGGTGAATCTGATATATTTGATTAGACCAACTTAAAATTTTGGGGAAAAAATTGAAAATGAAGGCTCTGGGCCTGACCCACGGCTGCTGTAAATTGGTATACTTGTGTTAGATGAATTCCTGGGTTTGCCAAACAAAAGTTGCTGTATCCTGTATTGACCACATGATCTCTTTGGGTCCAGTCCCACACAGTGAAAAATAGTAGCTTAATACATTGTATATGTGAAGGGCTCTCTGACAGGTGTTCAGAAAAAAAATGCTTTGTGAAATCAAATAATAGGATTCTGTTGCTTTTACTTTGTCAGGCAGTATTTTGCTGTTGAGTATGAATTACTGTCATCTTGCCTTAAAAAGTTATTTTCATTATTGCAGGTTTAGCTTGTGTAGGGGAAGTAAGGCTAAGGAATAAATTGGTTTTAAAAATCTGTGGCAGAGACTGTACAGGCAGAAGGGGCCAAAACACAGGCATTTAATGCAGTACAAAACCAGAGTTTTCCTTAAGATCAGTTTCATTACATTCAGTTGTACTGAATTTTTTTATCATATTGACAAGTGTTTGTTTGCTGTTTTGTTTTTTTAAACTGATCGTTACAAAAGTATTAATTTAATGCCATCGGTAGTCATCAACTGAATTTTGTGCTGGAAACAAATTAAAATATAAATACTGCTAATTTCAAAAGCAATCTATAAAACTTCTAAAACATTTTTAGAAAATGAGTAATTATGAATGCCTTTAAGCCAGTATTTTAGTAAGTGATGCTTCCTAGCCTCTAGCATTGAAAATACCCTGATCAAACCTTTATAAAGAAGGCTAAGTTTCAACAAAGAGAAAAAGCAGAGGCTATCTTTCTTTGACAAATGAACTCAAAATACTGTACAGAACCAAGATTAAGCCTTTGGCTAAGGTCTTCAAACACGGTTCAAGTCTTGCTTCCAGATTCGCATACAAATAATGCTCTGCTCCTATAAAAAGTGACACTTGATCTTAAGCTTAAGCACAACAAGTGATAATGCTGAGTGAAATCCTGGCCTTTACTGAATCTTTGGGAATTCTGTCATTGACTTCAGTCTGGTCAAGTTTTCATCTTGACTTTTCAGAGTGACAATTCAAGAGGTTAAAGTTATTTTATCTTGATTTTCAAGTGTTGTACCTGCAGCCATCCCATGGAGTTCAGTAAGAGGTTCTGGGACCTCCTGGCCTTTGAAAACAGTTACATATTTAGGTGTCCAAGTGTAGATTCAAACACCTATTTTTAAACTCTTGCTTTGTAAAACAATGTTCCGTGGCTGAGGGAAACTCTCCAGACCTGTAGAAGTTGTATTTGCGTTTTTCTCCCTGGGGATGCAGTTACAGAGATGTGTGGTACCTGTGCATGTATTTCCCTTTTTAAACAGGTACTTACTTTTTAAATAGGTCTTTATTGAGTTTAAAATATGCCAACCTTAGTGTAAGAACTTCAGCTTCTTGTCACAAGAATCAGACCCTTCACAATCTACGGTATTTGGAGGCATTTTGTACTTAGGCTTCTTTGGTTAATCGATATTCTGAACTGTGAGTTTAATGAGTCATAGTCATCTGATTTTTTTTTAATCAATATGGGTGAAATGGATTAGCAATAGCAAAAGTTACCTTTGAAAATAAAGACTAGGATTTCATATTTACTGGGATGAGGGCTTCATGGCTTGAGATAAAGTTGTTGTAATGCTGGTATAAAAAAGTAAGGCAGAACAGCAGCGTGATGCATGGTCTTTAAATACACATTTAGTATATAATAGGGATATAGAGTACGTCACATTTTGATGTTGCCCCTATTCAGCAAGTACTGTCCCTCCCAACTATGGTCTTCCTAAGATACTTTTATAAGAAAGTTTTAAGAGGTGCAAATGTCTCTGAATTAGAAGGGATGGTGTGTAAAGGAGTCATTTGGACTTGTTTGTGGTTGGCGAGATACTTTCATAGAATGATAGGAACTTAGTCCAGCTTGCTGCCCAAGACAGGATCATCCCTATCAAAATCATCACCATCAAGTGGCTGTCTAAGTTGCTCTTAAAAACATCCGAGGATGGATATTCCATCACCTCTCTAGGTAACCTGTGTTAATGCTTAACCAGACTCAGAGTGAGAATATTTTTCCTTATATCCAACCTAAATTTCCCCTGCTGCAATTTAAGACCATCACTCCTTGACCTGTCCTTTGCAACCACAGAGAATAGTCTGTCTCCTCCATATAACCACCCTTCAGGTGGTAACAATCCCATCTCTGTTCTCTGCTCCAGACTAAATGATCCCAGTTCTTTCAGCCTTTCCTCATATTTATCAGCATTTACTCATTTTTATCAGTCATGTTGGACTCTTTCTAATTTGCCCTCATCTTCTTGAAGTGATGGGTCCACAGCTGGACTCACTACTTCAAGTGAGGCCTCACCAATGCTGAATAGAGCAGGAGAATCATTTTCCTTGATTAGCAAGTAGGGCTTCTATTGCTACAGGCCAGTGTGCTGTTGGCTTTTTAGTTTTTTTCCCCAAATCTTCCATTTAAGGGGAAAAAAGAGAGAGGAGTTGGGTCAAAACAGCATCTTCTTCAATATGCCAAAAACTCTGTTGAGGTAGGTGATAAACTCCGTTGTGATAGGTGTTATACAACGCAGAAAGAGGCAGTCCCTGTGCTGAGAAGCTGACACTTGAAGCAGGCAAAGCAGACAAAGAATATGAAGAGAAGCAGAGAAAGGGTAGATCAGTGTCAGTGCTAGGATTAGAATAAGATCTACTGAATCCAGTCCAGTGCTGTCTCTCCTAAATCATGTTGCTTCAGCTTTTGACAGCACAAGCTGTTTATCTGTAGGTGCAGCTCTTGTGAGGATGGCTCTCTTCAGGAGAAGTCAGGGCAGATACAAAGCTTCTCAACCTGCTCCCTGCAGATGAAACAGGCAGCTTTCACTGACACCTTGAAGAACCGTGCGGACTCCTGTGAGAAAATAAAGTTCTCTCTCTGCAGCATTAGTCTATTTTACACAAGAGGTTACCTTGACAATAGCAATTCTGTTCCTTGTGCAAGGTTTTTTTGTCTTCAGTGCTTAATAATTTTTCTTTCAAATTCCACCACATGGCACATAGTTTGCAGCAAGAGAAATAATGTGTGAGGGTGTCACACAAATCATGCAGGGTGCCAGGCAGAGAGTCTTTCCTCACTGTATCCATTTTATTGGCAGGTCAGAAATATTACGACACCTTGAGAGATCAGAAACAATTTTTCAGACTTCTCATGACATGCAGTTCTTTGAAAAGAGGAAGAAAGAAATGTGAAGGCAGAAATGAGCGGCAACTTGCCATTTGCCATTTCAGTCTTCACAATGGCGTTTAATTTCAAAGGAGCTCATTAGCTTTTAGAGTCAGGAAGAGAAGAAACTTTAAAGTTGGGAGGGGAGGCTGCAAACGAACAGCCAGTAGTGGCAGGACCCAGACAGGAGCTTCTGTAAACAGATGTCATAATCCATCTGACTGGGAATTGTGATGCAGAGTAACAGGCCAGGGTTCAACAGCTTTTAAAGCAGCAGTCATTCCTTTATGAAGTGGTTGGAGGGACTTTTGTGACTTAGTTCAAATTACCAGGCAGAGTACAGAGATTAATCTGGGCAGAAATTAGGCTGGTGCAATCATATGCTTTTGTTCCTCATTTTGAGAAACGTTCCTCTCTTAAATCCCAGATACAGTCCACACAGATGTGATGCCCCTACTTGTTTCATAGGGCTGTGTGAAGCTTCAGGTGCTGACTCGATTTGGAGGAGATTCAGCCCAATTCGGCGGCCGAATCTCTAATCCGAATTGAATCGGGAGACCAGTAAAAAAGCTTGAATCAATTCAAAGCTGTCTGAATCGATTCGGAGAGCTTCGAAGATTTGGGCAGTCCCCGCTTGTGGACCCAGACTCTGTGTGGGTAAGTAGCGGGGGGTGGAGGGGAGCTGGAGGTGGGAGGATGGGACCATGGGGGGACCCTCATCCCCTGCCTGCTCCCTCAGCCCCCCGAATGCCCTGTGACCTCTGCCCGCTCTTCCAGCTGCCCCTCCATGTCTACCCCACCTGGTCCCAGGGTCCCAGCTCTTTAAAAAAAAAAAATCTCTGTGCTCACCGGCTCCACTGGGGCTTCTGGGGGCTCGTGGCAGAGCCCCCCACGCAGCACAGGGCAGTGGGGGGCAGGAGGGATCGCCCCCCTGCCTGGCAGCATCCCGTGAGTGCAGGGCTTTTTTTTTTTTAAAGAGCCAGGATGCTGGGGCCAGGTGGGGCAGCCACTGGCAGGGCTGGGAGAGCTGCTAGGGGACAGGGCCTGTGTGATTCGGCCGAAGCAATTTGGGACAGTGATTCAGATCAGTCTCCAAAACTGGCCGAATGCGAACCGGAAGCAAATACCAGCCGCTTCACAGAGGCCTAGTGTTTGGTGGATGGAAGTCATCTACTTTGGAAACAGTTGGGAAATGGAGGTTAGAGCGAGAGTCGTTCACGAGCAAGGATGGGGTCTCCCAGCATTTCCTGTTTCTTACGGGACTCTTATTATCTTCATTTCGGGGCTTTGTCACTGTCATGCCCTGGGTTGGGGCTCCGGCAAGTATAGGTGCAAACTGCACAGTGAGAGGGCCAGGAGAGGAGGTAAAAATGAACGGAGGTTTCTGCTCTTCTCTGTACCTTATACCAAGCTGGACTTTCCCAAAACACACCAAGTCTCATTGTACTTTATCTTGTACCCACTTAGCGGCTCTATTCCTCTTTACAATGCGTTAGTCACTTCCTTTCTGTTAGCTTTGCTTTGAACTTAGCTTATGTGAAGCTTGCCTTGCCTTGTCTCCAAGTAACACTGGGTCTGGTGAGATTGTAGTGTTATGAGCACCTAGTGGGCAGTTTCCAGGTTTGACAGCGCCAAGCCCGTTAGGCCTTCAGTGCTCATCTGGGTGTCACCGAACAACTACTTTTTTTCAGAGCATAGGCTTAAAGAATCCATAGTATCTGGCTGGTACATAGAGGAAAAGATCCAGGTGAAATATAGCACTGGCACTGTTAATGCGCAACTGGACTAAAACTATTAGAGGTTTAGTTCTTTGTGATTTTTTTTTCCTTTTGATACATTTATCCTTATCATGCATGAAGGAAACAAAATGGTGGGACTTCATATTTCACTGCATAGTGGTTCCTTTCATTGAAGGAGTGGTGGGGCTTAATGCCAAAATAGATTAGTGATCATTGAGCTATTGACCAAGTAGCGTTTGAAGGTCTACAAGTAAGATATGTTTTGGAGAATTAGTGTAAAAAAGCTAAATTTAATAATACTTTTATGATTTTTGTTCTGCTACTGAAGTATCTTGTTATTTTAAACTGACATTTTCAAAAAGGTGTATGAATATGTGCTCAGTTGGTGTCCAAATTCCCAAGTCTCTATGGCTTCTTTGAAAATTACACCTTGAGCCTTTCATTTACTTTTTTGGTGTAAACTTTTCAACGTGTCTTTAAGTCAGACTTATTTTTCTAGTGGTCTCCTGCAATCATGAATTAATTTTTGGTTTTTTTGGTTTTTTGGAATTTAGTGTTGCAAACTTGGGACCAGGGTTGCTTAACATTAATAAAGTGAGAAAGGTAGGTGCTGAAATAGGAAGATGTATTGACCTGACCTATTAAAAGAGGACAGAAAAAAGTGGCAGGTTTTTTTTAATTCCATTTTTTCCCCCTAAATTTGAATTTAGAAATTTTCAAATGTCAAAAGTTCAGAGTTAAACATCCTGAAGATTCTGGAGCTCTTGAAGTGAGGGAAAACCCTCATAGCTACGTCAACAGTTTCTAATTTTGAAATTATATCGTTTTGAAATGTATAAACGTTTTAGCCAGCTCTGAGACCAACATCATCAAATGTAAGAATGAAATGTTAACGCTTTTGAAGTTTGTGGCCGAACCCTCAGGGACTTCTCTAGGGCCAGTATTTCCTATCAGGAATTTAACATTGAAGTCCTCAATTCATATGTAGGTTTTTTAATTTTTTGGCCTGACTTCTGTACCTCCTAACTTCACTTGGAAAAGCTTGCATTGGTAGAACCTACATCAGGTAAATAGAAATTCTCTCTCTTAACAGCAGAAAAGCTTATGTCTTCCCCTGTGCTTTCTTGTCTGAGCTCTTACCCTCAATCCCCTGCAGATCCTAACAGCCCCAACCTGCCATTTTAACTCCTGTTCCCTCAGCATCAATAGTTTCTTGTCTTCTTTCATATTTCTCAACTTGTTGAGGAGCTCATGGTGAGTAGTCTGTCTCCATCTTTCATAGGTATGGGGCCACAGGAGCATTTTGCCTTCTGATCTGTCTTCCTTGTAAAGAACAATTCAGTGTTTGTCTTTACTTTTTCCTATTAAAAATCTGTGAACCCCTGTCCAGTAGGAACTGAGCTGTCTTTCTCAAATTTGTAGTTTTTATGGGAACCAGAACCCTCTACGTAATTCCAGATTTGGCTTCTTTTAGCTTTTGAGAGCCCTTAGCCCTGGGGTGGGCAAAATGTGGCCTGCGGGTCAGATGCAGCCTGCCAGGCCACTCTTTCCAGCCCACGGGGCCCCTAAAGCATTTAGAAAATGAATATTTATCTGCCCCTGGCTGCCTGTCATGCGGTGCTTGCTGGCTTGCATATTGCCTGCCCCTGCTTTAGCCACTGATTTTGCAGTACAAGTCATAGTCTAGCTCTAAGGCAAGAAAAAAGTAGGCAGAATAGCGGTAAACAATTGTCGATGGTGTTCTCTTGGATTGTAAGATAGTCTTCCAGGGGACGTGGCACGAACCCAGTCACTTGGATAATTTGCACACTGAGCCAAACAAAAGATCCGGGAAAAATACTGTGACACGCCTTCGTTGTCAGGAACATGGAGTGTATGACCGTCTCATGAGAAGTCCTCTTGCTTTCTGATTTTTGCAGTTCTGTACTCTGCAAAAGAATTTGGTGATGGTTGTGGCGAGTGGAATGGCCGTGACTTCTCAAGACACTGCTGCTGTAAAACTGGCAAGCATTAGGCTCTGAATTCTCCACGCAGCCATATCCCTTGTGAAGCAAGGGAGATGTTACTGCCTCTTCCCACTGCTTCAGTACAGCCATACTTGGGAATACTGCACAGAGTTTTGAGCATCTCATTATAAAAAGGGCATAGATAAATCTGAGAGAATCGAGAGAAGGGTGACAAAAATGATGTATAGCTTGTAGAAAAGGAGACTAAGGGTGGATATAACAGTCTATAAATATTTGAGAGGTAATAATACGAAGGAGGGGGAGGGATTATTTACAGTGCTTGAGACAGCATAACAAGGAGCAACGGCTTGAAACTAAAAAAAGGAAAAAATTAAATTAGACAGTAGACACACTTTTTCTTAACTAGAAGTGCAATTAGGCAATGGAATGACCTGTATCAGGACAAGGAGGTAAGTGAAGCATAATCACGAGTGGTGTTTAAGTGTGTGTTAGAGAGCATCCTTGAGTGATTAATATGGAGGTAAATTCTGATCAATGCATGGGTTAAACTAGATGACTTAAGTCTCCTACAGCTTTGTTGTAGGAGCTATGGGCCATGGTCAGTGTTTGACTATATTAAATAAATCATAACTTAAATCATAATATTGCAGCCTAGTATGTCTCTGATTCCCAGTTAACTCTCCACAATTGAAGCTTGTAATTTGCAGAGTGTGTAATTCTCTTGCATCTTCTGTGATTATGATGTTAAATACAGATGTAGAGACAGTGACACAACAGTTAGCTTGATGTGTAGTGTCTTTCTCCGTGGCTTAAGTCCTGAAGGCCAGACTTTGTCAAAATGTTACATTTCTGTTGTTTTAGCAACACCAGCAAGCCAGTTAGGAACCTCAGTTGAAATTTTCCAAGTTTAAATTCTTGGGTAAAATTTTCCTGTTTTCAAATTAAAATTCTTGATCCAATTTTTAAAAAGCTCCCATGAAATTAAAAAAAAAAAGACTTTTACAAAATGTCCAAAAAAATGGCTCCAGTATGTTCTATAATCGTCTACCAGCACAAATGAAGGGTTGGCCAAGGAGACTCCTTACCCCTTCCCATACCCTGGACAGAGCTCTCTGCACTGACCTACATAAAGGGGGAGTGTGTGGGGGATGACCAGTGAGTTTGTACACAGTCTGAATCCACAAAAGCCATGCATCACAGTGGAGGAACTGGGAAGCCGTGTCTGCTCTTACCCCGTTAAACCAACGAGGTTTAATGGAGACAGATGATGGCATGCTTCTGTTTTCCATGAGCCCTGCAGCACTTCAGAAAAGTGTCTTTTTACCTTTTACATTTTTAGAACAATAGAGTGTTCCAAAATCCTGACTTCTCTAAATCTGTAGTATCTTTTGGATCAGCTATTTTTGGTACAAGACATGTTTTTCAAAGGCACGTGCAGAACCGTGCCAGCTCTTCAGCTGATCATAGTGCTTCGTTGACTTTCAGTTTATGATGCGTCTGTCCCCAGGTGTCTAACTCTCATTGGAAAGCAATGGGAGGTGAGTATCCAACAGTCCTTCATGCCTTTGAAAATCTCCCTCAGAATCTGGATGTTATTTAGTATGGCCATTTCCTGATTTGTTGACTGATCCGTATTGTGATGCACTTTTCCATTTATCCATACGAACAGACTAAAGAGTTGAGTGATGCGGGAGGGAGCTGATCCACTGTGAATTTTTCTGTCCATCCACTTTATTACCCTCTCTTTAATTAACCTTTTGTTCCATCTCATGTCCTTGAAACAGTGCTTTTTATTTATCTGAATGTGTGGGGTTTAGTGATTGAAAACAACAAAGATTAAAGTGAAGAATGAAGAAATATTGCACTCTTGCATAACTGAATTCTGGCATAATTCTGCGCTCTCCCCCCTGTGATATTTTACACCTCTTAGTCCACCTTCCTTCTGCAGACTTTCTGAACTTCTTATTCACCGTATCGACATTTTCGTATCAGAATATTTATTGCTGTATAAGCAATAGTTTAATTTTGAACATTTCCTTTTCGGTTCTTTTTTCTTTTCTTTCTCATGCTTTTTCTAATTCACTCTTTCCCTACAAATTTCCATACCTACCTGTCTGCATTTTACTGCTGTTTTTCCCCTCTGTTGAGGCTTAGGTTAGTCACAGTAAGACATCTGACTTAAGTCACATGATGGAAGTATTACTCATGTTTTTACTAGGCATTTTTGGGGAGGTTTTCAGGGTCATCAAGGGAGTTTGGTGGCCAGCTTGCACTGACTACAGCAGGGGTTGGGTATCTAGATCTGTTCTTTGCGTCTATAAAAATCTTCCCAGATATCTTCAGTCACATCTTCTGGGTTGCTTAAAATTAAGGCCAGCATTGTCAAACCTGGGTACTTAAAAAGTTAGACACATACACAGATTTGTGTATTTAAACTTGTTACCACTGGTAGCTGCTACTCGGTGTCATCATCTCTGAAAATCAGCCCATTTGGTTATGTGCTTGTACGTGAACTTTTCAAACAGGCAGCTTAGTTAAGTTTGTATTATATTGTACATAGCCTTTGTATTTTGCTTTAGCTCCACTAATACTTTTTCAGAAGCTTCTGTCAGGTTCCTATATTTGTGCAGGTAACTCTGTTTTCACAGACCACTTCCATCCTCCTCACTATTCTAGGGTCTGACACGTGTTCACCGTGCATTTACCTTTACAATTTGCCGAACCTGCATGAGCAAAACTCATTAGTGTTCAGTTTGCTCTCACTTGTGCGCACTAGTAAGTGCATACAGTAATTTTGTGTATAGGTGAATTGCATTCACCATGTAAACCATTGCATGCGTGTAACAATTCCATCCTATTGCTCAGTTTATTCTTTCTGCCACATTTATGTCTGCATAGTAGAAAACTCCCATTATGTCTAGTTGGTCTTTTTTAGAAACCTTTCTGATTTCTGTCATCATGTTGCTTTAATCGAGTGGTTTCTAGCAAATTCCTACTATCAGCCTTCTTACTCCCTTTATTACTTTTAGTGAGAGCCATAATGATTTTATCCCAGTCATATATCCTCCAAGGTCTCCTATCTCAGATAAGTGTAATGCCATCCCTCCCTTTTAATGTTTTCTTTGATCTCGTTAATGGTTTAAATCCCTTTATATTTAATCTACACTGATTTTTGTTTCTCCTCCTTTTTTTTCCTTTGGCTCTGTTTTTAAATTGCGGTCTAGGCTTTTTGTTTTTGTCTGTTTTTATATTATTTTATTTTTAACCCTTTCTTTTTTATTTTTACATGTACATCTAGCTGATGTTCTAGTACAGATTTCATTCTCATCTCTTAATTATTGCATAAATCATATTAAAATATTAATTGCATGTAATTTTATTTCTCATGTATATGAATAGGTATACATACCAGGCTGACACCCTTCCAGTGAAGGTGAAAAACACATTTCATTGCAACCCCTTCTTTTTACATACTTTCTGAAACATCAATCTTCTAGGCATTTACCCTGCAAACACCCATGCATGCTAGTAATTTTATTCCCATGAGCAGTCCTGCTGTGTTCTTTCAGTAAGAATACTTCTAAGTGGAAATTTACAAATGTGATCAAGTATTTTCAGGATCAAGACCTTTTCTGAGACACAAGTAAGTGTGACCCAGTGTCTTTTTACATGTGAAAAGTTTGAATAGCATTTTAAAAGATATTTGTGAAATGTGGGATATGCATATACAGAGAAGTAGAAATATATTTCCCCACCTGAATGACAGGGCTTAACTATTCCTTTTTCAGTCAGTAGTGTATCAAAACACAGAATATCTTACCAGGTGGAATTTGACACAACAGATTTCTTGCTTGGGACCGCCACATATATTTGGAGTGGAGAAGGACTTGCAATTTTTTATTTAAGTAAAAATAAACTTCTATATTGAGCCTATGCAATAGATTTTCTTTTCATCGTTAGAAAGATGGATAGAACATGTCCCATCCAACTCCATTCAATTGTGAATATTTCCATTGACTTCACTGGGAAAGGAATAAGGGCCAATATCAAGAAATACATAAGTAGAAGGCTGGTTATGTTCAAGTGCTTCTTCTTTATCTTACTCTCTTCCCTCCCCTCTCAAACAAGTCAACTTTTTCCTGAGCTTTAATTCATTTTGAAGACCTCTAAATGCCTTTTTATTTTTAAAAAATATTTATAACAAAAGAAATCTCAGCAATAGTCTGATTAGTAGGTAATAATGGTAAAAGTTTCAGCTATAATGCAGAAAAAGAAGGCATTCTTTGGTCATGGCCATATGATCTTGGGGCCCAAAAAGCTGATGATTAAGAATTTTACAATCTAGTAAAGGCATGATAGGCACATTCAAATTAGGAATAAAATGCAACTTTCAACAGTGAAGATTAATAAACACTGGCACAGCTTTCCATGATTAAAATTTTGGATGGATTAGTCATTAATAGACTTTTTAAAGCCAAAATGGGCTGTTTTTTTTAATATATGTGCTCTGGTTTCAACAGAAATTAATGGGAAGAAGTCCTATGGTCAGACTACAGGAGGTCAGATTTTACAGGAGGTCAGATTAGATAATCACAATGGTCTTTTTAGCTTTACAGCTAAAGCTAAACAGGCTGAAGGTCTAGTTATTACCTCTGAGACCATTAGTACTCCCAGCAGGGCTTAAAGGAGGCATTAATCATGTATAAAGCAAAGGTCCTGAATAGAAATTTGGGATTTTTGTAGTTGAAGACTGTATCATCATGTATACGAACAAGAGTCTTGAATTCAGAGATGATTGACAGCCTTAATTCTGGCCTTTACCAACCTTTGAGTTCAGCTTTTACAACTTAATACTGCTGTTTTAATGTAGTCCTTAAAGTGGTTTTCAGTTCATATTGCATCTTCCCTGCTATTATCGTGCCAAGTAAAATATAATTTCTCATTTGACTGCAGGTTAAAACTTAAATTTAGTTCACCTCTGAAAAAAATCTGTGTTTTGGGAAGAGTTTGCTTGTGCTGTTAAGCTCAGATAATGATTCTAGTATTACTGTTGGAGAAGCAAAGGAATATTCATTCCTTCAGCATAAAAATCAGCATTGTTTCTGGCAGTGGCATAAACCTTGAGAAACACACGAGCCTAGCCATTGACGTCTTTACGGATAAAGCCGCTCCTGCCCACAGACTGTTTTCTCTTCTCTTCTAGATAGTGGTCACGTTATGTGTGTGCATTTTTGATAATGCGTCCAGAATTAGCAGCGTAACTGCTCAGCTCTACATCTTGTCTTGTAGGATATGCCAGCTATTTTCTAGAGTTGTCAAAGAAGCACGTGAAGAGATTCTTAATGACTGTTTGTTTGTTCTTAGGGGATGGGACGGTGGTGGGAAGAGATGAAAAAGAGGTAGGAGTTGTCAGGTGGTATGTGCCTTGATAGGCAAGTAGCACAATGCTTGTGCAATTTTATCCATATACATTTCAGCTGCTGTGGAAAAAAACCTGCAATGCTTTTTTCTTTCTCTCTCATTTTTTAAACAAGTATTTGTCTTCTGAAAAGTGACTATGTAGATTTGGCACTTTATGGAATAGATCTTTCCTGGGTGTAGTAAGAATGGTATTTAAAAACTTCAGCAATTATTGATTATGATACATGTTTTCTACACTTTATACCTGTTAGCCCAGTAGAGCCAGCCCAGTCGGCAGCAAGCTCAGCTTCATTTGTTCTGTGTATCAGCAATAGAATTAAATTCCGATCAGTTGCATCAGTGTATGTCCATTGACAGTAAAAGGCTTTTATCTGTGGCTCTAGGGGTGCAGTTTGAAGACCTCAGGCTATGGAGATACGATGCAGAGCCCAGTTTGGCCTGTACAAACTTTATTACAGGTAATTTTGGATGAGAAGGAAAGAATCTTTGCTTGTTCTTAGAACCCAGGATGAATCTCCAGTGCTGGAATTTAGGAAAAATACCTCCTTTTACCTCTTTCCCTAACATCAGCAAGTCCTAATGAGATTTCCAATTTCTTGCAACATAAGGTCAAATGCAGGAATGCCATCTCCATGCCGGAAGGTTTTGGAGAAATTACAGAATTACTCTCGTCTCCACAGCAGCAGCTGGGGCAGTGAGTAGCAGCCACTCTGCAGAGCTCCTAATTCAGGGGATTGTTTCAGAGTTATGAATGCCTTTGTTGCTTGCATGGACCCTTTTTGGAGAGAGGGAAGTGACATCGGTGGAGCTCAGTGGTGGCAGGAGTGCCACAAGTGGCAGGGGCAGCCTCTCTATGTGGCATGTGGCAGATCAGGGGAAGACAGGTATCACAATAGCAGATAAGGGTGGAAGCAGAAGGAGCACAATATAGGATGGAGAGCCCAGGACTGGAAACAGAAAATGGGAGACTGATCAGGGAGCACTGAGTAGGAAGCAGAAAGCTGAGCAGTAGCTTAGGCAGAGGAAAGGGATCAAAGTGGCACTTGGAGAGGATGTAGGGGTAATTTGTGGCACACTTGCCAAAAGTTTGCCCCGTGTGATGTAGGTGCACCATTGCAAACCTCCAGGGCTCGTATCTTAGTTCCTTGCTCCAACTAGCTATTTTTACCTGTGCAGAGTGAATACAAAATATGAGCTATTTTTGCAGCTATGAAGAGTGCAAGAAATAGTTTTTTTCCTTGTTCTTTTTTTTTAAAATATCTGTAAAGTTTTAAAAAGCAGGAAAGACAATGGAGTTTTATCAGAATTTCTTAAATGCTATTAGTTGTTTAAAATTTCTACCTGGGCTAAGGACATGCTGGAGAACTTCATTAAAAAATATTTTTACCTGATAATAAAAGGTTTTACATGAAAATACCTTCAAACTTATAACCCAAGTGTCACAATAAGACTGTATTTATTTTTAAAGAAAAAAAATTTAAAATGTTTACTGAGCAATTTTTTTCTTCTGCGATTACATTGTTTTCCGTTTCTGGACAAAACAGCTTTTTCTAGTGGCAGTTCTTCGTTTTGTTTCTGCAGGTCAGATGTCTCTTGCTCTTACAGTGAATAATAACTTGTGCATAGGACAGTAGCTTTGAGTGGAATTGCTTGTGGAGTATGGTGTCACTCGCTGGGAATAACCAAGTCTGACCCTGAGCTAGGAGTCTATGGATGGCAAACATACTAGCCCTGAGCTCTATCTGCTCATACCAGTATTAATAGAGAATTGTTCCACTTAGGTCTTGAACTTGGTCTGATTCTCATTAATATTATGGCCCCTTCACATTTCTCTTGTCAGGTTAAAGGAGCCTTAAATTAAACATGCTTGTAATTTATACCCTCTCTAGGACCCTTTTTATACTGGTGGAATGATGTAAAAAGGAGTGGAAATGAAAATCAGGCTCAGCAGAATCAGACCAGGCCAAAGCAAGAGAAATATCACTCTTGGGGGATGTGGACAAGAGGGTATCAAAGAGACAATGAAGGCGACAAAGTGCGAAAGACACCTTTTGTGGGATCTAGTATTCAGGCAGTCCATCTAATGATGCCGCTCTTCCCAGTTCAGGACAAAGAGTTTTCACATGCATATAAACAGGGGAAAAAAATTGCAGAAACCTTGTTTTGGCTAGGGGTGCCATGTAACATTTCTGACAGCATCCCAAACCATGCATCTGTGTAGGGTATGTGCAATATATCACACTTCATGGTTTTAAAAAATTTACTGCTGGCTTTTGTATGTGCAGTGACAAGCGTTCTAAAGGTCAGAAAAGCTTCCTTAACAAATTTGATAAGATGGTGCAGTGAGCTGTAACAACATAAAGTCCTGGGGGTCGTAGACCAGACTAGAAGAAATAATTATGCATGGTAATGGGTAATTACGGATAATGGCCTTTTTTGGGGGGTGGCAGAAAATACACAGCCCCACAGCCTTGCCTGGAATGAACATTGTCTAGCACATTAACTTTATAGCAAGCTAAAAGTTCAGCACTGGAACAGAAGATAATTCCTAACTTACAAGGGAAATACAGTACATATATTATTCTCAGAGGCAAAGTAAATGTGAGGGGTTTGTCCCTTCTCCCTCTGTGAGTCAAAAGAACACTGATGTGTTGGCAAAAAGTAGTTAATGGTGCCAGCTTAGTTTGACATCTAAAATAGCTCTGTCATGATTGTCTGGTGGGAGAAACATATTGTTCCAGCATTCCTGATTATTACTTTAGGGAGTGACTTAACACCAAGCTCATTCAAGGCCACTGTCCGACCTCAAATCCAGCCATGAATTGAACTAATGCAGTGCAAGCTTAGCTTAACATTGCCAAAGTACTTACAGGTGCATGAGGATGCGTTCAGCCGAGCAGGGGCAAAATTGTCATGTGCAGATCAAAGGCTCTTATGGGGTCTGAAAACAAGTATTTACAGAGTGGTAATGGTTGCTGCCTGGCTCCTTTCTTTTAATAGGGGTTGCTTGCTGTAAGTCCTACCATCACGGGTATGAATGCAGTCACTTTTAATCGCAAGAAATATGAAAATGGAAAGTAATGTAGAGGCCAGAGCTTATACTCTAGAAAGTAGGAAGTAGAGGACAAGTTCCTACTTCTGAGATGAATGTTTTCTTTGCTGCCCTAAGAGGTATGTGTGAGTGACAGAGAGAGGGAGAGCATGAGGGCATGAGCACATGAAACCTATAGGTTAATAGCAATGAAGATTCAATCATAAACAAGCAAATCAATAAATAAAAGTAAAGTTCTCTAAATAACTGTTATGTGGTGTGTTCATCTATTGGATCCCATTGGAATAAGAGCTGTTTCAGCAAATTGGACCCATTGTATGTTAAGATGTATATTTAGCATTTAACAGTACAATTAGCAATTAGAAATATTTCATATGTGCAGTGAGCATGAAGTTAGTGGTACAATGGGAACTTTAACTTTTGCATTTCTTGGAGTGTTTACTCTATAAAATTACATCATTAAGACCATGGCGTGATGTATTTCTGTAGTTTCCCTATTTTTGTTCTTTTTCAGAAAACAAGGAAACCAGTGATTTAAATGTGACTTGTGCTTATTTCAGTGAATACACCCATGACTGCAAACTGGTAAAAGTTAGCAGCTCTGCTGGTTGTATTGACAAATCCTGGGGCTGTTACCCAGGCTAGATCTCTTGGGTTTAAATAGACGTATTTTGCCTAGAGAACTTTAAGGAATGGGTTGGTTCCACATCTGGCGTCAATTGGCGTAGTTCCGTGGAGGTGGATGGTCTTACACGGATTTACACCGAAAATCTGTTCCACTTTATTTAAGCATGTAGCTAGGTAGGTGCTGAGGGCTCTTGGCCTCTCATTGGGAATTGACTATACAGGAGCCTTATGTGTGGCTTATCCTGGAGTCTTGCTCTCTTAAAAACAAAAAAAATCCCAACTCCCTTGAAATGAATTACTGGTTAACTACTATTAATATGCTATAGAGCTGAGGAGCCATGTACAACACTGGAAGATCAATACTGGTATTTATCATGCAGTGTATTGATCTCCCATGAAGGAGTGAGTCATATTTCACACTGTGTACATTAGTGCAAAAAAGTAGCAGCGATTCTGCAGAAGAATTGCCAAACTGGAGAGAGTGAGCTTCCCGATCCAATACTGCCTATGAGCATGAGCACGTGAAGTGATGAAGTCATTTTGCTGAGCCTCGGTGTTAGGAGGGGGTCAGTGGGCCACTGCACAGCAAGCTCAACGTGGTGG
>JAGPOW010003395.1:13094333-13114467 GCA_030014935.1 Caiman crocodilus
GGAAATCAACCCGATGCGGCTGGTAATTTGGCCAATAAATGCCCGTGCCTATGTGCAGCCGCAGTGCAGCACACAGGTGGTGAGGAGCAAGCCTGGCAGCGTGGAGAGCTGTGTGCAGCTGGTAAGTCTGTTGTGGTGAAAGGGGTTGGTGCGGGGAACAGGCATGGGATCAACACCCTCCGCGGTGAGGGAGGGAGTGTGGCTGGGCCTCGGGTAGGCACTGCGGGGTGGGGTGGGTGCAGGATGAAGCTGTGGCTTGTCCAGGGGGCTTGGGTTGTGGGGTGGCTCCCACCGTTGCTCCCGCTGCTCATCCAGGAAGCCTTGTGCCCCTGGATCTGTGCGGGGTGGTTTGGGCAGACTGCAGGTGCAGGCTGCAGCCAGGGGCTGTGCTGTGCTGTGCTCAGGGCGGGTGGTGTCAGCACTGGGAGGGGGCTATGGACGGGCTACAGCTAAAGTTTGGGCTGGTTGCAGCCCACTCTTATCACCACTGCTTCCTGCCCTGAGCAGTGCTGTAGCCTTCCTGACCCACCCAGTACAGGTCTGGGGGTGCACATGCCCTCATCCCCCGTGCCCTTCTGGACAAGTGGTGGGAGTCGCCTGTGCACCCCGGATAAGCTGCAGCTCTGTCCCACACCAGCCCATCCCAGGTGGGCAGTGCCTACCCTAGCCCCAGCCCCACTCCTTCCCTAACCACAGGGGGTGTTGATCTGCCTCCCCATGCCGCTTCCCTCCCCTTTCACCACAGTAGACTTACCAGCTCCATGCAGCTGTATTGAAAATCGGATCAATATTGACTGATATGCCTCCCTAAAAATTGGCTGTTGGTATCAGCCCCCAAAATCTCTAGCGGTGTACCCCTATTCTGTACTGATTGTGCTAGAGGGGAGCACCCAGGACTAAGTTGGAGAACACCGCCGGGGGTTCTCTGAATCAGTGAAATCACGGACACTCTTCCTACAGTGCTGTGGAAACTGATGTGAAGGAGCTGCATTCAGATGACTGGTTGAGAGTAATGTGGTTGAATTGGGGTGTCCTTCAGTAGGACCGGTATTGATAACTGTTGATGAAAACAGGTTTCCAATCCCACCAAAAATTGGGATGTGGGATGGGATGCCACCCTTAGCCAAGTTTTTGTACCCTCACTATTGTGCTCATGCTACATGTTGTTTTACAGCATGCATATGGAGTGCTCTGGCACTTGCAGGTGACCAGGCTCAGAAGGGAAAGGAAAGGGAACAAAGTCAACTGAAGTCAGGGTCTCCATGTTTCTAGGGGTTAGGTAAGACTTGAAGCGCAATAATAATGTTCTTTTTTTAAAAAAATGGTTCAGATCCTTGACAGAAGAGATCAGAAAGCATCTGGTTCGTTAGCTTAAACTTTTGGTCCTTTTAGTTTTGGCCAGTAGAGTAGCAAGAGAATTTGTTTATACGAATATATCCGAGCAAGCACAGTCTCCCTCCAGCTTGCACCTCTTCCTATTTAGCGACCCCTGTCAAGGCAGCAGAAGGCAGAACAGCTTACTGAAAGGTAACGTTCTTCATAGAGCCTGCTGTTTCGTAACTGGTGGGGTTTTCCTTTCTTTTCAGAGGGACGGATGCTTATTCAGGACATTCCTTCCATCACCAGCAGAGGGCACCTGGAGAGCACGTCTGACTTGGTCGTGGACTCCACCTACTACAGCAGTTTCTATCAGCCGTCCCTGTATCCTTACTACAACAACCTGTACAACTACTCCCAGTACCAGATGGCTGTGGCCAGTGAATCTTCCTCAAGTGAGATGGGGGGTTCATTAGTAGGCTCACCTGTGAAAAACAGCCTTCGAAGCCTACCCGCCACATATATGTCAAGCCAGTCAGGAAACCAGTGGCAGGTATGGTATAACAAGTGATGTTGGGGTGTGGGATACGGTGTGCTGGGGTCCGTGGGCCTTGCCGTGGCCTCTTGCACTGCAGTGAAGCTCCGTGGGTCTTAGTGGATTTACTCCCACTGCACAGCAGCATGAGATCAGAACCAAACTCTAGATGTGGTATAAGGTTAGGCGCAAGACATTGGAAGGTTTGGTGGAAACTAAAACAGCCTGAAACCCATGTGACAAGCTGTGGCAAATATAATGGAAAGAATGACTTCTCTTTGTTTCTGAGGTTTTTTTAATAATAAAATATAATTTCAGTGGGATATTTTGCAAGTGTAACACCACTGTCATTGCCAGCAGGTGAGCTGAGGATGATATTTCTGAAAGGCTGTGTTCTCTGGGATCCCTTTTCATTTCCCCTTCCAAGGAAATGAATAATAATCTCTTAGAATTCCTCTTAAGAGCCAAGATGGAAACAACTTGCCCTTCCAATACCTTGTGCCAGTGCCTCTCTGTGGCTGCCTGGGAAGGGTTCCCTGCGCACGTCCCTCTGTGTGAATACTGCCTACGCATGGGATTTGAACTTGAGTCCTCCAAGTGAGACTGAGCTTGCAAAGCCAACACAGAAACCTTTTTAAAGCTCTGCAGATGTCTGTTATGTGTAACATGAAGCTCTTTATTATCATCCTTTATCCACAAATATACATCCCTGCACATTCAAAGGGTAAAACTGGGGAGGTCCCTGGGAAAACTTGTTTACTGTCATAAAGTTTCAAAGGTCACTTATCTTGTCATGTCCAAGTGATGGAGCAGCAGACAAGGATGCTTAGATGTTAGTCACAAAGAGCAGAGTTAGGTGATTTTTTTTAGCTCTATACTGAAATGCCTCACCGGTGAGCCCGTATCACCCTGTTTGTAGCTGGCCCTCCCTTTCAGTCTGGCAGACTGTGATGATATTCTGTTTGCAGCTGAATTTATTGGTGCTGCCTTGTGTGATGTTCTAGGATTGTTTTTTGGAACTAGCATTGCAAGAGTGATAGCAAAGTGGCCAGTCAAAAGAGAGGCTTGACTCAATGGTAGCTTTTCTTGGAGGAGGGCGTTGAGATGTTCCAGGGTGGCTAGGCAGAGCTTAGTTCTTGTAGTTCCTTCTTGCCTAGCTATAGTGAGATTGATTTTTACTCCTGGATATCATTTGACCACTCTTCTTTCCTCTTCTGAGAGATTCTTTCAGCCGTACACAAAAGCACCATAAATTTACCTGCAGATTGGATGGTTATATGCTCTCTGGTAACTTGGTGCCTAACTAACCATTTGTATGTGATTAGCATGTACACTGTTGTGGCAGCCACAAAGCATGAAATTGGGTGTCACCTGTTATCAGATACTTAAAAAAAACCAAAAACATTTCTTTGCATTTCTGAATTAGATGAGCTCTAATTGCAGCACACATTTCCCTTTCCTTCCCAGAATCCCCTCGTTTGGAGAAGGAGCGAGCATTAGTTTAGCTGAGACCGGTTGCTGGCAAGCAAGAAAATCTACAAGAGTAAGAGGCTTCTCTGGTCATGGGAACAGAAACCAAGGCTAGGGAGTCCATTACTTATCTAGCTAGAATACTCCCCCCACCTCCTTAGGCTGTATATTTGCCAATCCTTTAGGAAGTGGTCTCCATACAACTGATTGTTGGCAGTAATTAGGGAAATCATTGATGAGTCCTTGGATGAGTGAAGCAGCTGGTCTGAGACCTGCATGTTCAACTGCAGACATGGCAAATAGCTCTATAGTTTCGTAGTTGGTAAGGTCAGAAGGGACCTAAGCAGGTCATCAAGTCCGACACCCTGCCATGGGCAGGAAAGGATGCTGGGGTCAAACAGCCCCAGCTAGGTGATTATCTAGCCTGCTTTTGAAGACCCCCAGGGTAGGGGCAAGCACCACTTCCCTAGGAAGTTGGTTCTAGTTCCTAGCTTCCCTGACTGTGAAGCGGTGCCTCCTGATGTCTACCCTGAACCTACTGTCAGTCATCTTATGGCCATTATTCCTGGTAGCGCTTGGGGGAACAGGGACTCTCCCATTGCCTGCTGGTCCGCCTTGGCAAGTTTATTGGTGGCCACCAGATCCCCTCTCAGCCTTCTTTTGTGGAGGCTGAACAGGTTCAGGTCCCGTAGGCTCTCCTCATAGGTCCTACCCTGCTGCCCCCGATCATGCGAGTGCCCCTCCTCTGGACCCTCTCGATGCTATCCACATCCCTCCTGAAGTGCAGTGCCCAGAACTGGACACAGTACTGCAACTGCGGCCTGACCAGTGTCACATACAGGGGGAGGATCACCTCCTTGGACCTGCTCATGATGCATCTATGGACGCGTGACAAAGTGCGGTTAGCCTTCCTGACCGCGTCTCCACATTGGCGGCTCATGTTCATCTTGGAATCAACAGTGACTCCAAGATCCTTTTTTGCCTCTGTGCTGACGAGAAGGGAGTTCCCCAGCCTGTAGGTGTGCTGCTGGTTTTTCCTCGCCAGGTGCAGCACCTTGCACTTGTCCGTGTTGAAAACCATCCTATTCTCATCCGCCCGCCTCTGTAACCTGTCCAGATCTAGTTGTAGCCTGTCCCTCTCTTCTAGCTTGCTCACTTCTCCCCACATCTTAGTGTCATCTGCAAATGTGAACAAGGTGCTTTGCACCCCCTTATCCAAGTTGCCGATAAGGATATTAAACAGTGCGGGCCCGAGGACCGAGCCCTGGGGAACCCCACTGCCCACATCCCTCCTGGGTATTAATGTTAATATCACATTTCTTAGATTTACCTTCAGGTTGCCCTTAATTCTCTTATTTTGCTCATAGTGGTAACCATTGGTGAGTTGGAAGTATAGGACCTATTTTGGGAGCTGGTTGTTAGACATCCTTTTTTCATAACCCGCCCAATGGAGCTGGTGCTGTATAAACGGGGTGTCAGTGCTGGTGGTGCTTGCTTGAGTCAGAAAGCTGGCATTCATGCTTCTCTCTTTCCAGTTGGTCTGGATGATTTTTCGAAGACATCGCTAATGGCAGCATCCCAAAGTTTTCAGTTGTTTCCAATATCTCGTCCAAATTTCACACTTATACACCAGTGTAGGGATGATGATAGCCAGATAGACAAGGCATTTGGTTTGGGTACTGATGTCATGACTCAGTGCCAGGATTTCCAGAACAGCCCCGGGAGACTTTATCTAGTGTTGAATATTGTTGTCTATATTTACTTTATGGGAAAGGTGGCTACTCATATAGGGAAAATGTTCAACATTTTCCTAGGATTACCCTCTCCTAATATGTAGAGGAGCAGCTAGTTGGTTTGGGGTGGCTTGGTAAAGGATCTTGGTTTTTGTGAACTTGGCATTGAGTCCAAGCATTTCATAGGCTTCACAAAAGCAATCCAGAACGACCTATTATTCTTCTAATGAGTGGGCACACATGACATCAGTGCATTGAAGGTCAGTAATGGAGACACTGGTTATCTTGGATTTGGAACATACCTGGTTGATGTTAGAGATTCCCATCCATATGATAATGGATGCTGATTCCAGATGGAAGTCTGTCAGCAACAAGATGTAAAATAACTAATATAGATGGAAAAGAGTGTCAATGCAGCCACACCCATTATGGCTACTTATGCCTTCACTTATATATCTCCTTCTAGCTAAACTGAGCGGCATAAATACTGCAGTAGAATGAGGAAGGCAGGTCTCCTTTGGAAACCCTCTAAAAGAGGTAGTAAAATTCCATCAAAGATTCTTTTCTTAAGGGGAAGGACAGCTGGTGGAGGCAAACCCTGTTTTCACCTGTGATAACTCCTGCTATATCAAATACTGTCCTTCCCTCCTGGTGTCAAGATCTAACTGACATGACAACTTCCTTCAGACAATAGAGTGAATTGTTCCTTCCTTTTACATGCACATGAAATTTGGAGTTCTACCTTTCCCCCCAGTTGGCCATTAAAGCTGGATTTCAGAGTACTGAACCCTTCTGTAGGTCTGGAAAGAGCGGGAGTCAAGACTGGGATCTGAATTTGGATTTTGCTCATGACAGTGCAGGGCAGGGAATATTTTGCTGAGTTTAATTTTGTTTGCTCCTTGTTTGGTGAACTTGACATAACACAGGGCAGTATTTCAACTAAAATAAGGTCCCTTCTATTTCACATTATTATAGGTCATGTTTGCATAGGGCCTGCAGAGTGAGGTTCTGGCCAGAAGCTGATGCCCCTGCGTACTAATAATCCAAATCGTAAATAATAATAAAGGACATGATGTTTTCAACAGTTATCAGCAGCTCCAGCCAGAAGTGATACCTATGAAAACATAATAGAAACTTCAGTGAACGAACTGACATTATGCATTAAGGGTTGGCCTACAAGTTAGCGTGAAGAGCTAGATGAAAGATATACACTGTGTAGGGGTGATATTACTTAAGTATGTCATATATTGTAAATTTGAATGTAGATTATTTCTAAACACGTGGCCTACCCTAGGAGGATCCTTGGCTCTTTGTGAAGTTACACAGTTATATCCAGTTTGATTTGCAGCACTCCACTTCTTCCTTTTTAGGTCCTGGAAAGGGTTTAATTTCCGGTGATTTCAATGGGAGACACAGGACCACAGTGAAATCGCAGGCCTGCATGCCGCCTGTTGTGGCGTGCCCTTGGAATACTTAAATCACAACGTATGGCTATCAAGCCAGATTCTCAAGTGGTGGAGATTTAGCATTGCTCCATTTAGATCAGTGGGGATATAACAATTTACATCAGCTAAGTTCTGACCACTCATATTTCTGGCCAGAGGGACAGATTGGGAATCCATTTGGAATCCACCAGCACTCTTCTGTTCAGAAATCAATGCTAAGCAATTTGGGACATTATCTTTTCTATCCTGCAGTGACAACTCATGAGTCTTAAATGACAAGTGTTAATAAGAATGACACAAAAACTGAACTTTGCCTTTTGCATTGCTTGAATAAAAGGCCAGCTCAGGTGTTCTGTTTTTCACAATAGCTGAACTGCAGGAAGCATTGCTCTTGTTGGAAGAGTAATAAATCGTATGGTTGACATACAAATGACATAGTATCCACTGAGCAAATAATCATAAGAGCTTTACAGATAGTGGGGGAGAGACTTTAACACTTTATGGTTCTGGGTGCAGCGACAGTCATGCAGACAGTCATTGAAAGCCGTGTGTGGCACTATCATAGGCGGAAAGTAAGGTAGAATTAGGTCACAACTGGAGTATGGGTTTGAGCTCTGCAAACCTGTAACAAGACCCAGTGAGAGGAAAATAGAACAATAGGCTGGAGCCACACGATCAGGGGCATGTTTTTGCAACAGCTCAAAACAGTAGCAGCACAAATATGTGCCAGTACTTTGTGCTGCGGTGCGCGCCCCTGTCTGTGCACTTTGCTGCAGTGGGGCTGGCTGGGGCACAGGGAGCCTCAGCAGGGGTTAGCCAGTAGGCAGCTCTGGCGCTGAGGCACCCTGTGCCTTGGCCAGTTGGGGAGCAGCACGAAGAGACGGGAGCAGGCAGCCGTAGCCGTAGGCAGCTGCTCCCCTGTCTTGCACTGCAGAGTCCCTGTGCTGAGGTATCCTGTGCCCCAGCTAGCTGCTGCCTGAGAACCGTCTCTGCATTTATCCCGGTGCGCACCACTTGGCATAGTTTCCACTGCTTTTTTCAGGTGGGTTTTTGGCTACCAGAAAATCCCGGTAGCGAATTTTGCCGCTGGGCTGCAAATTAGCAGGACGAGGCATGGATTAATGTGCAACTTGTGAGGTTTGTGATGCAGAGAGGTTTGTGGCACCACAAAACACACATACCTGCATATCTACATTGAACCGTACTGTGCTGAGGAAGAGAAAGGAGAATGGGGCTGCAGTGTCAAAAAGTTTGCAACTAAAAGTTAAAGGACAGTGTCAAAGTAAGGTTTGAAAGGAGGAGGTGATAAGGCATTGCCTACATATAGGTTTGCAGATACAGAAAGACTGGTAGAGCTAGTCCTCTTGCCCCACCAGAGAGAGAGCTATCCTAGCAAGATAACAATTTTGCTGATAAAACTGCATCTACTTTAGGGATTCTGCTGGCCTAGTTATATCTATTAGGACCGCGATTTTTTTTTTTTTTTAATTTCACATTCCTACAAGCAACAGATCTAGGCTGGTAGGGCTTCCTTAGCCATCATCTACGTACAGATTTCGTACTACAGTGGTTCTCTTGGTTTGTGATGGGATTTTCTTTATCAGAATAGTAGCATCACAACCCCTTGTGTAGACACTGTTACACTGGCATAGAGAAGCCTTTGGTTTGATCTTCTGGGATAGCTGTGCTTGTTGGAGAGCATAGCGGTTTGTTTTTTTTGCCAACATATATTGGCAAAAGGCTAAACACAGAATCATAGAAAGTTAGGGTTGGAAAGGACCTCAGGAGGTCATCTAGTCCAACCCGCTAGCTCAAATTAGGACCTTCCCTACCTATATCATCGCAGCCAGGGCTTTGTCTAGCCCAATCTTAAAAACCTCCAAGGATGGTGATTTCACAGTGCTTTACTACCCTTCTAGCGAGAAAGTATTTCCTGATATCTAATCTAAACTTCTGTTGCAGCAATTTGATTCTGTTGTTCCTTGTTCTGTAATCTGCCAGCACTGAGAACAGTCTAGCCCTATCCCCTTTCAAACCTCCCTTCAGGTAGTTGATGGCTGTTATAAAATCCATCTTCAGTCTTGTCTTCTCTAAACTAAATAAGCCCAGTTTCCTCAGCCTCTCAAGTCATGTGTCCCAGCCCCCTAACCATTTTTGTTTCCCTTCACTGGACTCTCTCTAATGTGTCCACATCCTTTCAGTAGTGTGGGGCCCAAAACTGGACACCATACTTCAGATGTGACCTTATCAGTGCAGAATACAGGGGAATAACTACTTCCCTCAGTCTGCTGGCAGTTTAGTAGTTCCTCCTAATGCAGCCCAGTATGCAGTTAGCTTTCTTCAAAAGAAGGCTACACTGTTGGCTCATATTCATCTTATTGTTCACTGTAACCCCTGCCTCCTTTTCTACAGAGCTTTTGCTTAGCCGTTCAGTTTCAAGTCTATATGAGTGCATGGGATTCTTCCATCCTAAGTGTAGGACTTCACGCTGGTCCTGAGATTTCTTTGGTCCAATCCTCCAGTTTGCTTAAGTCATTCTGAATCCTAGCCCTACCTTCCAGCAAATCTGCTAGTTTACCCAGCTTGGTAGTGTGTAAACTTGCTGAGGGTGTACTCCATCCCATCTTCTAGATCACTGATGAACATATTCAAAAGAACCAGCCCCAGGACTGACCCGCAGAGCACTCCACTTGATACCAGCTGCCACCTAGACACTGAGACATTGATTACTACCCTGTGAGCCTGGTGATCCAGCCAGTTTTGTATCCACCCTACAGTCCATTCATCCAACCTGTACTTCCTTAGCATGCTTGTGAAAATGTTGTGGGGGAACATCCAAAGCCTTGCTGAAGTCAAGGTATATCATATCCACTGGTCTCCGTACATTCACAGAACTAGTCATCTCATTGTAGAAGGAAATCAGGCTGGTAAGGCATGACTTGTCCCTTGTGAATCCAAGCTGACTGTTCCCAATCACCTTCTATAGGTGCTTAGAAATGTACTCCTCGAGGATCTGCTCCATGATTTTTTCCAGGGACTGAGGTGAGGTTGCCCACTCTGTAGTACCCCTCCTTCCTTTTCTTAAAGATGTCCTTTTCCTGATCACTATGAATTTTCAAAGACAATGGCCAGAGGCTCTGCAATCACATCAGCCAGCTGCCTCAGCATCCTTGGGTGTATTGCATCCGGCCCCACAGACTTGTCCAGCTTTTCTAAGTAGTCCCTAACCTGTTCTTTTACCACTGTCAGCTGCTCACCTCTTCCCTAAACTGTGCTGCCAAGTGCAGTAGTCTGGGAGCTGACCTTGCCAATGAAGACTGAGGTAAAAGAAGGCATTGAGTAGTTCAGCCTTTTTCACATCATCTATCAAGAGGTTTCTCCCCCATTCAGTAAAGGACCCACACTTCCCCTGATCTTTCCCTTGTTGCTGACAAACGTGTAGAAATCCTTCTTGTTACCCTTCATGTCCCTTGCTAGCTGCAACTCCAGTTGCACTTAGGCCTTCCTGCTTTCATCCCTGCATACTCAGCAAGTACTCTTATACTCCTCCTTAATAGTTTGTCTAAGTTTCCACTTCTTGTAAGCTTCCTTTTCGTGTTGTAGCTCACTGAAGAGTTTCCTGCTACGCCAATATGGTATATTTGCTAGTCTTCCTGCAAATTGGGACTTTTTCCCCCTGCGGTCTAACTAATGTTTTTGTAAAGTATAACCAGCTCTCCTGGACTCCTTTCCACGTCAGACTGCCCTCCCAGGGAATCCTGCCCATCAGTTCCTTGAGCAAGTTGGAGTCTGCTTTTCTGAAGTCCAGGGTCCTTACTCAGCAGTTTTCCTTCCTTCCTTTCTTTTCTCTGAAGTAAATCATCTCACAGTCACTGCTGCCCAAGTTGCCATCCACTTCTGTGTTCCCCACCAATTTTTCCCTGTCTGTGATCAGTGGATCAGGAAGAGCATGGCCCCTAGCTGCCTCTCCAACACTTACACCAGGAAGTCATCCCCATCACTCTCCAAAAACTTCCTAGATTGCTTACGTGTTGCTGTATTGCCCTCCCAGCGGATGTCAGGATGATTGAAGGTCCCCCATGAGAGCCAGGACCTGTGATCTGGAAAGTTGCGTTAGCTGTTTAAAGAAAGCCTTATACTCCTGTTCTGGTGGTCTATAGCAGACACCCACCATGGCATCCCCCTTGTTGCTCTCCCCTCTGACCCTAACCCAGAGTCTTTCAGCAGGCCTATCTCCAGTTTCATACTGTACCTCTGAGCAGTCATATAACTCTTACATAAAGAGCAACTCTTTTTTTCCCCTTCCTGTCCTTCTTGAATAGTTTATTATGGTGCCATCCGTGACAGCACTCCAGTCATGCAAGGTAGGTAAATGCTCTCTTATCAGCCTAGCTTAATTTGGTCAGGGAACTAGTATAAGCTGTGTCAGCCAAATAAGTCCTTTGTGATATAAGCAGCATCTTCACTGAGAAGGTTTGCTAGCATAGCTGTACCTTCAAACCTGTGAAGTGCAGACAAAGCCCAATACCAATATAGCCTGCAAAGTGCTTCTGACTACACCAGTACACTTAAAGTTGTACAAATTTTACATGGAGATTAGACCTTGTGGTAGAGCTGTCTGCTATTCTGAAGAGAAGAATGACTTCAAGGAGCAGGGAAAAGAGATTGGGGAAGGAAATTTGAATGTGTGTGTGTGTGGGATGAGATGGAGATTAATGCACCATTGAACTTTGGCAGATAAACTGAATCACTGCATCTTTCATGTAGATTAATGTCAGATTTCATTAGTCTTTGTGCAGGGGCTCATGGACTCGAATAGATTCATATGGGGGAAAGTTTTGCAAGATTTCTCTGGAGGTTTCATTTGCTTCTCTGTAATTACTCAGGAGGCTGTATCCATCAGAAAGTGATGAGCTTAATGAAGATGATAGTATTTAAGTAGCTGTATCTAAGATGCTCTCAGTCTCTCGGTTTCTGGTGTTTGGACCAATTTAAGGCAGATGGTCAGATAAGAATTGATACTTAGTGTTACATATTATTTAAGAAACAAGAATGTACAATTGTGGGTGCAAACGGGAAGTGGAAGAAATAAACAGGTATGATGGTTAGTGTATATCTCCTTTCATTCTGTTTCTGCACTTAGCATCTAAGATCTCCCTTGAGAAAGTGCTAGTAATGTTCATTACAACATAAATTTATATATATTATATCCAATTAACAGTTAAATGAGTTCAATAGCTTTGGCAGTGCAAGTCAGGACATGTTAATGTATAATGGAAGTTGGGTGAATTGGTGTTTCTAAAAGCAATGTTGCTGACATCTGTTTAGCTGGAAGTAAATGATAAATTTTGAAATAACTTCAGCCTTCTTCTACTACCGCTATGTAAATAAAGCATGCATGGTAAAATGGATCCCTGGTCAAACTAAATCCTCTTCTATGCTGTGAGCTATCAGTCACAGGAAAAAGATGACGTTGACTGCTATGAACGTATTGCCTGGCCAACAAGTTTGTGCGTCTTTCAGGCTCTTACAGTCAGAGTGGTGACCATTTTAGCTAACATGCCCTTTTCAGGATATCCTGTCTGGTGTTAGGGAGGGATGCATTTTTTTTCCTGTTTTGTTGCATGCCTTTAGTGATGGTTGGAGAAGCAGAGCTGGATAGGTAAGTCTCAGAAGCTTCAGATAAGATCCTTGGATTTCAGATCCTTTTCGGTTTCCAGACAATGCTGAAATGTCATTGTGTTTAAATGTGGCTTATAAGGTCACTGTGTTCACTTCCAGAAAACCTTTATTTTCATTCCTCTAGGAGGCAGTTTGGGGAGAAAACCTGAAATAGTCGTTGTTGAAAGTCAAACTGAAAAATCAGTCGAACATGCTGATAAAAATTATACTGCTGCTTATTCTGAAATGAGTGATTAAAGCTGTTGACCTAGATACCTTATAAGAGTTTTATAAAACAGCATCCTTGAAAACTTTTCTGGTGGAATTTAGGAGCACGATCATGTCCGAAAAATGTGTGCTTTTTAATTATTGCAAGTTTTCTTTTCTAACATAATTTCTCTGTAACAAATACTATTCTTTTACAAACCTGTGTAGTAAGAATCCTTATGTATAGAATGAAAAAGACTTGGTAGTATACATTCATTTTCAGGTAACCAAAAATAATCCCTATTTGCCTTGTAAGCAGTATATTATATTCTGTATTTATAAGAACCCCTTCACACTACAGATTTATGCTAAAAGTATCCTAATGTTTCTGACAGCTCATGTGTGACATGAATATAATCCATATTTCTTGGAGGAGCTAATCTTAGCGGTTTATTTTCTGATACTGCTGATAGGGCTATATCTCTTGATGTCGCAGCAGTTGAGATTCTGATGGTAACATATTGTTTATGGGTCACTGCTTTTGTCTAAAACAGTAGGTTGGAACAGACTAGCAAAGGTTAATTAAGTTTGTCTATCAAGGAAGGACAGATATAGATGTCTCTTGTATTTTCTAGGTTAAAGTGAAAGTGAGTCGAGGGTTGGTGTCATTGTCTTGCTTCTCATGCTGCAAAATGTGCTTAGTAGGTTGCATAAATTAAATGAAATCATACTGAACAGGACTACTATGATCCTAACTGGCATTTTTGCTGCCACTTCCATCTAAAACCTTCAAAGTGTTTCATAAATGGGGTGCTTAGTTCATTAGCAGCTCCCTCACAAAGCAGGGCAGTAGTATTAGCCTCATCTTATAAATGGGGAAACTGAGGCGAATCGGCCTGTGAAGCAGTTTACCCAACATCAAACATTGCAAAACAGAGTATCCCTTCAGCTTGATTGTCATTCCAGTGCTTCACTATAAGCCTGTTCATCTGTCCGTCGAGCGCCTACAAATCAACCTACAATGCCACCAGAGTTGGCATAAGGGCATCCTATAAATAAATACAAGACGCAATTATATGTGCCCTAGAGCTGCTTATTTTTCAGGTGAGACAGGAAGGATGTATTGTTAAAGTTATCAGTGACTAGTCCTGCATGTATGTGCAGTGATGCCAAGGGGAAAAAAAGAGTGGGAGAACCTCTGACTAAATTATGAGAGTGCTTGTTGGGGGGTGTAACTATAATAAGCCAGTGTGGAAACTGAGGCATGGAGCGTCTCCATTTCATGACTGCCTGCCTACGGGCACTGGGCATCGGTGGCGGAGACGGAAATAAAACAGAGAAATCCTGGCTCCCAGTCCTGTGCTCTTGGCGGCATCTCTGTTCCCAGGAACGGGCTTTTTAGGAAGCATATCTGGTCCTTTCTGGTCAGCGAGCTTTGGTGACATGGTCAGCTGTAGAATGAAAAGTGTGGCCAGCTTACACGCACAGCACCGCTCGGTTTATTTTCACAAAGGCTTTGACATGTAGAGTGGTGGCTTCTGTAGAAGTAGCTGTTGGTCGGACCACGCAGAGGTGTCTGGTGGAGGCTCAGGAGGTGAACTACACCACAAGGATCTTTCCTGAGATCCAGTGGGTTCCCTGGGATTTGCAGGAGGCAAGGACCTTCTGCTACAGGAGGGAGCAGCCTAGCTCCTTACTTCCCGGGCAATCTGGCTGTCTCTTGTTGAAGTCAGTGGGAGCTTTGTCCTCAACATCACAGAAAGCCAATCCAGGCCCCGTTGGCGTTTCCAGCACAACCCCTAGGATGTATATTTTTTATGACGTAGCATTGCCAGCACTGCATATTTCACACGGGTCACGCACTATTCGGTCTTTAGGGATGGATGGATGGAAGCTTTCATTTTAAGAGTGCCTTTTAATTTTTTCTCCCCAATTCTTATTTTTTAAACCAGTCTCATAAGCATCTTGGATGCTGGTGGGAGGACAAAGGCTTATCAACACCTTAGTCGTTAAATTAGGAGTTTGGTCACTTTGTCAGCTATCAGCATAGAGCTGCTGGCTTCCTGTGTTCCAGCCATTACGGTAAATGACTGAAGGATGTGGTTATGGTCCTCTTTGTTCATTTGAGTCTCAGGATCATAGCAACTACTTGTTGCGGGGTCTTTTATTGTCCTTTCAGGCAGAAGAATAAGCAGTATGAAATATTCTTAGTGGTATTGTATCAGTTTATAACTTTGAAGACCCTATCACCAGTTACCTGGCTGCTCTAGATGAACCATCCCTCAAAAGGAATTTAACTGTACACTGGCAGATTTGAATGCTGAATGGGCCAAATTCATGCCTTGTATTATCAGCAGCTCCTATTAAAGGGAGGGAGGTATGTGGTCCATTTGCATCTGAGGGCAGTTTTGGGTGGTTGTATAAGGGCAGGGTTCAGTTCTGTAAAGTGGATTGATAGTGAAACGCAGCAAGCAGGGTATGCCTGGGAAAGCTGAGAAACCCAAGTGTGCTGAGCAAAGAGCAACTCTGCATGTCTGGGAGATTGGTACACCTTGGCTAATAGTGCCTGTTTTCCAGCAATGTGTATAGATTTGTTGTAATCCCAGAGGACCTTGAAAAGGAGGCCTCTGAAAATTCCCTGATTACGCAGAAGCAATACTTCCTAGAGGACTCAATCAAGTGAGGAATCAGTTATGTCAGGCATTGTATACATGCTCAATGAGAGAGACTCCCTCCAGTGAGATTAGACAATGCAATGGAAGAACAGGTGGAGTCGGGGAGAAAAGCAGCCTTGCATTACAGGTTCACTTCAAATGAAAATGGTACATGTGCAAGCCAGAATGCAGGAGATTTTCATACCTGTTTTGTATCCTGCTTGATGTCTTGAAGGCTTCTCCTGAAGTACCCTTCTTGCAGGTGATGTGCCCTAATATTCCTAGAAAGTAACTTGTAATGATATAATCAGTCAGGCAATGCTGTTCTCTTTGACGAACTGCATTTCGTCCGTCCCATTGCTTTCTTTTTCTGATGCATCAGCAACTGTGCCAGCTCTCCCAACCTATTTGTAGTTGAAGGAGTTAATTCAGAGCAAACGCCCCCTTCTCATTGGGTAATGATCTCCTAAGTCCCCTTTTTAATACAGTGCTAGTGCTAAGGTCAAGAATTTTTATGTTTGACTGGTTTTTTACTGTTACTATAAAATAGGGTAGCTAAGCACTATAAAAAGAAACCTCATGGTTCAGATTTACTGTGGTGTGTATTCTAAATAGTTTAATAAAACAAAACCTAGAGCTTTTAGATTTTCTTCAGTGGTTAATACAATGCATATTCTTTTCAGAGCCAAGCCTCCGTCTGTCGGTCGTACTGTGGTTCATAGACTTGGTGTGGGTAATAAGATTATAAAACATGTCTCTTGCTAGCCAGCTACCACACACTAATAATAATAGTAGTAATAAGTCATTGAATCCTGAGATTTTAGCTGAGTTGTTTTTTTTTTAAGGAATGGGGAAATTAAAAAAAAAAAGAAAGACTTAAAAGGAAACAGGTCATAGCCCACAGTCTACAGAGAAAGGAAACAAATGAGATATTCATTCAGTACCATAGAACAGTTCTTTCATTTTATTGCTGCTAAAATAATATTATCTCCAATGGATTATATTTTTATGGCAGGTGCGTGCATTCGCCTGCACATGCACAGATGCACACCCATGCACACAGAAGGAAAGGGTTATTTTCAAGGGTGGCAGGCCTAAAACCTGAGCTGCTTTGAGGTGTCCCATAGTGCAGAACATGACAGCTTGCTGTCAAGGATTGGCAGAGATGGTTTTGATACCTGCTGTTTCACTGTGCACAGCACTGACTGCCCGCACAGGTGTACGGATTGGGAATGAGCCTTTTTTGGTGACAACTAAAGCCCTAGGAGTAGACTAGATCCTTCGTCCCTCATGCTGAGCTTCTGCCCTTGTGTTCCTGGCTTACTTCTTAGGTTAGAGGACATGTAGGCTTTGAAGAAGAGGAGTATTTTAGATGGCCAGACCTTCCTGAGTTTTTGACCTCAGAGATATTGATTTGATGTCTTCTAAACCCCTTCTTTATTCCAAAACGTGTTCAGCTCCATGACAAAGAACTGTTCCAGTAGCTTATGTAACATTGCTTTATCATGTACCTTGGATGAAACTTTTTGTGTCCTTTTGTTAACTTTATGTACATAGGATGTGGAGATCAACTTACTAATTTTTTTTATAATTTATAATATTAAATGCCTTATCTTCCAGAATTGAAGTATGTCCAATCTATAGGTATATTGATATACATGAGAGAGTATTGCTGTTGAAATGTTTAGATTTGCCGTAAACGAGCATTGTCATCACTGAGAATGTAAATCAAAAACAAGATAAGCAAGATATTGCTTTTGGTCTTAAGCTAGAAACAGACATTGCATTGGTCTATAGAGAAGTGATACCCGAGTTTGTTCTAGAATAGAAACATTTCGGGATTGGCTTGTTGCACACATCACCCTTGTAATCAGGGTTTAGTGAACGGCTGAATGCACTGCTGCTTTTCTGCCACTGATTCTATGATCCTGGGATAACCATTTAGATATACTTCGTGATGCCCTGGGATAAACAGTTAGTGCTTCTTGTGAACTGTTTCAGGATTTATCTCAAGACAATGAACATGGATGTCTGAAATATTGCACGTTGTCTTGGGATAAGATAGTTTATCCTGAGCCAAATGTGACATCTGTTGTAGCCTTAGAGAACAGCACAAAGATTTTACATGAATTGAGTAATTCCAGTTTAGCAATTTAAATGTTAAGTGCATATGACTAAGGGAGCCATTATAAAAATACTTTCTGAATATGTACATTAGCTAGGCCTGATACAATACTTCCTGTTTTTATTTCTGTGACTAGTGAATTATTTTATTGGATATAAAGGGTCAAATTCCAGTGAAGCCCCCAGGCAAAAGCAGATAGAAGGAACAACCTAGTGTCACAATATAAATACAACATTAACTCAGATGAAGAACTTCTGTGACAGGTGAGTTGTTCCAGATGAGCCTTGGATTAAATTTACTAGTGCAACTACAATCCTCAATAGCAGACCAGGTGGTAAAAGATATAAGATTCTCAATTGCTGTACAGATGGAAGAAGGCTGCAAAAAGATGGAGGTCTCCTGTTGTGTCATCTAGGGTTCTTCCTTGCCGTAGGGCCCAGATTTTGCCAAGATCATGTGGTTGCTGTTTCCATGTAACAGCTTCCTCGTGTTAAACAAAGTCATGAACAGACTTCTACCACAGGAAGCAACACGCTATCCTTTACCAACCTCCAAAAAAAGACCTGCAGTGATAGACCAGTGGTGACAGAGATAGGACTAGTGAATCTGACAGTCTGCAGCCATTAACCTGCATGCAGATGGCAGTAGCCTGATGGTCACCTTGCATCTGGGTTAAGACGGGTGCAATTTGGTAGTTGCTACCATGACTGAGCAGTCCTATTCAGGATCTCTTCTGCTCACCCCACGTTGGGAAGGAAGGAGTATGGAAAACCAACTCTAGCAACATCCTCCTGCACACGTGCACAGAGCATGGTCTTGTCATCACAAACACCATCTTCATGTGTGTGACAAATACAAGACCACCTGGAGATACCCTCGCTCTAAGCATAGGCACATCCTTGAAAATTTTATTTTTAGAACTCATGATTGAATTGATATCTGTATCGTATGAGCCATACAGGGACCCAGTGACTGCTGGGCAGATCACTGTCAGATCCATTATGAACACCTGGCTTGCTCCAAAACACTGAAAAGAGCCAAAAGCAACATTAAAGACTCTCAATACCAAATCTCTTCCATAAAGATCTCCAACATTATTGTCTCCATGGAAAGCTCTTTGTTCTGTCCACAAATTAAGGCAACACTGAGGAATTCTGTAAGGGTTTTAAACAACTATTTATATAATGCCTGTGCTGAATTCATTGGCTATGCCACCAGGTGGCACCAAGACTGGTTTGTTGAGAGTGATGCCAGGATCCAAGCCCTCCTTGACCAGAAGGGAAGGGCTCATTCTGCTTGGCAAGATACATCTCTTTCTGCTGTGATGAGATGTTATCATCTTCTCAAAGCTGAAGTTCAAGGGAGGATCTGGAAAAACAAAAACCAGTGGTGGCAGGATTAAGCCAAAGAGATCCAGCTCTGTGCTGACAAACATGACAAGTACAGGTTTTCCAGACAACAAAAGCCACATATAGCTCAGTGTCTCATGGTCCTATGTTCCTGTGATGGCAGGATGGCTCCACTCCTGAAAGACAATGGATTTATCCAAGCTAGGTGGAGAGAGCACTTCGAAGTACTCCTGAACCATCAGTCAGCTAGCAAGTCCATCCTCTAACACTGGGAAAGGGGATCCCTCCTCTCCTACAAGTTGGGTGTGCCAGGAAGGAAACCAAGAACAATAAGGGTGGTGGACTGAATGGCATACCTGAATGGCAAATTGACAAGGCAGGTTGTGAGGAACTGGTATTGAGACTCCATGAATTTATTCTTCAAATTTGGAACAACAAAGATATAGGTCCCCGAGGACCTGAGTAATGGCAGCATTATGACTACCTTCAAGAAAGAGATAGGTGTATGTGTGGAAACTATCCACAGCAGGGAAAGTCCTCACTCGCATTCCCCTGAACTGTCTTCTACCTCCTGCTGAGGAAGTCCTGCTGCAATCTCAGGGTGGTTTCAGACCATCTTGTGGGGCAACTGACACAATATCTGTTGCCTGCCAGATCCAAGAAAAGTGTCCGTAACAACAGGGCTTGTATCTGGCCTTCAATGACCTTATTAAGGCCTTTGATTCCATCAGTTGTGCAGCCTTGTGGAAAGTACTGGCCAGATTTGGATTTCCTGAAAAGTAACATCAGTCCTGAGGCTTCTCCACAAACATGACTGCAAGTGTTCTGTGTAGCAGATCAGAGTCGGATCCATTTGTCATCCAAGCTGGGATGAAGCAATGATGTGACATCATCCCAACTGTTCCCTGTATTTTTTTGTGACCGTCATCCTAGTTCTCTTTAAGGACTGCCTTCCTTCCAGAACTGACATAAAATACTGAAAGGATGGAGGGCTCTTCATTCAGTCTGGGCCATTTTTGGTCGTAGACCAAAGTACTCAAAACAAACATCATTGATCTTCAATCTGCCGATGGCTATGCCAGCCTTGCACACACTGAGGGAAACCTCTAAACCATGCTGGATCTTTTTGGAGAAGCCTATCAAATTTTGGGCCTCTATCCTCACACCAAGAAGATTAAAGTGCTCTATCAGCCTGTTCTAGGCCATGAATGTGACCCCCCTCCTTAAATTACCATTGAGGGAAAGACCCTGGAGGTAGTTGAGCGCTCCCCCTACATCAGTAGCCACCTTTCCCAGAGAGTGAACATTGATGAGGCGATCCAGCACAGGATCCAGTGCACAAGTGCTTCCTTTGGGAAATTGCTGTGGCATGTCTTTATTTATTGCGATCTCCAGAAAGTTATAGAAATGCTTCTATACTAATGCACGCAGCATGGGAGGTAAGCAGGAGGAGCTGTCTCTCTTGGTGGCTGGGGAAAACTCGGACTTGATTGGGCTCATGGAAACCTGGTGGGACCTGACCCATGACTGGGCCGTAGACCTCGATGGCTATGCCCTTTTCAGGAAAGACAGGGTGGGTAAGAGAGGCGGTGGGGTTGCGCTCTATGTTAAAGAGCGCTTCTCTGCAGTGAGCATTAA
>JAGPOW010003395.1:13128186-13155742 GCA_030014935.1 Caiman crocodilus
GCCTCCTAATGTCCAACCTAAACCTGCTCTCCAGTAACTTGTGACCATTGGTCCTAGTTACCCCTGGAGGTGCCCGGGAAAAAAGAGCCTGCCCTATTTTCTGCTGATCTCCCCTCAGCAGTTTATAGGCAGTTAAAAAATTACAACTTTGATGGGACTTTCTGCAAAGAGCGATGGGTGGTAGGTGGTAGCCCATGCGTTATGGTGCAAGTAAGTAAGTAGCTGGCTAGATGATGTTTAGAGATCTTTCTATAATTTTATAGTCCATATCTATGTGCTGCTGACAGTATCCATAGTTACTAATAATTACTAGTTATTTTTTAAAACTTGGGTCCTGATACTAAAATCTTTTTTTCAGCACCTGAAATGCGGTCCTCTGCCACTTAAGCTAAAGGTTTCCTTTAGTTGGTACTAAAACTGGGTCCTTTATCCTCTCTCTGGGACATCCTTTCTAGGATAACTGTACACACAGGCAGCATGTTGCATTCTGCACGTGCAGCCCCAGTCCAAAGGCGCTCCTGCTCCCAGGAAACATTTGGATGTGTGATGGGCTGGGAGGAGGGGTGGAGGTGGCAGCAGGGGTATGTACGTGTGTGTGAGATAGGGAGGTAGGAGAGGCTGCCAGAGTCCCCCTGTACCCCTAGAGAAGCCTACACGGGGAAAGACCAGCCTGGAAGGGAAGGGGCTTGCCCAGGTCAGTCCCTGAGCCTCAGTCAAGGGAATGACATGGGGATTGCTGCGGCCTGGGCACAGGTGCAGGGAGCAGAACGGCAAGGGCTGGCACTGCTCAGAGCTACAAAGCGTTGAGTGGGATAGCTGCAGCTGGATTCATGTCCTGGTGCTGGGATGGAGCTGCTACTGGGATGGAGTTAGTGGGGGCAGGCAGGGGCTGCAGGTCAGAAGCAAGGGACAGTGCGAGGGCTGCGGGTTGGGAGTGATGGGCGAGGGCAGGGGCAGGGCACCAGCATAGCTGTGCTGCTCAGCACCCCACTTCCTCGTGAGGCGAAGGGGGCTTGAGCAGCTCTAATTTTTCTGTGATTAAAAAAAACCAAAAGCAAATGCCAATGTGCATGGATATTTAGAATTTGTTTTACTATGATGGTAGAGGCACTAGTACGTTTCCAAATTTCTTTAAAATTGTAAATATATCAATAAAACATTGCCCAACTGATCTCTCCCTATATTGTGATGTTTCTTTTTAATCATGGAAGAATGTGAATTTTAGGTATTTTAATGAGATCATTTGGGGTTTTTTATGAGAGAATCTGCAATTTTTGAACAAGGATCTCTGCTTGTGAGGCAAGTGGCAAGAGCCAAGCAGAGGAGCTTGGCCAGGGCCAGCACTGGAGACCCCGCTGGAGGGCAGACAAAGTGGCTGACCTCCTGGCTTTTTGGGGCCAGGAGGACATGCTTCAGGAGTTCAAAGTGGGTCACTACAACAAGCACATCTTTTGGGAGATAGCTGCCCAGATGGCAGAGTGGGGGCACCGGAAGACATGACAGCAGTGCTGTCATGGCCAACTGTACAGCCACGGCCCACTGGCAGCTAGCCCAGAGGTGCAGGGGGCTCTGCTGCAGAGCCTGTACCACAGTCCAGGTGGCCGTGTGGTCCCCACCTAGGATGGCAGGTGGCAGCAGGTCACAGCCAGGCAGCAGCCCCCATTGCCAGACTGCTGCAGTGTGTAGAGAGTGCCGGGGCTAATGTAGGTTAGGGCTGCTTCAGCAGTCCAGCTGGCACACTGGACTAGTGTCCTCCGATATCAACTGGCCTGGCTTCAGAAACTTCTGAGGGCAAGTAGCCCTGAGCTGCTGGCCAGAGCAGCTTTTTATCCTGCTGGGACCAGCACAGGTACTGGCCCAGCCTCTAGGTCCTCCTGGCAAGAGATCCGAGAAGAGCTGGGCAGGTTCAGTTTGCCCCAAGTGGCACAATTTGCCCCTCACCAAAGGGCATGTTTAGGCATATGTGCTGAGGCACAAATTTCTAGCATAAATTTGTGCTGCTGCTATTTGAGCTTCTGCACGTGCATGTGTTTGCATGTGTGGATGCACCTGTTGGGTGCAAATCTGCACCTGACATGGACACGTATGAAGACTTGTTCCCAGGAAAAGACTAATGAGCCTGACCTATTACAAAGTAAATTCAGGTGTATTAATTGCACATGTAGATGTGCCCTGTGACGGCCAGCATCCAGAGGATAATTAACACCAAATGCCTAAGTCAGTCACACCGATCTTGCGTCTAATAATCTCTTAAAATGTTGCTCACTTTTAATTTTTTAAAGACTAGTCCAGTTACACAAGTACATGCTACAACATTGTATAAAACAAATGTAAGTGTTTTAGTTCACTGTAGCTTTCTTTTAAGAAAAAAAGTGGAATACAAAAAAGTGAGAATGAATCGAGTTTAGAAATTCTTCTTATTTAAAAATAGTTTCCCTGATTAACCTCAGAACTTCTCTGGCCTTGGAATAAGCTTAAAAAATATGCATATTGGGTTCTAAGTCTCATTTCTTATGACAAATGAAAAGAAAAGCTCAAGGCTCATTTCAGTAACAAGAGTGGTGGTTCTGGAGACATTACACACTAAAAGAATGGAAAGGAGATCCCAGATGATGACATTCTTCTGAACCTAGGCTGTAGTATATGAAAGCAGAGACTGTTTGTGATCTTTCTCATGTGCAGTGCATGCCATATACAGAGCAAATGTTTGAGAGCCGCAGATGGTATCTGAATGCAGAATCAGAGATCTGCCCGTCGCAGTCTTGGCATGCAGAATATCTGTGAGACCAGATCCTTGCAGTTCTGTTGTTTCATTGGATCATTCCACCTCACACGTCAACACCAGTGCTGAAAGGACTCTTTACAATATTATTTGGAAGCAACACTGAGGAATGATGGAAGAGGCGAGACCTGATTGTACTTTATTTGATATCAGTGGACAAGATTCACTCCCTGGATTTTGCAAGTAAATCCTGAGATGTGGGGCACCACACTAGAAGCTACTCCATTTCTTCCTGTGACAAGGGGTGGAGGCAGCTGACACAGCTGGATTCACTTTTTGGGCTGTCCCAAGATGTTTAGGCCAGTTCTGAGAAATGCTGATTTGGCACCTTTCTCAGTCAGCCCCTGCTAACGGGGATCAGTGAAGACTTGACTGGATTTTACAGATGCGCTAACAAGCAAAACCACTTAGGAAACATCCTCTTGCCCCTGCTTTGAATCTCTATTGGAGTATACCTATGCCATGGGTGGAAAAAACTACAGATTACAGCCTCCATATTTGTGGGTATGATCTGAAGTTGGAAAACAGCCCCATCTTGTTTGTTCTCCCAGGTGGATTGTGGTGTGTTGGTACCTACTAGGCAATAAACAATATTGTTTTGTTTTTAAACAAACCAAATTTGCTAGAAACAGCTGAAACTCCAAACAGTGTTCTAGAATCATATTTTAATGATTCATAATCACATTTTCATTCTTGTCTAAACAAAAGCATTATTGATAGCTGAAAACAGTGATGATATTGTAATTAAAACTTTTAGGAAGAAACTTATAATTAAAAACAAGCTGTTAGAAATCATCTGCAGATTTACTAAAACATGGCACTAAAACCTGTCGTATGGGCTTTTTCTGTTAAGCACTTTGGTTCTTAAATAACTGGATTTGTAATTTGCCTGTTCTTTTTCTTAAATGTATTCTAATTTATCAGTCCCAAATGCATGCACCACTTGTAGCATCATTTAGACATGGATTGCAAGTAGTCTGAAAATTGGGACTGTCCTCCCAGTGTTGGTTTGGTTCACTGGCATGTGAGTGTGCAATACACAGAAACATCCGCTCTTCCTGCTTGCTGCATTCCCTTATCAGGTAGGGTATTTGCTCAGTGCAGGTTCCTTAGAAATGTCAGTCTTTTGTTTCATGTTCAAAAACCTACAGCAGTACACAATACATGCCTTACCACGTAACCAAAAGATGGAGCATGAGGCCATAGTGACATACGCAAATGTGTTCAGTACAGTAGTTTTGCTGATGGTATGTTGTCAAACCAGAAACAAACTTCTGCTGAAATTAGTAGGTTTCTTTATATCAACCAGAGTGGAAATTGGTTAGGACCTAGCAAAATGCCTAGCATTTAAACAAGTACTTTTTGGGTAAATTATTTTTTAACTGAAAAGCATAAACTAAAAATTGGAAGTTAAATGCTGGGTTTGCCGATCGTCATACTTTATTTAAAAAGCAAATAGTTAATTTTCACTTGTGACATAATGAACACAGCCAATGGACTAGCACTTCATTAACAGCAATAATAAAAACTGTAGGGACATCTTAAAACAAAGTAGGGTAAGCTTTTCCTGCAAGTTTTTAAGGTAAACCTTTTTGGAAGTAATTTTTTCCTGTCTGTATTCTGAGTGAGATTAGACTACTAAAGATACTTTTGCATGAGATGTTTAAGGTGCTTTCAGGACTTGTTTCAGGAAGGTTCTTAAGCATATGCTTAAGTTCAGTTGTACTTCAGTTTATCTTATTTTCTAACATGTTCTGTATGCTGTATGCACTCTAAAACCTACAGGAAGAAAATAATCCATGTACAAAAGAGCTGATCATTGCACAATTAGGTAAGTGTGCATTTTTCTGATTTTCCACAAAGGAAGCCTGAAATTGCTCCTGATAAACCTAAAAATATAGAGCTACGATATTTTCTAATGAGTTTTTTCCCCCTATTTTTAAATACCTTGAAAAAGCATCCAACAAAGTATTCTTTGTTGGATGTTGGGAAGTTTAAAGAATGCTAAGCTATTGTGTACACTCTGTGAGTAGTCTCAGTAGATGTAGCCAAGCTTGGACTAGAAATAGCCAGGGTACCAGCTATAATAGGAAACACGCACATATACACTAGTAAAGTCTCACCCATCCATCATGGCTTTAAAATACATATAAGCAAATACAGCTCGTTCAGTTCTTTGGGTTTCTTTTGGTTGCCTTGCAAAAAAAGATTTGGTTTCATCAGAGAATATATTTACTTGTATAACATTCTTTGTGAATAAACACGTGAGCATACTTTTTTTTTTTAGTTGGTTCAGGCAGCTTACTAGGAAGCAATAACTGTTCATATTCCATGGAAATCCAGTGAGAAACTTTTGTGTATTTGAGGAGGGATCATTTGAAGGAAACATTTGACTCATTGTCTAAGGTTTAGACCAGCCAACTTCAGCCTTGCTGAATAGGGCTGCAGAAAAGAAGCCTTTGATGAGTGATATCATCATCACAATTTACTGCAGTGTTACATCATGGCGTCACATCCTTGTGATATAATATTGTGCTACACAGAGCAATGTTAAGATATCACCAATTATTTGTGGATACATAGGGATCAGTTTGACATCTGCTCTTAGTTGCAGAGGACAGGTAATTTCTCCATACCTGAAAGGGGGACAGCTCTCTAGAGCTTTTAGGATCACTAGTTTAGATGTGTACATGTTCCTGAACCCAGCTTATACCTCTTTTCTACCTATGTTTTTCTTCAGGGACAGCACTATGCAAGATGCTTCAGGTTTCAATAGTTACAATACAATACCCCTTCTCTCACTGACATACAGAATTCTTAGGAGAAATCCATTGAAGTCAGTCAGTCTACCCTAATTGACACTGGCTGAGGATCAGTCCCACTGATTTTATTATCTCCAAATACAAAAAACTACCGATACAAATAAAAACAATGGAAATCTTGTTGTCTAGATCAAAGCAGAAGGCAAAATGAGGGAGTTCTAGTAGAATATTAACTATAACAGCGTGGTTATGATAGATTCGTGTGTTATGAATACTGAATCACCACCATATCTTTTTCTCTTCACTGTCTGGTGGTGGGTGGCAGGGGACAAGTGGATGGGTGTAAAGATCTATACCTGACGAAGGGTTTTTGAACCGAAAAACTTGCTTAATAAATGTTTTCCGACTATTTAAGTTGGTCTAATAAAAGATACCAGATTCACCCAAAGAACCTTGTCTGCCTAAGATCTATACCTGGTGTAGCTGAGTCGGTTCCCCCATCCCACCCTACCCCATTTCTCACTAGTCCTCTGGAAAATAAAAGCTGATACTCATTGCTGCTTCAGACTAGGCTAATTTCTCTGCAGACCCCTCTGCCCTTGGGAATCCCCCTTCCTCCTTGAAAGGGAAAAAGGAGGATTTGTAGGTTATCGTTTGAAAAGCCTTGGCTGTATTATACTGTTTCAACATGCCGGTATTATTAAGGAGTCAGAGGTGAGATGGGTCATCCTGGATCCAGCACCGGATATCCTGCCCTTCTGCAGATCCTAGGGGGTCTCCAGGTTTTGAGGGCAGGAACGTGACCATTTGGCAAGAAACTGAGGCAAACTCCACTGCTGTCCCCATAAAATGAACGATTCAAAGAAAACAGGGATGGGTGTCTTGAGGAATTCCTCCTCCGTCGCCAAAAAATGGGAGGGAGCGAGCCAGGCAGGTGCAGGCATGGATATTAGTAGTAAGCAGTTGCATGTGACAGTTAAGGTTGCACTGGTATCAAACTGGCAAGATCCATCATTCACAGGGCTCATTTTATAAATAATCATTTTTTTATTGTATGCATAGTTAATTCTAGTATCTATCACTTGCATAAGATATATATTGACAACACAGGGCTCAGGGCAGGGGGGAGGGAGAGGGGAAGGGAAGATATCAAAGCTCATTGATAGGGTTTCTTAATTTAGCAGCCATTGACATGCCTGCCAGACAATGTTTTTAATTCTAAGCTTCAGGGTAACTGATGAGTTTTATTTTCAATGCATGGCTCCTCACAGGCATAGCTTCTTAGGCCAAGTACAAGTTGAATAACCTTCAGGAAAGCTGTGCTGTCCTTCTGTCGGCCGCTGTCTTTGAAAATTGCCTGCAGAGTTAGTGAGCAGGAACAGTTAAGATTTACAAACAATGATGAAGCTTGTCATGCATCTTTCACCATTCATCATCTGGGTGCCGTGGCTGGGCGGTGAAGTGTTCTTCATAAAAACCAGCTCAGTGTGAAATACACCTCGCAGCAATGTTTACTGCTCTGAAACTCGTCAGCAGCCCTTTATAGTAAATCCAGATTGCGATGTGACATTACAGTATATCATTGCAGAGCGCGCTGGGGTTTACACTAGGAATGAGTGCAGTTCACACCAGATGAGATGTCCAAATTGAGTTATGTAGGAATTTGGCTGTTATATGGGGATAGCTTTTGTTTTCTGAGGACTGAAAGTTAGCTTTATATATATATAATCTGCACATAGATATACTTGTGTGTGCGGGGGGTGTATATACCTTGGATATATACGCATATATATGGATATAGATATATACATCTGAATACACACACACACACACGTATAAGCATATTGCTTGTATACATATTTGTATGTATGTAACATATACATAGCGCATAGTAATAAGTAATTTTAAACGCATATTATATTTTAGCCATCTTGTGTGATGGCTGCATTTTAATATTAACTTTAAAGTTCATATTTAAGTAAATGTAGTTTCCCAGCTTCTTTCTTTCTTCTTCCGACCCCCTTGCAAGTGCTGTTGTAAATACAGTGCTTTCAGTATCACAGTTATAATCCATGGGCAAAAATTGGAATTGCGTCAGGTTTTTCATAAGATTATAAAATAGACTGCTTGTTTTTTTCCTAATAAAGAATCCCTAATGTGTAATTAAAGTAAGTTAAGTATCACTTGCATTTGTGGAGCGATCAGTAGGTCACATGTTGGCCTCAGTTCCTTCCTGAGTGTTGCGGAGTAATCAAGCACAGAATGAGGCCCGACGTCTTTTTTTGGTGAGGTTCACAAGTTTCGCAGCTGTTTGTAGCTTCATTTTTCACTTGGTGCCAGAGTCCCGCTGCTGGTTTCACTGCACATCTCTGGCAGGGTAAAGTTGCTGCTCTGAGTAGATTTTTGGGACTTACTCAGAATTTTCAAAATATAGAAACTACAGTATTTAGTGAATCACAGGAGTTTTAGAAGTTAATTTTTTTCCTCCCTCTTCATTGGCTCCGTAGCAAATCCCATTAAATGCAAATTCATTGAATGTAAGCACCTGATATACAATCTGAAGAGATTTATACCCAAGAAAAAACACTGGTTAAAATCCATTTAAAATGAACAGTGTCTTGGTGTTATGTGAATGGACTCTGTGTGCAGTATTGAATCTATTGTCTTTGAGATGGGTTCATTTAAAGATACTAGTCTGAAGGCTACTGGTGGGTAAGAGAGTTTAAGGCAAAGTAGCTACAAGGACTCTACAGCACTTCCTGTCAATCAGCGTACACAACATGTGCAGTAAGCATCCTGCTACATTCTTGTCTTGAGGTTAAATGCACCGGTGGCAGCTGATCAGCTAAAAAAAAAAAAAAAAATGGAAAACAGTAGAAATATCTTATCAATTATTTTAAAGCAATCATGCTGACAGTTTTCTTTCAGTGTCATGCCAAGAAAGCCAAAATTGATGAAAATGGTGTTAGATTGTATTGTTGTCAGCCCTGTGTTTGAAAAGTGATTTTAATACCTTCTGGATACTGTCACATAAGATACTCTTTCATTTCTTTTCTACATCTTTTCAAGTTTATGGCTGATAACTTTTTCAATCTGAGAGCAACTATAAAATATGTATGATATCTTATGCAACTCTGATATCCCACTTTTAACTTTTGCCATAGTGATTTTATGCCTTTTGAAAGGGGCAGCATGACTATACTGTTGAAAGAAATAACAAATTGTTTGTCCTCTTAAAACTTCTTTTATTTCTGTTAGTGCTCAGAGTAATTCTTGTGAGTCAAGTCATTCTTCTCCAAAGTAGTAAACTTTCCACAAAAATGTTTAGCAGTCATTTAATCTGTGTTCACTTAATACGAGATTTATAACATGAAGTATGTATAATTTACCTTTCAAACAATAAAATTAACCTGCTGTAGGCAAAGAGCAAGGTAAGAGTCCCACGTGTAATCATCACACACGTTCCTTACAGATTTCAGGGACTTCTTGTATTCAAAATCCAATTAGTTTACTTTTTCTGGGGAACATCATCCATTATTCCTGAAGAAATTTTGATATTCTGCCTTGATTTTGGAGAGAAGAAACTCTGGAAATCTTGTACATTAATATTGTCGTTTGAATTGGGAGTGTAGAGAATAAAGCTGTCATCATCCAAAGTAGGTTGGGCTCTGGTACCTGGCTGTTTCTTATAGAATCAAAGGTATGTGTTTTTATCTTTGTTTAAATCTGGACTGCTTCGTGTATCTTTTTTGACTCGGGCAACTTTGCTAACCTGCAGGATTTAGATGAATATTATAAATGCTGACCAAACATGGTAACACCCGTACGTGCTTGCAGGATTTGAGATCTATATAATATGTTTTCATAACACTATATCTGGCTTGTCTGATTTTCCATTCTTGTGTGTGCCCCTTCTCTGGTAAGTGACTACCATACATTCTATTAAAGATGCATAGCATTGTGCAGGGTCTGAATGCATGTAGCTGAATATTTGAAAAAGTATTCTGGAGAAATGAAGCACTAGCACATATGCTTATGGGATATTATTTGAGATGCTAATGTCTGTTGAAACTGGCACTGTGCAAACACTTCAAAGTCCCATCTGAAATAGATGGGAATTGGCTTTGACTTGCAGAGAGAAAAAGGAGAAAAGTTGCATGTCAAGCTAAGACACCTTTCCCTCCCCCCTCCCCACCACTCGCCCTGGCAGAGAAGCTGTCATTTGCTAACTGAGATCCTTCACGGAGGAAAAGCAAATATGTCTATTGAGACCTGTAAAAACAGTACACGAGGAAATAGCTCAGAAAGGGGAAAAACTGCATCACAAATAAGCTAACAGTATGTTGGCTGATTATAATGACTGGCTTATAGCTTCCAGGAGTTGTCAATCACACCTTAATGTTTATAGAAGTGAAAAGTCAATGCGTAGTTGTTTAATTTGACATGACTCTCGGGTTGAGAAAGTGAAATCGCTAGAGGGGACAGTTAAGTAGCTGTGCTCCATGTCAGCCTGTCTCGCTTCGACTCCTGCACTAAACGTTTTCCTGATGAGCGATAGATTTGGTTAAATACCAAGATAATTGCTAGCTACAGCACCCAGCACTCTTGTAATGCCTTGTACTACAGCTGTACTTGCCTGAGGCTGTTAGAGATTTCTTCAGTAAAGAGGGCACGTATGTTCAACTACATTATTCTCTTTCGTTTTTTGAAGAGCAATTGTTGCAGAACTAAATAGGCTATAATAAATTATATTTCTTTTCCTTTAGACCAGTTGAAGTAGATCAGACATGCAAATGTCAAAGCGGCTTTTTGCTTGTGAGTAATTTTTTGTTTGCCTTCCCTACCCATAACACTACTTAGACAAAGAAGTTTTTTTTTTACTTTAAGACTGTGAACTACAAACCTCTAAAGCTAACTTGCTGGCCTGGTTTAAAGCCAAACAACTAATTTTGCATTCTCTAGGGGAGTTTGCTTTTATTTGCTACTTTTTTGCAAGTAAATGAGATTAGGGGACAAAAGTATTTTCATGTTCAGTATGTTTAATAACAGAGTACTATAGTGACTCCATTCTCAGATCTACATTTCCATTTTATTTTTAAATGCCCTTGATAGTTAAGAAGAGAGCTTGACATAGCTTAATTATTTCTGCTAGAATCCTGGTTACAGTGCATGGTACTAATTATTCATAGCTCTCAATAAGCCTCGGCATCCCCTCATTATGGTGGCTTCATTTTGCATGTTATGTATCTGTGGCTCGCAGTGGATGTCTCCATAGCATCCCAGTATTTTGATGTATTGTTGTGATGATATACAGACTAACAGCCCCATAACATTTATCAGCACAATGTGTTGTATTGGCTCTATGTGGTCACTCATAGTTTATTGTTCAAAATAACTAGAAAGGGGGTTAAAAAGGATGTCAGTGCTCTGACTGTGCTGCTAGTTTAATCCTTTATGCCCTTTGAAAGTGTCATGGGAAAAGTAACCATGCCTGGAAGAATATTATGGTGGAGAGGAGGGAAGAGTTTTTTTAAAAAGCATAACTTGTTTCTGAATTTGTTTCGATAAAATTAAATCTGAAGTTTTGGCTTCCAAATCCCCTGGAGGTTGGACACTTAACTCCGTTAGGCTTGTTTGAAACTCTTTGTCAAAAACAGGAAAAACCTGGATAAAAAATAGGATTTTCACAGTCCACTGGGGGAGAAAAAAATTAAAAGATGTTTTTAAAAATGATTGTTTGACATCCTTGAATTTATTTCCTGTCTACCTTTAAATGGACAGCGTCAGCTTTTGAAATAATGTGTCTTATATGGTTCTTGCATGCTAAAATCACAATTAACTGTTATTTTAGTATAAAGTTGGTGTGAGATTAGACTTGGGTACAAAATGCTCTAGGCAAACATATTTATTGGCTTACAGCATGGCAGTAATAGAGGGAATATTTTACATCTAGGATACCACTGTTTTGTTCTCCCGTCCCTTACCCCCAGCCTTCTCAGTGTGGACAGGGAAAAAATCAATGAACTTCCTTTTCCTTTAGTTTATCAATCAGTTCCCTCTTCAAGTTCTGTGTTGGTTTAGTGAGGTTTTGGTTTCAGATATGGCAATCATTTTTTTTCCTGAAACAGCTGTCTCCATTGGATTTTTTTTTTTAATGTGGAAAGTTTTCTATTGCCGTTGGGCCAGGGCTGTGCTTGGGGTGGGTGGGTAGTGGTGCTTGGAGGTGGGAACATTTTGGGGTGGCTGTAGCTCACCCTATAGCCTCCCTTCTCAGTGCCACTGCTGCCTTCGCCAGGCACAGCTCTGTCCTAACCCTCTCCATGCTGCTGGGCTTCATCCCTGGTCTCATGCATGCTGCGGCTGTGCCCACACACGTGCCATTTATCAGCAACATTATCGGCCACGTCAGCCCAAAAGAGCTGGTTGCCGATAACGTCGGTTTTCCCTTTAATCAGTGCCAGTACCATATGGATCCATGTATGAGTGCACCTCTACACTAGAGGTTAAATTATAGATTGAAAAAAAAAAATTGTACACTAAAAATTACACTTATTTTAATTCTGTTTCAAAAAATATTTTTTGTCCTGATTTGCATTTTTTGCGTAGTGTGTATAGAAGCAATTGCATAATAGCAGTATATTATGTGGGAGAGGGTATGGGTTTGCGTGTGTGTCTTGGGTTGCTTGCTTGCTAGGTCCTGGGAGCCAGCAGGGAGTTGTGGGGGGGTGCAGTGTAGACGCATTCTGGTCCATGGCTGCCCTCGCAGTGCTACATAAGAGCCTCCCGACCACTGCTCCCCCCGTGCCCGGAAGGACACAGCAAGGGCAGGAGGAGGAGGAGTGCTGGGATGGGGGGCACAGCAGTACTTGAGCAGCTGCAGCACCAGCTAGAGCAGCCTCGTGGGGAGGCTGTACATGCTGGCTGGGGCTGGGGCAGCATGGGGTGGGCATGGGCGGTAGCATGGGGTGGGCTGCCTTGGGCAGGAGCGGGCAGGGTTTGCCCCATGTGGAGCACCACGGCGGCAGCCACAGGTTAGATACGATCAGTTGGTGGGCAGGATCTGGCCTGCGGGCCGTATTTTGCCCACCGCTGGATAAAAGAAACTAGTGACCGAAGATACCTGTTTCCGTGAGATGCCTGGGCCCGTCTCCCCTGTGCCTGCGGGGAGGGGAGTAAGAGTTTCTAGTTATGACTAAGCAGCTTGACCCAGATTTTGAGATATTTAGATGCTCAAATGTGCAGATCTGTGCTTAGCTGCATTTTCAAGTATATAAGCATTTTTATGCAAGAAGCAAGGATGTCTTAGGGTGATAGCTTTGAATGGATCAACTGCGTAGCTGGAATAGTTAGATAAGCTTTTGAATGAAAGACATTCTTCCTCAGGTCCTTCGTCAGGCTTTTTGTGCCTCTTAGAAATGTTCCTTGGCAGCCTGTACAGCCCTCGAAGTCTCCAGCTTCGAGACTCCACGTCTGGGCTGGTTGCTGCTGACTGAAGTGATACACCTCGGAGTTCAAAGAGTAAAACATCAGTACTGAGGCAGAGCCCTAGAGAAAAGTGAATCATCCTGGGAGGGATCGGGAGTCTGCACATGCCTCTCCACTACCCGCAGCTTCGTGGGTTTGTATTGACCTGCTCTTTACAGTCCCAGGGGAGGGAGACACAAACTCCACGCTGCTCCCCCGTGCCTATTAGAGATCACAGTCTCCCCTGACCCAAAACAGATGCTACGTTCCACCGACTGGTTGCATGGAGGAGGGACAGAGCTGTGGCCTTCCCCTTTTTCCCTGTCTGTATAGAAAACAGAGCGGGGAGTACTCTGCGGGCCCTGTCTCTCTTCCTCTTGAACCGTCTATCCTCACAGGAATCTGAGTGATGGAGAAGGGAAATGTTGGGTCTTGCTCCATCTTAAACCTTCAAAGGTCCATGCTGTGATTTAGACTTTATGGATTAGAGTCCAATTTCATGTTGATTTACGCATGTTTATTAATGTTAAGCTGATTTAGGCTGCTCCCCACCTATGTGTTGAAAAACAGATTGAGAATTTTTCATGCAACTCGTGACAATAGTAAGCACACCTGAAGCAAAGCAGACATTTTTCTTTCTTCTTGCACTGTTTTAGTTACCTTAATATTCCTCTCCTTTCAGGGAGATGGAGTTCTAGTAAGCTTGTAGAGTAAAACTATCAACAGCATGTAAGTGACTTAGCCTGTCCTATCTGCTGAAATAACTAGGGCACTTTGGCTTACGTCCTCAGAACTCATTAGATGCCTAACTTGCATTGATTTCAGGGGGTGTAAGTGTCTAGTTACCTTTGAAGATCTCATTGCAAGTCAGTTTGGTTTAGGCTACTAAATGCATAAGTAACTTTCGAAAGTGATATTTTAGCTCCTAATTTTACCTGTTCAAACAGAATGGTCTCTTATCCAGCAGTCCTATTGCACCTTATGTGACACTTGTGTAGTAACACCAAGCTCAGTGTAACTGGCAGAACTGGAGTCCAAAGTACTCACTGATGTTGTGTGCTCATTTGAGATTTCACGCTGCCTTGATGTATGTTCACCAAAATCTTTGCAATTCACCTTTTAAGTGGAAAAAAATGTCATTGCTTATCAGCATTTCACAGTACATATTTAACACTACTGTTGTGTTAGCAGAAATAAATGTGACATAGTGGGTCTGTCTTATGCCTAATGTAGTGTGAAACTTCATTTTACTTATTTGTCTACAGTAAAAAAACAAACTTTTTCCATTTTTTGTGCTTATTTTCTAAAGCAGAGCATCTAATTATAGTGGAATTCATAAACTTTTGAGGGTATAAGTCACACGTTAAAATGAACAGCTACATTCTTACTCTTTTAAAACATTTCACAATGTTTTTCCCATTATTTTTGCTGTATATTTTGATCAATATTTATTGAACTGGCGGACTGCAAAGCTGCTTGACTTGCTCCCAATTTGAAGTTAATATTTAAAGATAGTTGTACCATGGTAATATTGAGTTATTCTGAAGTCTTCCGTGATTTTAAACTTGAATGCCATTTGAGCTTTAATTCATAAATAATTTGACTTACTTGTTTTTCCTCAGCCTTATTTTCTGGATGTAATCATTGGTGAGGCTGACATGGAGCCTATTTTAGCTCCTAGTGAAGTCAGCGGAGAAACATGACATTGCCTTCAGTAGTGCAGGATCAGCCCCTGGCTGTGTCTGTTCCCACTGCAGCAGTTTATATTATAACAACATTAAAAAAATTGATTCCTTGCAAAAGGGTAAAAAATCTATTGTGTCTATTCTAACAGATCACTGTGATTATACTTGGCAGTTTAGTTGAGTAGTATCCTCTTGATTTCCAAAAGCTTGCAAATCATGTACAGAAATCTTTAAAATGTGTAGTATGGCAATTTTTGCATTGACCTAGTATTTTCTGGAATTAACAATTTAATTAAGCATGAAAGAGCTGAGGTCATCATTAGCTTTTTGATTACTCTTTGATGCTTATGAGTGATGACTATGATCATAAAGATTTGAAGATTTAAAGGGACATTGCTAAAAGTAAACATTGTAAAGAGATATGATCATAATTCAAGTTTACATTTTTGTGATAGGGTCTGCTCTTCCTCAGGCTCTGGTTTCATCAGGGCAGGATCAATGCTCAACTGCTCTGGCACTTTGTTTTTTGTGAGGAGCGCTGCCGCTGTTCTCAATCGTTATTTGGAGACCTTTGGGTATTTTACTCCTTTAATGTAGATAGAAAAGGTGGAAAACCATGATAATTTTTATTTTATATTCTTTAATAACATCCAAAATCTTAAATAAAAAAAACCAAACCCCAAACCAGTGATTTTCCAAAACCAAAGTATTTTCTTACCGTAACTAGTATGTTTCTTAAGCCCCTGGCACATGTTACATTTCTGGTGCAATTAAGGCGGTATTTGTGCCAGAAATAGCGACTGGCCATATGTTTGAAGAATTTATGATGCCATAAAATCACAAACCATTCATAAAGATATTACTCAAAAAGTATGTAATATCTTCGTGGCTGATTTGTATGGCACTGTAACTTGAACGTGTGGCATGCCACACAGGGACTGCCCAGGGCTGCACGGCGCTGGGGTTCAAACCCCAGGGCAGTCTCTGCCAGCTGACTGTGCATTGAGACTCGAGCTCTGGCACAGTCCTGATCTGTTGATGCTCAGCTGATTGTCTGAGACCACGGAGGGTTTGAATGGCCCTGAGGGAGCCCGGAGCCAGTTGACATTCATCTGATTGTTGGGCACCTGACCTGCTGGTAAAGGGGGAACCTGGGGTCATGATCCTAAGCTCCCTTTGCACCAGCAATACGGAGTGATTGGGATCTGACTCCTGATCCCACAATCACGCCCCCAGCCATGCACATGCAGCATGGCAGGAAGTGCAGTTGTTTAAATTAGGGATGGGATCCCTTTGCGCTTTTAAGTGACCGTCTGTCAGGGGTCTTACACATACTGTTACTACTCCCAGAATGAAGTGGTAACAGACAACTTTAGTTTAGACCAGGTACAATAGTAGTTTTCCCAGGAACCCCAAGAAGGCTAGTACATGGTTGTGGTGCTCCTGGAGCAAACCGGAAGGTAGATTGTGACTCACCAAGTCACGACCCATTTTGTGGATTTTCTCTTGTTTTTCAGGGCACATATCACATGCTGGACCTGCAGTGGGCACCTCACTTCCCTTAGCCTAGTAGTGTCTAGTAGCGTAACTAGGGGTGGTGAGCGGTGCCAAGTGGGACACTGGAACTGACCTCAGCCCCGCGCAGGATTGGTCCCGGCAACATTGCCATGCTAGGAGCTCCAAAACAGGTCCCGGTTTCTGCTGCTTTAAGAGCAGCAGAGCTGGGGCAGCCAGTGCATGCGTGGCAGCAGCAGCTCAGCTGGAGCTGGTCCAGGCTGCTGCCTCCGGCTCTTAAACCCATTCCCCATGCCTTCCCCCCGCTCAGGACCTTTGCTCCCTTGCCCATCCCCACTCTCATCCCAGTCCCCTCCCCACCACTCTTGGAGCCACATGCCTCCTGCTAGTCTCCAGCAGGGTTTGCCCTGGGTGCCCACTTGGCTTATTATGCCATTGGTGGTGTCATCAAACCAGCCAGGGGCCAAAGATCCGCCACTATCATTCCCCATTTTTCCCATTCATACCTGGTTTTGCAGGATTAAAGTGCAACGGTCCTACGAAGTCTGCTGTCCTCCCTGTACCACTCGGTAGGACATGATCCTCCCAGGTAAAGAAGCAGAGAGTTTCTGTGCCCTGTTATTCCATTGTGCTGCCACACCACAACCAGGCCTGTAATTATTTCTAACCTGTGAGTAGCAAATGATATCTACGTTCACTTGCTACCTATACTGTAATCTTCTCTCTCTCTAGGTGTGAGAAGCTGTTGTGGAAATTGTGATGAGATTAATGTTATGATTATGGAGTGAAGCGGTGCTGGTCCAGGAAATATGTAAGAAACAAGGTTCCTTGTGATATCTTTTATTGGGCCAGCCATGTAGTTGGGAGATATTAAGCAAACTTTTGGCCACAAAGTACTATAGTTCAGGTCTGAAGACTTCCTGACAGTCTGAAAACCTAAAGAACCTTCAGAAGACTTGGAGACCGTCTGAGGAAGGTAGCCCTAAGGAAAGGCACTTTGTGCCCAGAAACTTGTTCTGACTTCTTTCCCAATGATACAGATGATTCAATCAAAGATCTCACCAAAACTCCCTGCCTCTTGCGAATGTGGAAGACTGTTTTTGAACCAACCAGAGAGAGAGAGAGAGACTGGAAGACACAACAAAAGTAGAAAGTAGTTGCCACAAATACAAACATGCTTCCCTAAAGATATTGAAAACTGTAAAAAAAAATAAGCTATTGAATAGATTCTATGGAGAAAGGACTTAGCAGTGTTTGCTAGTAATTAGAGCCGATCAAGAATTTTCTGGCAAAACAGGTTTGAAATGGAAAAATGCTGACTTATCAAAACATCTTGTATTTCACAGATTCTTATCAGTTTTGACAAACTTCCAGTGAAACACTGACCGATTGTACTGAAAACCTGCCTGGTTTCCTGCTTGCTCACCTGGCAGTCTGTTGGGTAGTCAGGACTTCCAAAAACTGCAGCTCTGGGACATCCTCTGCTTCCAGGCTCCATGATGGAGCCTGTAGTGCAGCCTTGAGAAACCTGGGTGACACCAGGCTATCTGTCCCATGGACAGGTCACTGGGCACACAAAATGTATTTTAACATAAAGAAGTAAGGTCATGTACAGAATGTGACAGCTGAGTACTTCTCTATTTTGCATGAGACATTACCTGGACACATAGGCACTGTCTTTAGTTACCAAAGATGAAAAAAACCCCAGTTTTGATAGCTGATTCAGGGCTAACATTCTTCAGTTCTGATACTGTTGCTTCTGTAACTTCTCAGTCTGTGCTTGGCTTTCTGTAAACTGAGATAACCAGAGTAAGAATGCCTACCTGTATTGTGATGGGAGGTAATATAAAAGTGAAAACTGATTATGATGAAGACAGATTTACATCAGAAGGTTCAGATTTCAGTTTGGAGTGAGTCTTTCCTGCTTTCAAAATGCAGAATTGGTTTGTGGGATGAGCACTTGCTGCAAATCGTATCTCTTTGTGGAAAGTATTAGCTGCCAGATTTCCAACTGGAATAAATTGGGATTTCAGCAAAGCTGTGCTGCGTCATGTCACTTGAGAATCTGGCCCTTACAGAATTGCAGGGGGAGACATTTCTGCGAGAGATGTTTGTACGAAGAAGCTAAGCAAGGCTTCAGTTTACAAATTTCACAAGCCACAAGGAGGAGCTGAATGGTTAGGACACTTGCCTGGAGAGTTGGAGCACCAGGTTCTCAGTAACATTTTCCCAGAGGAGGTCTCAGCAAAGTTGTAACCATCAGCGAAAGCCTAGATTTGCCAAAGCATCCTCCACCCTTCTTTTTGAAGCTAGCTCCCTGTGCAGTCAAGAGAAGATAAATGGGGTTAGGGGTACAGGCAGTTCTCGACTTACAATGTTTTGAGTTACAATATTTTGCACTTACAACATTTGTAAATTTGACACCCGGTTTCAACTTTCTGACATCAGTTTCAACTTTACAACACTTGATCTGACGCCAAGCCATGCCAGCGAACAAGTTCTCTGTGTTACCCATCTCCCTGGACAACATCTGTCCAAACTTCCTTGGACACTTTAAGAAAGCAGACAAGACTCCAGAAAAACCTGCAGCCAAGACTCCTGAGAAGACTCCAGCCAAGAACCCTTCAAAAAGTCCAACCAGGAGCCCTTCCAAACATCCAGCAAAGTCTCCTCAAAGAAGTCCTTCCAAATCAATATGATTGCTATTTACAATAAAAATACGTTAATGTAGCTATATTACTTATCTATAATGGATTGAGTCAAAATTCTGGGTTATTTGTGGTGAAAATAGAGTATCAGGCCTTGGTTCAGGAACCACCCATTACAACATTGTTTCCCATGGGAAAATCGGTTCTGAGTTGCAATGTTTTGACTTAAGACATGGTTTTCAGGAACCAGTTGTGTCGTAAATCTGAGGACTGCCTGTACAAGCTAGGGTAGTGCCCACGAATTAGTGAGATGGGCAGTGCCTTAAAAGAGAAGGGAAATTAAACCTTCTGCATTTTCCATGTACTAGCCATTGGATAAAATTGAGTGGCCTAGCATTTGCTACCCTGGGACCAGGGGCAGGGGCCAGAAATAAGGGCCTTTTTTAAGGCTCACCAGGCCACACACCTTTTTAGCATATGCTGGGCACGTCTACACATATATCAATGATCTGCAATTACAAAACATTAGGTTTATTAATGCACCATAATCAGCACTGCTGCTCAGTAGCACCAGCACATCTTTTAGGAGATGCTGATGCACAGTAAACTAATTCTGCTGTGCATTAGCATATTAGCATGGCTTTTGCTGTGGCATGCTAACGTGCAGTAGAATTAGTCTACTATGCTTCTAGTATTTCTTGTAGATGCAGCCACTGTCACCAACTCTACAGGCAAGCGTCCCAACCACTGGGCTATAGGGCAACTTCTATTGGTTTTTCTGGTCTTACAAAGAGATTACACATCTACCCAGGTGAATAGGATCACAACAGTGCATAAATGGCCAGTGCCATTTGAGCACGTTCAGAAGAACCTGATAAGTGGTATAGAGAGGAGTTAGATCTAAAAATCTGCATACGTGGCTCAGAAAGCCACTTATTCTCCAAAAGGGGAGTTGGATTTTGGGCCTTCATTCTTGCATAGATACTGACATCTGGAATTAGCTTTTGGATTGGATTATCCAAAAAAGGCATAACCTGCCACATTTATTTCCACGTCACCTGCCTATTTTAATTGCAGGTGGGGAGGAAAAAAAGTCTTTGTTTAATTGTTTCAAAGATTATTTTAATGGAATTTAAAGACAGGAGAGGGGTGGAAGAGTTTAGCAAGGGATATTTTCCCCAGCTTCTGGTTTCTAATTACAGCAGTTATTGCCCAGCCTTCTGAGTAACTAAGAGTACAAGCATGAACTAGAAAAGAATGAGATAATCCATAACAGATCAAGCTGAATAAAGATCTCCATTCATACCTTTTATCCCTGGTTCTGAGTGCCAAGAATTAATGCTATTTGAAAGTACACAATGAACTTGCCATACTGTGGGCATCTAGGATAATCCTAATTACTTTAAATGTTAGTGAGAAGGGCAGGAGCTTCACAGTGGAAAAAGATTCTATTGTGAAATAATGGATGTGTTAGGTGCCATGGAATGGACATGACTTTGTTTCCAAATGTTTAGGCCTGTCATTTGCATACGAAGGTGAGTCACGTGAGCTAAGATATGTTCTAAAAGCAAAGTACTGTGCTTTATTCTGTTCTTCTTTCATCCCTCTTTTCTTTAGTTTTCAACTTTTTTAGTACTGAATCAACATAAAACATGCTAAAATATATTGACCAAAAAGAGTTTTAAGAGTAAATGGTAATTGATTGATGCATTTCAGCATGGAAACTTTTGAATGTGTTCTGAAATCAAGGTTGTAACTAAGTTTTCAATTGACCAGTTACTGTGAGTATTTGATACTAGAGATCTCAGATCGAATTAGGGCCTTTCTGTGCTATGTGCTCTGTCAACGTGTGGGAAGAGAGACAGTGCTTCTCTTAAAGAGCATGCAGAAGTCATGATGTGGTAACATGCATTAGGTGAATGGACTCCCATGATTTTAGTGGGATAGTGCTTCGGTACACAAGGGATAATGCCCATTAGGTGTGTGCAAAGCAGGCTGTGTTTGATTTGGATTCAGCCTGAATCGGGGACAGTCATTCGATTTGTTGATTTGGATCGCTGTTCCCAATTCAGTTCAGCCAAATCGGAATCCGAAGATTCGATGCTGATTCAGAGAATCAGCGATTTGGCCATAGACGCAGCTTTAAATGTTTTTTCTACATACCTCGAGGTACCAGAGGGGCTTGTGAACGCCGTGATGGTGGGGCAGATGGAGTGTCCCACAGGAGTGCAGAGAGCCCCCCACGTGCTCAGCGGCGAACCCAGAAGTGGACCGGAAGTACTTCTGGTCCACTTCTGGGTCTGCTGCCAAGAGTGCTGGGGACCCCACCATGCTCCTGTGGGATGCTCCATGCACCTCACCATCACAGCATTCATGAGCCACCTGGTACCTTTAGCTACGTAGAAAAAACATTTAAAGCTGTGTCAATGTCCGAATCTTTCAGATTCAGTCTGGAGAGATTAAAAGGTCTCCTGGTTCAATTTGGATTTGGATTCAATTCAATTTGGATTTGGAGATTTGGCCACCGAATTGGGCCAGAAGCCTGCCAAATTGAATCAGGGACCAAAGCTTCGCACAGCCCTAATGCCTATGCGGTACTCAGTCCCTGAACAGGGAATGGCAAGTGACATGTGATGATGGGAGGAAGAGGGATACACCAAATATATGGCATCTTTATAAACATTTGTGCATTTTCAGATGTTTTAGATCAAGTAAATGCCAGTTCTACCCCTTGAGTCTTCCATAAGAGTAAAGCAACCAACTTGGGTGCAAAATCCAGGATGCGGTCTCAGTCCATTGATCTGAGGAATCACAAGTTGTACCAGAAGTAGTCATGCCAGAGTGGTGCTGTGGACAGGTTAATCTACTCTTCTGAGTTTTAATTAGCTTGAGTGCACTGCTACAGGGACATATCTGTTCTATTTCTGCACCAGGAGGTTGTTTAAAGCCATGTCCTGATCACATTTCCAAAGTATGTGGCACCAGTGTACTGTGTCCTCAGTAAGTGCAGTATAACCTAGTATGGGACCAGTTTTTTAACTTTAGAATAGAAGTCCTGTTTCTGGGAGTCTCCTGGGACACAATGCTAAAATTGGGACTACCCTGAAAAATCCGGTGTGGTTGGTTGTCTTACTGAATGTGGGGAGGAGAGTGTAGTTATGTAATGCGCTAGTCCAAGGAGGGCAGTGCATAAGAAAGACTACACTAATGTGAATGTATTTTTAGGTGCTTCTCCTTTGGGAGTGATGGACTCGAATAAAAATAAATAAAGAAGCCACGCTTTTTTGTAAGAAAGATTCCTTTTCAGTGGGCTTCTTGAAAATGTTTTTGATGAAAATCATTCACTAAGGGTGAAAGTTTATCACTGCCTTTTAATGAGGATCACAGGTAATCTATAGTCATCTCAGCTGCTCTATAGCCACCCAAAACTTTTGGGAGCTGGAAGCCCTATAGCTACAGATGGCCTTGCTTTGTAGAAAGCCTGGTTCAGTTCACAGCTGTGGGAACTACCAGTGAGGGTGTTACAACTACTGCAGAATTTCTCTCTCTCTGTATACACATGCATGGAAACACACGCACAACTGAGGCACCTTCTGTCTATGTATCTGTTTGTATACAGAGAGTGATCTATTATCTACCATGTGTTGGCAGTGTGTTTAGGGCAGGAACTTGAAAATCAGCAGGAAAAAATGCCTTTTTCTTCCTGATAGCCATCTACACGCGTGTTGTGGCAGCATAACTAACTCTACTGTAACATAGTACTTGTACCTGACAGTACTGTCGTACAGCAGAGTTAATTAGTTTACTGTGGCCTAATAGTGCTGCACATGTAGATGGTGACACTTTTCTGCGGCGCTAAATAGGAAACTCCACAGTAAAGCATACCTGTAGATGCACTCAGTGAGTAGAAAATACTTATTCCATCTCCACTGAGCATGCCCCCAGCACTTCTGTCTTTCACTGTCCGCCAGGTACTGTTGTGCAACACTGAAGATAGAATGAGCTTCAGGCTCCACAGGCTTCAGTTCCAGACAAGCCACAGCCATCTCCTGTCAAGAGTCAGGAGATGGCCAGTAAGTCTCAGGTCTTAGACGTATTGGGTGCATCTACACAAGATGCTTAACGTGCAGAAGAAAGATTCTCCTGTGTATTAGCGCGGCTGGCAAAAACCGTGTTAATGTGCAGTAGACTTAGTCTAAAGCACATTAACATCACAAAACCTGTTGATCTGTGCTAATGTGCAGTAGCACCAATTACAGTGCATTAAGTTAGTAACTTATTACAGGTACTAAACTTAATGTACAGCAATTACAGTGCATTAATGAACAGGTAGATGCACTAGGATAACTGAGGCCTCGTCTTTCTTGGGGAAAATAGCTCATGTTTGAGAAGGCTGTATGCAGCATTTAAAAAAAAAGAAGATTCCACTCATGGAAGATACTGGTTGTAGTCCGCCCTAAGTTCTCCGGGGGTCATAGGTTTCACCATAGACATTTAGGCTAAGTACAGACAGTCAAAAAGCCTGAGGCCTAATCAGTTCTACCTCCACATCTTAGTCTAAGCTGTGCAGATGAACTAATAAGCAAGTGAGCATTCCTTTTGAATTCCAGAAGTGCAGACCCACACTTGCAGTGGTCCAGGCCGGAAGCCAAGGGGTGCTAGGACACATCTCTCTTCTCAGTTGGAGCAGACAGCTTGGGCCAGGGCTTGCCAATCTACCCTCCAAGGGAACAGGGGGTGGGGTAGTCCTGGTAGGGGAGGGTGCAAGTCATCCTGGGATGCTGGGGATTGAGAGTTAACTTGAATCTGGAGGGGATCTGGGACAGTAGTTCAATAAACTGATTTAACCTAAATCAGTTAAGTCTGATACTACATCCTTTTAGGTTTATCTTAAACCAGTTTGGGCCATTTTGAAAGTAGTTTATGTGCACTGAACTTCTGTTGTGTTACAGATTTGAACACTCACTACAGGTTTATATGTAACTTCTGTCCCTAGCCTTAGTATGTTTTCATACACAGTGTGTTTGAAATACAGTTTCAAATACAACCTATTTCCTTAGACCGGAAATGGCCTGAGTAATTGCACAGGGTCACTTCAGATATAGCTGGGATTGAAAATGTTATTTTTGATATGACAGAACTAATTCGCAACCATAGTGCCTTCCAGAATTCACATGTCAAATCTAAGTGGTCAGCTAGTCCACTGGAAACCCCCAAATCCTCACTTCCCATATGCCAGTGCTGCTACAACTGTGTAAACCAGTGGCAAAATATATAGGTTTGACCTCCTGCCCCTTTTTTAGTGACTGACCTGCACAGAGGATAACAACCTGCTATGTCTATCAGTTATTTCTTTGGCTCTAGTATTAAAGAGCTATGGGTAAAGAAATTCTGGGTTTATGGGTAAAGAAATTCTGGGATTAAGCCTGTTAATAATCTATGCCAGGATTATTATGGTAGTATTTGATGGCATTGATTTCATTTTTCTTTCTTACAAATTACATACAAAACTATATTGAAAAGATGTTAACATTTCAGTCACATCCAAGAAGCTGGAAGTACCAAAATTCAGGTGTCCTGTGTAAATTTATTATGGCTGTTGTACATACCTGCATTATGACACTATGTTGCCCAGTGCCATACAATAAATCTATAAGTGTACTTGGAATTAAAAAAAAGATCTGGACTGATTCTTAAGATGAAAGGGAATATTCTTCATTAGTTTTACCACCCTCAGTCTTCTTCATTATTGTCCACAGAACCTTAATTCTGACAAGTCCTAGCTTCTGAGTGTTGGCTTGGCAGCTCCAACACTCTTTTGAAATAGCATTTGATATATAGTTATATTCATCAGCATGCTAGGCTCGATCCATGTATGTAGTGGAAGAGTCCTGCCCAGAAAGGGAAACTCGCTGGGTCTGTGTCAGCCTAGGATGGTAATTAAAGTTCTGTTGACTTCAGCAGGAGTTGCACATGCTTGCTTGCTTCCAAAATGAATTTCATCCATGGCATTTCTAGCTCGCTCTCCCCTTGCAAGGTGGCAGCTGTGCCAGCCCAAAGGACGCAGGGTGACTTGGTAAGTCACCCGTGGAGATCCAGAAATTCCACGGGGAAAGGTTGTTCCGTTTCCACAGCTCCTGAAGCGCGTCTGTGAGATGAAGAATCCACTGTTTGTATTTCATAGGTTGCCGGTCTTGTGGATGGCATGTCTGGCTTGGTGGTGTGCTGCCATTGGTTTTCCAGCCATCTTTTTATCTTTTGATGCTTCTTAGGGGCTCACAAAGTATACAGTGGAACTTAATGCTTTCTCAAGCAGCATTAATTTCTGAGGTATTTACAAGAGGAAAATCTGCTAGGTTCAAAAGAGAACATGCCATGGGAGCCCAGCAGCAGCCTGCTCCTTTTCCTGTAGCCCAAGTCCATAGTGCCCCAAGCACACTTCATTTGTAGCAGATACTGTACTCTCTGGAGCAATGTTACGCTGGCTCTACTCCCTTTCCTGTGCTCACCAGTCTTACAGCTGGTATTTACACATTTAGTTGCACAGTAGAAAGGAGCACTTGGACCCTTAATAGCAACCAAAGTAAGTACATTTATTTCTCTCCTCCCTGAATAAAAGAGTGAAAGAGGAAATAATTTTAATAAATGGATTATGCTACTCAAGTTTAGATTTTAAAAATGGCTTCTTATTGAGAGTTTAATGGTTTTTAAAATGTAAACGCAGAGAAAAATTTAGTTTTCAGGCATGAATATCCTTCTGGTTTCTCACATCAGTGGAAGTGCATTATTCTTTCCAGTCCATTGGGTTCCAGGGGGATTGCTCAAGTTAAAAGACAGCGCTCTTTACATTGTGTCAGAAGATGTAAGGTTTTGTTTTTGAGGGTTAGATCCCTCCCCCCATTATTTTTATCATGTGATACGAGCTGAGAATTTCTCACATTTAGATGGCATAAAAATATTCAGGGTTTTTCTTTTCTTTTTTTCTTTCTTTTTTTTCTTTTTAGGAATAAAGCAGATTAGGTATAGGAATGTCCTTATAAAGAATCAGGGCCCAAACCTGCAACTTTTACTCATGAACAGATCATCCTTATGGACTAAAGATCCAATATACTAACTAAGGATGTCAAGTGTATCTGGCCCTATGGGCCAGGTAAGTGGTGTTGTGGGGCTGGTCCATGGCTGGACTGGTCCCGTGGACTGCCCATGCCCCAGCCTCTCCTCTGCGTGCTGGATGTAGTACTCAGAGCACCTGTTCCAGTTGGTCCAGGACTGCACCGCCCATGGCATCCACCTCTGCCAGTCCAGGACTGTGCCACATGCAGTGCCTGTCTTTGCCAGCAGATGTGGGCACTGTGGTGTGGTCCCAGACTGGGTAAAGCCGATGTGTGCAGCATGCGTTGTTCGTCCCAAATCTGCTTGAGGCTGCTCCAGAATGCAGTGCATGTGTCAACTCTGCAACCCAAGAGCAGCACTAGGGGCTAGATGAGGGGGCTCTGCACACCAGATCTGGCCCACAGGCTGTATCTTTGAAACCCGTGTGCTAAAGGATTGTAGCATCAGACATGTACTGTAACAGATGAATAGGACAGTGTGGGACTTGTTTCTTTGAGCAGGGTTGAACTGCATTTCATTTCTGAGCAGTAGAACTAGAACTGTATGGGGGTTTTTGGGGGGAGGTTTGTTTTTTTGGGTTTTTTCCATCTTAAGGGTATCTCCAGGTATCCAAGGGGTCTACATAACTTATAGTGGGACAAAGCAACTTTTGTGGCTTGGTCACAGCATGAGGAGCCAATTTTGCAGGCATTTCCTGGTGGCCCCACTCCTTGCCACTGATTGGCAGGGAGGTATATACACTTCATTGACTGGCACCTTCACTTAGTTTACATCACTAGCAAACAGTAACTCTCAGTCTCTGATCTATGGCTGCAGTGATTGTCACGTTGTCTTTGTATTGAGGTAAGCATAAAACAGTGTATTATATGAATAATATGCCGCATTATTATTTTTTTTGGTTGATTTGACAGGAAATCATGGCCAATGCAAGATTTCTTGGGAATCGTGGACAATGCTGTTTTTTGTGGTTTCCATGAAAACTGCAAAACTCTGAAAGAAGTAGACCCCTAGAAATCCAGTTCCTCTTATTGACATACCTCACTTGCACTCCTTATTCAGGCAGAAAGTCTCACTGAATCTTATTGCCTTCATTGGGAGCTTTCTTGAGTAAAGAATGAAGGCTTGGGCCTAGTAAAAACTATCTCATAAAACACAGATGGTAACTATGTGGTAACAAGAGAAGTACTGCATTTCACTGTGGTATCTATTTAGCTATCATTACAGTCAGATCATTTCAAGGTAATCGAGACCTGGAGCAGTATAGCAAATCCTTCAATCTGAAGCAGAGCGCAACACAAAGCAGTTATTGACCATTAATAGTACTGGGCCAGCTGAAACAGTTGTCCAAGCTGTGAACCTATATTGCTAAAAAAAATGTTTATTCCCTTAAACAAAGGAGTTGAAATAACCTCTGCCAGCTCCTCTAGTCATATCTACTAACTCCCAGGTTTGCCAGGATGTTTAAGGACTCTGTGCTGCTAGGGCAAACTTTTTCATAGTATCATAGTATCTAGGGTCAGAAGGGGCCTAGAGCAGGCCATCTAGTCTGACCCCCCGCCAATGGCAGGAACGAGTGCCAGGGTCACA
>JAGPOW010003395.1:13155842-13173877 GCA_030014935.1 Caiman crocodilus
GGCCCAGATCCCGCTGCAGCCTCTCCCTCTCCTCTGGTGTCCCCACCTCAGCCCACAGTTTGGTATCATCAGCAAACTTGGATAGCTTGCTTTCCACCCTGTAGTCCAAGTCAGCGACGAAGATGTTGAACAGCGCGGGCCCAAGGACCGAGCCCTGGGAGCCCTGTTTTCAAACTTGCAAACCCGAAGTTAGACTCTTAAGCACATGTTTAGGCCAATAGCCTGATTTTTAAGACTTTAAGCACTTGCAACTCTGCCTGACTTTGCACAGTTATTTAAAAGCAGACCGCTTTAGTTATTTAGAGCAGTAGTGCTCAACCTCTGGCCCACAGGCCAGATCCAGCTTGTGGGTCTTCTCACAAGTCTAGTGATCTGGTGGCAATGGTAATTGCTGCTCCCCTGCTGCCAGATTTCCAGGTCCACACGGAGTCACGTGGGCCAAATGATGTGGCCCTGCATGCTAGATTGTCCTGATGCACAGGGTCACTCTGCAGCCAGATGCAAGCATGTGGGAGCAGGCTGACGCATAGGGTTGCTCCATGGCTGAATCCCATCGACAGACCAACTCCACAGATCAACATTGCACTCATGATCTGGCTTGCAGACTGATCTTGTGCTGTTCATCTCACCTGTGGGGCTAGGTGGGTTAAGCATCACTGGGTGTGTCTACATGTGGGTATTTAATGCGCATTATCCCGATTTTTAAGGTGCATTAAGGGCACATGTCTACACATGCACACCCTTAATGTGCCCTAAAAATGGTTAATTTAGGCTAATCATGCCTCAACTTGATGCGCGGATAAAACAAATTTCAAGTTTAGGCACGATTAGTTAAAATGCAGTAACGCATGTGTAGACACGTTAATGCACATTAACGTAGGGATTTCGGTGCTGGGTCTGCCCAGCCACTAAGGGACGCAGCAGAGCCCAGCCCCAGGGCTTCTAGCTGGCCACCTCTCCTCCTCCAGGGCTGGGCTGCTCTCTGGTAGGCCCTAGGTGCAGGCTATAAAAGCCTCCAGCCATTTTGTGCCTTGGGGCACACAGCACAGGGAGCCTGGAGGAGCCAGTGTTTCCTGCAGAAGTCCACCACGCCCCGTGTGTTCCCCTGGACAGGACCCAGCCAGCCTCTGCCCATCCTGTCCCCTAGCTGGAGCCGCTTTTTGGTCACAAGTGAGTGTTGCCAAGGGCTGCAGCCTGCTGCATCCCTTGCCCAGCCCTGATGTTCCCCCCAGGGTAGCTGGCTCTGGTCTACAGCAGCAGGGCCAGTACCTGCTCCCTGCTCCCCCTCACCCCCAACTGTTTCTTTGCAGGCAGTGTGGTGAAGCATCTCTGCTGTGCAGCTCCCCATCCCTGGCTGTGCCCCTGTCCAGGGTGCTGCTGGTAGCCATCCAGGGCCGACGTCACATGGACAGGTGTGCGGGGGCCCAGAGAGCGAGCACAGGGAGGATGTCCAGCATGTAGTCCCCATTGAGCCCTGGATCTATCTGCATGCCCATCCCAAGCACCCAGGCCCCAACTGGAGGAGGTGTGCAACCTCATGGCGCTCTAGGGTGCAGCCAACATCCAGAGGCAGTTTGCGTGGAGTGGCCGCTTGAGTGCCCACGTTTATGAGGCCATTTCAGCCAGGATGCATGCGTGAGGGCACTCTCAGATGACGCAGTAATGCTGTGTGAGGGCCAGGGTCTTGTGGGCACAGTGGATGGCCATGACCGAGTTCATTTGTCAGTTCAGTAGTATCCATAAGACCATGCCCTTCATGTGGGAGCTGACCTGCAATTTGGCACCCCTGGATGCAGGCTGCACCCCTGTGAGTGCCACCAGCAGGGGCAGCCTGCCCTTGCCTGCACCCCACATTGACATCTCTGGTGACGTGTCACTGGAAGAGGGGACCTCAGGCCTTCAGCAACCCCCCCACTCCCTCCCCAGCTGCTGCATTCATTGGCAGCTCGGGTAACCCTGCCCTGTGGCTGCTTTACCCTTGGCCCAGCCCCACACCCTGCCATGAGAAGCGGCCAGCTATGCCACCGCCAGCCTCCAGCTCTCCCCAGGGAGGCCCCTGGCCGGGCACCAGTTTACTACTAACTTCACGCTGTGGACACAGAGCACAGTTGGATGCTGTTGCTGATGGGGAATCCTGTGCTGAACCGCCAGCCTTGCCAACCTGAGATATGTGGTAAGTCCTGCACTGGAGAAGGGCCTTCCCGGTCCCTGCCTCCACTCCCTGCCTGGCCCCAGGTCTTCCCCCACACCTCCCCACAGCACATAGAGAGGCAGGACACAGTTCAAAGCTTTATTGCTCAGCCCACATCCCCACACCTGGCTGGACATAGGACTTCCATACACTGAGGAAGGTGTTGATGCCGGTGATGATGTCTTCTTCAGCAGCGGCAGGCAGGGATGTGTAGTGCTGCCAAAGGTATCCTTCCAGGTAGCAGTGGAGGTTGTGGGGCAGCCCGGGCTTGCTCAGCACACTACTTTAGCTCAGGCTTCTGTACCAGGAGCATCAGCAACAGCAGGCTGTAGTGGCTCAGACATCCCTCTGCCTGCACAAACAGCTCATTGCACAGCACCTAGGGCACATACAGCAGGGGCACAGCAGTGGTGCGGAGGGGGGCTGGCTCAGGGGCGCCTCCTTGGAGAAGCCCCTTGGGTGGGGGTGTGGCAAATGACTCACCCCAGTTCTCAGGGAACAAAGGGCTCCCAGGCCCAGGGCACCATGGGCTGGGCAGCAATTCAGCAGAGCGGTTGGCCTGCAGAGAGAAAGGCGGTGGGTGAGGTCTAGAGCTGAGGCACCAGGTGTTGCCAGCAGCCTGGCCTGGCCCATGCTGGGAAGGGGTAGGGGAGGCAGGCAGTCTGCAGCCAGCACCCAGCAGGCTTCTGGTCCCAGGGGAGCAAGCAGGCCTGGGGGACTTGGCCAGCAGCTGCCTGGACAGCTTATCATGGGCCTTGGGCACTCATGCACAACTGACCTATGACGCGTAGGGCCCTTGAAGCAAAGCATTTTACCCCTGCAATGTAGTGAACTTCTAGAAAAGGCTTCCTTTTCTTCCCTCCGTAGGGCCAACATCTGGACACGGGAAAGGTGGCAGGGCCCTGCAGGAGTGCCGCAGCAGTGTTATCGCCACCCACCGCTGGAGCCACCCAGGCGTGTTGGCTGCACCGGCAGTGCACCACAGACTGGACCGTCCTGCTCTAGTGGCTGGTGGCAGCAGTTGAGTACTGGGTGGCCCGGCAACAGGCGCAGAAGGTGCAGGAGCTGGCCTGGCGGGGGGAAAACATCATCCAGGAGGAGGCACAGGACCGGGTACAGCGAACAGATTGGGACTGGCTGGAGGACCTGGACCAGTGCTGCATGGCTAGCTGGGGTCAGCCAGTAGAGCCCACCGGCGGGACCCCTCACCCCAGCCCTACAGCAGGCCCCCGCCTGGGCTCAGAGAAGAGCCTCCTCTGCCTCCCACCCTGCCATTCTCAGCCCACAGGCGTGCTGTCCATAGCCAGGGTGCTAGTCACCTGCCACTGGGCTCTGTACCCTGGGAGCCCCCACCACACAGTCCCCTACTTGGGGACTTGGAGAAGGACTGAGACTGATGTATATAGTTTTCAGGTTGGGAGGAGGGTTTTTTATTGCTGGTGGGTGGAGAGGGTGGTGGAGGGTGTTGAGGGGGGTGGGGGCTCGGTTGGTGGGGAGATGGGGTGGGGCTTATGAGGGGAATAAAGGTTTCCATTGCTAACATACGTCCTGGAGTGGTGCTGGTGGGTGGGCAGTGAGGCAGCTGGGTGTTGGCTGGGTGCTTCTCCATATCCTGGTGATCCAGGTGGGGCCAGCACTCATACAGCAGGTCTTCAAAGGGTCATCCGTAACGTGTCAGACCACTGGTGGTCATCCCATTCCTGCAGCACAGCATGTTGCCATCAGTGCGGGCTGACGCGGCAGGCCTAGAGGCAGTGGGATTCGTGGGACAGGAGGGCAACGGCGGTCCCAGCAGTGGTCGTGGGACCTGTGGTTGCCGGGGCCGGTGGGAACAGTTGTGTGGCAGTGGGAGCCCCGGACAGCCATGAACCAGTTGTCCAGCAGGCAGCCAGAGTGGGTGGGGTTGTTGGGCGGCTTTATGTGGCTGAGCACCAGGTACGTGGAATGGCGGGGGGCGAGCAAGGCAGCTGTGGCATTCCTCAGGAGTGGCGGGACCCTACCCCTGGGTACCAGTGCCAGGAAGCACAGTTGCAGCAGGAGCAGAGGAGGCACATCCTGCCTATGTCTCTGCCATGCTGCTGATCTGACACAGGAAGCATCAGCCCAGAGGTCACAGTGCAGAGGGAGTGCTTTTAAGATGCCTGTCAAGAACTGGCAGCTGGCTCTGGCTTCAGCATGGCTGCCAAGTGCTGGCAGCCATTTGGCCAAGGGCTGGAGCTCCCCCCAGTGGCGACAGAGGCACATGGCAGGGCTGGACTGACTTGGTTGGGACTAAAGTTAGTCCCTAAGTCCCTAGTTCCACCATGTGTAGACACCTGTCAAAAAACGTTTAATGCACATTAGGGTAATGTGCATTAAATTTAAGCCCGCTTAAATTCATGTGTAGACATGCTCACTGATACAGAGTGCCTAGCTTTAGATACGTAATCAGCTTTAGTTTGAGTTTTTATATACTTCGAGTTGTTTGGTGTATATTAACATCAATTACCAAGTGAATGTGTGTCAATTTCCAGTAAAAAGTGGATGTAGTTTTCCTACCCCATTTATTAACATCTCATTTATTAACACAGAGAGTGAGGTGGGATTTTTTTTTGTTCTCCCTTTTTATTTAGGGGAAGAAAAAAAAACACTTTCTGAAAGTTTGTCATGGAGATTTATAGAATTCAGTATTTAAAAATGTGCCTTTCCATCACTCTAGGCACATGTACACTAAAATATTTACAAATCCTATCAAATAAATAAAATTCCCACCCATTCAGCTGTTCATGAGTAAACAAAAAATTGTCCCCCTATGACCCCAATCACTCCCTTCACAACCCATCCCTCTCTCAGGCATCTGTGAAAACAGATATTCCATAGAACATATGTTGATGATTAACGGACTTGGGCTCTGCTGAACCGAAGGGGGAAAGCATGTTTCAAAATAAAGGGCTGAATGCCTGGCCAGACAACTCTCTATACCAGACAGGTATCTCTGCTTACATCAAATGCAAAGTATAGGAGGAGAGAGGTCATTTCTTGAGCTGCATAGGTCAAAACCAAGACTTAAATTGTAGTCAGCAACAGATTAGAAACCAACATGGTCCAAATGAGAACTATCATTAAACAAGATAGTTATGGCATTGTGACCTCTGGGCTGATGCTTCTTGTGTCAGAGCAGCCGTGTGGCAGAGACACAGGCAGGAAGGGCCCGATCCACCAAGTCCTGGAGCATTTTTAGAAAGTTCTTCAAACTGATGCAAAGAGTATAGTTTTCTAACTGTCATAAATGACAGAATGCAGGTATGGCCACTTTTAATCCTGGTATTGGGCCGTCTGAAATGGGCTAGGTACCTAAAGGATGCCCAGACTATGAAACTTACCAAAGCGAGCTCACACCCTTCAGGAATTTGAAATAGCAAAATGTGCCAGTTCCTCCATTCTTAGCCTCTCTTCTCCAGATTTGCTAGTCAGTACTTATCCATATTCCAACTGATGTTATGGAAACATTAGAGTGATGTAGCAGTGATGGTCCAGGAATTATTTGAGACGCAAGGGTGTTTTGGGGGGTGTTACCTTTTGGGGGGTGGAGAGGGGGGACCAAGGGCATGGTTGAAATGAAATTAGATAAACTTTCAAAAGCAAGATATTTTTCATTCTGATGCCTTGCATTCAAAAGCTTGTCTAACTTTATTCCAACTGTTGTTGGTCCTGTAAAAGACATCATCCTCACCAAAATCCTTACCAACTGATGTTAGGCACTGACAGATGGAAAAAAAAATAATGCCAACTCAATTAGATGAAAGGGATCAAAACAAGTGGATCATCATACACATACAGAAGACATCACAGCCCCTGTTTCTTGACTAATTCTCCTTCCTTTACCATTTATACAGAGAAGTGTGACAGAATAAAACCTTAAGAAACACCAGACAGAAAGCTCTCTCAGAGCAAAACAACAGCTCAACACTATGCAGTGGGATCCTTGGGAGGAAAAGTGCAGACAGTCTTCATTTAATCCTGCTAGGACCTACACGTGGTGACTAGTGTATTGAAGGCACCTGATGATCTTAGCCAGCCAGCATAGCCAAGGATTGTCATTTACCCAAGCACTACTCCGTCACTCTGGTGCATGAATAAGTTGGTTTCTCTAAGTGCCTTGGTTCATAGGGCTTCAAAGCATTTCAGGTACACAGACCTGCACAGCTCTGTTTATCTAACTAAATGAAAATGTACTCAACTAGGATAGAAATATACCCTCCTGGTATCTGAGTCATGGTATAGCAGGCACCAGTCCCATATGTGGAATTACATCGTTTGGGTCACAATACCAATGTCAGCTTGCAGTATCAGATAGCCAAAATATTTCAAATGCCATCTTTCCCCTATTTTAATGTCCCTTCTACTTCTAAAAATGACATTGACTTCCTCACTTTTTGGCTAAGGCAAGCATATTATTATTTTCATATCTAAATCTTCGGGTACAAGGTAAGTCTAGCTTCTGATTAATTATCAGGTGATATTTACTGTTCTGAAGTCGGTGGGTCATATTCAATAACAAATGAACAAAACAGCACTGAAATCATTAGAGGTGACTGCTACATAGTAGTGGATTTTGGCTTAATGGAGTTATGCTGCTGTAAAGTAGGTAGAAGTGAAACGAGCCAAGCTCCATCATACCTTTTTCATCTCAAATTACTATGATCTTATAAAAGCAAAACATTTTAAATTAACCTAAAAATATGTATGATCAAATTCCAGGTTAACCCACCAAGACTGGGGAATTAAGAGTTACCTTTAGATGTGGGGCCACAGTCTGCTCCAAGTTAAACTAGGGCAGAGTCACACTAGCCCAAATCTCATTGGAGTCCCTTTGGAGTTACATTGCAGGAGATCACTAAATCTGGCCCACTCTTTAATCACCTTCCATCATAAATACTCCACATTCAAATACAGCATAGGCACAGCAGCATAGAGTTTAAACCTTAATGCTATATTCCTTGTTCTTGTGTGGTTGTACTAGATCCATCATAACATCTAACAAAATAAACAGCGATAATAAACAATGTTCTCTTTTAAAAGATCTCATCCTGGTAATATACCTCACTAAAATGTAAAATTCAGAACATAATAAGTATTGATGTTTAATGTCAAGAGTCTGTGCAGCCTCTGGTGTGATTTAGTTTTCTACAAATGACTCTAGTGCATAACTACCAATGCATTTTGCTAATTACATCATAGATTTCCCTATTGATGAACAGAACCTGAATTAACACCAGAACACTAATGTTACCCTTTCACCATTATTGTTGTACAAGAAGCGGTGGCAGATGCTGGCAGTTAGTTACACAAACATTAGTATTAATGATTGGCCATTTGGAATTGGTGACAAACTGCAGCCTGATGGAATTCTGAGCCTGAAACCAATCAGGAAGTTAATGAGGAGAGAAATTACCACTGCAGCTTCCCCTTAATTACATTCTCGCTAGGCAGGAAGGGAGTGCTGGGGGTGGATCTCAACTCATCTAAGGTTAAGAAGGTCAGAGACCCTTTTACTTGGTTTTTGTATCTACTGTGAATTATAATGTTGCAAAGATTTTCAGCACTATATTATTTTATTTTTTTAATATTTAATTTCAGCATCTTGCTGTCTGAGCTTTTCTCTTGAGACCAGAGGTTTATTTTATCTGCAGCTTTCATTCCTGTATTCCTGCCACTTATTTCATTGCTAATGCTACACTTACCCTTCTCTTTATTCCCCCTAATGCCCTGGTATTTAGGTTGGATGGTAGTTAGATGTTTTGACTTTCTATTATAAAACACCATGTGCTGTATTCTTCCCCTATAAGAAAAGCTGCTGTGGAGGGTGGGAATCTAGCTTGTGGCTTTTATAATTGAATATTGTTATTTGAGGGCCTGCCATAGTAACTGGAAGAACAAGGAAATATGTTGAGTGGATTTCTTGGAGTCTCCAGTTCCTGGCCCTAATTCTTGCCTTTCCACTGGGGGACAGCATCCCCTTTCTCAAAAAGCAGGAGGTATGTCAGAAATGAGTAGATTCCCAAGATCCTTGTCATCCTGTTAATGGGATCTCTTTTCCTCTGTGGGTATAGAGTGTTTTTTTGGTTTTTTTTTCCTTTGCTCTCAATCCTTTTGTCCCATGTAAGGAAATGCAATTTCTGGTAAATGCTGCAGAGAACTATACTGGAAGGTTTGGTTGTATAACTGAAGTATATGATACCTGTCTTGGTTTCACAATTATTAGGGGCTAACTGTTGCAAAGAGGAGAGTTGGTGGCAGAGTCCTTTAAAGAAGGTTGGTAGCCCTCCACAAGAATGAGTTTAAGCCCCATTTTGGACTTAGTCTAACCAATAATGGCCTTCAGAATAGTTGTAAATGGGTACCTGGTTGCTGAAGCGAGGAATTCTAAGGTGACTGAACGTGATGTGAGCACTTACGGGCCACTGAATTTAGAAAGTGGCATGCCTAACCTGACCTAACCTAACCTGATGGGCTGTGTGACATGACCCTTTGATTGCAACAGGGGGAGCAGACAGGGTCCCTGCAAAACCTTTTTGTATTGAAACTAATTCTATCAACATTTTGTTCAAATTTTTATCCCTAGCAGTGTTTTCTAGCAAGGAATAGTTGATCCCTTCATATGGGCCCCATCGTGCCAAGTGATGAAGGTGTTACTTTCCCATTTGGTTCAGTTCATCTGAAGTTAATGTTGTTTTTATTTTGTTTCCCCCTCCTTCTTCCATTTGCTCTCCAGTGTTTTCTCCACCCAGCAGTCAAGATTCTGGCTTGGTGTCCCTTTCCGGCAGCTCTCCTATCAGCAATGAGAGCACTAAAGGAGTACTGGAGTGTGAGTCTGCCTCTGAGTCTGGCACCTTCACTGTTAGGACAGTCATAGAAGATGGTGAATAAGAAAAGTTCACTCCCTCTGGTCTGTGAAAGTACTCTTTTTTTTTTTTGGGGGGGGGGGGGGAGAAAAAGTGTTATAAATATAGCGTTCATTGTTTACCTGTTTGCATTGACTGAGCCTAAAGTAGCTGTTGGAAAAGGGGGTGGGGGGGAAGTTTGGTTTATACTTGTTTCAAACTGGTGCTGTATTGACCAAAGATCAACACTCCTATGGTAGTACAGGGATCGTACCTTCACAGACTAATGCAGAATTGAATCATTTTACCCTTGGAGTAAATACCGTAATTCTTTTCATTAAATGAGCCCTCCACAAACAAAACCCCCTTTAAAGGCCTGCATTATCACATGAATAAAGTATAATCGAAGTTGAGATAAAATGTTAAGAACCTTGTGTTTTCGGTTTGTTTGTATAGGTAAGACTGCTTTGATGCAAGATAGTTCAGCTAAATCCCTAACCAGTGATTTAAAGCAAGCTGAGTAGACACAGCTATTGACATGACAATTTTTTTAGTAGAAATTGCCTTAACCTGGAAAGATTTAAACATTTTTGAACTGCTATTTTTGCTACAAAGTAAACATTTGCATTTGGGGATTGCTATTTCTGGGATGGATCCAGAATAAAGAACCCTAAAGATGTGATTGAAAACCTTAGTGTCTTTAAGGATCTGACAGTCCCTACAGAACTACTCCTTTTCTTCTTTTTCTAGAAGTAGCAAGAGGGGAAGTAAATGTGTGATTGATAAACAGTATTTTTAAAAATCAACCTGGTGATGTATTCTTAATGGTTCTTTATGGGACAATGCTGCTGTTTGACTGTGTGTTTCATACTAATGGCATAAAATTAACAGACTTTGCATATTACAGCCGAGTATATTGCATTAGAATGCAATCTAAACTGCAAGTAATATGTCTTTTAAAGTTGCTACAGATTTCTCTGTTCATTATTTTGTTAAAAATTGCTTATGGTATACTTCCCTGGTGTTACAGAAACCAACCTGAAATGAAACTAGTCTAGAAAAATTCATTGTTCTCTGTAGTTGCAGCTGTACCTGAAATAAAAATGTTATTGATGAGTGAATTTTCTTGTGTGTATATTTGGTGAGCTGTATTAAACAGAAAAAAGAAATTACTTGTATTTTCTTCGCTCTGTGCTTTGAAAACATCTATTTGATTTCACCCCCATCTGTTGTAATCAATAACCTGACCATCTTGTTTTTTATTAAATGCACTTACTCTTAATTTCATCCACCAGTGGTTTTAGAGAGAATAATGTGGAGTTACCTATATAGGTTTGACATTATAAATCACTTCTTGAGGCTGAATCGTATAGCGGTATCGATTGATCCTGATATATCACAGAAATTTACTGTCACTTCTGTTTTCAATTAAAGATACAATCAGTCAGATAATGACTTAATTGGATTTTACAGAAGATTGAGTTTTATTGCCCAGTGCTTTACGAGTTTAGTTAAGGAAGATCATTTTATCACACTTGTCAGCCTGCTACTGCCGTTGTGTGCCCTTCTGCCGCTGCTGTTGCTATTGTGACAGAGCCTCTGTTATAGTGTAGGGCATGTAAAGAATAATATTAGGTATGAAAATGCTCTACAGTAAAAAAAGCAATTGTGGCTGGGCTGCCGGGAGAGAAGATTCACTCCCCCCCTTTCTTGTAATTCTTAAACTGTTATTAAAATACAGGTTTCTAACTTATAGGGGACGTGCTTTTACTCTCCTCCCCCCCCCCCTTCCGAAAGTAATTGCAAAGAAGGGACCACTTGGTAGACTCTGTGTCCTGACGAATTCGCGATCGAGGCAGGTGAAGCTTTTTCTTTTCTTTTTTTATCACGCGGAAGTCAACGCGTAATAAAATAGGAAGGGGTTGTGACCCTAACACGACAAAGCACGTCTGTGCGCTCTCTTTGTTTCCCCTCCCTCCGCGGTTTTTTGCGTGCTGGATCCGATCCGCACTTCACAAGCCTCCAGCTTGCGGGTCTGCTGTCGGGGCTCATCGCGGGGGATGGCGCAGTAGATAAGGGTTAGCAACCATATTCGGAAACGGGGTGAGAAACATTCGCGCCTGGGAGCCTGATCCTGGGCTGCGAGAGGGGCGAGAGCCCAGCGCTGGCGGCAGTGGTTTCTCAGTGTCCCATATGAGCCCTACAGTGTAGGATCCCCTTGGTCTGCTACCTCCATGTAAATCTATCTTCTCCCCTCCCCACGGCATGCTGCACGCCTTGTCTTAGGATCAGCCTGCGCGAATGATCCGTAGCACAGAGCCCGGAGCCGACCGCAGTCCGGGAAGGAGGAGGGGGGTGGGGGGAGACTGTTTAAGTTAGGGATCGAGTTGATGGCTGATTTTGCTGGGTTTCCCTCCCATACCCCCAGCCCACTTTGCCCCTTCGGGACCTTTTGCCCTGGAAGCCGTGCTCAGTTGTCTGCTGGGCAGCGAGTGGCTGTTTCGGGGGCGATTCTCCTCCTCTCCCCGCCCCCGGGCTGGGAAGATCGGTCCCCTCCAGGTGTGCGATCGCTTTTGCGGGGCGGGGGGGCGGCAAGTGATGGGGATCCTGGGGGGCTGGAGCCGGCCTAATCCGCGGGAGGTCAGGGCTCTCATTGCCAGAACCGCTGGCTTGTGGAAGCCCTCCCGCTTTCCGCCAGCGGAGACCGAATCGGGGCCGCCCCTTCCAGGCACCGCTGGACCCAAATCCCCCACCATCACTCGGCCCAAGCTGCGGTGGTGTCAGTGTCTGCCTGTTGATTGACACTCGCTGGGATCGGTCCCCAGGCGGGTTCCCCGACAGCTCTTTCCTCCGTCCTTCGAGCAAGCCGCGTGGGGATTCAATGCCGCCCCCCACGTGCCTGCAGCTTTGCCAACTCATGATTTTTGGCGTTGTTCTTCAAGTCGACGCTTTGGGAATGTGAAAAACGTAGGTCTTTGATATCTATATACAGTTTAGCTCTTTGTTTTATACACGTAAAAGAATGAGCTCGCTCTCTGTGTATATATAGAGCTCGTTCTTTTATACAGGGGCTTGGCTCTTTCTTTTATATATATATAGAAGCTTTATAGAGAGATGCAGCTCATTCTTTTATAAATATAAAAAGAAAGCTAAGTTTTTCACGTTCCCGAAGCGTCGACTTTTAAGACCGCCACCAAAACCCAGGAGAGTTAGCAATACTGAGTGATGGGGTCGGGCGTTGCCCTCTGCTCCGGCCCACACTTCTGCTGTCCCCTGGGGGTTGCACTGGCTCCTGGATGCAATTTGGCCGAGGGCAGGGGGCTGGGTGTCCACAGCCCGGGCGGCGAGGGAGAAGCTACTGGTCGTTTTGCTTTCGTTGCAGTTTCCAGGGGTTTTCCCTCGAAGGCTGGGATCGGGACCCAGGGAAAGAAAAGACCCTCCCTTCTTCACCTGTGGCTCCTCGGAAGGGAAGGACGGAGGGAGGCGCCTGGTTCCAAGCGCCTTGGGTCGTTGCTCAGGAGCCCGATGGAACCCGGTGTAACGAGCCGGGCACTGTGACGTCGCTCGCGTTCCCCCGCCGCCGGGGCTCAAACTGGCAGCACCAGCCGCAGCCCTTGGGGACACCCCTCGCAGGCATTTAAAAATAACCCCGCTGGGAAGACGTGGCGGGGATGTCCAGCCGCCTTGCAGGTTTGCTCGATCGCCTCGGTACAGCGAGCGATTTTGGAGGGATCCGCTTAAACTAATAAGCGGATCCCCCTTTCCCCGGCTGCCTGGATTGAACTCATCATCGTCGGTTCCCAGGCCTGCGTTTCCTCAACGAAAAAAAAAGTAGCCCAATTTCCCACAAGCATCAGTTCCCGGCACTTCCCACTGTGCCCCGTTTCCTAGCAGGTTTCCTAGCATAGATCAAGTTAGTGCTGTCACCCCCCTCCTTCCCCATCTTGGATTTAATGTTGCCTCTTGTTCCCCTTTTCTCTCCGTAGCTCGTGGTTTTAGCAGATGAACGGATACACTTTCGTTCCGGGCCGGGTTGGCGCAGAAGTTGTTTTGGCTTCAAGTTAGAAGCGCTCACAGCCCCAAGCGAAAGTCGCCTGGGTTGTTTTCAACCAGCAGCGAGTCCGACTGTCCCAGCCCCGCTGGGGAAACCGGAGCTTGTTTTGCACCGTCATCTCCTTACTCGGCCACCTTGCCCTCGCTCATCAAGCCAAAGGATTTATTTTATTTTATTGCCCTCCCCCTGGAAAATCCTGATCGTTTTCTTGGATGCCAGCAAGTAGCAGGCCTTTGCCTCATGCTCTCAAATCAGCTCTTTTTCCAAGACGGGGTTGATTTCAGACGGGGTGGGTGATGAGGACGGAGGAGTTGGAATTTTATTTGGACGAGGGGAAAGGTGGAGACACCTGCACAATGGGATTTGGGGAAACTGCAACTTTTTTTCCAGGGTCTAGAGCTGCCGGACCTGCCCCCGGGCAGCTGCTGGGAGAAGCCGGGCGTGGGGCACGTAGGCATGGGGCGCAGCCTGCTACACTGCATTTTCGGAGCCCCTCAGCATTTGCCACTGATCGCCTTTCACTGGCCGGGGCTGGGTTTTCCTCCCCCTGCCTGTGGACCCCTGGGTAGAGGCCCCAGCAAAAAATTGTCTCGCTTGATCAACCGAGCCCCGCGTTTGTCACGCAGCCTGTTTTAAGTTGTCTCTGCCTCGTCAGTCATCATCCGCGCGCCTCTTTAGCGAAGGGGAAGGAGAGAAGGCAGGCTGCCCGGTGGCTACAGCTGCGTTACGGAGAGGGGGAAAGAAACCCCCAGAGGCAAGGCGAGCCGCCAGACTGGGTCCTTTCTGGGTCAGCCTCTCAGTACAACGGGGGCTGGACGCTGGGATCCAGGGACGGAAGGGTCCTAGGAAGGATCCAGGGGCACAAGGGTCGTAGGAAGGAGTCAGGGACACAAGGGATCTAGGGAAGATCCAGGGACACAGAAGTCCCAGCTTGGCCGCTACGAGCCCTTCAGGCTCTCAAGGGGATGGTGCTGCCGAAGCAGAGGGCAGCAGTGAAGTCCTGCCTTCCCCAGCCCTTCCCAAATTTGCCCCCGTGGCCGGGAAGCAGTGACCTCCTACTGCTGTCCGGGCGGCGGGGGTTCCCCTAGCTGCTTATTCTAGTCGCCCTAGTTTATTAGTGCGATCCTGGACTCGGATAAGCAATTGTTTAAAATTATTTTTCATGGGATCTGCGGTGTATTTCATGCCACTGTTTCCTCGCCTGGAGGAGCCCATTTCCGCTGCCGGGCGTTTCTGTCTCGCAGTCGTGATGGGAGAACAAGCACCAGCTTGCAGTCACTGACTGACTGGTCAGTCCCAGGCTCGGGCATCTTCCGTGCACCGGAGGCGGCTTGGCAGAGAAGCCATGCCCCTCTGCCAGGCGGCAGCGGCCGCTTGCAAAGTTGCCCAAATTCACCGGCAGCGATTGCAAGCGGCGGGAAGATCCCGTTGCTGAAGCCGAGGGGCGACGGGAGAGAGATGCCCCCCCGCACCCCTAGTGTCATCAGGGCTCGAGGATGTGTCCACAGAGCCCGCAACCCCCCGCGGTGCCAATGCCCGTGCAATGGCGAAGGGATGGTCAGCTGGCTGCTTGTGCCCGAGCTCTCCAGAGCTCGCCCAGGTTTGCTTTTTCAAAGCATTCCCAGGCGGCCCCTGGAGATTGCATTTCCCAGACGGTCTGAGCCTGATCTGTGGATTATCCCAAGAAAAATCAACATCGAAGAGCAACGGATTGTCAGCGGGTTCACTCAAATGAAGTTACATTTGGGCTTTGCCCTCCCCCTCCCCTGAGCTCCCGCAGAATTTTTCCCATAAACGTCTAAAGCTGCTGGATTTAGGAGAACCGGGCACTCTCCCCCTAAATGTTATTTGGACCATATGCTTTGCACATTCATTCCCTTTCACTCTATTCTTCTCGGCGCTAACTGCTAACACGTTATAGTCACCTTGAAATTTCCTCTGCTATTTTCCAATTAAAAGCTTAATAGCCCTGGAAACGGAGTTCATGTGGTGAAGTTTACCATAGCCCCAGCTTCTGAAAGGCTTTCTGCTGGGATCCCATTATGTGCTTGAATAAACCTTTTCTGCAAACAGAAATGGGACTCGGGGTTGTCAGGTGTTGGGTTACAATAGACTTTCAGGCAGGGGACATTTTGCTAACATAAATACAAACCTGTCCCTATAGGAAGATGTTGTCAAATACTAGGATATGGAAAACATTCCCATCAAATATGAAAAAAGGATTACTGCCCTATATCAAACGAGCGGTTCAGCCTAAACTCCCGATGTGCACTCAAGTGAAACAGGGGCCCCACGACCTAATAATGGCAGCGGTGGATAGAGAGATGAGTGGCCAGATAGGTGACAGAGCCAGTGAGACTCCGTGCTCTGCTCTGCTCTGGGAAACCCAGAGCCGCGGAACACAGCCCAGAACTTCTCCGGGGAAAGATTTGTCTTGGGGGTCTCGACATAAGGTCCGGGAGACAAAGTTCTTTCCCTCCAAAATTAAATAAAGCCGGTAGAGCCAGAGCAGAGCCAGAGCATTTATTAAAGTCGGGATCATCAAGAATCCAGCGCCTCGTTCAGTTAGCCACATGTCCTAGGCTCATCAGGTTTTCCAGGTGGATTCTGCGGACGATTTTGCCTTATATTTTAATTTGTTTTTTAAACGTAAACGCGCGTCCTCATATTTTAAGCTTTGTACTGTAAATTCGTAAGCATGCATTTCATCTATGGGATTAGTTGTCCCGACTTGCTGTATTCAAAACCCGTAAGCGATATATTTATACACATACGTACATATATACATACATACAGTTTTGAATACAGCGAATTATGTACATATATGTATGTATCTCGCTCTTAGATATCTCACACCCTACGGCTAAACATTCAAAACCTGTGTGAGATACATAGCTATATATCTATGTACACCTCACACATCATCTGTCTCACCGTTTGTTAATATGCATGTGTGTATATCTATAACTATAGTTTCTGTATATATACAAATGCATATATAATCTATACATATATATTTATATCTAGCTAGCTAGCTAGCTATAGCTCTCCATATATAGCTATCTAGATATATAGCTATATGTAGGTATAGATATATAGAAAAAATATCTCTAGATACAGATTGATACATATATATATATAGAGAGAGAGAGAGAGAGATTTTTGCAAGGGCTTAAAATTGGCTGCAGGAAACGTGGTCTATGTCTGTGTAATTTTCTCGGGGTGAGACTCGCACCAACCATTAGAGACACAAACAATACGGGGGAAACATTGTGTTGCGATTTGGGCATTCCGCAGAAAACAAATGGACCGAGTGCCCTGTTCCCGATCTGTTTCAGTTTCCTCGACGTGTAAAAAGCAACAGATGAGTTGGACAAGAAGCCCCTCTCCTTTGATAGCGGCAGGATTTCTGTGTAAAATACGAATGGCCCAGCTGGGAAAGCGAGGGAGGGCTTTGAGAAGGAACACGGGACCGAGTGAAACCTCAGGCCGCGTGTATCCGTCTCGCACTTTTACTCCTTCAGGGCAAAAAGACTTCTCGAAGTGAATGAGCGATCTCTACGTTTGAAAGTTGCTAACTATGTCACCGCTGCCAGCAAACAGCCGCGGCATAAAACTAACTCCCTTTTAACAAAATGTTGGTTAAGAAACAACAAAGGCAACCTTTCAAACGCGGCCACCAGCCCCTGGCGCGGAGCGCATGTGGGAGCAGAAGGACGCTCCGAAAGTCCGCTCGGGAGGTTGCCCGGGTTTAACACCTGCCTGCGATGAATCTGCTTCATCCCAAGCTGCGTTCACGGCCGGGTTTGGGGGGTTATTTTTTCTTCGGGGAAGGTCGCTGGGAAGCGTCTTTCGTTGCCTGCCCGGGAGCGGAGCCGCGCGGGCAGGGGGAGCTGGCACGCGGAGCTACGGACTGCGGCTCGGGGTGGGACGCCGGGGAGGGGGCTGCCCGGGGGGGCATGGCAGGAGCCATCTTGGCGAGAAACAGCCGCGCGGGGAGGCACGACCTCGGGCCCGCCGGCTCCGGCCATTTGTTTCCGTCAGGAAATGCGATCGGTGCCGGCTGGAGACGGGCGCAGGGAATGTGACCGGCGCCTCTCGCCCGGCTCCTTCCCCCCGGTGCCCGCCGGCGAAACTCCGCGCGGCGGGTCCCACTGGCGCAGAGCAGCCGGGCCCGCGCCGGCACCGCGTTGCTGCAGGGGGTGGGGAGCTGCCTCCACCCTCCTTGCAAGCGAAGGGTGCTGGGGAGCCCCCCCCGAGAAGCCGCAGGCGAGGGGTCGGCTGCCCCCAGCCCTGAGCAGCAGCAGCAGCAGCAGCAGCAGCAGCAAGCCCCAGGTGGGGGAGCCCCCCCCCCACCGCCGGCGCACACACTCACTCCTCCCGCCCGCTTCCCAGTGGCTGCAGCGGCTGCCCAGGAGCCGGCGCGCCTCCCCCGCTCCCTCCCGCGACCCGCCCCCAGGCCGGGCGCAGGTGGGAGGCAGGTGCGGGGCTGGGGCTGGGGCTGGGGCTGGGGCTCGGGCGAGCGGCCGCGCGGAGGCAGAGGCTGCGGCCGCAGCAGCGCGCGGCTCGGGGCATGAACGGCTACGGCTCGCCCTACCTGTACATGGGCGGCCCCGTGTCGCAGCCGCCGCGGGCGCCCCTGCAGCGCACGCCCAAGTGCGCGCGGTGCCGCAACCACGGCGTGCTCAGCTGGCTCAAGGGCCACAAGCGCTACTGCCGCTTCAAGGACTGCACCTGCGAGAAGTGCATCCTCATCATCGAGCGGCAGCGGGTCATGGCGGCGCAGGTGGCGCTGCGGCGGCAGCAGGCTAACGAGAGCCTCGAGAGCCTCATCCCCGACTCCCTGCGAGCCCTGCCCGGCGCCCCGCCGCCGCCGCCCGCCAGCCCGCAGCGCCCCCCGGCCGAGCTGGCCGCCGCCGCCGCCCTG
>JAGPOW010003395.1:13173977-13197957 GCA_030014935.1 Caiman crocodilus
CCGCCGCCGCCGCCCGCCAGCCCGCAGCGCCCCCCGGCCGAGCTGGCCGCCGCCGCCGCCCTGCGCTGGGCGCCCGACCCGCCCGCCGGCCTCCAGCCGCCGCCCAAAGCAGGTGAGGCTCCCGCGGCCGGGCGGGCTTGGGCTGCAGAGACCGGGGAAACTTTCTCAGCGCAGGGAGCCTCCTCCCGCCTTGCAGGGCTGGCAGCGCCGGCGAGACAAAACCTTTGGTCCGGATGGGGTGGGTCCTGGTCGGAGCAGGGAGTCGGGTTGGATGCCTCACTGGCCGGCATTCCCGAGGCATGGGGGGCTCAGGCTGAAGGGGATCCCTCCCTCCCCCAAAAAGGGAAAGGGTTTCTGGGCTCCTCTGATCCCAGCGGTCTTTCCTGCCCAAGTGGAGCCAACGATCTGTACGGTCTGTAACAGCTATGAAAAGAAATCTCTCCTGCCCGGGAGATGAGCTGCCTGGGGGACGCTGGCCTGATCCAGAGCAGGGCTGCCAGGCTGATCAGCTGGATTGAGGGGCTTCCCTGTGAGAAGCCCAGGCCTGGGTGGTTGAGGAAAGAGAGGCTGGAGAGAAGATTTACCTACTCGTACAGGGAGGGTTTGGAGAGGGATGATCCTGCCTTGCATGAGGTGACCTCCCAGCCCTGCAAAGTCCGGGGGCAGGAGAAAGTCGGTGGGGATTGATCAATCGCTGTTTGATCAGACGGCAAGAACCAGGGGACAGAAGATGAAAGGAGAAGGCTGAGAAGAAACAAAAGGAAGGTCTTTTTCACGCAGCTCCTCAAAGCCTGCGGGACTCCTTGCCCGCAGACATGGGGGAAGCTGATGGTTTAGGCAGTTCAGAGAGGGACTTGGACCCCTTGGAGGAAAGGGGAAGCAGCGGAGTGAGGGGCACAGCCTCTAGCTCAGCCCCCCACGCTGGGGGCTGCAAGCAAGAGTGGAGTGAGGAAAACCCTCCTCAGATCCACTCCTTGCTTGCTCTCAGCTCCACTCTCTGCCCCTGCAAGGCACTGGGCAAGAGGGACCCATGGGCTGACGCAGGAGATGGCAGCTTGTATGACAAGGTGAGGGGAAAGCCCCCCATGCCCAGCCCGATTGAATTTGTTCCAGGCCAGATCCGTGGCTTGCTCCCTCCTCACTCGCCCCAGTGGGGACTGGCAGTGGAGATCAGTGGGAAGGGGCAGCGCTCAGCCAGCAGGCACTGTGTGGCCCCTGGTGGGACACAGTCAGATCCCCCTTGGAGCCTGCTTTTCCTGCCCGGCTCCCCCACCCCTGCAGACCCGGCTCTGTTTGTGCACTCTCCTGGGGCAGTGTGAGAGTGGGGCAGCAGCTCCTGCCATTTGTTTACCTCATTCTTCAGCCCCTCTTCCCTCCCCTCTGAATAACCTCACAGCTAACACTTTTTTTAGAGATTTATTTTGTTTTGGCTTAGCAAAAGCATTCTGGAAATCCTCCTCCCTGAGGGGACAGAAGCTCCCTGCATGCAGAGGGGCTCCTCATGGCCCCGGCGAAAGCCTGAGGCAGAGAAAGCGTGCAGAGAGCAGGGACATGGCCCCTGAGCCAGAGGAAGGTGCAGGGGGGTTTCCAGCCCTCTTCATCCCCACACATGGCAGCTGTGGGGGCAGCGCTGTGCATCCCAGTGGCCCTCATAGTCTGGAGGGCTTGCTGCCTGTGGGGAGGGATCCCCCGATGGACAAGCTGAGGCTTTCTCAGGCTCAGCCCCGTGCTGTCCCGGCCCATGGGAGCGAAGCCGGGGGCTTGGCTGGATCCCGAGCCTGGTGCACTGGGCTCTGCACCAAACTCTGAGGGCTCCCGCCCGCCTTGGAGCCATGTGCACTGGTCCCTGGGGGCAGCCTGCTTGTCCCTGATAGTCAGGAGCTACACTTTGACTCTTGGGGCTGGGTCTTGGAGGGGTTTAACACTGAGTTAAACTGGTTCATTGGTTAACAAGTCTACTCCGAGACCTCCTCTCCAGATTATGATTTTCAAATCTTACAGGAGGGTTTTCATCTCTTATGGGAGTGGGGGCTCAAGCTCCCCCATAATTTGGACTCTGGTCTGGGGGAAGATAGGAGCCCTCTCGTGCAAGGGTGCGAGGTGAGTTGCCCTGGGCCCCAGGATCCACTTGCTCTGCCCTTCTTGGTCACTGGCAGGGCGGGCAGGCTGGAGTGGAGGCTCCCTCGTCACCCCAGCCACCTAGCCCCCCCAGGTCAGGAGGTCTCTCCCTTCAGCAGGAGTTTTGCTTCCTCATGGGGAGAGACCTGGGGATGATGCCCAGCCATTGCAGCTCTGAGAAGCCAACCTGGTGAGGGGGAAGCTGGGCAGAACAGCCCCAGACCACTCCCCACCAGCACCCTTCTTCCCGGAGCCCTCGAGTGCAACATGTGTGTGGCAAGGGGCTGTCATCTCCCTGGAGTCCAGCTGTCTTCTCCTGTGCCCCACACTTGCTCCCAGAGCTGCCCCATGCTTCCTTCCCTCTCCCACTGCCAAGCAGCAAAGTAAAGCCCCCCACTTTCTGGGGCCTGCAACCCCAGCAGGGAAAGGAAGTGGCCAGAGGGCTTTCCTAACCCTTCTGAAACTCTAGACATTTAAGAGAGCGGGGGTGATACCCCACCAATGCCTTGGTGGAGGGGCAGGGGGTGGCAAAATCTGGCCAGGGGCATCCACAAACCCAGGGGAAGGAACTTGACATGAGAATCCCAGCTCTGCTCTCGCCAGAAAGTGAAACAAATAAAGTCCGCCAGCAGGACATCAATCTGGTGGATAGGAGCGATATTGACTTGCAGGCCCAACTTTTCTTTCTCCTGATATATGAACTTCCCCGCTTAAAAGATTACAGTAATCACAGGAGGACAGTGTAAATCGAATCTGATAGCAATAACTTTCGGGGAAGGTCAGGCTCAAGTGAAATGTTACCAAGCAACAGGCATTTTGTTTGCAAAATACAATCAAAGAGCATTGATGAGAAATTCTTCCCTGCCAGCCAGTCAGCACTTTCTGCTAACAGCTTTACAGGGGGAAAAGGAGTAAATCTTCATAAATCAAACACCCCACTGCACTCCCAGCCCCTTTCCTTCATGTTGCACTTCTTCATGGAAGGGAAGGAGGGTTTGGCCCATCTTCACCCTGGCTGCCTTCCTGCATGCAGGAATTTACTCTTCATTAGCCCATTCGTAGTCCAAGTTGCAATTCCCTGGGCTCCTGAGAAAGAAGAAATGGACAGAGCGGCCAATATACCTCAAACCACAGTATCACGCACTGCAGAGAAAGCAGCCTTCCTTGTGCAGCTGAATGAACAGGGTTTTTCTTAATTTACAATGAGATTGGAGAGCATAGATAGTTTCTTGATCACTTTTCCCTAATAGAGGATGGTGTCTGTAGAGAGCACCATATTGAGAGCGGGGTAATTGGGCCACGGATTGTTTCCCAATGCTTTGTCTAGGCTTATATACGTTTATAATTTTTTTATATAATGTTTTATAGTTGGTCTAATAAAAGGTATCGTTGCGATACCTAGAGTTTTGCATTTCTTTTGGTCTCGGACCAACACGGCTACCAAATATATCTCTTGTCCAGGCTTATGTTTTTGGTACTTAAATCCACATTTCTAATTCTGTGGCCCCATTACGGAGTCTTGAGTACCTCCCAGTCTTTTCTTACCCTTCTGACCTCCTGTTATAAATGGGGAAGTGAGGTGCAGAGGTAGTGTCTTGGCCAGTTGCACAGGATGCCGGAGCCCAAGGAGGAATTGGCACTTGGTTTCCCAAGTACCACCTGCAAATTTTACCCTTTGAAGACTAGTCCAGGAGTAGGGAGCTTTCCCTGATTTAGAGCCCTTCCTTTGAGCAGGCTTACTTCTGAAATGGTCCCGATCTCTTCACCGGAAACTCCTTTTTGAATAAAGTTGTACCCAGTGTGAGCCAGGGTGTTGGAATCTGACACTTTGACTATAGGTATCTTAATTTCTCCCTGTTTCCTTACATGTCCGTATGTTACCCTAAACAGTTACTTTTCCATTTCATATTTTTACCTTTCACATAAATGGCAGGTATAATGTTCCTACTTCTTATTAGTAGTTATGAGTGTATGTAAAACAGCGCAAAGAGGCATATGAGATCTTCAGTTTCCCAAGTTTCCTTTAGTACTCACAGTATAACATTGTCCAAGGGGGAAAATATGAACAGTTTGCAATGTAGTGGGCTTCATTTCTTTAATTCGATGCAAGTTTCACACGTCTTCAGTTTCATGACTCTCCCTCTGATATTTTAAGTGTCAGTTTGTTACAAGAATAGAAATAGGGATAAAAGCAGATGTGTGTGGGACTGGCATAAATTTGGGTTACAGGAAGATCTCTCTTGATTGTGGTACAATTTAGAGCTATTTGCACAAAGGTCATTGGTGGAGCCTTAAGCAGAGAGGTACTTTGTGCAGACTATTAAAGAAGTTTCCAGTAAATGAATAAATTAAAGTGAGAGGTTTTTTCTCTTTCTGAGGTACTTTCAGAATATAAGTATAAATCTCCTTAAACCATTGTCATAGCGTTTGAGCACCTCACCATCTTTAGTATGAAATATTTAAAGGAAAGCTATGCTATATTATCTCCCTCAGAATTTACAATACTTATTTTCATGCATGTATACATGAAATGTTATAATTAAATATATATGCTTATGCATAGAGATATCTATATTCTTTATTCATCTTATCTATACCTGTATTTATCTATAAAGTTTGTGTATGTGATATGTTATAGCAGTTCACCATACATAGCATAAATGAGGAAACCGATTCTTTTTAATTTCCTCAAGGCTAGCAAGAAGTTCACTGAATGCGAGCCATAACCACATTCGGTGAGAACCAGTATACATTTTATTTAAAATGTACTAAATGGCTGTCTGAGGCCAAGGTTTCTTACTATAAAGTTACTATAAAATTCTGACCACCTTTAGTTAGTAAGTATTACAGGAAGATACAGTGGTCTTAGAACAAAGAGTACATTTACTTTTAATGAAATGTGTATTTCAATAGTGGAAGCTTGTGAAGTATTTGAAAGCAATGCAAAATTAATGTGCTAAGTGTGGTGGCTCAGCCATTCACGGTTCTACATTTTAGCATCCGGAATGTATTTGTATAGGTTTGTTTGTCTTTCCCAGCTCCTTGGTTATTTGTCAGTTGTTATTCTCTGCTCATTGAAAGTTAGTGAAAATCTAACCTCAGGAAGGCAGAAATGTAGGAAACAGCTAACAGGACATTTTCTTTGCCTAGTCCCACCTGCACACCATTTGCAGGGTGGCAGGGAAATCACAAAGAGAGTTACACAAAAGAAACACATATTCTTCCAGGCAAGAAATCCAAGTGATCTTGCCGGGACTTTGGGGTAGGTGAGTTGGTGTATGCGATCCAGTTCAGTTCAGCAGGAAAAGAGGTTTCCAACTGACATCCAGGCAGAGAAAAATGTTATTATTAACATTTGGCCAGCTTTGCTATATATTGTTTTCTAAGTATTTACTAAGTTTAAATAGGGTCACTGGGCTCTAGTGCCAATAAGGAGTGAATCTATCCCTAGTTCATTTACATAATCAAAATCCACTTTTGTTGATCTTGTGAGACATGTGTATCCTTCCTGCCCCACTCCCCAAAAGACAGACACACACACGCGCGCGTGCGCTAATGTAGTGGATGTTTTAATAATCATTAGCTTACATACATAGTTAAGAGTGAGGATTATATAGGGAAGTGGGTTGCAGAAGTATCCTGATGTTCTTGAAGTCAGTGTGTGTGTGTGTGTGTGTGTGTGTGTGTGTGTGTGTGTGTGTGAATGAACTTTTGGCTCTTTTAAATATGCTTAATTTTTAGAATTGAAATGTCTAGAATTTAAAAATAATTTTTAGCCACATTTAAAAAGGCAAGTATTAACAAATGTTATTTAAAAAAAGAAACGTAATAAAACCCTGAAAGTCATTTTTTCAGGACAGAGGCCATATTTCCCTGATTTAGGCGATGCAATGTATTATGCTTTTTTTTTAATGTCTGTTTGCTATGATACACAGTGCCTTGTGCTAAATGGAAACAGCAGTAAATATATTTTGGAAACAAATATTTCTGAAATGTATCTACTCGTATATCAGTTACCTGGTAATGCTGGGCACCAAAGCATGATCAGTTCATGTTCAAGTGCTTTCCCACAGGAAATTACGGTGGAATAGCTACAGTTGCAGTCACTTCTTAACCTTCAGACTATGAGTCCGGCTGTCTTTTCACATGTGAAGCTTCTACTGACTTCAACAGAAGCGGCACACGGAGTCTTTAGGATCAAAACCCTAAATAGGTGCATGGCAGTTGTGTGCTAGGCACGAGGCAGAGTAGGATTGAGAGTAGATAGTCTTCCATAGTAATTAATGGCTAGCGTACATATAGTTTCTATGAGCAAACTTACGTCAATTTATAAATGTTTATAGGGGTTTGGCTTGTTGGAGTATATTTACTCAGGGAAACATTTTCTGTCCCCCACCTTCCCCTTTTACTGCTATAGCGGGAATGACATGCTGAAAGCATGGAGGAAATGCGCAAACATAGTTTCCTGCATGATATCATGGCACATACAACTATTACTTCTCCTGTTCATAAACTATTTGTGCATCATAGAGCAAAATATAGTAAAGCACTGGCCTTATTGCTTTTTAATATCTGTTTTACAACCTTTAAAAATAGCCAGACTATTCTTGGGGTTTCCCCATATGGTAGATTTTCTGAAGGAGTGAGTATGGGGGATGAAATCTACACAAGGATTTTTCCCTTGTCAAATTCCTTTTGAGTTGTACTTTGTAGGGCATTGGTCTTCTGCAGAATGAATGATGCAGATCTCAGGAGCTTTAGGAAAGCTAGGAGGACCGATGATACTTAGCAAGGTGCAGCATGTGGGCCTCAGGCCTGACTCTGGGGCCCCAGAGTCTCTCCTTCCAGGTCTTGTTATGTCTGTTCATAGAACCCTGAAAAGTGCGACTTTCTCAGAGCAGATGAGCCTGTGTGCATGATTGCATGTGACGACAAAACATAATATAGCTGCAGCTCTGGGGGTATCCTTAGGCCAATGGAGGGTCATTGTGAATGCCAAGAATCTCCCCCCTTCCTGACAGTCTACTCCAAAGGATATAACTTAGGCCCTGTTTCCTTATCTAGAGATGTAGGAAGGCAGAGGATGATGCCTCTTGCCCCCTTCCGAGTGGAATGAGAAGGATGAGAACTGCATGTGCATCTCAGGTGTTGAGCTGCATGATAAAACACTTAATCAGCACTCTGGCAAAATTAACTTTCCTTGTTCAGATGACTATAGGGAAGACATGCTATTCAGTGTGCAGTGGGACATTCCTGCTTGTTTATCTCAGATCTGTTTAAGTAGTTCATAATTCTGAATTGATGCTTAGTGGTATAATTTTGCAGCTCAGTGCATTTCACTGTCTCTGTGCTGCTTCCTGTTCTAAGAGGGCTGATAAGTGAGTTGGCCTGGTTAAAATGAGGCCTCAGAACAAAATGTTTTAGTGCTCTGCATAGTGTTTATTTAAAAAATGATAATGGGAATCAGATTGCATGTGCCTCACCCTAAGTAACAGCAATATGCTTAAAACACGGTCCCAATTAAATCCGTGGAGCTCTGCAGAGAGTCAAGTTCTGTTCTGCAGATCCGTCTACACATGCCTATTAATCTGCAGAAATAAGCTCTTGGCTTCCTCCTCTGCAGGGTACCATGACAAGCTTATAAATCACAGCCTAGCTAGAGCCCCCAAACCTATGGGACCAATCCTATCCCTCCCCACCACAGACAGAGAGGGAACAGCATGGTCCGCTGCCTGGGGGCGAGGGCGTTGATGTCAGAGAGCCAATGCAGGGGATCTAGATAGGCTGCCATAGAAGAGTGCCACTAATGTAGTTTGGCTTGGTGGAGGTGACTTGACCTGCTGGGTCCCCCCTTCAACACTCAGTCCAGTCACTAAGGACAAGATTCAATTCTAAAAAATACTGATCTTTAAAGTGTTTAAATGCCTGTATGGAAGGCTGACAAGGTTCCTTGAGTGAATTTGATATCTTTTATTAGACCAACCCAAATAGTTGGAGAAAAGCTATTAAGCAAGTTTTTGGGTTCAAAAATCCTTCGTCAGGCTAAGGAAGTTTCAACAGTTGGTGTGTGCTCTTCCTGGATGGAAGGCTGGCTTTCAGGCGATCTGCTTTTTTGTTTTTCTTTATGGCCACGTGCAAAGAAGTTGAATCTAATATCCAGAAGCAGTTTAGTCTACTACGCCCATTCTCTGGCTATGTATTGTAGAAAGACTATTTACAAGAAGGTGTAATTTGCATAGTGGACACCAACTGTCTCCATTAAAGAATTCTGCATGGGTTTGAGTACTAGTATTTTATCATTTGGCATGGCAGAAATAGATAGGTTTAAGTACAGATTCATAAAGTTGACATAACAAAAACCTTGGTGATCCTTATCTTTGCTAGATTCCTAGATTCCTGCTTCATTCGTGTATTGCATGTAAAGGGGTTTGGGCTAGCTGAATGGATTAATCCAACTGCCTTCTGCTTTACAGATATGGGTGAGGAACGCTTGGGGGACACGAGCGGAACAGACAATGCTGAGACCTACAGTGACAAAGACACGGACCAAAGGAGTTCCCCAGATGCGACAAAAGCCAAAAGCTGCTTCACTCCCGAGAGCCCTGAAACAGTGTCAGTAGACGAAGGAGGTTTTGCAGTACAGAAAAACGGTGGCAGCGCAGAGAGCAGGCCAGACAGTCCCAAATATCATGCAGAACAGAATCATCTCCTGATAGAAGGTCCATCGGGGACAGTTTCTCTGCCTTTCAGTTTGAAGGCCAACAGACCTCCACTTGAAGTGTTAAAAAAAATCTTCCCCAACCAAAAGCCAACTGTGCTTGAATTAATCTTGAAGGGCTGTGGGGGCGACCTGGTGAGTGCTGTTGAAGTCCTTTTGTCCAGCCGATCGTCAGTAGCCAGTGGGGACAGAACTTCTGCGGAATCTGACGGTCTTGTTTTGCCTTCCAATGGGCACATTTTTGAACACACACTGAGTTCATACCCTATTTCCTCTTCCAAGTGGTCTGTAGGATCAGCCTTTAGAGTTCCAGACACACTGAGATTTTCCACCGATTCTAGTAATGTTGTGCCAAATCCTTTGGCTGTACCGTTACAGCACCCTTTCCCACAACCACCCCGATACCCACTGATGTTGAGGAATACCTTGGCAAGAAACCAGTCCAGTCCTTTTCTACCTAATGATGTCACTTTGTGGAACACCATGACGCTGCAGCAGCAGTACCAGCTGAGGTCCCAGTACGTCAGCCCTTTCTCTAGTAATTCGACCAGCGTCTTCCGCAGTTCGCCTGTCCTTCCTTCACGCTCGTCAGAAGATCCTAGGATTTCAATCCCTGATGATGGATGTCCAATTGTGTCTAAACAACCTATTTATACAGAAGATGACTATGATGAAAGATCTGATTCTTCAGACTCTAGAATACTCAATACATCGTCTTAGAATGACAGTTGATACGTGATGACTAAATGATATTTGCAAAGCAGCTGAACTACTGGGCATCAAGAAGAGGGAGGCATTCCCTATGAACTTCTTGCAATTAAATAAAAAAATGACTTTGCTTGGTATTGTACCTTAGCAATAAAGACATAACTTATTTAATTTCTTGCACTTCACTGGATAATGCCAAATAGCTATACTTTAGTGCTGAATGTTCATTACAAAGGAAGACTCTTACGCTAAGAATAGTTGTGGGACTGTGGAACATTTATAATGGAATCTAAAACTGATGGTCTGCCTTGCTCCTTAACTCAGACAACCGGGAATGTTAAAATAGAATACTTGAATGCTGTTTTATAAGAGAGGATTCCTCAGGACACAAGAAATCAAACAAAAGTAGTTCAGTTGCAAATGGACTAAAACAGGGACCTTATACTCCTATGACAATAATCATCCATGCATTTAAAAAAGACTTGCTGCACATGAGATTAGTGTGAACTGCTTCTGTGCTGTTTAAGCTTGGACACTTTTTAGAGACAAATAATATTAAGAATTATTCTTTTCACATGGATAGGTCAAAACGTGTAATGTCAGTGTAAAACCAATTACAGCTGTGAATTGCATGAAATGTATTGTGAAATGAACACAACATTAAACATTGTCAGGTTAATGTAGCATGCTAAGGACTCTAGAAAAAATAAACTAAGAAGATTATCTTGGTTTGTCATTCATACTTGGGAGAAGAACGTTTCTGAAGATAGAAGGCCAGATACTTTGCTGGCATAAATGTATCTAGCTTCATCAATGCCAGGGGAAGTAGGCCATTTTGTATATGTGGAGGATCTCACCTGCTATGTTGAAGCCAGTGAATGAGTATGACAGTGAATAAAAATCCATAAAGGTGTTGTGTCTTGAAGATATGTGTAATAGGGTTGTGAGGGCTCGACGGAGTAAAGCAGAGTTTGTTATTTTAGAGAAAAGAGAAATAAAGGATGTTACTGCATAGCTCCTTTTTTTCCCTCTGATTGAGTGGCATGGAGGAGAGGTCCTATAACAATAGAAGATAATAAAGCAACTTGTAATTTACAAATATTTAATGCTTTCAGATTCAAGAATGATTTATTGCACGTGTGCATGGTATTAATACAGTCCCTTTCATGAGCACGGCAAAGCAGCACTAAGCACCATCTCCAATGCTATGCTAATTAAAACACTATAGTAATTGCGCGTCTTTTAAAGTATGCTCTAGATTTCCAGCACAATTTTTAAGTCTTTCACTAAGACCACATATGCTTGTCAGCTTATTGGTAGTACTGTAACCCACATTTTAGTGTAGGTAAAACATAATGGGGTGTTCCTTATGTTCCCCATCAAGACAATTCCAGTGCTAACACATCAGGACCCTGAAGCCAAATGGATGTAGCTCTAATATAAATCGGACCTGTTAATATAAATTCTGTTGCAGATCAGTGGCACCTCTGTTCTGTCCCATACTTTCATACTTGGCCATACCATGTTACAGGTTCACCTGAATATTTTATTTTTTTTTACCATTTCCTTAACAGCCAGTGAACTGATATATCAGTTATTCACGCAACTCTATTTTAGGCAAGCAGAGTGAGAGAATATCATCGTGTGTACGTATTGTGTAGCAAGAATTCCAAATGTCTCAGAAGGATTTACCTCTCCTCCTTCCTGAAAAGGGAGGGTCATTTCTTACCTGTAGCCTAACACGAAAAATAGTTCCTCAGATACTTAGATGGAAGGACCTATTCATTCCCATTTCACTCTCAGTGTAAACCAGACATAACTCCTTCAGATGACAATGCTATTACACTACTGGTATTTTAAAAAAGCACTCTAGGAGTGGAATTAGGCCCAGAGTAGGGATCTTAGCTCATTCTTTTCACCGTCTCTACATTTATTTTCTGGTATGAGTGACACAAGCCAGCCCTCTATTTTTCTTTTATTCTCTAAAAGTTAGTAATTGTGAAAATCAGGGTGTCCTAGTACTTATAAGAACCTGACAAAGAAAGCCCACACCGTACACATTTCCCTACATAGCTCTGCCAATGCATCTCTACAAATGCAACAGTGGTATTCACCCAGTCAGTCTCAGATAGCTCAATTCATTGTGTGCCCAAGAAGGCAGGATCAGGACCAGAAAAGATCCTAGCAGTTGTGCAATATTGTGGGGAGACCTTTTAGTGTGGACAATGGACCCCTATGGATTGCTGCTGTTATAATAATTTCACTCTTGAATTAAGTCACATTTGAATCCAGCTTTCCACAGGTGGAGCTCTAACGGGATAATACCGGCTGCCATCTGTTTCTGCAGCTTCAGTGATTTGTCACAGTATTGAGAGTCAACAGTTTTCTCCCCATTTCAGTAGCTTTTCCTTCACACTTGCGATAAATTATATTTACACTCAGTGGCTCTGTTCCTATTAAAACCAATAGGGATATGTGTGCTACTGGATTCAATGGGAACAGACGAGACATAGGTGGTCTTATTTCTTCATAGAATTGTTGGTTGTGACCGGTTAAATTGCTTCAGGTATGATATATCTCTGTAGGTAGACTGGCATTTTTCAACTCTATCCTGTGGATTGATTTTGGATTTAGTAAACTTAACGTTTCCAAACTGGAGCAAATATTTCTGCTTTTGAAGACCAGAGCTGTATAAACAAAAGCTAGGAGTAATTTTGGAGATATTGGCCAGCCACCCAAAAGCAAAACTAAGACTGGAAAACCCCATGCAAACCCAAGGGAAGATATTTTTGACAGTTGGGTGTTGTCCTAGGGTGTCTAGTAAGGTGAAGTCTAGCAACCAGCTAGTGCTGCTAGGTTTTTAAATTATTGCTGTCAGTGGTACTGTGCCATACTTTCATGTGGGGCAAAGGGAAAATGGTAGCAAACTACTCATCTCTCTTTTATGAGCCTGACCCAGCAGCCTCCATTCACTTGATAACTGTAGAAATGGGAGGAAGGATAATGGTTAATTAAGAATCTGGATTCGGTGAGTTTATTCCTAATTCCGCTACAGGCTACCCTTGTGACCCAAGGCATGTCACTTAATCAAATTCTCTATCTGTGAATAGGAGGATGCTAGCTATGGTTCTTTATTCCATCAGTAACAATTAGTAATGATTGTTGAGTGCTGACAATCCAGCAGTGGTTATCAAAGTAAGGAGAGGGAGGGAGGGAGGGAGGTTGGCTGCTACTCGGAGTAAGGAATGTTTGTGAGCAAACCTCACAGAACTGATACAGCCCAGCCTTCTTTATAGGGTGTCTCAAATATGCTTGTGGTTTCTCCTGCAGGGAGGGACCTACACTTGCCCTCGTTAGAGGTCTGAAGGGGCATCTCTAGAACATTTGTTGGGTGCATGGTAAACAGGCTCAGCTCACATTTGTGCTGACATATTTGACAAATGAGTTTGATTCTCTCAGTATACTGTTTCAGTGATTCATTCTTTATGTGCGTTTACTCAGCGGACATGAGTGGGGAAATAAGATTGATGCTAAATTTATATGTTAATTTTAATATTGAAGCTATCCTGTATTTGATGAATAAGATCAATTCTTCAATTTCATTTCTTATATGGTACTGCATATTGTCATTACTGGAAAATAAAATTATTTCTGAAAGCACACTACCCAAACTCCAATTCTAGTGGACATATAACTCTCTGAGGCATCATTCCTCTCTCTTCCTGATAATGAACTCATTCTATACAGTATTTAAACATTCGCAGAGTACAGTTTTTAACTGGAGGATAACAAAGAAAATCTTTTCACTTTAAGCTGTAATTATTTGTTAATTTGTTCCAGGTGACATTTTGTAACTGTGAGCCCAGATGAGGTCCACAGTTCATTACCTCTCTGCAGGACTGTGGCATATACGATTCAGAAATATCTTGGCTTAAGAACCACTGTTAGTGTTATTAGAAATTAATGACAGTAATTTTCAAGCAGCTCTGGTGGTTGGTAGCTATTGTCACTGTTTCTAGTCTGACCCTGAAGGGCTTATGGCTTGATTTTGACTCCATTGGGAATGCTCAGGACTTGTCAATATCCAGCCTTTAGATTGCTGCCAGCTAAATGAATGCTTAGAGAAATGTGTGCTCTGTAGAAAGCGTCCTGCAATCCGAAATCAGGCTGTATTGAACCTGCTGCAGAGCGTCTACCTCCAACTCCTGGCTGATGAGGTCATCTGCAGTTTCCCTTTGAAACTGGAGGGAACAGTAAGTATTTGGTACTTTATGGGACTTGGGCTGTTATTTTCTTCTTGTTTTATATTAGGGGGGCATTAGACTGCTCTCTAGTGAATTGAGCAAGGGTCTCAGAGGCATGTTAAAACATTAAAACCGTGTTCTGCCAGTTGACTTGGTGTGTGACCTTGGGAAAATCATTTCACTGCCTGTGCCTCGACTTCCTTCTCTGTAAAAGAGGGATCACATTCCCTTCTACCGCATAGGAATGTTACGAGGAGTGAGTTGCAAAGAGTTTTGCAAATGTAAAGTGTCTTGTAATCCAATATTATTAGACTGGCCTGGAATTTCCACAAGCATGACTTGGGATCATTTCCTTTCTAAATCGTGTATGTACAGCAAAGGATCCTCTGTTCAGCAGGGGAACTTAAAGCAGAATTCCCAACTTCCAGCATTCCCAAGTCATGAGACAGACAGCTTTCCCCTTTCCTCCTGTCTCAACATCATGAAATGGGCTGGAAACCACGCGATTTTTCCAGTTGTCCTCATTTGCCTTCTGGGTTATGAGCCTATAGGCTTCAGGTTTTCAAAGTCTTTTCTTCAACAGTGAAAGCTCAGGTTCTCAAATGATGACCTTTCCACAGGATAGCACTTTCAGTCTAGTTAGAGAATTACAGTGAACTCACAAGACTTATGATAAACTTGCACCATTTGATTCTTTCCCTTTGCAAAGGGTACACAAAAGTGAATAATAAAATGAGGACCCCTGCCCCAAGCAGAGGTTAAGCAATAGCACCAAGATCCCTTCCTTCTCCCAAGTTTAAAAGCAAAGGGGCTTCTTTTTTCAGGTACGGCATTGTTTGAAGCAAGGGCTGGGAAAAGCTGTTCTATAAAGGGTGGTTTCCTCTGAAGCAGATACATGAAGGAACTGATGTTTCTCCCAGCAGTAGGAATTTTCACTTCTGGGTTGCAGCCCAATCTCATTCTCCAGGAAAGAGGATATTTTGCTAATGAGGGCAGGGAAATCCGTGGGAAGATGGCTTCTAAGAAAACACTGCTGAGTCAAGGAAGCGAATTCTTTCGGAGGTCTGTGTTTGGAGATGATCCCAGTCCTGTCTCCGAAAATGGCTAAAAATTCTCTACTCTGAAATGAATAGTAACTGGGAACAGAATGAAGTGAGCCTGCCCCTTCCCAACCCTGACACACACAGGGCGTGTCTATACGTTCATTAATGGGCCTTAATTATTGGTATCCAGGTTGTAGCCATATTGATCTAGAAGAACAGGAAATCAGGACTTATAGTAGAGATAAAATCTTTTATTAGACTAACAAGATTTTTGCAAAAAAAATTCTTTAATTGCAAGCTTTCGGGGCCAAACCCCCTTCATCAGGCATTGGAGAAAAGATTGTAGAAGTTCTCCTGGGTAGAAATGAAAGTTCATATTTCAGAGGATTTCATAGAGGAGTTTTCCATCTATTGACTCCTGTGTGAAATCCTCTGAAATATGAACTTTCATTTCTACCCAGGAGAACTTTTATAATCTATTCTCCGATGCCTGATGGAAGGGAAATGATGCCTGAAAGATTGCAGTTAAAGACATTTTTTTGCAATAATCTTGTTAGTCTAATAAAAGATTTAATCTCTACTACTTAGTTACTGCACATTTAGTTTAGTACCTATAATAAGAAGTACTAACTGAATGTGCAGTAACTAGAGTTACCGTGCAATATTGCCAGTGCATGGTTTTTTAGTGACACTTACTGTGCATTGGCCTAATAACACTGCTCAGTAGGCGGTTAGCTTGTTTAATAACCACTACGCTGCTGCACAGTGTTATTAAGCTAATGCACAGTAGCCATCTTGTGTAAATACGCCCATACACTTGTTTCCCTGTGTTACTTGGAAGTGTATGCTATCTAGGCCTGGTGGAATCAGTGAAACACTTTCCATTGATCCTAGTAGACTTCTGAATAGGCCCATAGCAAATGTACTAACAGCAATAGAAAAACACCTTCCTTACCTTTTGCATTTCAAGGAGGTTTGCAAAGAGAGTTAATTAGTGCTGTCTCTTGGAACATCCGGACAATCTATGTTCAGTCAAGGGCTCCAAAAGGAAAAGGAAAAGGTTTGTTGATCAGCAAGGGCAAAGTAGGTCTGGATTGTTTCTCTATTTATTTTAGAACTAGAAAGGTAACTGACTTCATGGAAACATCAGCTACTTCTTCAGACCAATATAAACACCTACTTGTAAAGTCAGACCTGAGACATCTTTCATGTGTAGGGTTATGTTAAAACCAACAGTTTGACAAGAGATGCACAATCAGACCCAGTGATGACCTATGTTGGGAAGGAGTGTAATCCTGATTACTGAAATCAGCAATAAAACCTCAACTGACTTCAACAGGAGCAGAGCTGAGCCAGCTCTGAGATATGTATATATAACCTATGGGTCATACAGATAGAAATAAGAGAAGAATTTGGTCTTGTATTTTTAATTTATTGTAGAACCCTTCCTAGCTATTCATAATTAAATATTTAGCATTTGAATGATTGATAGAAAATGGTAATAGTATTTTCTCCTCTTGGAAAAAAGTAAATTTTGATTTTTTTTGTCCAATAACAGAAACAACATTTTTTAAACATGCATGCTAATATTTCAAAGGGTTGGGTTTTCATTGTCTTCCACTTGCATTTCTCATTCATACCTTTATAAAGTGAGTACATATTAGTAATCTTCCCTAAGCTGAGCAAGTGGAGAGTGATGACTAGCAATCATCTTACATAACTTTTGCGCCCATGTAACTGTTTATAAAAAGGTGAGAGGCAGTAGAGATACAGTGTAAACAAGTTCAGGGAGTGAAGTCTCGTGGGGCCAAACCTTGCACCATTGAAGTCAATGAAAATGTTGCTGTTGGCTTTAGAGGGAACAGAGAGAATCATAGCTTGAGACATTAGGCAGTGTTTCCCTACATGCAGGGGTGTGTGGTTGCCATGGCAAAAATAGCAGTCACACAAATTTGTGTCACTGCTTTTTGCCACTATGCAGGCCCCTGCACATGGGGGGAGGCAAATTTTGCTGGCCACCTGTGCTGGCCCTAGCACTCTTACCTGGGGTCCTGGGGTAGCATCTTGATTGCAAAACACCACTTACTCTTGTTGTTCTGGATTTCTGACTCCTACTCCCCCAGGAACACTGGCTGTTTTAAGGATTTACTTGGCATACAGGCACAGAGGGGGCACGCCTACATGTTTATCAATGCACTGTATTTACAACATATTAAGTTTCACACCTGTAATAATGGGTAATTGGCACTACTGTCCATTAGTGCAGATTAACACTTTTTGTGTGATGTTTAATGCTCATTGGACTAATCTACTACACAGTAATGTATTAGTGCAGTTTTTGCCATCCACACTAATGCGTAGTAGAATTAGTCCAATGGGCATTAAGTGTCTTGTGTAGATGTGCCCACAAGCTCTTAGAGTTACTTCCAAGATGAGTTTAACACCATAAATCTCTGCAAACATCCTGCTGAATTATTTTAATTCCTATGGCTATTGATTTGCCTATCACAACTGACTGCCGTTGGAACAACTTTTCCCTTTTTCTGGTGTGCAATAATTGTTCTGTTAAGTTGGCGAAAGGCAATGCACCTGTGCTCTTGGGATGTGACAAGAGATAGCACAAGCCTTAGAATATCTCTGTTATTTAATCTGATTTGTTTTTTTTTTATCTAATTTATAGCGCAGTTTATTTAACCCACTTTTAGGTCAGGAAACATTACTGTGCATAGTTACTAGAACCTAATTTCAATTAAATTATAACTGATTTAATTTTGCCACTTCAGGGAACTTTTAATTGTAAACAAAAATCACTAGTGCTAAAGATCTGCTTTCTGACTCAAATACCAGCTCTTTAGCTCAAAATTTGGTCAAGTATATGCTTGGCTGGACATAAATTATCTATTCAAGATGTTTGAGAGCTGTCTGGGAAACAATTTTTTTTCTTCCAACTGTCTGGAATTTCAGCTGTCTTTGACTGTTACTCCTGGCTACTGAAAATAAGGCAAGACTTTCCTACAGTGATATCTTTTATTGGACCAACTATGTCGTTGGAGTACAGTTAGACAAGCATGAAACCTGAAAAGAGTGTCTTGCATTCAAAAGCTTGTCTAACTTTGTCCCAACTACATAGTTGGTCCAATAAAAAAAAAGGCCACCCTCAAAAATCCTTGCCTTTCTGAAACCTTTAGGGAGATACTGTTGAAAAATTGCCATTTAGTCAAACTTAGCAAAGAAAGAAGTTGTCACAAATGGCTGTAACATGCATTAGTCAAACACATGACTATATAATCTATACAAAGTGAAATTTATTTTAAACTTGATGCATACATCAAAGACATGGCCTTATCTTTGTTGCAAGTGAGGTTCAGCAGAAATCGGTATGGATTTATAAATGCCAAATAGCTATTTCATTTGAAAAGGTAACAGCACAGAAAAGAAGGTCAAGACCTTTATTTTCCAAGTCCACATTTCTGTTCTTTAGACAATAGCTCCATCTAGTGTCTGTGTAATCGCAAAACTGATCTCTGGTACTGTAGTCATTGTGACGCAATTATATAACCCTAATCTTCTTGTCTTTTACTTATGAAAAAATTTTGGACATAATTTTAAAGTGATTGCCTCATCTGTGTAAATGATCCCCCCTGGCCCTAACATGCAACAATCGATTACATCTCACTACAGCAACATTTTTTAGATGAAAGTCCCATATGTCAAATTCATCCAGCTGCCAGGGCCAGCAGTTGGCAGAGAGGAAGGGGCTCTGTGTTAGAGCTAAGGATGCAAGTGGGAGGCTTCACAGTAGTAAGGTAAATGGTAGGGCTTGTAGGTCAACCCTTTGTATCCTTCAGATTATGGCTGCTTGCCTTGGGCTAAGTTAGGGTTGACATTAGGGTCATAACTATATTTATATTCTCTACTAGAGCTACACCAGAGATGAATTTAGCCCTAGATTTTATCAAATTATATTAAGGAAAAAACACAAGGAGGAAAATGTGAGAGGAAATTGTTTCTAGAGTTCCATGTTGCTTTTCTGCAGAGAGATACTATTGGAAGAAGACTGACCTTGTTGCACCCAGGGCATTGGTGGTTCAGAGCAATGCTAAGATCAAGGTTAACTTTGGGAGTCTGAGATGAAATGAAATCCACAATATGATCCAATGGCCAGTAGTGGAACACCCTGCCAGATTTAGGGGACTGGGAACAAGGCCAGGCAGGAACCATTGGAGGCTAAGCATCAAGATCCAAAGTCAAGAAATGAGTGCTCAGGACCAAGACTGCAAACGCAGTGAATGCATTTGTGTTGAACATCCTGAACTGTGACTAAAGATAAGAGGCATTTTGAAGGTTCCTATAGGCACCTCTGAAGATCAAGCTACTTTTACTGAGGTGCCAGAACATGGAATTTAAGTGACTGATTTTAGGTACTGTAAGAGTGATGTACCCACGATAGCCTGGTAATTACACAAGACGCAAGAATATCTAATGGTGATATCTTTTATGGGATCAGCTATGTAGCTGGGATAACATTAGACAAGCATGAGACCTGATGAAGAATGTCTTGCATTTGAAAGCTTGTCTAACATTATCCCAACTACATAGCTGGCCCCATAAAAGATATCACCCTAAGAAATCCTTGCTTCCTTTAGAGGCACACTTTTGAAAATGTTGGCCTAAAACATATGCCCATATTTGAAGGTTATATGGGGTGTTTGAGTATTTTAGGCCTGTTAGTAATATTCTGGTATACACACTGTGAATTTCTCAGTTATGCCTTTGCTGTAAGTTCTTCCAGACTTAACACTTAATCACTTAACAGACTGATTTTCTTTCTCCACTTGAAATTAAAATGACTTCCTTCATAATTTACTCTTCTCCACAATCCCTTATTCAAGTTCAAATTCTTTCACAGCTTTCTTTAGACAACCAAAGCAGTAGAAATAATGAATAAACTCTCTGGCCACCTAGTGCCAGACAGAGAGATGCAGTGTGATAGGAAAGTATACTACTGCCTTGAAGGAAGAACCTCCTCAAATATGAGACATAAATCTAGAAGGCTCTTTTGAAATGCTATAGCCTTTCTTGCCTTATGGGAAACTTCTGTTCAAAGAACATGTAACTAAAGTTACAGCTCATCTGGACCTTGTTATCCCTAACAATGGATATTAGAATTACATGGGAGGCTGGAAGCTGCCAAAACCAACCATTGAATATCTCGATTATACAACATGCCCCTTCAAAACATTTTTTTTAAAACCTCTTCCAGGTGCACAAATGTATAGCTCTTCCCTCTCACACACACCTTTTTTAATTTAGTGGCTAGAAACTAGTAGTGATTAATGAGAATCATAGAATCCTATCTTGGCCAGGTATCACTTTCAAGGTCTTTGTAGCAGGATAATCTCAGCCCCCACAGGACAAATGGAAATACCACTGATGATGTAGAGGGAAAATTGTGGTTGAAAGGGATAGACTGTACAGGCTAGGGCAGATTTTTCCTTTGAGTGCAGACTGTCCAATATACTTTCTGCCTGTGCCAGTATATATCAAAGGGGAAATGGAGCTTTGCTAAGTTCCTAGGTCTGAGCCCGACATTAAAAGGCCATCAAAACCCAGGACACACACACTGCTCAGCATTCAGGCTCGATTGTGGATCTGAATCTGAATATTGGGAAAATTCTAGTTCAGGTTCTTTGGAGTCAGCATTGATTTTGCAGCCCTACAGTGAAAAGATCAAGCTTACATGGATGTGGGACCAGACCCCCAATACAAGTTTCTGATCCAGTCCATCTGTTATAATACTTTCAGACCTTCCATCTATTATACAATTCCTATGTTGCAAAATAGATCTTTAGTTCGTATAAATGTTCCTACCTCCATTCATGTCAATGGAGCTATATTAATCTATATCGGCTCTGACTCTGGTTCAGTGCAGCTTAGCTCTGGGGTAGGCAATCCCTGGCACAGGTGCCAGAGCATGGCATATGAAGGCATTTTGCTTGGCTCATATGCCTTGGGGTGAATGGCGGGAAAGGGGCCAGAGCTGTGCTGCCAAAACAAGGATTGAGTCCCTTGTGGCTCCCAAACCATCCATCCCTGGCGCACCAACATCCTACAAGTTGAAGTTGGGGGTGCTTTTGGCACTTTGCACAGAAGGTTGCAGACCTGTAGCTTGGCTAATAAAGGGGGCTGGTATCAAGACTGATTCTTTTCCTGATTTCATCACAAAGAAGTCACAAAGAAGTAAGCTAGATCCTCAGCTGATGTCAATTGTCAGAGCTGTACTTTCTGCAGGAAACAGGCTATTTTATATTGCCTAAATGAGCTCATGGGGTGAGTTTAGATCATTCATTTCAATTAAGATTGTCAAAGCCAAGTACTTGAAGACAGGTGTAAAGTTAACTATATGGTCTGAAACTCAGGTCACTTTGAGAGAGATAGATTGGCTTATATTTCTGTATCCAGGTTTCAAAATGTTGGTCCTAACTGCTTGGCAGTTCAATTCATTGATCTGGCATACAGTTATAAACAGAGCTTTATTGTTCTGGATTAATCAAGTATTTGTAAGATGTTTGAAATCATAGACAATAAGAGTTGGAAAGGACCTCAGGAGGTCATCTAGTCCAACCCCCAGCTCAAAGCAGGACCATCCCCAACTAGATCATCCCACCCAAGGCTTTGTCTAACTGGGTCTTCAAAACCTCCAAGGATGGAGATTCACAATCTGTCTGGGTAGCCTCCTAGTGAGAGTATTTTTCTTAATATCTAACCTAAACTTCCCTTATTGCAATTTGAGAACATTGCTCCTTGTTCTGTCATCTGGCACCACTGAGAACAGTCTTGCTCCATCCTCTCTGGGACCATCCTGCAGGTAGTTGAAGGCTGCTATTAAATCCACGTCCCCCCCTCAGTCTTCTCTTCTCCAGACTAAATAAGACCAGGTCTCTCAGCCTCTCCTCAGAAGTCACGTGCCCCAGCCCCCTAACCACGTTCATTGCCCTCCACTGGACTCTCTCCAATTTGTCCACATCCTTTCTGTAGTGGGGGGCCCAAAACAAGACACAGTATCCAGATGTGGCCTGACCAGTGCCAAATAGAGGGGAATAATAATTTACCTCAATCTGTTGGCAATGCTATTACTAATGCAGCCCAGCATACCATTAACTTTTTCTGCAACAGGAGCACACTGTTGGCTCATATTCAGCTTACTGTTCACTGTAACCCCCAAGTGATGCAAACACAAATATGGATTTCTGTTGTAGACAGGGAGAGATTGTGTTGAGGATTCCAGGGAAACACTGGAACATGTTAGAATATGGAAAAGAAAATTATGGAAAATATAATTGAAGTCATATCCCTGTTTTTCACTGGAATTGTTTTTCATGTTATTTTCTGGCCAATACTTCTTAGCAGGAGTCCCTGAAGGCAGACACAATGTCTCTACAAACTCTACATGTGTCTTTGTAAGACTCCGCAGCCTGTACTGGGAGTATACATCTGTTTTATTGGATTTGGTGAATCACTAGGCTTTGCCCTCTGCTTGCTATGGACTTCAACATTACTACCTCATTACTAAAGTCCAGAGCCATGAAGGTCCAGATCAAAGCATACCCTTGAATTGCAACTTCTGTATAATTTAGGCACTCAAATGCAAGAGTGCTATTTACAGAAATCTTGCCTAACTAGATACATATCTGAGAAGCAATAGGCACTGACAGGTTGTCAGGAAAGTTTCTAAGTGCTTAAAGTTCAGCTACTGCACATGCCCATAAGTACTGCCATTTTGGCTGAGCTGAGCATTTTTGGCACCTATCCCATGCTGAAGACTGGCATAGGCACAAACCAGTGCTGGGAATGAGACAGATGCTGAGCTCTTCAGCTCAGTCAAGATGTCTGCATTCTGACCAAGAGCAGTAATGGCACTTTAGGTGCCTAAGTAACTTAACCAGAGAGATGTTTGGTGCACTTAGGGACTTATGAAATTCAGTGGCTTTTTGTAGGTTGATTGCAGCTTTTTAAATTCTACTCAAATTCTATTTTTAGGGCATAAATGCCTATTCCACACAGAGTTAATGACTAAAGGAGGGTGTCTTTCCAAGTATGTTTGTAGGTCCCAGAACTGTTTCTGAATGCCAGTCTTCGCTCTTGGCAAAGCTCTTTTTCATCATAGGAGAAAATAGTTCCTGACTGAGCAAATTAAGCTGAAAAATCACATCACCCCACATTCAGCCAGATGCATAATTAGACGTTCATGAACTTTCATGAACATTTGAGCAAGGGAAGTGAAAGATAGCTACAGAGAAAGGCACTGAAGTTGTCAAACTCCATCTAGTGGGAGAAAAGCAGAAGAGAAAGTAGTAACAGTACCTTTCCCCCCTTTCACTTACACCTAGGACAGCAAACTTTGCCTTCCTTCTACTTTTATCAGTAACCTTATAACTTAAAGAAAAATATTCTGTTTGTTGTATTTCAGCTTGGAAGGCGGTCAAATAAGATAAAGACAAGATAATTCATGCTGTACTATACTGGACTTCTTGAGCATAATTTTGGTATAGTTCTTTGAAATAAAACCATGTTGAAATCTCACAGATCCTTTAGCCTTGGGCTGGACTAATTTGGGACCTGAAGTGACATAGACCTTCTATCCATGAGATTACTTCAGATTTCACATATTTTCAACCAGAGGTAATTCAACATATTATTAATGATCCAAATAAACAACAACAACAACAATAACAACAAATGACTATACTTTATATTTCTTTCCCTTAACTTACTTCCTTATGTCTAGTGATAGATCTCCACGTAGTTTCAAATTTGAGTATAAGTTACTGCCAGCATTTTATAAAATGTAACAGCTGAGACTGTATGTGATGTATCCAAAATCAATCGATGAATTAGCAGAAGAATGAAGAGCAAAACACGTAAAGGCTCTCAACCCATTTATTTGCTCAGCCCACTCGTGCTTGGCTGCTCCAGGTGAAATGATGCATATATCACTTAAGCAAAAAGGGTGCAAAAAGGGTAATTTTCCATATAATTTTCCATATAATTTTTCTTTTCCATATTCTAACATGTTCCAGTGTTTCCCTGGAATCCTCAACACAATCTCTCCCTGTCTACAACAGAAATCCATATTTGTGTTTGCATCA
>JAGPOW010003395.1:13219657-13245934 GCA_030014935.1 Caiman crocodilus
TATGTGCATATATAAACATATTTAATATAATGTATTATATAATTAAACTAGATGTATATAATACAATGATCATAATAGTTATCATGTGTGATATAATAGTATATTACAATATATGAGAAAATGTAGTTTATATTTTAAATACCTATTATATAATATTATTATTATATATATTTTATGACCTGATCTACCTAAGGCTCAACTTCTGAAATCAAATCAGGGCTTCCCCACTTTCTGTCATGGAAGACAGGCCTGGTTCATGGCACATGCTGTTTCTTCTGAGTTTCATAGCTAACAGAGAGCTTTCCTAGCTTATTGCATAGTGAAAGGGAAAAAGCACTGGCTGTTTTATAGCAGATTGAAAAGATCTGGACTCACTGCCCAACCAGTTACCAAAGTCAGTGTAGGGGAAAAAAACCCAAGACCACAAATACATTATTTTCTCTCCTGTGCGGCTGTACATGTAAATGGCATGTACAGGTCACATGTGATCACATCTGTTGAAGGATGTCATTGGAAAACTTGTCTAACTTCTTTCTCCGAACTGTACCATGAAAGATCTCATCCTAAGAAAGCCTTGCCTTTCGCATCATTTCTGTGCCACTGCAACTGCACAACTGTCTATGTAGACGGTTAAGCAGACAGTGCAGTCTCAGTACATTAGGAATAGATTTTGGATTCTGGCAAGGAATTGTTTTAGAGCGTAGAGCTGTATGTGATTTCCTCCCCCCGACCCTGAATACATTTATAGAATCACAGAGAAGTCGGGCTGGAAGGGACCGCTAGAAGTTACCTAGTCCAGCCCAGTGCCTGAGGCAAGATCATAAGTTTCTTGTGTTTTGGTTAGGGTGGAAGAGGAGGAAATATGTTTACACTGTTTGTTAGGAAACCGATGTGTTGCCAAAGAATGTTAGAAACAGAGACTTAAGATTTAGGGTCATTATTGGTGCAAAAAGAAATGGAGGTGAACACCTACCTGGCAGTTACTTGTCGTGCAGCAGTTCATCTAATTTTGTTTTATTTGCAATTGAATGCAGTGAATAGGACACTTAGTAAACTCAAATGTACACTGGAATAGATTCTTCAAACATATCCAATAGCGTGCACACAAGAAATTGATAAAATGCATTTTGTTCTGCCACAAATGTTATTTATAGAAATTGATCTTTGAAACATCAGGCTTCAATTAACTCAGAAATATTTTTTTAAAGAACTAATTCTTGTTTTTTCCAGTATCTGAGTCTATGCCCAAAATTGTTTACAGAGTTGTTTTGGTTGTTCTCCAAAGTTAGAACTAGAAAGTTAGAATTAGAACAATGAAATCCAATCTATGAAATGACACTTTCTCTTAGCCTTTATGATCTTGATTGTAATTCTGGCCAGACACTAACATGATTTTAACCAAATCATTAACTCTTTTCAGGTTATTTTCTTCTTCTATTCATTCTTTAAAAAAAATCTTTCATATTCTTTTTCCTAATTTATCTTAACTTTCTTTTTCTTTTCTCCTAGTTCTCCTTGGATTTTTCTACCATCTGTAACAATGTGTACATAATGATTCAACTTTAGAAAATAGAAATGACATCAGCTATAGGTATAGCTATATTCTTTGGCAATGGGAAAATAGTGTAAGATGCATGGGAATGAAAGCAGGCAAAATCTTTTTCTCCTTACTCTCCAAGTAGCTCCATTAAATTCACTGGGATTTTGTATTTGTGTAGAGTAAACTGGATCAGGCTCTGTATATTTTATAGTAAGTGAACCTAATAAATGTAATCTCCTAATGGAATATACCATAATTTCATGTATTTTATATCTTCACTGATTTACTTTTGAGAAATGAAAATAATCTGAGTATTTTAGATATTAGTGGTTTTTTTTTTAATGTAATTTAAACTGTGCCAGTTTATAAGTAATATAAAGGAGTAAACTCTTCTCCCTTTAGGCCTAATCTAACTGCTGTTGGTGCCAATGAGAGTTGTATCCAAGCTTCTGTGTAATTAACTTTGGTGAAGTTCATTTGCATGAATGACCTGATAAATTATTTATCTGTGTAAAAAGAGCAGGATTTGGTGTTTTTATGTTAGAAACCTCTGTGTACTGTCATGAGAAAAGTACTGAGCACTTCCAAAAAGGTGATGCCGTGGGGAGCTGAGGGTATTCAGGATCCTGCAGGAGTAGTTCCAAATTAGCATTTGCTGTCCTTTTGTAAGCTCAGTTTAATTTATTGATAACAATAATTTATTATTTTTAGGTTATCGCCCCATTCCAGCAGATCCCTACCTAGGAGGGAATTCACCCTTACCAGCACCTGTCAGCGACCGGATGAGAAAAAGACGGGCTTTTGCTGATAAAGAGCTGGAGAACATTATGCTAGAGAGAGAGTATAAAGAAAGGGAGATGATAGAAGCTACTCAAGCTGCTACCCTTTTTCTGCCTAATCACATGGTACATGGAACTGAATACAATTCCTACAAAACTGCCTTTAATCCCTCTCAGATTGAAGCTCCCAATAAGGAATTTTGCAATTTCTTACCAACCTGCCTTGATCTAACCATGCAGTATTCAGGATCTGGGAACATGGAACTGATTTCTTCAAATGTCAGTGTAGCTACTACCTACAGACAGTATCCCTTATCCTCCAGGTTCTTGGTGTGGCCAAAATGTAGCCCCATCAGTGATGCTCTTCTCTATCAGCAATGTTTGTTAAATGCTACCACTGTCCAGACTCTCAAACCTGGGGCAGGCTGGGACTCCAAAGTTTCACAAAGTCAGGAGTGTCTAAACTCGGAGCATGACATGATGTCACCAAAAATTGAAAGCTCATTTGTCTTTTCTCACCCTCGAGAAACTCGGCAGTCTCAAAGTGACATTCAAAGCGCCTCCCGAGATGCCCGGGAAAGGTCAGCTTTCTCCCCTCCAAAAAGAGCTTTCTCACAAATTTCTGATAAAGATTCTCTGGCTACACAAGAGCACGTCTTAAGCAAGATTAGCAAAGAGAGTACCAAGTACTCTGCCCCACTCAAGTACAGTCCGTTTCACTCGCTGCTCCAGCAAACATTTCATGACAAATCAAGCTCTGAGTTAAGACCATCATTTGTAAAAGAGACCTTTGAAGAGGCTTCTAAGAAGTACAGAGAATGCTCCATCAAAGAGAACCAGAAGTACAAATTTACAATAGACAGATATGCAAAAGACTTTTTTGGGGTCAAACAAGCTGCAACAAAACTCTCAACAAATGAGCCTCTGTCATTTTCAGTCGAATCAATCCTTAAACGGCCCTCTTCTTCAGTCAGCAATGTCTCTCAGTAGACTGTATCTTCAAAGTCAAGTTTAAATGCTTGCCCTCAGCAACTGTTGCCACTGTTTGCCTTTTCTCTTCAAAATTTTAAACAGAGGAATTTGTGATGTAAATGGCGATTTTAAAAAAAATGTACATAATTATGCATGTTCTCTCTCGTGAAAATAAATATATTTAAATTTTTAAAGTGAAAACTGTGAATGTGCAGATTGTAAAGCATTATGCTTTATACAGCTTTCCAAACACTACAGCTCTAAAGGGAGTTTCATTGCGAGTCCAGTACAATACTGCTAGCAGGGCAAAGAGTAGGCATCATTTTTACCTTGTGTCTCTATTCCCTCCCCAGCAGTGCAGGGATGAATTCACTTGCAGAACATACATACTGTTTTATTTGCTATGATATCTATACTAGCTGTATTATATCTATACATTTGCTAAATGTATAAAACTGAATAATATAATATCTCTGCTAATTATTTGCTATGTTGGAGTAACCCATCATTTCATGGAACAGGCTATGTGCCAGTGTGCCCATATTAATCTTTTCATTGACTGCAGTGGGCTTTGAATTTGAATGCTGAGCATGATTGTCATTCTGAAAGGATAACTTTCAAGCTAGTTTATCCTAGAGAACTAAGCTTATTTTCGGCCTCGCTCTTGAAATCTTCCTCTTTCAAGCAAGAATGTGACTTGGTCAATTATGAAGTCTGGAACTAGGTTTGAGGACAGGAAAGAAGGAAAAGGAAGTCCAGAGATATTTTTTTGTATGTTCCCCCTCCCTACCTCCCCAGATAAAGGTCTTTTCTTCATCCAAAGAGTCATTACAATTCTTCTCAGGTTCTTCACTAACTTTAATATTTCATTTCCTAAACTGGTCACTTCTGATAATGTAATCAGGTTAGATATATTGTCCTAACTGAAATGTATGGTTAAAAAATTGCATAGGATGAATGCTAAAGAATTAAAAAAAAATGCTATAAAAGGTAAAATTTAAGGTATAATAATTATTTTAAAAAAGGTAAAAAATAAGTATCTTTAAGCAATAAAATGAGGTTAATTGGTAGAAACCACCGTGGCATGAAGCTTCCTTCAGAAAGTAGAAATCTTTATTTTTTGGATTCTGTGGTTGATACACTTACTACATTTCTTGAAACTGTGTTAGGTTTTTCTTTTAACATTTAGAAGGCACCAGACCTTCTCCCCTGCTTTCCTTATACACCTTAACTTTAATCCTGTCAAGTGTGTTTGTTTAGTCATATTTGTTTTACAGTCATAAGGTTTTAGTAGAGTAGGATGAGCAAATATCAGCGGAAGATAAAAGTCAGACTGTGAGCAGAATTATTGATGTGTCAATTTATTTCCTGTTCAAATGGGTTCAATGACCTTTATTCATAAACAAATATCAACCTATTGATTGGCAGTACCGGGACTGTTTCTTCAAGTGTTTGATATCTGCGTTGGCTGAGTAGAATTACCTGAGTATCATGGGAGTGTTCTTTTCCCTGGCTGGGTGATGTGACTTTTATGAGCTGCTTTTATCTCTCTGTCGGGGTTTTTATACTGTTGCTCATCACTGGAGAATCTGAGTACTTTCTATGTAAAATCACCCCATGGCAGGGGGTCGGACTGGATGATCTGCTCAGGCCCCTTCTGACCCTACCAACTATGAAACTATGAAACCAGTGGTAGTAAAGTCTGTCTTTTGCCTAAAAACTAGTTTCATTTAGTAGTAATAAAAACAAATGCTTATAAATTTAACAAATCCTAGCCACAGGCTCAAAATTCGTATTGAATAAACATGCATACAACCAGGACTGTGCTCGTACAAACATTAAAATTATGTTCTCAATGTTGCTTCCATTGTGGTCACATCACTTTTTAAAGTCCCTGAGAAAATTTGAATGCCTTTTTCCCGCTTTGTCCCTGAGCCACCTCCCATTATGGTCAATGGAAAGACTACTGATTAAGTAGGAGGTAAATCAGGCCTTATTTGCATCGCTCTAGATGGTAGCTAACCATGAATTCACTTTCACTATGAATCACAACAGTCTACTAGCTTTTGCCTTTTCATATCTCATGGCTTCATTACCATGGCTTTGTTCCTTGGTTGTGAAATGCTAACAAAGGAATTTAATTTAAAACGTTATTTGTTTCTTAAGCTGTTGGCGTAAACTGTGATGAGAGATGAAAGGAAACTAAACATCCAGCCAATGGATCAGTATTATGCTTTGGGAATCCGTCCTGCATAAATAGCTCTTCATCTGACAATGAATGTAACTAACTTTGTTCAATGTAAAATCAGAAATCAATTTCCTAGAGGATAATCTTAATGTATATCTGAAATAAATGCAGTAACTCATGACTTCTTTTAAAGAGCCAATTGAGATAAGCACACACACATTCTGGGGCCATTCCAACGTCTTACATTTATATTCCAGGTAATTTCTTTTTCAAAGCACAGTAATTGGAAGGGGAGTGACATTTCTATTATTACTCCTCCCTAGAAATGTGACCCTTGAGAAGAAATGGGGCCAAATCCTGTTGGTTTTACTGCGCAAGTAGTCCCAGCAGAGTCAAGATTTAGTCTGCTCTCTCTTGTCACTGCCTCACTCATTCATTACTGTAGGTTTTATTATTCATTTCTCTTGGTACTTACTTTTCTTTCTTTTTATAACCCAGGGGTTCTCATGAAACTATAAATATCTTTCATGTAGTTTAATAGCTCATCACTCCCAGTTCTGTTTCCTTTTCTTCCTTGAAAACATTTGTGTATCCAATTAGCGCTCAGGGAAAGGAAAGATAAATAATCTGAGTCAGGCATCATGCATATAAAATGCTGTGTGAGCTTTCTCACAGCGTTCTGCCTCACCTGCAGCGTTGCTACTCTTTCTCCTTAAACTTCTCCTTGGCAGGAGTCGTCAGTAGTGTCCAAATGGCACAATTGTTTGGTGACATGACTAGAAGAGACCACAACTATTATTTTCAGTTTTGTTCAAACCTGAGGTTTTGAACCCCGCTCACTTGCTGTAACTGTCTAATGCAGTGATTTTTCTACCTTTCTTTTATCTGTGGACCCCTAAACATTTTTATATGGGGGTTCAGACCCCTTTGGATTGTTAAGTGTGGGTATTCACATACTTTTGATTGACTGTAGTCATTTTTTTACGGAATCCTGTTGTCCGCAGACCAAAGGTTGAACACCAATGTCTAATGCATTATTTAGGAGCCATACCTATCTTCTCCCTATCCCCGCTATTTTGTTTTGTCTCATGATAGGTCATCTGTGAAATCAACTTTATACCACTATTTTTTTTGTATATTGTTTTTTGTACCATTTCCCTTAGGCATATGAACATGTGAGCCCAGGCCTGTTTCTTCTGTAGGTATCCACTACTCTTCTTGCAGTTTTAGTCAGGCCTCATTTATACTTCATTCAGCTTCTTTTGCTTACTCCTCTGATTTACCCTATGCTAACCTGAGTCTTTCTTGAGCAACTGTGCATTCTGCTCAATCACCTGTTCATTTTCTTTTAAACATAAAAATGGTGCTTATCGTGGCAAAGGGCAAAGCATGATCATTCCCTCTGCTTGCATGGTAACAGGAACCTTGTTGATGCAGTTGCCAGAGGACACAAAACCACCTGTAATTACTGTGCATTTTGTGTGCAAGAGGAGTGCTCTCTCCATTTCTAACAATGTGGAGGGGCTGGAGGGTCTAAGGAGGCAAATTCTGAGAGTATGCCTGGCTCAACACCTCTAGCTTGCTTGTCTGATGTACAGGCCCAAGAATGTGCTAGAGTTATTGGCTCAACTCCTGTGAATTTCTGGCCCTGTGTCAATATAATGACCTCTTTGAGGTCACTAGGCCAGCAGTTCTAGATTCACATAAGCTTAAATTTTATGGTAAAGCCAGCATTTCTCGAAGGTCTCTGTTTCTAGTCAGCTGGGCTGACATCAAGGCACAGACCTATGTGAGGCGACTGGCTAATCAGTCATCATTTTATCAACTGAGGTCAAGGTTAAAGCCACTCTGACAAGTCACTGGCTAAATATTTTGGATGTTCTGGGCCTCTGTGAGGTGACGATTTCACTAGCTTTTCCTGGCTGAGAGCACCAAGGCTTAGCAGCCCTGAGTTATCAAGCTACTGTGACAGCACAGGTCTCTTTGAGGTTACTACAGCCAACATTCATTAGCACTTAGTTGCAGCTGGTCTCTAACTCGCTCAGAACTGTTTCCTTATTTTAACCACAGCACAATCTATGTTTTCATTTTGTTTGTCAGCTTGTTTTGATAAAACGATTCAGCGCTCACACTGAGTGCTTGCCATTCATCTGACCTTGATGTGAGAGATAACTATTTGGAATCCCCGCTCTACGGTGGATATGATTCTTACTTGTATCATCAAGTTCCTTTCCCATTGAATCTTTGCCAGCTGAATAGAAAACAGTAAATACGATACCTTCGTTCCAATCAGATAAGTGTTGGCCATTTCTCATTTGATTGTACTAAAACCAAGGCAAGCGACTTACGCAAGCTTGGCCAATGGTAAGGCACATTTTGGCAGGTGGTTTATGTGCGGAGTGAGTATAAGTATAATGAGGGGCCAGGGTCAAGCTTAATAATATGTAAGAAAAACATATCACTGGAAAAAAGTGCTTATTTATTGGCACCTTTATTAGAGTATTTGTTCGAACCCTGGCCTCCACGCTGCTTCTTCATTGAAGTTGGGGTGATTCTAATGTTTTGGTATGTGGGGCAGAAATCAGGCATGCAGGGCTCAGCCCACATCATATAGAGCATCCAAAACAGGTGGTGTGCTGCAGGAGAGTTACGGGAATGTCTGGCAGGTTTGTTGCCACTCAGATTTGCCAGCTCAGCTCCCCTGCTTGGTGGGAGATGAGGCTCAGCCACTGCAGGTAAAACTGAACATTAACTGGCTGCTGAGGGGTGCAGCGTGTGGGCAGATCTCATCACTAGACTTAGTGTAGAGGCAAGAGCACTCAGAGCTGTGCAATGAAAATTTAGATGTTGACTGTACATTGCTGTGGACATAGTGTTATGCCGATTGTACTAGCCCCTCCCAGCAAGTAAAGGCCTCTTTAGTAACCGATGGGGAAAAGAGGGATTTCTTGTATTCCATCATCTTAAAACACCGTGTCTTTCCTAACTATTTTAAAATTGATTAAAGGATGAAACGCATACCCTAACATGCACACAACTCTCCAATTCTTATATTGCTAGACCTTTCACATCAATGTATGCCCACATTCTGGGTAGCTGATGTCAGAACTTGGAGAAGTGTGGACCAATTAGAAATCTCCAAATCTTCTCCCGTCTTAAAGGGGAGGAGGGCTCAGCACCTGAGGGAATCCTCTTAACTACATAGCTGAGCACTGCTACATGAAAGGCCCTATGCATCTCCTCCCTCTCCTCTCACTGTACTCTGCCAAACCCAGGCAAGACATGATGCAAATATTCTTTGCTCACTTGCTGCCTGCACTAACAGCCCCGTCATACAGGACACATAGCAACCGCAGCCACAGGTTGACTTAGAATCAGGGGTCCTATTTTTCTCGGTTTAAAATTTGCGAATTCTATGATTAAAAACTTTGCAGATTCTTTGATTTAAACCCCCCAAATCCACATTTTTCCGTGATTAAAATGATACGCCCCTATATATATATATATATGGTTGAATGCAATGTTTTATTGATATATTTACAACTTTAAAGCAATTTTGAAGCCTACCAGCGCCTCAGTTACTATAATAAAATAAATTATAAATACCTATACATTTGGGTGTTTGATTTCAGGCTTTTTCATCATGGAAAATCAAAGCTCTCCCTACCCCCTTCACTCACCAGGATGCGGGTCCAGCTGTGGCTGTCTCTCCTGTTCCCTAACTGGTTTGTGGTCCTGAGCAGCCATGATATGCTAGTGCCCTGCCCATGCCATTGCCTCTCAGTTTCAAGCCACAGCCCCCCAGCCCTGCTGGTGCCCCTCACTTCAAGTGCAGAGTTCCCTGGCCCCGCTGGCACCCATCACTCCCCATCCCAGCCCCCTGGGCCCTGCTGGTACTCCTCACTTCTGACCTACAGCCTTCTGGCCCTGCCCCTGTCTCCTGACCCACAGCCCCCTGGGCCCTGACAGTGCCCTTCACTGCCTACCCACAGCCCCCCCACCCCTGCCAGCTCTGCCCGAGGGGGCCCCCAGCTGCCAGGGCTACTGGGCCAGGGTCCTGGGTCTGTTGCCCCCTGCCACTCCCAGCAGCACCCACGCCCCCAGCCCGAGCTTGTGGGAGGCAGCAGCTGCTGCAGCAGAGTGGAGCAAAGTTTGGCTTCTCCCCCCGCATGGGCAGCACAGATGGAGCAGAGCCCATGGGGCAGATGCGGGCAGGCTGCTGCAGGCTCAGGGCTCCTCGCCCTGCTGCCCTCCCCCTGGGAGCCTTCGTGGCTCAGTCGGTGGGACCTGGTGCAACAGGGCAGTGGAGTGGGAAGGCTCTGTGCTGCTACCAGGAGCCCTGTGGTGACATGGCAAGGCACCCCTTGCCCACCAGGCAGTAGTGTTGGGGGGCTGGGTCACAGCATGGCATTGTGCCCTTGCTGCTGCTGGGTATGCAGGGGATGCCTCACTATGGCCCCACGGGGTTCCCAGTGGTGGTACTGAGCCTCCCCAGCCCACGCTGCCTTGCTGCGCTGGGTCCTGCCTGCTGGGCTGTGGAGGACCTTGCAGGGAGGGCCAAAGGGTAGGGGAGCTCTGAGCCCACAGTGGGCAGCCTGCATCCACCCTGCACACAAGTCTGGGGGGCATGTGCCCCTCATTCCCTCTCTACCCCGAGAGTGTGCTTGATGGTGGGAGCCAGCCCCTCCCACTGCCACCCTGGGCAAGCTGCCCCCCGGCTCCATCCTGTTCCGTGCCCGGGCCCCGTGGCTGTGTATTCCAGCCCAGGGCCCCAAGCCCCATGCATCACCCTGGCTGGGCAGCAGTCCCAACCCTGCCCAACTGCTTCCCTCCCTCTCTCCCTCCCTCACTATAAGGGCCTCAGTTCCCCCTTGTCCCCCAGACTTACCCTGCAGGGAGCTGCAGGAACTGCTCTCATGCTGCCTGGTTGCCATGTGCATATGTACATGCACACGTCACCTTCTGCCTGATTGCCCTCTTCCTGGTCCCTCCAGCTGTTTGCTGCCTGTATCTCTAACTAATGCTAATAAAAACCATTATATCACTAGATATCAAAATGCATTACATAATAAATGCAAACTAATTAACATTGTCTGAGATTAAGACTGCAAGATCAAGCCCTAAAAAGAAAATGAAACTTCCTAAAGCTAAAGGTGTCCCAACTGTTTGAACTCAGCCATACTGCACATTTAATTAATGCTAAAACCTACTTTGAATTCTAGCTTGAGTCTGACCAAGTGCAAAATACATCAGTAGAGTTTTAGCCACAGGATTTAAAGCTCAATGAAAGTGAACTTTTCCTTGCCATACATTGTACCTTCTGAGTGATTGCTTGCTGTGCTTTCCATTAGCATTCCCTTAAAAAAAAAACTAAGGGAACACGAATCTATCAGTGTGCGTTAAAGATCAGCAAATTCTGGCTCTGATAATCTGAGCCAGAATGTGAATTCAACATCCCAGGACCTCTTACTGAGAAGACCTTGCCACCAACCTTCCACCAGTCAATACAAGAAGGCCACATTTAGTTGGAGCACTATGAGCAATCTCAACCGCCACAACATCTAATGGTGAGAAAGGACCAAAACAATGCAGGCTAAACTTTCATTCAAATTCAACTGACAATCACCATTGCCTGGAGAATATTTATAATCCCTGTGTACAAAACTGCTTACTGTTACAAGTCAGGCATCCATGTTCTTTGCTACCTGCAATTTATGAGCAGTTTCTAGCTGTGGTGACAAGACTGTGGGTAATGTTTCTTGTTGCCTGGAAAAAGATCTAGGCAGAAGCTCTAAAGTGAAGCAGGGGGAAAGAAAGAAAGTAAGAATTCAGGGATTTTATTCCATTCATAGTTGATTCCATTAAAGTCCCCTGTTCAGTGTTAGAAGAAAATGATCTTTTGGTGTTTCTCCATTGTCATGGGTCAATAACTCCTGTGGAGAGGGAACATGTTCAGAAGTGATATGTGTGTTTATGGAAAGAACAAGCCATGGGTGTCAAACATAGAGCCTGCAGGCCATATTGAGCCCATGATACCCCATTATCTGACCCCCATGCTGCCCTTGGGTCTGAATTGACTCACACCAGCCAGATGAGTTTGACACCCCCCCTCAGTAAAGAAGAGAGAGGATGCTGAAAGGGAGATCCCTCGGGTATGCTGTCATCAGTTCCCTGGTAATGAAAAGACATAGTGTTTGACCACCACATGCCCCCAGCCATTGCACATCAGCTCATGCAGGGGTGGGCAAAATATGGCCCATGGGCCAGATCCAGCCTGTGAGGCCCCTAAAAAATTTAGAAAATTAATATCTATCTGCCCTTGGTTCCTGTCAAAAATGACAGGAACCAGGGGCAGTAGGACCCAGGGGAAGCCTAGCGGGATCCCAAAACAGCAGGGCCAGCCCACCCGGCCCTGCCCCATCATCTGGAAACCCCAGCAGGGGCTTCTGGCCTGGAACCACATGGCTGCCTCACGTGGGAACCTCAGGTAAGGGGGGAAAGGAGAAGAGGGAAGGGCAGGAGAGGACCCTGGGCAAGGAAGGAGGCCGGGGAAAAAATGAGTGCGGAGTGGTGGAGGGGAAGCACCCCCCTCACCCATCCTGTGCCTGGAGTAGCCACTGCAGCTACTCACAGCCTGCATGGGACTGCCTGTGCCTGGTCCGGACAGCCCTGCACAGGCTGTGAGCAGCTGCAGCAGGGAGCACCGGCAATAGGGCGGGATAGGGGCTGCTTTTCCCCCCCATGCTTAGCTTTTCCCCAGGCTCCTTCCCTGCTCCTTCTCAGCACAGAGGAAAGCAGCCCCTCCCTCGCCCTGTGGCTGGTGCTCCCTGCTACAGCTGCTTGCAGACTGTGCGGTGCTGTCTGGAGCAGGCACAGGCAGCCCCACATGGGCTGTGAGTGGCTGCAGTACAGGGCACCAGGCACGGGGTGGGTGGGGGGCTGCTTTCCCCCCATGCTCAGCACCAGCTTGTAACCCGGTCCCGCTGCCTGCCCGGGCCCTGCACTGGCTCCAGGCGTGCCCGCTGGGGCTGTGCGTGGTGAAGGCAGCTGCAGCCCCCACACTTGCCACACTGGGTAGTATTTGCCACTGCTGCCTCTGGGCTGCCTAGTCAGCTGAGAGTGAGTTCACTGGGAGTGATCAGGTGCAGGAGCCAGCAGGAGCATGGGGCTTGCACCAGTGTCCTGGGGTCAGTGCTGGTGGATCCCAGCCAGCAGGGGCTTTATGGAGCTGGGTCATCTCCCCCCTCTCCCTGCTGGTGCAGCCTAGCCCAGCTCCACAGATCCCTGCCAGCCTGTGCCCCGCTTTGGGCCCCACCTGTGCTGGCCCTGAGACACTTGTCCCAAGACATTGGGACATTGGTCTCAAGATAGTGACCAGGGAGCGGGGCACCTGTAAAGGGGTGGGGTTACCCATGTGGCCCTCAACAGCCTGTCAAAACTGGGTAAGCGGCCCTCTGCCTGAAATAATTGCCTGCCCTTGAGTTCATGCATCCCACTGATATTTGCACAAAGATATGGGAAAGATGCCCTTCACATTCCAGCCAGTTCTATATGGGCTTCCCATGATCCAAGAACCCTTGCAGTAGCAGATTTAGTTACATTTTTTGACCCTTTCACACGTGACACTAAAAAATCCTTTACCTTTACATATAGTGAAGGTCTGAAATGACTTGTATGCTTACACAGGTGTTTGCAGGGTCTGTGCTTTATGTTTTAATCACCTCGAGTCTGGGTTCTGTCTTTCAAGGGTTTTCTATAAAGCAACCAACCCAGCAGGCTTATGTGGAGGTTACAAAATAATCATAATATATCTCTCACAGATGGGAAATGCCACATATGGATGAGTATAATCCATTCATTAGTTTATGAACATGAAGTCCCACCAGAGAGCATCATAAATCCATGTGATGTTTCTGAATGCTGGATTTTGCATTTGGGTCTGTGCGTTAGCTGGAAGATGTGTAAAATGAAAATCACATGTATTTAGAAAGTACTGTAAAGCAGTGGAAGCTGGTGACATCTGAAAGTGAGTAGGCAAATCTGACACATAAAGTTGTGCACAGAGCCAGTTTACAGCAAAGGGTAAAGATTATACTGTATCTGACTTGAAAAAAGGTAGGCATTGCTCCCTCGTGATTATACAGCCAAAGAATCTCTTGTGTGTTGACTGCACCACAAATGTTTGGAGTATATTATAACTATGGACGTGCTTCTGATATGCTAGGTTCAAAAAAGAGTGTGTGTGAATATTGCGAAGTGTGTAGGCTCACACTTTCTGTGTGCAACCCTATTTTTATCATTGTCAAGCAAAGGTGCACTAGAGATGCATCTCGCACCTAACACAATTGTAAGAAGAAAGCAGTGTCTTGATGGAACAACAATTTTATGCACAAGCCACTGCAAGCTTTTTTAAAGTATTCCACTTTTAGTTCCCAGTTTTGGGATAAGAGTCCTGAAGGTTAGAGCATCTAAATCCTGCCATAACAGGTGAGTCATGCAGCATAAGTGTTGCAAATCTTGTACTTGTACAAACAAAACTAGGTAAAGGAGTAGTATCTTCCAGTCTACATGAACTAATGGAAGAAGTTGCTTGTGTGGGAATTTTGCTTAAGGCTTTGAAAATTTGACCTATATAAATAAGAGGAAAAACATTAATTCAGTCCTGGATATCAGTGGTGTCTAGGTTGGGGCAAATGGGGCAACTTCCTTGGGCATCAACTTGGTGGGGAGGGTGTGTGTGTGTGGAAAGAGGCTCCTGCCAATAGCTGGATAAGTGCAATTGCAAATGTATGGGAAATGGAAGTAGCTGCTGCCTCTGTGGCCCAGGCACCTGGCTGTGTCCCTGCACTACTGCTGGATATCATTAAGTTGTTATGTTATTAAGAACATAACTAAAATCTTTCTGTTGGTTTCCAATGTGTAACCACCGGGCCTCAAACGTCTTACCTCGGGCTTCCTTGCTTCGAGGGTTTGCTGATATCCGACTTGCCGTCGCAGGTAGCCTTTGGGTGGTCTCTCCACACGCTGCAGCCCTCCCCTTTCTCGCCTGCCACGACTTTGATCTTTCAGTGGATGGGGCTTCGTGTAGCGTGATTACTCTCTTCAGCTACCTGCGTCGTAGGTGTCTTCTGCGAGGCTCCTCCTCCCCTACACCTCGCTGTTACCCTGCCCGGTGGATCTTGGGTATTTCTGTTGGTGCTTGTGTACTCCCTCAGGCACGCTGCTAACAAGCTCACCCTTCGCTCACTCTCCCTGTCGATATGCCTCAGCCCCTTCCGACCTGGGGTAACACAAAAGAAACAAAACTCCTTTGAACTTAACTACGGCTTACTGAGCCTAATGGGGAACATGCCCCATCCCTGTACAGCTCCCTAGCGGGGTCTGTGGTCCCGCCGCCCCTCAGCTTATCAACCAGGTCACTGCCCGTGACCTGGTCTGCTAGCCCTCTCTTCACGTGCCCACTACCCGACACTCTTTGCCCGGTATATCCCGGAGCAACCCCCTCTCTGGGTTTTCCCTGACTTGCAGCTCTCTCTGAGTCTATCCTGGCTTGTAGCCTTCCTTCCGGGTCTTCCCCAGACTGCAGTCCTCTCTCCGGGTCTTCCCTGGTCCGCAGCCATCTCTCTAGGTCTTCCTTGGGTCGCTGGCCCCTCCGCGTCCCGGAAGCCCTCCGAGGCTCTTAGCCCACCCTTCCCCGGCTCACTCGCACTAGCTGCGCTGTCCTCCAGCGTTGGTTCGTCTCTGGGCTCTTTCACTTTTCTGCTCTGCATGCTGGCGGTCGGCTCAGGTGTTTCGCACCTCCAGCTGATTTCCCCGGCCCGGCTGGTAATCGGTGATGATATCACCCGCCATCCGCAGGTGACTTGAAGTGTCATCCCGGCCATGCGCGGGCTTCTCCAGCCGTCCATGTTCCTCCTCGCATCCTGTGGTGAGTAATTTGTTTGTTTCTTTTTCTTTTCCCTCCACTCTGCCCTCTGTCTCTGTCTCTGAGGCTCTCTCCCTGAGCTCGGGAGTTTCCTCAGCCTTTCTCCACTTGTGACACAATGTTTTGTTCCAACAACAATGCTTTCAATTTATACTTGTGTTAAGCTAATATAGTAAAACTAGCTAATTGCCTGTCAAGAATGACTTTGGGTGGTAGGGGAGGGAGCGGGCAGGGATGGAGCTCTGTGCCCCCCTCTCCCTTCTGGGTGTGCTCCCCCTTTCCCTCCTGTTGCTTGGGGTCCTGGCCCATTTCCCCCATCCAGCAGTGGCGGCGGGAGGGCAGGAGCGGGCCTGAGACCAATACAGGGAAGGACTGGGTCTGAGGGTGGGGAGAAATCGGGCTGCCACAGCAGGAGGGGGGTGAGCAGAAGGCCCAGGCTGACCCGGTGGCGACTGGGGGACAGAAGGAGTGGGCTTGGGACTGACACAGGGTGAGAGAGGAGTGGGCCCAGGCCTGAAGTGGGGAGGAGGCCTGCTCCTGCCCTCTCCTCCCCTAGCCCCTGCCAGGCCTGCTCCCCCACCATTGTGGTGGGTCCACTCCCCCTCTCCCCCAGGTCAGGCCCACTCCCCATTGTGTTGGGCCTGGGCCCACTCCTCCCCTTCCCCCACCACCACCGCTGCAGGGCACGCACGTCTTTCCCCCCACATCGGGCCTGCTCCTCCCCACTACCACCGCGGGGTCAGCCCTGCAGGCGGCCGTGACAGAAGAGGGGAGGGGTGGGCTGAGGCCAGAACTGGTGGCCTGGCCCCCCTGCGGCATCTTGACCTCGCTCCACCCCTGTGCTGCCTCTGCCCTCACCTCCAAGAAGCAAGGGCGGGGGTGAGACCAGCTCCGGTGGCCTCACCTGCCCCCCCCATCGCTTCATCATCGCCACCTGCAGGGAGCAGGGCGGCGGGGTGAAGCCAGCTTTGCTGGCCTTGCCTCCCTGTTCTGTCTGCTCCATTGCTGTTGCTGTTGCTGTTGCCATTACCTCCCAGGAGCAGGGCAGGGGGCGAGACCAGCTATGCTGGCCTGGCCCTCCCCGCCCCCCACTCCATCCCCTGTGTCCCCACCATCATAGCAGCACATTGCCACCTGTCCAAATGCTTCTTTGCACTCTGATTGGCTGTGTGTCAGCTAATCAGAACGTGAACAGTTACAGACAGACAGACAGATGGACAGACAGATTCAGGCTTTTATAATATTAAATAGGTCCGGATCTGCGGAGACCTGTCTCTGGACTAATCTCTGGAACCGTTAAGCAAAAAACCTGAGGTGTGTATGTAGCACTGGACTCCAGGAAAAAGGGAAAGTGGAATGTTTCCATTCTGCATCAGTGCTGCTTTTATTAAGAATTTTAAGTATGTATTGAGCTAAGGTCAACTAAATAGTTGGGGTCAAGTTTAGACCAAAAAAGGAACGCTGGAAATAATGATATGTTGCTTACTCAGTATATCCCAGGTGATTGCCTTACTCTCTAAGTGAAAATCAAATGACTTGAGCCATAGCTGCCATGATCCTTATACAAGGCATCTTCAGAACAAATCGATCCTACAAATCCTCTATCTGTTGAATTTATTCTGTTTTTCAGAGGCTGCTTTGAAATGAGTTGATCATCTAAAAACACCATCATTTTCACGTTGCTTGGCAGCCTATTGTCTCATTAAGGGGGCCAGGGCCTGCATGGATATAGAACTGAATGTGGACCATCTGCTCCTCAAAAACAGGCAAAAGAACTACAAAGACATTGGCGATGGTATCTGGTGTCCTCAGCCAACTGAAATGAATCCAAAGAGATGGGGCTGGGTGAAGCGAAACATCCACCGTGGTCATATAGCTAATCCCAGAGAAGACAACGGCAGCCTTAGAAGAGTTCTTTTACCTCGGAGATGGCCTGAACCTTGGAAAGTAGTGCAATTCCAACAGCATCTGGTGAGGTAGCATTGGTCCTTCAAAACCTGGGCTTGATTGTACAAGTTGGCAAAGATGTGGCTGGCGTAGTTCAGTCCAGTTGCACAGCATGGGAGAGGGCAGCGGGTAGGGGGATGTTCTTTCCTGTGCATCAGACAGCCCAGGTCCACAGGCCCTGTGCCACAAATCACTGGGAGATTTGGATGGAAGAGTATACGCATTCAGAGAAAAGGATGGCCTTGTTGTTGGAGCACTGCAGTGGGGCCAAGGAAGAGGGGGGATGTAATCCTGGATGGTGATTCTGTGTCAGCTTGGGCCAGCCACTTGAGGCTCTGCCTTAACTTCAGTGGAGGCAATGGCAAAACCTGAGTATTTATATTATTAGAGGGAGGCTCGTAGTCCATCAGTTTTACATCTGTAAGTAATGTTTCCTTTTTCTGTCATTTTACACTGTAGGGCAGGGGCTGTTTCTTATAGGATTGTGCCTAGCACCACAGGGCTTTGCTTTTGTGTGCCAAAGCATGGTGGTATAGCAATTTAAAAGGCCCAGTCCAGTCCATATCTATGGGGGATAGGGAGAGCTGGTGAAATAGCAGTCACAGAGTGGCTCCATTACTACATGACCCACTTGAAACAGGATTCTTCCTTGCTTGATCTCTTCTGGGCATGAGCCTCTTAATTTGGGCAGCATACTGAGAATTTAGCCCTACAAAACAAGTTGTAGTGTACAAAACAGTGGTGGGATAATCCCCACCACATCTTATGCTTGTTAGATGTTGCTTTGAAAAATAATATTTAATAAATTTATTAAATTACCGTTGTTAGAGCCACATAAACATGCTGGCAGCACAGCAGCAACCGGAAATGCAGCTGCCTCTATGTGTCCTGCCGCCCTGGGTGCCCTGCTGCTTTGCTAGGCCTCTGTTTTATTAGACAATAATTGATGAAGGAAAATGCAAGACCTACACAAGTTTTCTGATCATCATCAGAGAGTTTACCTGGTGTGTTTTTCAGGGCCCAAACTGAGAGGGAAATGTTGCAAACATTTGGGTGGGGGGTGGGGAGGGTTGCTGAAAGAATCAGGGCTTTAATATAGTGTGAGAAAACATGTTTAGCATTCAGTCCCTGTGGCCAGGTTCTGTTTTTTAGCCATGAGAAAGTTGGACCAAATGAAGCAGAGCCACTAGTTTTAGTAAGGTTATCTTTGTGCTTGCTTAGCTATTTTTGCTTGAACATCTCCAAGCACTTCTTTTAATTAACGATTAATTTAGTTTCTCAGTGGCCTTTCATGACGAGGGGTATAATGCCACTCATTTACTCAAGTGTCATTGGTGAGTATTTATTCTCAAGAGAATAAGACTAGAGCAGGTCATGACAGGAGGGAGAGCTCACCAATTTTGGAGGATGTTTTCATGGGCCTTGAGTGGATAGTCTGATGGTCACTGACTTTTGTAGGAATACTCCTGCAGGTAAGTGTTCATTAGCAGTTCATATGGGAGTCCTGTGTGACTTGCCCAATGTCAGACAGGAAATCAGAGGCAAATCCTGAAATTGAACACAGAAGTTTTGATTCTTCTTGAACCACTAACCCACATGCTCTCTGTATGTGGTAACATTACTTTAACCAAACACAGTAAAAGCAAATCTCCACATGCTGTGATCGCTAGACACATGTCCTCCCCAAATGAGACATGTATACAAGAGGGTGAAGGACAAGTCAAGGAAACAAGTGAAGCCATGCAAAATCACTTTAGCATGTGGATGCTAACACCCAAATCCTCAACATTTACTGTGCAATGTTTGGTAATGCAGTTTGGCCTTCAAATAGCTTTCAGAGTTAACGAGAGGACAAGCAGACCCCCAGCAAGATGCCTGGCATGGTGTTGATTGAAATGTGTTGCAGAGTGTGCATAGTTCAGTTAAGTATGTTATTGCTCTGAATTAAAAAAATGTGCTCAATCGGGAACCTTACCTGAACCTTTCTAAGTGTTTACTTCAATGTAATCAAGTGACTGGAATAAATATATCTGTCATCAGATCACCGCAACAAAAGCCGGCTAGATGCTCACAAGACTTTTTGGGAAGGACTTGTAATTTATACACTACTTTTGAAATATGGATCCTGATGTTCTAGTACCATACATCTGTTCTCCTGACTTTTTAACCATGGAGTGCTAGTTTATTGCTGAGCTTAAGGATAAAAGAAGCAAGAAATGAAAGTTTAAAAAAAAGTTTCCTCTCCACTAAGTACATTCAGATGTCTGCCTCTGAGAGCCTTACACCGTGCTTCAGTTGGAGCATATTTTACCTTCCTGTTATTTCATTAAGAAATTGGCTTTATCACAATGGGGCCGTGGCTGCGGGATGCGGAAAATTGTTTATACGTATTCCAGTTACAGTGATTAACCCCCCCAGCCCTGTCAGTTGTTGATACCATGACATTAAAACTGATGTAAGAACACATTTGTAAGATGAAATTGCTTTGTTGCAGAGCCACTGCTCTTTCATTTTTGGTTACGTCATCCTAGTCTAGTGCAAAACTGAGGAAGGGAGGTTCAGCGTCGGTCTCACTCCATGAGTATCCACATTCCACAAACAACCCTGCTTCTAAGTAGCACTTCTATTGTCAGACGTTATTTGGAGGAATCCCAGAAATGAAGTAACTAGAGCTGGCCAGGGGACAGCTACTCCAGTTTGCGTGACCTTCTAAATTAATTTTCATTCTGGACTCAAGCGAAAAGAAAACCTCCAAAGGTTTTTGCGAAAATGGAGTTGTATGAAAATGTCCACTTTTGCATCAATCCTGAACTCTTCATATGGAAATGGGCATGTGGCAGGGAATGGGAAAAGAGGTCACTGGTCTGCAGGTGGGAACGTCCCGGATTTACTTTCTCATGCTCATTCACTCTGGATGAGGCTTTGAACATGAATTTCCCAAATTTCAGGCCAGAGTCGTAACTCCTGGGTTAGAGAGTATGAAAACATGAGCTTTTAGACAATATTTTAATTGATGCCTATGCGTCTCCACTAAGCTTAGACAGAGCAGCATATTCTGACCAGATTTCATTTGATTAAAAACAGATCTGACCTCAGATGACTTTTACATCCCCGGTACGTGTATGGCAATATATGTAAGCTTGTGCATTACACTGCTTTGCACATTTACATTGTGGTCCCTTGATTTCCTAGCTTAGGGGTGGCCAATGTGAGGCACACATGCCACAAGTGGCACAGGCAGCCCTGTGTGTGGTATATAGCAGATCAAGGCGGGGGCAAGCAGCCCAGTGGCAGATAGGGCAGAAAACAGAGCAGCAGATGGGACAGGCAGTACAGGGAAGGGAGCAGAAAGCAGAGCAGCATATTGAGTAGGGTGTCTAGGGAAGGAGGCAGAAAGCAGAGCAGAAGATTAGGCAGGGGAAGGGAATTGGAGTGGCATTTAGAGAGGGTGCAGAGCTAATTTGTGGCATGCCTGCCACTATCATAGCTGGCTGGAAAATCTACATATGGCAGAGCATCAAGGCATTTGGTCTCTTTTACTGAGACCTTGCACATCTCAAGAAAAACTTTATAAGATGCCAGGAAAGCATGGTGATAACAACAACTGTTTGCCTAATAAGCATAGGTAGATCACTATTAAGGGGGTATGGATTTGCATATGGCCTATGTTATTCTTTAGCACTTGCATAACCTCCTCTGCTCTTTACAGCTGTTGATCAAGTCTCTCAGTACCTCTGTGAGTTGTGGAAAGGTGGTGGAATAAGCCATCTGGCTCATCATAGGAAAAAGTCTCTCGCCAAGCACATGTTGATATACAGATTTGCGGTTTGCAGTACATAGGTTACAACAAAAGCAGTCTGCACAAGCCAGGCTACAAACCAACCTGCTTTCTCCCTTCTTCCCAACCCTCCTTTCCTCTTTGATTCCCAGGAAGCAGCTTCTGTCTGTCCTATGGACTTCTGTGTCTAGCTGCACTTCTTTCCTCCCTGGTGTACACCTGTGGTAGATCTATCAGTGAATTAATTCCTTGCTTAGTTCAATTCAGGTAACAACTCTGAATTTGGTTGCTATGGTATTGATGGTGTATTATTCAGGTCAGCTGGAGCCAGGAGGCACAGTGAAGCCTCATGGCGCTGTGGGGGCAATGCAGAGGTGCAAAGGCACTTTGCACAGTGCAGGAGCTCAAATGCCCATGTTTATGTGGCCTTGTTGGGCAGGATGAGCAAGAGAGGGCATTCCTGGATAGTGCACCAGTGCTGCGTGAAGACTAAGGCCTTGTAGGCACAGTGAGAGGTTGTGATCAGCCGCAACTGTTGGTCTGGTCATGCCCATAAGACCATGCTCATGACCACAAGACCGTGGGAACTGAGCCGGATTTTAGTGCCCTGGAACTCAGGCCACAGCCCTGCAGTGTACACCAACAGGGGTGGCCTGGCTGAGCCTCTGCCCCAGCACAACCGCTTCGGTGTTGACACCTTGCTGGAGGCAGGGTGGTGGGACTTGGATGTTCATTACCCTGCCCTACCCACCTCCCTGGCTGCTGCACCCATTGGGAGCTCGGGGAGCCCTGACCAGCAGCTGCTTCATCTGCTTTGCACCCCCAGTCGCCGCCACGGGGAGCGATCAGCCAGGACACCACCAGCCACCGCCAGTGTTAGCCCCTCCCTTGGGGGAGCCCCTGGCTGGGTGCTGGCCCATTGCAGACTGTGGGCTGTAGACACCAGGCACAGCTGGTCACCACCACTGGTGGGGGGGCCTGCACTGAGCCACCTTGGACACCAGGTAAGGTCTGGACCCTTGCAGCCCCTGCCCTGCCCCTGTCCTTAGTCTTGGTACCTGCCCATGCCCATGCCTCTGCCACCCTCCACCTCCCGTCACCCAGCCCGCCTGCACTTCCCTGGTCCTGGATTCCTGCCCCCACCCCTCCCCCCACAGCATGCGGAGAGGCAGGACATAGGTTAACACTTCATTGAGCAGCCCATGCCCCTGCCGGTGGGTGGGCACAGGCCTCTCACATGCTGAGGAAGGTATCAATGTCTGAGATGATGTCCTCCTCGGTAGCAGGGGGCAGGGACGTACAGCGCTATAACAGGTAGCTCTCCAGATGGTGGTGGAGGTTGTAGGGCAGGATGGGCGTGCGGGGGGCATCATTGTAGCTCAGGGTCCTGAACCAGGAGCACAGATGTTCCTGGGGCACTAGGAGGGTACGCCTCCACCTGCAAAAACAGCTGATCTTGCTTTGCCTGTGGTACACATAGCAGGGGCACACTCAGGGCACAGCAGCAGTGTGGGGGATCAGCCCTGGGTCACATCCCTGGAGAGGCCCCCTGTGGGGGGGGCAGGGGCATAACTTACCCCTTGCCCCAGTTGTCCAGGAGCCTGGTGTGCCCCAAGCCCAGGCGCTGTGGGCTGGGTGGCAGCATGGCGGAGCAGCTGGGACACAGGGAGAAGCATGGCAGCATGACATGGCAGCAGCTGGCCTGTCCTGCCCTGGAGAGCTGCCTGGCCTGTCCTGCCTTGAAAAGGGGGCATGGGAGGCAGGCTGCTGCACCCAGCAGGCCACAAGCCCCAAGGGTTTAAACGGAGACAGGGGGCTTGGCTGGTGGCTGCCTGGGCCTAGCCCTGCTTGGCCAGCTTACCATGGTCCCTGGGTACCCATGCACAGCCAACCCCCAATCTGAGGCCAGACAGAGCATGGCCTCTGGTGAAGAGCATCTTATCTCTGAAATTTCATAGTCATTAGGGGCTGGAAGGGACCTCAAGAGATCATTGGGTCCAGACCCCTTGCCATAGGTGTGAAGTCTTCCGGGGTCAAGTGATCCCAGCAAGAAATAGATCCAGTTGTTTTCTGAAGGAATCCAGAGTAGGTGCTTGTACCATCTCCGCGGGAGTTTATTCCAGACCCTGGACACGTGCACTGTAAAGAACTTTTTTTTAATATCCAGTCTAAAGCGGCCTTCCTGGAGTTTATGGCCATTAGACCTTATTATCCCTTGGGGAGCTGTGGGGAACAGATGTTCTCCCGGGTCCTGATGTACCCCTCCCTCTTATGAAGGTGTAGGCTGCCACCTGAGCCTTCTCTTCTCCAGACTGAAAAGTCCCAAGTCCCTCAGTCTCTTCTCGTGTGGCCTTCCCTCCAGGTCTTGGATCATATGAGTGGCTCGCCTCTGGACTCCTCTGGACTCTCTCAAGCTTCTCCATGTCCTTCCTGAAGTGGAGGGACCAATACTGGATGCAGTACTCCAGCTGTGGTCTCACTGAGTAAAGTGGGAGGATGTCTTCCCTGGTTTTGCTTGAAATGCATTGGTGGATACACGCCAAAATTTGGTTAGCTTTGCCTACCACCGCATTACATTGGTGGCTTATATTCATCTTGCGGTCAATCAAGACCGCCAGGTCCCTTTCGGTCATGGTGCTAGCAAGTGTAGCACTGTCGCGCCTGTATGCTGAGGGTTCTTCCTATTGAGGTGCAGCACCTTGCACTTCTCTGTATTAAAGGCCATCTGGCTTTGGTTGGCCCACCTTGAGAGTGTATTCAAGATGGCCTGTATCCCCAGCTAGTCCTGCAATGTGATGGCCTTCCCCCGTAATTTGGTATTGTCTGTGAACTTGTCCAGTTCACATCTGACTCCCGAATCTATATCATTGATGAAAACATTAAAGAGTACTGGTCCCTGAGGGACTCCACTGCTAACACTGTGCCACAATGATTTGCTCCCTTCAACTAGTACTTTTGTGGGTCCAACTCTGTAGCCAGTTGCCTAGCCATTGGACCGTATGATGATCTAGGCCACAGTTCCCCAGCTTAACCATGAGGACTTCATAGGGAGCTAGGTCAAAGGCCATCATCTCCCTTGTCCAGGGCATAAGTTACCCGGTCGTGGAAGGAGATGAGTATGGTCAGGCAAGACCTGCCAGTCACAAAGCCGTGTTGTCTGGCATTCAGAAGCTTGCTCTCTGTTAGTCTGGATTTAATGGATCCCTTGACAATTTTCTTCAGAACTTTTCCGGGGCAGACATCAGACTGACTGGTCTATAGTTCCCTCCTCCCTTTCTTGTTGATACGGACCCACATTGGCTCTTTTCCAGTTATCCGGGACCTCTCCTGAGCACCACAATTTTTCAAATATCCCTGCCAAGGGGGCTGCAGTGATGTCTGCCAGCTGTTCCAAGACCCTCAGGCACATTTCATCTGGGCCTGCGGACCTGTGAATATCCCGTTTCTCAAGGTGTTCTCTCACCTGATCAATATCAATTTTTACTCGTCTCCCACTCCCAAATTGGTTTGTGCCATTCCTGGCAGCGTGATCCTCATGGGAGGGTGAAAAACTGATGCAAAAATGTAATTTAGGAGATTAGCCCTGCCTCAGGCATCTGATGCCAGTTGCCCCGTTGAATCTCTTAGGGGCCCCAAACTGTCCTTGTTCTTTTTCCTACTTCCCACATATTGAAAGGACTTTTTGTTGTCGTTGATCCCCATAGCAAGCCCAAGTTAAGTTTGTGCTTTGGCTTTTCTCAACCACTCTCTGCAGGTACAGGCAAGCGCAGAATAACCCTCTTTGGTAATGCTTCCTGTTTTCCAGCTGGTATAGGCTACTCTTTTGAGCTTAGTGAGGTCCACAGTTTCTTGTTCAACCATAGGGGGTTCCTTGCTTGTTGACTGCATTTCTTGTGAGAAGGGATGGCTTTATCCTGTGCTTCAAGGATTATGTTTTAGAGCAATGACCATTTCTCATGTACTCCCTTATCTGGGGTGGCAGAGGTGGGGTGGTATGGCCTCTGATTGCCTGACTGACCAGTTCTCTCAGTTTGCAGAAGTTGGCCTTCCCAAAGTTAAGGACTTCTGTTTTACTGAGTGGTTTGCCTGCTCTTCAGTGAACTAAGAAGGTGACCAGCTCATGGTTGCTGTCACCAAGCTTCCCCTCAATCTGCAGACTCATGGGGAAATATTGCAAACTCTCACAAAAGCCTTCTATCTCTTGTCTCTGCAGGGCCAAATTCTGGATGTGGGGGAGAGCCCTCTAGCCCCACCAGAGATGCTGCACCAGGGTCACCTCTACTTGCTGCTGGAGCTGCCCAGATGTGCTGCCTGCACCAGCAGCGCATGAAAGACTGGACTCTGCTGCTTCAGTGGCTGGTGGTGGTGGTGAAGGAGCAGGAGGAGTGAGATCGGGTGCAGGAGCAGGTGCAGAGGTGTGTGAGCAGGCCTGGAGGGAGGAGGACATTGCCTGGGCAGAAGCACAGGACCAGGTGCTGAGGGAGCACTGAGCATGAATGGAGGCCCTGGAATAGCAGTGGCTACAGCAGCTCTGGCTGTGGGGGGATGCTGACCGCCAAGCCATCCATGCCTTCCTGGCCTTGGTGGCAGTGTCCATGTCTACCACAGCCTGGCCCCTGCCTGCAGCCCTGCAGCAAGCTCCTACCTAACCCTGGGAAGAGGCCCTCTAGTGCCTCCTGGCTGCTGCAGCCCTTGGCTCAGCCCCCAGCCCAGGTCTACCTCTACCCACCTGGGCCCAGCCCCACCACTTGCTCTGAGGCCATGCACATGAACAACAGGAGGTGTCAGGCGTGGCAGTGCAAGGACACGCTAGCTCTGCACTGAGGCAGGGAGAGGGGGAGCCACTCACTGTGGAGGCGCACTGTCCAGCGTTGCTCAGGGAAGATCCTGCTGGCCGCTGAGGTCACCACAGGCCATGGACCCACAGGGGAAGAGGCCAAGGCTAGAGCGCTGGGCACCTGCCCATGGGCTCTGCCCCCTAGGTATCCCCACCCCATGGCCCCCCACTCTGGGACTCGCAGAAACTGAGATTCTTGTAAATAGTTTGACACTGGGTACAGGGTTTTTAACTGGTGGTGGGTGGAGAGGGTGGTGGAGGAGCACTGTGTGTTGGGGCGAAAGGGAGGAGGGGGCTCTATGTGTAGAGGG
>JAGPOW010003395.1:13246034-13272117 GCA_030014935.1 Caiman crocodilus
GGGAAAAGGTGTTTATGTTTGACCGTGTGTGTGTCCTAAAAGTGTGTGGGCAGTGGGGCAGGTGGGCTATAGCAGGGAGTGGCCTCCTGCAGCCAGCGCCATGGCCCCTGCTGGTGTGAGCACAGCTGTCCTGGGGCTTGTGAATGGGGCGAGGGCAGGGGGGAAGAGTGCTGCTGGGGCCAGCAGGGTCAGCACCATGGCCAGCAGAAGCATGGGCTGCTGCCCGTCACTGGCAGAGGCTGGCCTGGATCAACAGGGCGCTGGGTGCTGCAGGCAGAGGCAGGGGCAGTGGCAGTCCTGGTATAGGGAGAGAGGCAGGGTGGGCAAGGAGGGAGCTGCTGCATACTTCCCCCTGCACTGGGCGTGTGGCTCATGGGTGCTGGCAGCCATGTGTCTAGAGGCTGGAGCTCCCCTCAGTAGTCACAGGGGCACATGGCAGAGCTGGAGTGACTTGGGACCAAGTCCCACCATGTGTAGACATCTGCCAAAAACGCTTAATGCGCATTACCTTAATGCACAATAAATTTAAGCCTGCTCAAGTTCACATGTAGACAGAACCTCTGGCTGTCACATAACATGGAGAACTTGTAGAGGCACTGAAATGAGTAATTTAACAGGATCAGATCTTTGTATGAATGCAAACATGTGTAGACGGATACCACCTTGACTGAGAAATTGTGCAGGGTACTAGCCCTCATACTTCAGAGGGTAACAGGCCAAGTGAGGGAAGAATGTCTCTTGTTACAGTATTTAGGGATGGTAAAACATCCCTAAAGGGATACCTTCAATGGGACAGGAGCACTCACCAATTTTTGGAGGTTGTTGTTACAGGTACTGATATTAAGTAGTGATTAAGTTATCATTTATATTAAAGCTTTGTGTTGTAGCAGTAGTACAGTATAAAATCTGCTATTATAATTTGGCAAACAAACAGAGACTAGTATGCAAACTACCCCAAAGGCACCATGTTGTATTACTTATTGTAACAGCAGACTGAAGAAAAGGGAAATAAAATGGGTCAAAAAGAGTTCATGTCCTTCAGCTCAGCCCATAGGCAGCCAAACAGAAGAGGAAGGAAGAAATAGTATATCTAGGTAGGGGCATACCTCTGCTGCTCCCCCACTTTCCCATTTCTAGTACAATGAACATTATGCTGATCTCTTCCCAAGTCGTTCCTTTGAGATTGTGTAGTTCTTCTTTCTCCAGTTCCCAGACATGTTCTCAAATCCCTAAGATCTTTTCAACCATCCTTTGTGTAGGTCTGTCCTTTTTCTCTTTGTCCTGTCTTTATCCTAAATCATCCAATCTTCCCTTTACTTGCAGGGGTCACTGCACCCTCTGACAGTATGCAATTATTGGGGAAACCCAGCCACCCCCCTGGGGTCTCTAAATAATTGTGCTTTTTGTCCATAATCCAAACCCACCAATTTTCTTTCCAGGGCCACCTCCTAAACACATCCCAGTCCCTTCCTGGTTGAGCCTTCCAACTCTTCCTGTTTTTTAAATATTGACCCTCTCGGATTTAAATATTCCCTCCTTCATTAATTCACAGGCTGCTCTCATCTCCCAGCAGGCCTGCTTTAGTAACATGACCCTCAGCACACACTAACCCTTCATTCTTTTCACCTGGAGAGATTAGTAATGTCTAGCACAGATGCAGCTCAGCCTCAGACCTCCTCAGAAGGCCAGCTTTCCCTGTGACACTCACCTGACATAGCTATACCTCATTTTTTTCCTATGAGGTAGTATTATCATGGCTGGTGTTTAGTTTTACAAGTGGCTCATATAACACCACTAAAAAAACTGAGACTGTATGTATCTACATGAGATGTTTACTGTGGAGAAGCCTAATTAGCTCTGCAGTAAACATCTTGGTGGCTACACATGCTGGGCTATTAAGCTGGAGCAAACTAATAAGCTCCATAGCAGGGTAGTATTTGTAAATGCAAGTACTATCCTGCGGTGGAGTTTTTTACTCCACAGCACTGCATGTGTAGATGCTGACACAGCTGGCTGGGGTGTGAGGATGGTTCAGTGTGGGGGCTGCCTGCCAGGTTGCACTGCACTGGAGTACCCTTGTGACCCAGCCAGCTCCTCTGCAGCTTGTTGAGTCAGGGTGGAGCAGCCACAGGCTGGCGGGTTGACCTCCAGGGCCTCTGCCAGCCAGGGCTGCTCCGACCTGGTTCAAGGTGCTGCAGTCCCAGGTGCACATATAAACACTGTGCTGGTAGAAATAAACTCCAGTGGGCTAAGTGCCAGAGTTTATTGCGTTGCATTAATATGCACGTGTAGATGTGTCCACTATAAAACTTCTGATCCTGATACTCATAATAGGAATTTAAGCTTTTGAACCCAGATGTGAAGCTGGTATCAATGAGTATCTCATGCAACAGGCCACTCCCATCCCTTCGCCTGCAAATTTTCACACTGATTAATACTATGGTGACCTCTCCTTGCTGCTGGTACAAATATGAGATATATGTAACTGTACAGGCAGTAGGTACGTTCTGATGAAAAGCAAGAACTGAAGGTGTAGCTTCCACTGTTTTGTAAAGAAATTTGGCTATGTATTTGAAATGTTACCATGCTATAGAACCATGTCACTGCTTTGAAAAATAGTACCCAAATGTTAAAATGCTTTAATTAAACAACGGGGGAAATTTACCTTGAAGGTTAATAATTAGTCAAATGCAAACTAATTGGTTCTTTATATTGCATGAAAATGAGCTTTGAAATGAATTATAAACTGTACTTCAAAAGGTGACATCTAATCTATCTGATCATTCATTCACAGGATTTTTACCTCTTCTGGATTAATTTGCTTTTTATAACTAATAATAACTGACACTGAATAGTCAATCCATAATAAGCCTGAGATAGAGCTACGTGGTCTTTGTCAAAACAGATGGCTCAAATGTGCAACTTGGGCCTTCTCTTGCATTCATGTGAATCAGTAAGAATTTTGACACTGATCTGAGTGCAAGAGGACTGAACCTGTGATGTGAAGTATATTTAAGATAACATCTTAGGTTTAAAGGCTACTGATGCCGTAGACTATTTATGAACTCAAGCATCTATAAGTGCTTGGAACACGTGGAACCTTAGAGACTAACTGTTTCAGAGAGGCATACACTTTTGTAGGTGACAGCCTGCTTCATCAGATGCTGCATAAGAATGCGGAGCTGCCCATACTTACTGCATAGCCATTTCCATGAGTTTCACATAATATAGAGAGAACAGTGTGTAAAACTGGCAAAGAAACTTTCTAGAAGCGTCTGAGGGGAAAGATACCCCTGTGATAAAAGTTTTAGATCTGCCCTCAAGGGGTCAGGGTTTAAGTCCTGACTGATAATAACTCCCTTTCACTTTTCATTGATCCTGATAGGTTTTGAATCAAAGCCTTATTAATATGGAGATATTAGTACTGTCTTTTTCTCAACTTTGGTCTGATTTGTCCTTTGGGGGTCCTGAGTTAGCACAAAGCAGTTAAGCATAGTCTTAATTCTAAGGTCATGGGCTTGAAGTTAGGCATGTCCTCAAGTGCCCTGCTGAATAGGGCTGGATCGAGGGAGATCTTTAAATGCCTCATTCAATTTTTGCCTTAAATTGCAAGATGTCTGTGTCTATACAGTGCCTAGCCGAAAGAAGCTCCGTGGTGCAATACTGGTAGGAAGTGATAAGCCTAACACAGGGTTGGGAAGTGCTGTTTGCCTTTTGCCTGACAAGAAGCAGAAAACAAAATCTTGCTGGCGGTTTGATACAGAATGGGATGTAGATCAGGAGTCCCATTGTACATGTTGATAGCCTCAGGACAATGCGTGAAGGAAGACTAAGAGTAGGAGACCTGAACATTATGAGGATGCTGAAGGAAAAGGAGGAACTTGAACTTGTTGAATGAGACTTTTCCATGGCTACAATGAAAGAAATGCTATGGTATAGTCTTCCTCCAACTGTGATTGAAAATTAGAAGTAATCAGAAAATAAAACAATGATTAGACAGCTGGAAAAAACCCCTGCACATAGGGGTTTTGACAACTTGCTATAACCTATATATTTTTCTTCTTTCCTTTTCAGGGGGTCAGTATGATTTCTGCCAGCATAATAATAATGATAGCACTTAGGAGTTCCTGTGATGGACAAGGATCTCATTGTGTAAAATGCTGCACAAACATAGAATAAAAAAAGATTGTCCCTGCCCCAGAAACTTATAAGGCAAGAGAGAACAGGCAGGTATAGAAAGAGAGACATTGAAACAAAAGTAGAATCGGACTGGAAGAAAAGAAAAATGGAGAGGGTGACACACTGCAATGAACACCCCATCACTGGGTTTCCTTCTGTACAGCTGCACGGACTGCCGCAGAGGTGTGCAGTCATACCTGAAAGAAAAGTTTGAACAACCCACACAGCCTGCCTGTCTGGGCCATTCCTGTTGTTATGGTCCTTTGTGAATTTATTTCAAGGCCTCTTTCTTTAGGATGTTTTGATGGGCTCAGGCCAGAGCAATGTCCATACATTGGGGGCAAACCCGGATTTGTGCCTGGGCTTCTGGAACTGTTACCCATATGTCCATACATTAAGGTCATATCAAGTGATATTGGATTGAAATGCTATTTATAGACTTTAATACACAAAGCAGGAGGAACACAAACGGGAATATGCACATAATATATTCATATTACGAAATGCTCTGTTTAGATAGTCATGGTAGACCTGCGTTCTATGAATTTCGCTCATAAAAGATAATGCTTTTGTGATTTCACAGACACATGCTAAAAAGACTGTTTTTGAAGCTAACTTATTCTCAGTCTTAATGCAAGCTCTAGAAAAAACAGCCTCGCTCTGATCCACACCGTTTGAATTAGAAAAATGTAACACAGTGTGGCTGAAACGTCCAGGAAATCTTTGTGGGATGTGGCCGGGCTACAACGCAGCTGTGGGACTGGCTCGTGCTCACTGCTCTCTTTAAGCTTGTTGCAAAATGGAATTGTTTGCATGCGTGCAAATCTCTTGCTTAGCTCTTGCGGGTCAGCAATGCAGTGTTATTCTGTATTCCTCCCAATGTCCGCTAGGTGGAGCCTGTGATTAGGTCCTCATACACCTAAACCTGGAAGGTTCATTTTTAATTTCCCAATTTGTATGTCTGTCTGTGCATGTGTATATATGTATGGTCTTAGGAGGCGTTGGAGGCATGCAAGAGACTGAAATATATAATAATCATATATCCATAACGTTCATGTGATTAAAAAGAAAAGTCCTCTAATGTTTGTTCTGACATAACTATTTGTATATCAGTGTGTAGATATATATTATTGCTGATTCTTTTGTATAAGAAAAAATGTTGACACGACAAATACAAACACTTTTTGTTATGATTTTGGGCACATACAATTTTAAGATCTGCACCATGACCTGCAGGTGCAAGTGAGGGAGCAAGAGAGTCTTTCAAGGGAGGGAATATGGTCTCATCTTGCATCCAGTAGTTTACTAGCATTGCAAGATCTAAGAGCTTCACCATTGCATATCTTGTAGATGCATTCAGGAATAAATGAACAGATGAAATTATCCCCCAGTAGAGCTTTTTAACGGAGGCAGGTACAGCTTGCTCCACCTTTTGTAAGTTCAAACCAAAGGTGAGAGGATGCACTCTCACCAGAGTAAGTGCAGAATAGAATAGGACCTTTCTTTCTTCTTATTCATGTTTATTTAGGTGGCGTATTTAGGCCTATAAAATCAAGCCATGATTTTTTTTTTTTAAATGACACAGTACTAGTTAGGATGAATGGCACCAAAAAACATAAAACTAAGTTGTGTAGCCATTTGTGTCAAGATCTAGCAAGTTCATTTACTTAAATCATTGCAACTGTTTTGCAATAGGCAAATACAATTTCCTTTCAATGGAGCAGGTGCTCCTGTTTTATTTGGTCACTTAAATATTTAAAGCAACACTGCCAATGTTGGCTGGGGTGAAAACTCTGTCTGTAATATATAGTACACATCCCAATGATAACTATATTCTATTTTAATTAATCAAAACCTAAAGCTGTAAATCCATTCATTTGACAAAAATAAGGTTTGCAGCGGTCGTAATACAGGTCTGCAGTACTAAATCAGACAGTGTTTATTTCTATGAAAAAAGAGAGAGTTCTGTTCAAAACTGGGTCTGCCCTCGCTGGTCTTTTAAGAAATGGTACACGGAAACTTATAGTGACACTGGCTTCATGTAATGGTATTGTTAACTTTGATACACTTCCCGGTCTATATTGAGGAGTAGGCAAGTATGAAAGATGGGAAGTGGTTTTAGATCACTAAGATCCATGATCCTAAATAGAAGTAGAAAATGTGAGTTCTCTTGAGTCCTTTCACAGAGAACATGTACAGAACTTTTTTTTAAAAAAAGGTTTTGTATACCTTTTTGCTTATCTGTGCATTAAGATGACATGAAAGTCTTTTAAAAATACATTTTTATTTTTCTGTTTCCTTTTTTTTTACCTTGGAAATACCAGAATTATCTAGTGTCAGAAATATCAGAATTACTCCTACTTTCCTGGAAATTGGATAATTCAAGCATGTGAATTGGGAACTTTCTCTGGCATTAACTGAAGGGCAAGCATGTTGAATCTTTAACAAAGACATCTTTTCTCCTGGGCAGATGTAAATCACATAAAACTCCCCAAATTTTAAACAGTCTCACCTAATCAGGTTTCACCTTCTTTATTATCTGTGATCCCACCAGTTTTCCAGTTGTTCGAAGACTCTTCTAGAGTGTGCAGAAGTTGAATTGCTAATGTAAAAAACAACCAGGCCATCCCTCACTGCTTTAAAAGACAGAAATATTCAGCTTTTTTTTGTATATCAGAAAGAAGCAAAACTGGACACAATTCCAATGTTTTTCCTTTCCAGATAATGTTTAAAGGGTATATCCAAGAGACTCAGGTTCTCCACGGATATTAGCAGAAACACAAGACTCCATGTCGAGTAGGGCCAGTGGCGCAATGGATAACGCGTCTGACTACGGATCAGAAGATTGTAGGTTCAACTCCTGCCTGGCTCGGTTGTGTTTTAGAGTAGATTAGATAGGTACTTGGCTGGGGTCCTGTGACCCCAGCACTTGTTCCTGCCATTGGCAGGGGGTCAGACTAGATGGCCTGCTCTAGGCCCCCCTGTCCCAGATCCTGAAGGAAGTCCTCTGAATAGTGAGACATCCATAATGGGGCAGAAAGGATATTGCTGGAACACGACCGGGCAGGGATCTTTAGCTCTGTAGAAAAGTCCTCTAAAGGAGACATGGGAATATGACACAGATATTGCTGACTCCCCGTTGAGACAGACTGACCACACCTACAGAAAAGGCAAAATACTATATTTAACCCTGCATTCGTTAAAAAATTCTGCTAGCTTTTCTTTCATAGTGTATTTTCCTGGTATACATAGAATTTATAAGCAAGTTGATACAAGTGGTTTCCTCTGTATCTAAACTAGGTTAATTCGTTTTGTAGGGCAGGTAGCATCTCTCTCCGGTACCCTGTGTTGTACTTGTTCTATGGGAGCTACTCATCCCTTCTCTTTTTCAGTTTTCTGAGTTGTTCACACCTCTGTATCTTTCCATCTGGCGCTCAAATGTGGTCAATTAAGAAGATGCTTGTTTTAATACTCAAAGTTGGGCTCCAGCAAAAGTGGAAACAAGGATATTTTCTTCCTTCTGCTTCCAACACAAGGACAGCATTTGTACCTCCTCTGTCTGGCCTGTGGAGGGTGATGGTGAGCAAGTGACACTACAAAGAAACACTCATCCGGCTGTGACAAAGTGAAGGAGTCGGTGTGTTGGGTCTGTAGCAGTGAAATGACAATTTATTACAAGTCCTCCAACAAGTTGTCTGTCTTTCTCATTATGTGCATGTGCCACAAACTCAGTTCAAAGACCAAGCAAAGGAAAAGAAAACATGTGCAGGCCAGAGGTGAAGCTGGTCAAGATTTTATTGGGCTTTAGGGTGAATCAGGAGTAGCCATCATGAACTCAATGGAGTTTTGTGGTATGAAACCAGATCAGAATCAGGACCAAATGAAAGGAGGATGAATTCTACCGTGGGATGACTTGTTAGGGAGAGCAGGATGTGGTGTGACCATGACAAGGAAGTTATTATTCCCTTCTCTTGTCCCACTATTCTGAGTTGGTGATATTTTTTTCTGTTGCTCTTGAGAGCTTGGTTTCCAGAAGAAACCTGCTCTTCCTCTTAGCTAGTCCTCTTCATAACACATAAGCCTTCTAAATCCCAGATTCATATCATCACTCAGTTTACGCATGAGGTTGTAATAGAAACATTGATTCCATGTCCACTGCTATGGACACTACAGCCCATCTTTCAGACAAAGTCCGTAAAATCTTATTCAATAGAACTCTGATGCCGCTCTCTGTTTCCAATTTTAGGACAATAACTTTCTATCTTCCCACCAAATTGATAAAAAAGATTAGGGGCCTTTACTTGGCTGCCTTTGCCCCTGTTGCTCAGTATTTTGTCATATTTATAGTCCTACTGAGATCAATAGGAGAGCTTCTTTTAGTGTATTGTTCAGCATGTTACTAGGGTGGCAAAATCTGGCCTTTAGCAAATAAGGAGGGGGAGGATTTTGATTGTGTGTAGGCTGCAGTGGAAAGCACACATCTCCAACATTCGGTTACTTCAAGAATCCTGCTGTAAGCGTGCATCAATCCTCATCAGATGTTCAAAACACGGTCAAAACTGATGCTAGTTTGAACAAGGAGGTTAAGAAATGATGCTGGCATATGCTTTTATACACAGTAGCTGTTGACCTGCCAGGACTGGGTAGATCTCGTCTACTTCCTGGGCTGCAGTACATTATTTCTCCCTTTTTGTGCACAAAGCAAACCGCAAGAATCTACCTGTGTTTTGCAAAGAAAAATGCTTTGTATTTACACAGGTGGGATAGGTGTGGGGGTGTGAAGAATGTAGGTGGCTGTGCAAAACACAAATACAAGACTATGACAAGCCTATTTGCAGGGTTGGATTATTTAAAATACACATTTTTAAATGTAGTTAAGTGAATATAGTCCTGGCGAAAAGTAAATATAGTGCGAGGCTGACAGCCCTGCACACAGCAATTCTCTGCTCACGGAGCAAGAACGTCACAGGCCGCAGCAGTTCACATCGCCCTGCACCAGCAACAGCCACCAGGCTGGGCTGGAGGGATTGTTTCTGAGGGTGAGAGTTTAGTTTGCTTTCCACGTCCTTTTAATCCTTGAACCCTCTGGTGAGAGTGCTGGTTAGGAGGGGGGCTGAACAGCTGTTGAGTAATAATAGGAATAATATTCTGGAGGAATTCAAATCAGTGACTTAGCTGGGGAGGGGTCTGATCCCCTGCAGGCATTATTAGAAACTAATAGTCGTGAGATGAACTGCCTCTTCGTGGAATCCTTTTTCAGTGTAAATCGAAAGAGGGCAGCCATATGTGGCAAGCAAAGAATTGGCAAATTTTGAATTATTCATCCTGGCATTGGATCCTGTAAATCCGGGAGTGGGAAAACTAAGTCATATTACTGTACCTCAAGGCTGAGTGGAGGCAATCTGTAGGCCCAAGGAAGATTAATAGTAAACGTTGTCTTCAACATTAAGCAGAAGTAAGTCTCATATGCCCACCTGTTTATTACAAGGATACAGGGCAGAAGGGTTGTGGGAGCGGCCAGGTCTGCCTGCAGGGCATGGTATAGACTGGGCCCACATTATGGAAATAAAATATTTTCCTACATGCTCCTCCTCCTCTTTGGGCTGTGCTCTGGGTACTGGACAGAAAGAGCTCGATAGACTTACAGCAGCCTTTTTGTTAGTGCAGAACTGGTTTCCTTTGCATTTTCTCTTTTACTCATGACCGTTTTACATGAACTTGATATATAAAGGCCACCCCCTAGGCAGGATCAGTGCTGATAACAGCACATTGCACCATACATGCTCCTTTTCCAGACTTAAAATAAGTTTTTTTTCCACAAATTGAGAACTTATAATGAAGCATCAATTATTGCCATGTGTGGATTAAGGCTAAACTGGGCTCAGATCCACCAAAACTTGGATAGGCCTCAGAGAGAGATATATTTCTTCTTTGCCCTCCTCAGAGTTTCATGAATTTTTCTATTCACTATTCCTGGCTCTTTCTCCTTAAACAGGAGGCCGAGCCCATACCAGCAGTATGAAGTGATACACTGTTGCCATCTGCTGATTTAATATTGCCTACAAATTATTCATTCCTCTCTAGTGAACTATGTTTTTTATGTAAAGATGGGCAAACTTGGGTAGTGGGGTTAAGTGACTTGGCCAGAGCCATAGAGGCAGTCAGTATCAGAGTCAGGATTAGTGTGCAGTGTTCTCTGGTCTCAGTTGTGGGCTTGGGTCATTCGAGGTGTTCCTATCCCAAGGCCACAGAGAGCTCAGTCACAGCAGTGAGGAAATAACCCCTCCCATCTGCTCCGATTCTGCATGTTAATCTCAGAAACGAGGCAGGAAGGATGCTCTGGGGGTTCTGTTAGGCATGTCAGAAACTCAAGTCTCGAGCATGGTGCTGATCCTTACCATCTTCTTCCTGACTCCACTATGTGTGAAGCAGGTGTGAGTCAGTCAGTCCCGAGGCCACACTGACTATTGGGGCACTTTTGGGCGTTTTTATGTCTGCTCTGGGAGTGGAGTGGGGGGGACACTTTAACTAGAGTGGCTCCAAAAGCCGCTCTAATTCAAGTGCCCAGAGCATCTTGTCCCCACGCTTAAAAATGGGGGAGGCGGTGGGGGCTTTATCTAAAACTCAGTGGACAAACTTCAGATAAAGCACCTCTGCCACCATTTTTAAATGCAGGGACATTGATACCTGAGAGGTTGAAAGCTGCCGGAGCATAATTCCCACACTCCAGCAGACTTGGTAAATCGAGTCTGCTCTGGCATGGTCGTCTAAGCCACTGCTGGGCCTTCTTGTTACACGTCCCAAGTACGCCCTCACAATCTTCTTTCTGAACCTATCATCTCGGTGTGGTGATCAAGCATGCAGCCGTCACAGTGTGGATGTATGCTGACACACTTCTCGTGCACTCTTAGGTGGACCATCAGGCTCTTTTCAGCAAGGGGAGTTTAGGGTAGGGAAAGCAGCCCTTGCGCTCAGAATCCTTGTCTTACTTCGGTTCACTGAAGTCACCCTTTTAAGATGTTTCCAAAGAAAGTCTGTTTACTTGTTGCAGAAGCTGAGGCCCAGATTCTTGCCTGAGGGTGAAAAGAGTTTAAGAAATCTCATTCAGCATGGGACCAGTTGAATGGGAGAAGGCATTCATGTCTGATGGCCCACGCACTCCTTAGGGTGCTTTACATAGCTCTCCCTAGCAGCTAAGGCTTCCTGAAAGAATAATGAAATTCTTAGTTATTTTGCCCTGGTATTACATGTCTTACTATTTTGGGTGCTGTGTTGGTTGGCTTTTGCCTCTGATGGAGGGTGAGTTGACAGATACCTTGAAATACTGTGCCTTTTCCAGATGGACTTTCCATCACGAGCTGTCTGCAAGATGAGCTCTATCAGTGTAATAGGTAAGTCTTATTTCCTTTCTCAGGAGGGTGGAAAGTGAGGTGAGGTAAACACTGCAATCCAGCATTCATTGTGAACTCTGTATTTTAAGAGAAGGACACACAAATATAATCTCCCGGTGGAATTCATTAAACATTTTCCTGTTTGAAGTTTGCTACATGCACTGGCTAACTGTGCTTTAGTTGGTTAGACTCATGGGCTGTATTTGTGCCAACTTTGATACCTTTATAGGCACAGCTACTTAGTTAACAAAAAGTTTGTAAAGGAATAGGATATGAAACACATAAATAAAAGTATCAAATATCTCTTAAACATGTGTGGATTAAGCTGGTGAAAAGGTGAAATTTCTTTTCCTCATGAGTTAATGTCATATTTTTCTTGGAAACTATACTCTGAAGGGTTTTTTTTCCCCCTGAAGTGCTAAAAGACATGCTTTTTCTTTTTTATCTGAATGCAATGGCATCTTAAAAGGCTCTCTTTGTTGTATCTAAACTTCCATGTCAACAATTATGCCCTTTATACAATTTTCTCTATATTTGCTTAATATTACCCTACAGTGTGTTGATATAAAACCAGACAGCATACTTTTAACTTCTCAGTACTTTTGTTGGACAAGAATCTTTACAATGCCAGACTAATCTTTCATGACTGACGGTGTATTGGTATGGCATGACAGTTTAAATCCATGCTGGAATATGTTAAGCCATCACCTGGCATTATGATACATATTTTACATTTGGCTTTGAGCAGATGTAATTTGGAACTCTGTTTTATATTGACTAGAGGTGGGTGTCACAGTTTGCAACCATTTTTGCAAGTGTGCACAAAAACAGTTTGCTTGTAGAGATAGGGAAACAATTCCCAAAGAAATGCAAAAATCAATGGCCTGATTTTATTATCTAGCTCACAGTGCATAGTAATGTACTCTGTAAACAGCTTCATTGAAATCAGCAGGTTTACTCATTGTGAGTGAAAGTAGCAGAATCAGGCCTTTTGAAAGTGAGATTTTTAATTTTGTTACAAACTCAAAAATGAGCCTATTTTTTTAGATTAAAATGCAGCTGAGAGCCATATTTTGAAGCAAAAATATGAGGAACTATATATCTTTCAAAGTTTTTTTGAGCTGGAGAAACAAATCTTCATAGTTACAAAAGCTAAAGTGGGTTTTGCAACTTCTTTTTCAAAATGTTTTTAAGCAAAGCAATTTCTCTTTACCGTGAAAAAACTTCAGTTTTGTTAAATAAGCACTTTTCACTGTTAAAAAAAGCTCTGCTGAAAAACTTCTGACCAGTTTTACTTATTACCTTGAATCATCTAGTCATTAATATCATAGGCCCATGGAGCCATTGAATCTGTCCTGTGGGGTTGGCAGACAGCCTCTATCTTTACCCATGCCTGAGCCAGGGCTGAGCAGTAAGGTGCTGCACTGGGTTTGGTCAACTTCTAGCTGTGCCCATGCTGCTGCTGCTTCCCCCTGCCCCTGTCTATCCTCACAAGGTTGTGGGATGCGGGGAGCCTCCAGCCAAGGAGGATCTCCCCTTTGCCCGGCTCTGGTGTTGGGGGGAAGGTCTTCCACTGCTGATGCACCACCAAAACCACCTGGCTTGCATGGACCAGAGCTGGGCTGTTCCAGCCTGTGGTTTGTAAAGATAGATGGCCGCTGGCATAGGTGAATCAGCTCCAACATTATAGGGGTGTAGGTGGTAGCTGTGTTGGGCTAAGGACATAGGCAGACAAGGTTCTTGCGGTACGTCTGATATCTTTTATTAGACCGACTCAAACTCTATTTGAGTTGTTCTAATAAAAGATATCAGATGTACCGCAAGAGCCTTGTCATTTCCAGCATGGAACAAAGAAGGGGGCGGCACACTTATTCCATATTGAAACGAATGACGTATTTTAGTTGAGAAGTAGATCCTGTGACATATACACTACATGACCAATCATGTCATTAAAGCACAACTTGGAGTACGGATTGGTATGAAGCCAGTCTCTAGGAGCACTGGCAAAGCGATTCTCAGACTTCTTAGGTGTGCAGAGGGCACACACGTGCTAACATACCACTTTATAGGACATAGCTTAGATCCCTCTCTGCAGTTGCATTTCAAAGGCCAGGGCAGAACAAGAGCCTCATGGGTGGATCTAAGGTTTTGAAAGGGGGGTTGCAGATGGGATGATACATCATCACACATAACACAACATATTTTTCTCTGTTTAAAAAGAAGCTGGAAGATTTATTAATATGCTAGGGGCCTCAGGCTACATTATTCAATATCAGATTGAAGCAAAAACAAATATAACTTTATTAGAATGTGCATTAATTTGCTATATCATATATTATGTAGAAACACAACAAATGAGGCAAAATAATCAAAAGATGTTGTCCCACTAGTTCTGTCATCATTAGAATTAAATGTACATGCATTTTTCCAGAGACTTAAAATCTATCCTTTGTGCATCTTCGTATTGCATCCAGTGCTTCACTGAAATATATTTTCACACCTTAATTAATGTTCACCTAAGTTAATATATCCACATACTTCAGTCAATGTTTTTAGCTAGAGTTTAAAATAGTCTGCAGAGATGTGAAATAGGAACTACATTGCCAGGTGCAGCTGGCAGGCAACAGAATTGCAGAAGAAAGGATGGCTCAATTAGTGGAACATCATTTAAAGATCATTTAAAAGGAGTGTAGGTTGTTAATACCTATGGAATATCTATTGCTTTAGAAAGAATTAAGTAGAGGATAATAAGCTATGAAGTTAGTTGACTTCTTCTTTGCTGCCTGAATAGAAATACTGCTATTACTGCCAGGCAGTTGGTTTTAAACTTTGGGTGGGCCAGAAATCAAAGCGGGGTACAACTATACCACTGCACGCTCCCTGGATCCACTGCTGTACAGTCCTGTTCTTTCCCGTGACTCACCCGCATGGCATTGGGAGTGAGAAATCTGTGTTCCCCGAAGCATGGAGACTACAGTTTTCACTGCCATTACCAGGCAGCATGAAGGGAGAGGGCGCTGTGAGCCCTGTGCTGTTAGCACGTAAAATGGTTTGGTGCAGACGGTGTAGCAGGGCACTGCGGTGTCTGCTACTTCTAGAGCTGGAATAGCCACTCAGGTGCCGTTTGCTAGGCTGACCAGAGGGAGGCAGTGGCCCACATTGCTAGCGGTCAGCGGGCCGGAAGGGGCAGGGGCTGGCTCCCGTTTAAACCCCAGGACTGAGGCCAGGGAGGCAGTTCCCTGCTGGCAGCCGAGGGGGAAGGAGCTCGGCCAGAGCGAATGAAGGGAAGAGGCCAGAACTACATGAGTAGCTCCGGAGACCGTGTGGGATAGAGCAACCCTGGTGGGGTTTGAAGGAGATTTTAGCCGGACCGCTTGTAGTTATGTTATAGCCCAAGGGCTGGTGTTTTGTTTGCTGTATACCGGAGGTTTGGGTGAGGCTATTAGGGGGTGGAGGAGGACTCATAGGGGACCCTTGGCAGTGTGGAAACCCCAGCCCCAGAGGGGGGGGCAGCGAGAAGCCCTGGAGAGGGGCGCAGACCTTGGCACCAGTGAGGCATGATCTTAAAGAAGCGGGGAGCTCTGGTGCACCTATGGTACAGCTTTGTGTTGGCAATGATTTTTTTTGTACGGCCTGGGAGGCTGCGGGCTTGGGGTCGTTCCCCTGGTTTTGGGCTTGCGGCCCTCCGGCTCTTGGGCTGGCACCCAGACCTCTGGGCCAGGCTCCAGATTGCCCTTACAGACCCTGTTTAGTGGGTTTAGACAAGGAGGCCTAACTAGAGAAAATCAGGGGTCAGCCTGATAGGGGAAAGGCCCCAACATACCCAATGCAATAGGCAGCCTCCTGCTTGCAAGAACATCATCATAATTTCCATTAAGACGTGGCAGAAGAGTATAGGGCGGGACGTAAGAACCCCAAAGAAGGATCCAAGGGCAAGGCACGGAGTACTAGGAAGATGGCACCGGGAAGGGCGACCTGTTACAGACTGCCTGAAGATTTGAAGGATTATGAGGTGAGTGAAAAAGTCATAATTATGAGTTATAATTTTTTTTCCCCTGAGATGACATCATTCAGAATCCCATTACTAAAAAGGAAGATGTATCTAAAATACATACTGGTCATGACTACACGTTGCACTACAGTGATGCTGTTACTACGCTGTGCTTTATTTCTTCCTTTTGGAGTACTAAACCACAGTGCAGTAACCACCCATATTGCACCGTATGTACGACACACGGTTATTTTAAGTTGCTACTTCGATGTAGCGGCATACTATAACGGGGAGAGCATACCACTATGGCAACGTAGTGGCTGAGCATGTGTAGACCCATGTGGTTGCTACATTGCTGTAGCATGTTGCTATGGCACTGTAGTGTGTCACTACGGCGATGCAGCGAGATGTGTAGATGTGCTCATTGAGTTGGATGGAGGAAGTAATAGGTAACATGGCTGGTTCCACAGACAAACACAGGCAAACGTTCAGGGAAAATTACCAGGGAATAGAGCTAAAAAAGAACTATTATAGCACAGGCGTTCAGGGACATTTCCAGGTGAGTTTCTGTGTTGTAGTGCAGGCCATCTAGGAATGTAGTTGGGGGAATCTCATCAGGGTGGAGCCTTGCTCTGAATTGGATATAATATGACTGTTACTCATTAATGTAAATTGTCTCTGAGCATAATCATGTGTTACTCTTACCAGTCCATTTCAGAGCTCACCAGATCACATTTGGCCAGTCTATTCTGTGGTTCTTGCTAGCAGAATTAACAAGAGGACAAAACCTTCTTTAGTCATACCCGCTATGGTCATGTTAGAAAACTATTGCCAAGAGTAGCTAAGCACAGTTGCTCTCCCAGTCAAAGCCATAGGGAATAAAAAAATACTCAACTATATACCAAGTTTTACAGTGTGGGTTTTGGCTTCCTTTAATGACTGGTCTACAAAAGTGGTTAATGTATATATAAGTAGGGACCTTAGTTCTCCTGCTGAAGCATAAGCGTTCTTCTTTTAGTCTGAGTGATCCTAGGTTTAAAGCTGATCGATGGGACGAGAAAGGTCAGTTACATACATGGTGAACATATCAGCTATAATAGTAAAGTTGAATCCCACATCTGTTAAAAAAGGATGCTGATTTCTTATAGGTTGAGAGCAAAATCAGCAACCATTGTGCATACACAGATAGTAGAAAAAGACATGGAAAGGAAGTGGACAGAGGGCAGGCATTAATTAATGTGGACTTAAATGTCATACGGAAAATTCTACGGAACTAAAGTGAGGCCAGAAATAACATGCCAGGATTACAATTTTAGATTTCAAGGCTCTTTCAGATCACTGAAACCCTCCTCTTGGAAATGCAGTGCCATGACTGGGATGGAGGTGTAACAGGGCAGCTCCGTGTTGTGTGCACGGAGCAGCACTGGCTGCTGTGTTGCTAGTGGCAGTACAGCTAGCTGCCAGTTGCAGCAGTGGCTATTTTTGCCCTCCCACCATCTCCCCATTTACACAACTGACTGGGGACACAGTAGACACTCACCCAGCACACCATGAGTTTAGTTAGCTGTTGAAAAGCACTCTCTCTTGTGGCCAATGACACTTGCAAGACTGGCCTCAACAGCCTCAGTTTTCCTTGCCCGTCAGTCCCTGAGGGCAGGTAACATTATTGCAGTGGATTAACTTGAGATGAAAAATGTATCATTCTGATTCTTCTTTCCCTGCCATGGCCTGTTAAACATGTTTATTCAAGCAAACTTTATTTGTTCTTATTTCTGCTGAGTAAGTACAAGTTCACCTGCACAGCATGTAAATGTTGCCAACATACTGAACGCTTACAATGAAATGCATATTGTCAACAATATTTGAATGAAAGTTTGCTTTACAAGTATAATGCCAGACACAGCAGGGCAAGCGCACCAAGTTGTGGCAATGATCTTTCAGGAAACAAGTCTACATGTCTTGGTAGCCATTGTAGCCTCCTCATTCCTCCTCAGCCACTATTTGTGATATAGAGGCACTGATCTTTCAATTAGCAGCAATGCAAGTGACCACCCAACTAAAAATCCATTTTCCTAAGGAGCCTTAAAACTGTCCCGAAGACTGGCAATATTTCCATGGGACCTTTGATTTCCTGTGAAATGTTTTTCATTCCTTGCTTCAAAAGGAGATGAAAAGATTGTGTTGATAGAAGGAGATTACTTGACTTCAGTGGATATTGCAAAAGAGCATGTCACCGGTCAATTCATTGTCTGAAATGAAAATTAGAAACAAATTCAACACATCAGTAAGGCACAGTGAAAAATACGCTGTTCCAATGCCTTTTGTTTAGAGGTTTTTCCTAGTTTTCCGTCTCTGGTTCAGATTGTGCGAGAACACCTGCTTCTGTCCTGTTGGTGCTGAGCTCAGAGATTTCAGATTAAATGGGTGCTATTTCTGGGCTAATATTTATTCATACCCAAGATGAAAATCATAGTTAATTTAGAGACCACATCACCCTTTAGACAATGCTAATATGTTACAGTTTTTCCAAAAATCTCTAAATATAAGGCATTCATGCAGTCTGCGGTTAAAGCTTCAACACCATCTTTTTTTGCTCTGGAAGTCACAACCTTTCATAGCTACATTTCCGTTATGTTTTGTAGATTATGGTTATCTCTACCTACTCTGTTCATACTGAAAAATTAGCTACTTATCCACCCATATAAAGGATTGGCGTCATGAGAATTTTATGTCCTTCGTGCTGCCTGCCTAACTTCCTAGCGGTTTACCACAACAACCATGTAGCGGAAGAAGAGGACTAGTTATTCAGCTTTCTGTGTAAAAGATGGCAGAACAATCATTTCAATTGTCATTAGTATTTGAGGTCCACCAATGCAAAATATATTAATTATATATTAATATATTATTATATAATATCTTATAGGTATTATATAGTAACTTTTCTTTGTATTTTAGGGCAGAAAGGGAACTCTGAATTATGATGTTATGTGTAAGTAATCTTCTAATTGTCCTTGGTACTCAGAAAATAACAAGGAAACAATCTAAGGAAAACAGGCAAAAGGAAAAAACTAAACACAGCATTCAAGGTAGCTATTATGATTACATTGTTATTGAGTGTTTTAACCAATACTGTTGCTATGGAATTGACAACTGAGAATACAATGATGGTCTAATCTCCAACACGATTGGAATTATTCCTCTTTTTGTCCATGATACTAAAAAGTCATCTGACCAGATGAAATCTGTGTATATTTGTGGATGAGGACAAAAGTTTACGATACTATGAGTTTCTGGGTCTTTTCATGTCTGAACATGCATTTAAGAAGTTGGATGCAGAAATCCCATGAAGAATTAAAAAACAGAAAACAGATCAACCAAGCTCCCAACTTATATCTGGCATGAAGTAAAGCATATTTGAGGCCTTGAGGAAGTTTTAAGTTTCATTGGTCTAATCAGGAAAGGTTGCAATAAACATGAGCCACATTTTTTAGGCCTTACTAAGGTAACGAGCTCTATTAACATATCTCTTGGAGACTTTTTGTATAACAGGCTTTTCTGGATTGGTGCTAACAGGGTTTATAACTGCCTGGCAGAGAACACATAGGACTGTAGACTTCATGATCATTTGTCCTATGAGTATATAAAGAGAGCAAGTGCTGTAGGAGAAGTTTGGCTGGTACAAGTTCTGAAGGTTAGCAGTTTTGCTAGCTGTGCACCCTCTTTTTCCTTTATTTATCCTAGTTAGGTTGCAAGCCTTACTCCTTTGGATTGCCTTCCCTTGGGTCACTATGCTTCATTACTCTCATGACTTCTACCAATACTTAGACGTCTGAATCCAGGGTCCTATCCTTTTCCCACTCCAGTTTCAGCTGTGGGTTGAACCTGCTTTTTTGCAGTCTGTAGTTACTCCACTCGCCAGGCATCCTGATGATTTCTTAGAGCTCATTGTATTTATCCTTTCAAGGAGCTATGCTGATCTCCTTTCTAGGAGGGTATGTAAAACATAGAACAATTCTTCAGAAAGCAAAAAGAAAGCAAAAAGGAAGAAAAGGAAAAAAAGAGTTTGATTCCTGGAACCCCCAGAGCAAGGAGCCAAGAGGTTAGGAGACAAGACAGGATACCTTTTCTTGAGGAAAAGCATGGCTTTTCCTTCAGAGAGAGAGTGCTCAGTTGAGCCTGCATTTCCAAATGGCCTGGGTCAGCCTTCCTGGGCTCTTTCCACTCTGGCAGGGGGCTATGACAACACTTACACCCTTGCTGGAGAAGCTGGAAGTGTGGGTGAGGTTTACAACTCATCGGCTTTTCCTCAGAGAGGAGCAATGGGGTGAGTAGTTTCTGCATTCAAGGGAGGGGGGAGGGCTGGTTTGGTACAACTGACATTTATGGAAAGATAATTATACAGTGACTTTATTAAAAATGAGCCAGGAAATCGTTTTTTATAGCTACAGTACAAAGATTTGTATTGCTCAGGTACACCTGATATCATACGTACACCTGAAAAAATGAGGAACTGTAAGGAACATTATCAAGACACTCTCAGATGGTCGATATTCTGACAAAAACACATCAACCATCTGCAATCTTTGGGCTTTTTTGAATACTTTTAACTTTTGAGGTATGGGGAGCATACGTGGTGTGCTTTAAAACAAAAACTACTCCAACCCTCCCACCCCTCAATTTGGAAGACAAAAATATCCTTGAGTCCATATGATAGTATGATGACTTGAGGTGAGGTGTATATCCTTGTTGGTATGTGCGTGTTTCTCTGAAACAATTGTCTGTCTTAGGCTGGGTATCCTAATTGTTAGGATTATGGTGTTGCAAAGGTACAAAAGTTAAAGGTTCACTAATGCTCTCTGACTTTCCCCCCAGAGGGGTAAAAAAGGATAGAGGATTGAATATTGAATATTTATTTGCATGTTAATAAGCAGAGTTGCACCATACATTTCTGTCTCATTAAAGTCCATGCCAAGTAAAGCTTTTCTGTGGATGATTGATTAAAACATTCCATCAACATCAATAAGACTTCTTGATCTTGGCTCTCTATCTGATACCATAAAAAGTCAGTCAGCTTATCTTGAGATTTTTTTTCCTCCAGATTTCCACCGAAGCAGAACCTTGTCAGCAATGAGTTTATATCATTAGCACTGGTGTTTGGTTTCCTGAAACACCGGAGAAAGCAGTATGATATTGGGAGGGCAGAGGAGGGGGTTACATGCTTTGCTAAAATAGGAATGCAAACATGAGCCGGCAAAGTCTACACGCCAGAAAGTACATGTTTATTTTTGTCCACAATCAACTGGTTGGTGATTGGGTCTAACGTTTTTCTACCTAGGTCAAAATGTACTGAGAAAGTGACTGAAGGGTGTATGTGGATGCAGCTGCTACTTGACAGTATGTGGTTTGTGCTTGTCCATCCTGCCTTTGAGGATTTTAATAAGAAAAAATAGTTGGTTCTGGAAAAAAGGCATTGACCTTCCACTATTGCATACAGTACCCTATAGTAAAAAAAAAAAAAAATCATACTTCTACAAAAGGTGTTTTTAGAGCTTGGTATTCCTTATGCTGGCATTCAGTTCCCCTCCAAAGGCTACATCTGCAGCTGCTGTAGATCAACACAGCCCAGTTGAAGACATATCAATTAACATCTGGTAAGAATATGACCCCAAAATCTTGATATTTCTCCACCATGAATATTAGTGCCCAGACACAATGGCTGCTGGGTCATTAAGCAATACAGATGTTCTTCTCAGGTCCATTCTGTTTGGCTTGTTTGGTATAGCATCTAACAGCTCTCCCAACACTATAGTGTTTCCTGGGAGAAGCTGCAAACAAGATGGTGGAGGCTGAAATTTGTTAGTATTTTCTTTCTTTTCTAACTGGAGTAAATGACTAAATGTTCAAGCATCTCCGACTCTTAACATGAACTGTGAAATGGCAATCAATAAGGAGGACTTACATATACAAGCGAAATTTTGCCAGGTGTTTCATTTTGTGGCGGTTTCAATGCATTTTGAGCTTGAAACAGTGAAACTGAAATGAAACAAAAGGCTTCAAAACAGCTTCAAAATGAAACGAAGGCACCTGAAACATTTCAAAACTTTTGAAATGTTTCAAGTTTCGAAGCTGGGCTTGCTTGCAGCTAAACAGAAACTAAGGAGAGGGATCTCTCTGATCACTTCCCCCGGGAGACATGGGCCCCTGGAGGACGCGGGATGACAGCAGGCTGTCGCTGCCGGCTGGTGATGGTGGTGGCTTTGGGCTATTTCCCCAGCCAGCAGCAGCAGCCTGCTGAACTTTTTGCCTCCTCGGAGGGCTGCAGGTCTGTGCCAAATTCCTTCCACGGGGCGCAGGCTCCCGGATCTGATCATGGGATGACAGCATGTTGCCACCGCCAGCTGGGGCCAGCAGCTGCACTGGTCTTCCCAGCACTTGGCACAGGCTGCGCCGGTCCCAGCTGGCAGCGGCAGCTTGCTGTCCTTCCACGTGCAGATCTGGTGCTGGCACCCCCAGGGAGGAGTCCAGCACAACTCTCCTGGGGGGTGCGGGCCCCCAGAGCTGCATGCGGGATGACAACAGGCTGCAGCTGCTGGTAAATGGTAAGAGTTTTGCTTTGAACAATTTAAGGTGTAGCTTCCCAGAAACCCCTGCACCTATCTCCTTGAAACTTGCTAGACTTTGTACCCTCCGAACAGGATACCACCCCGGCAATTTTCATCTGAACCAGGCAAGAAATGACAAAGTTATAGGCATTTTTGTGATTTCCCCATTATAGCCGAGGGCAAAATGGTGAAACAGCAAACCAGTTTTGCCAAAACGAAACGGAACAACGCTTCAAACCAGTGAAACGAAACACTGTCCCTTTAAAATAGTGAAATGGAAGTTGAAACAAAACAGTGCTGTTTCTCACAGCTCTGAAGCTGGGCATCTGTGAACAAATGGACATCATATATTGGAATTTGGAGTGTGTTTTACCTCCTTAGCTGGGTAAGTGGTACAAAAATTCCTTTCAAGAAGGCATGCCACAATTTGAAATGGGTGAATCGGCTTTAGCCATACTTATGCCTTTACCTGCACCTGTGCATCTGTTTTACCTGTGCAGATAATTCTCAGGAATAGTCTGGTTATTGAATTTTAATGGTAGCACTGTTTGCATAAAGCAAATTCTGTAAATGAGTACTTGCAGAAGACGAATTTTAAATTCACAGTCTTAAGTATTTGGATTGGAGGCACTTGGTCATTCATCCAGTAAAGGAAAGAAACAGTACTACTAGGTCAGAGCTTTAGGAGTGGCTTTTTGGCATCCAGTGCAGTTCCAAGGAAGCAGGTACTTGCAGTGGTGGCTCATGGCCAATTTTTCAGCTCCTTTATGCTCAAGCCACAGGATGCTTGTATAGCTCTGAGAGACAAAGATCGCATTATTGGATCTTTGAGTCAACTTGTCTCTGAAGCCCTTCATGTTTTTTCTGATTCGGTCAAATCAGCTGACTGAGAAAATAGGTGAGTGTGCTCTCTGAACTCAAGCTGCCTGCTGTCGTCCAGGTTCACCACTAGACACTGTCTATTTTGGCATGTGCTTTGCTCGCTGGAAGCTGGTCACATAAAAAAAACCCATGAGCTTTATCTTCTGAAGGTAACTATTTTGGTTGGTAAAGTTTAAATACAAACCCACACTTGCCTTTCAGGACATTTTATTATGAAGAGGTTTCTTTTCTAAAGCGAGGACGCTTTGAAAAGATTAAGCTCATATTTTGTCCATTAGCCTATGAAAGTAAAGATATTGGAGGCTTGTGATTTTTTTTTTTTTAAATTGCATAAACTGAAACCCCACAAGACCATTAAAGTAAATGTAATGCAAGGATATATTTTGTCTTGTTTGAAAAATGCATTGCACTTATTTATACTGAAACCACAGCATATTCCTCGGCCTGTCACGACCCATTTTTTGCTTAAGATAAAGCTGCCATATTGTTTCATGTGCAGTAGTTACTGATACTGCAACTAACATTTAGGGTATTGGCTTAGGCTTGTTCTGCAATAATTGATTTACTGCCTTGGGTGAAAAACCACATGGAGCAGTGTCTGAGGATAAGTATGACCAATCGCACCTGTACTCCTCAAAGCGAACACTACCAAAATCTCAACTCAGCATAATTCTACTCTCAGTTGTACTTAAAAAGAATAAATCACAGAACTACTCCATGGAAACTATTATTTTTTAGGGGAATCAACATTTTTCATCCACTCCTCCATGGTTTAGAGAAATAATGGAGCCAGGAAACTAAAGAGTAGATTTGTGCTTTGCTGCTTAATTTGTCTCACTATGGTCACACCTCAGTTGCTCAGAGGAGAGCTTGGCAGTGTAACAGGACCAGCCTTGAAAGTGTAAAGTCTATAGTGTTGAAATGGTGAAGACATGTTAAAAGGTAATTTTTCCTCTAACCCTCCTCTTTTAAGGTTTTGAATTACAAGGCAACTCATACTATTTTTCAGTCTGAGACTTCATCTTTACATAGATTTTGGGACCACATGACAGTCTAATAGCTGTAGTTTAAGGATTTAAAAAAATGGTAAGATCAAGATGTGAGCTAATGTGTTTGTGTACAATTTAAAAAATCTGTGTATATTGAAGAACCGCCTCAGTTCTCTTTTTAAAGAAATAAATAAAAATAAAGGAATGGTTTCAGCAGCCCAGCATTCAGAATTAGAGCTGGTTGAAAAAAATACCGATTGACACATTTTTTGATGGAAAATGGCTTTCCCTTGAGACAGTAATTGACATAAGAATATTTCTTTTTTGAGAAACCCAAAACCTCCAAATCCTTTTTCCTTGTGTGTTCACTTTTCACACTAAAACCCTTTTAACAAAAATGAAAGCAAAATATTTGTATTGAAATTATTCATGGGGGAAAAATATAATGATCAGAGCAGCCACATTTATCAGCTTATGATAGTAAATTAACATTTGCCAGCAAGCAAAGAAAAACGTCTCAGTTATTAAACATATTTTTGTTTCAAGCTTCCAAAGAATTACTGTGCACAATATTAAGGATGTGTGTGACATAAACATATATTAGAGTTATTGAATCACAGAAAAATAAGACTGGAAGGGACCTCCAGATGCCATCCAGTCCAATCCCCTGCTTGAGGCAGGATCGTCCCTTTCTAAACTATTCTATACAAGTCCCTGTTTAACCCAGTCCTGAAACTACATCATCAGCTCCTGTTGCACAGTTACAAGGCATAGTGCCAACCACTGTAGTTAGTAGGGGGAAGAGGGAGAGGAAGGAAGACTTGCCTTCAGACTCCTGCTGCCATTGCTGTAGCAGCATCAGCTCTGCTCCAGAGGCAGCAGCCCCATGACTGGGCTTCCTGGGAGCTGACCTGGTGTCCCGTTTGCTCCCTCCCTGATACATATATATGGGGTGCAGGGCTGTGTTTGCTCTGGCAAAGGCTCCTTGGGGAGAGCACTATTCTGCTTGTTCCACCCACCCCTCCTGCCATGGGAAAGACCCTTGGGGGTGACTCTAGAGTCCCCTCATACTTGGCACCTGAGGCTGGTGCCCTGTTCTTCCTGCTCTAGTTATGCTGCTGCTTGAGAGGTAGAGGACCATCCTCCCCACTTCATAGGAAGATAACCCTTCCCCCCGACTCAGCCCCCCACCTCCCCTGAAATCTATACTAATCTGACCATGGGGTAAAATTCCTTCCTGATCCCAAATATGGTGATTAATCTGATACTGAGTGGAGAGGTAAGACTCCCTAACTAGGAACCCCTGGGTTTTAATCCCGGCAGGAGCATTGGCACACCCCAGTCAAAACCCCCAATTTGGCTGCAGCCAAAACTCAGTGCTTCTGAGAAAGGCAAAAAAAAACAAAGAAAAAGAAAAAAACCCAGAAACAGTGACAATGGAAAAAAAATCCTTCCTGGTCCCAAGTGCAACCAACAAAGCTCAGAAGCTTGGGAAAAATAATTTTAAAATAAGCGTAGTGTCTTTTAAAAAAAGAGAAAATTACCCCCACCCCTCCCAACCTTTCTTTGGCAGATTTGGTTTCAGTCAGAAACAAGACAAATTCGTAACACTGCTGCTGGCACACTCCTGGTTGAACCCTCTGAATCCTAATCAGGAAGTTTTCCACAGTCCTGAAAAACAAGTATCCAGAAAGCCGTGCAACAAGGAGCAGTGTTGGGAGCTCTGGGAAGTGTATCTAGACAGCAAGACACTACAGTCTATGTATAGTATAGGCTCTGGTCCTAAATATAGATACAGTGGACCCTGGGCATGCCCTTCCTGATTGTAGCTTTCTTCACTGGCCTGAGGCCTTCTCAGTGACCAGTTTTATGGCACACCAGAGATGTTCAATCACCCTGTGTAGTAGTCCTGTGTTTCTCTGACATAGGCACTGTGCAGCATTCAAGTGGTTTGGAGGTCCCTTGAGAGACTGGCCCTCCATACTACAAGTGAATTCCATGAGGAACGATTGACTTGCAATATCATAGTATCATAGTATCTAGGGTCAG
>JAGPOW010003395.1:13273949-13343028 GCA_030014935.1 Caiman crocodilus
GGGGGGGAGGGGCTTAGGAGCCTCTGTGGTGTCCCTATTCATTTCTTTCCCCCACCCCCTTTCCTGCAGTTGTACCTTGAGAGTGGGGCCCCTGCGCGGGAGGGCACTCAGGTAGCCTAAGGATTGCTTGTTATATTTGTAGACTGTGCCTATAGTTTATGTGAATAAGCTGAAGTAATAGTTTGTATATTTATAGAGTTATAAGGCTGCCCAACCAATATCCTTTATTCTGGGTTATTTTATTGTTCACTTGTACTTTTGAATAATATTTGGGCTCATAGTTTCATAGATTCATAGTATCATAGAAGCAGGGTTGGAGGGGACCTGAGCAGATCATCTAGTCTGACTCCCTGCCCCGGGCAGGAATGAATACAGAGCTCTTATGACCCCTACTAAGTTTAAACTCAAGTGACTCCAGCTAGGTAGTTATCAATCCTCCTTTTAAAGACCCCCAAGGTAGGAGCCAGCACCTTGGAAGCTGGTTCCAGATCCTGGCCTCCCTGACTGTGAAGTAGTGCCTTCTAATGTCCAGCCTGAAACTACTCTCAATCAACTTATGACCGTTGTTCCTTGTTACTCCAGGAGGTGCTCAGGTGAATTGGGTCTGTTCCCCTATGGTCCCCCTGGTAAGTTTATATATGACCACTAGATCCCTTCTCATCCTTCTCTTGTGAAGGCTGAACAGGTTCAGGTCTCGTAGCCTCTCCTTGTCGGGCCTGTCTTGCTGCCCTCTGATCATGCGAGCAGCCCTCCTCTGGATCCTCTCGATGCTGGCCTCATCCCTCCTGAAGTGCGATGCCCAGAACCGGACACCAATTGTGGCCTGACCAATGCCATATAGAGGAAGAGGATCACCTCCTTGGACCTGCTCATGATGCATCTGTGAATACATGACAAGGCAGGTTATCCTTGCTGACTGTGTCCTCACATTGGTGCCTATTTTCCATTTTCATTTTGGAATCGATAATGACTTCAAGATGTGTGTGTGTGTGTGTGTGTGTGTATGGTATAGGGTTTATTGTTTTTTAAATTTATACATATACATAATCTATGTCCTCACTCTTTAATGGTTTTGTTGTAATAACAAGTTTGTATATAGTTAAGTAATTGATTGACTGGCCCTGATTCTATAGGGGACGGAGATGGCTGCAGGCTGCTGTGTCCCTCCACAGCGCACTGCCCTGCCAGTAATTCCCTCAACTGAAGAGGGAGTACAAACGTGTGTACACTCGGGTTACATACGAATAGATGACTATTGACATTTTCTAATGAACATACTTAAGCCTGAGAGTTCACATTTGCTTCCTGATATTTTCTAATATTGACCTCAAATCAAGTATCTCCATAGTCTGTCCGCAAATCTGGTTTGCTGCCGTATTAACAGAATCCAAACACTGAAGTGACACAAAAAGTTCATGGTAATGGCCCCATATGCATTTTGGACATGTAGTAGCCTTGCTTTCCCCAAGAGACTTGTTACTAATATGGACTATAATGCAAAATGTGTTTTGAAGTGAGAAAGTCAGATCCTTACTAAACAAACCATTGTGGGGCCTACTAAGCAGCCGTAACCTGAATTGCTGAGAAGAAATATTCTGGTGATCATTTCCCACAAACTCTAGGTGAACCTTGTAAAATATTAAGCACTCTACATGGTGCAGTAGATGAATGTGACCTCTATTTATCTTTCATGTTATAAATATTTTTGGTGATTTAAAGCCTTCATTGCTTCCTTTTGCTGTCAAGGAACTGAAGGAAATACACTTCAGTAGCACTTCACAGAATGTACTTCAGTCACCGCTGTAAATATGCAGTAATCATATTCTCACTGTGCAAAATAAATCAAAATGTTTTGCCAGTTAGTTCACTTGTGTCCAAACTTAAGTTACAACTAGTGTTGATTTTTCCCCCATTATAAAATGCAGAGATACATCACCATGTTTTAGCTGTTTGAAGATTAGTGGAGGAGTAATGGAATAATATTGAATCCTTATTTGTGTATTGTATTTAGTTTTCTAGGAATTGTATAATAAAAAAACAATTAATAAATAATAGTTGAATGACTCCATGCTTCAGAATGGTGCATAGAGTTTTGCACCATAGAATAAACGGATTATTATAAAATACCACTCTCTCCCTATTTAAAAAAATATAGAAAGAAATCAGATGAGGAAGTCTGTGGGGAGGAGGAAGGGCAATTTAAAACAGGAGAGGGGAAAGAAAAAAACATGTAGAGTGAGAACTGGTGATTATGACAACAAGTTAAGAAAAAAATAGCTTTCAAGAATTTTTAGAAGTGGGGAAGGGTGGAAGGAGATTGATAGGCTGGGATGCAAAACATTCGACACCGTAAAGCTCACTACAGCCAAACCACGATTGTACATGTTACAGTATTCGATTGTAGCTTTTAGACGTTATAATATTTGATTTGCTGTCTAAGGTTGGGTGCCTATAACATGGATATGTGTGTGTGCATTCTCTTTGACTTTAGCACTTCTAGCTTGTTTTATTCAAAGGCCCTGGGTTCTGTGAGGTCTCTGGCTCAGGGCCTTTATCTTACTGGGATGAAGCCAAAGCATAGGTCTTTCTGAGGTTACTCAGCAGTCCTAAGTTACTGGGTTGGTATGAGAGTATATAGTAGGTCTCAGTGAGGTTGCTGGCTCAGCACTAGTGATTAAAATAGATCAAAGTAGGATGCAGAGTTCACCAGCTCTGGTGGTTGTGTGTGGTTGTCAGGTGATGATGAGACATTGGGTTGGGGTAGGATATGGAAAAGGAAATGGGGATGAGGGAATAAGGTGTTTGAAAATTCATTGCTTCCAGAAGGTCCATACAGTACGGCAGTGGTCACCAACCAGCGGATCTTGATCTATCGGTAGATCTCAGAGCCTCTTGCAGTAGATCTTGGAGTCTTTTGGAGTTGATCCAAGGCTGGGGTGAGGGGGCTGAGTGCCCGTGTGCAAGGAAGTTCATGCCCCATCCCAGCAGGCCAGTAGGGCTGTGAGAAATTTTGCTGGCTGTTTCGTTTTGATTTGTTTTAGGCTCAAAACAGTGAAATCAAAATTAGATGAAGGGCTTTGAAACAACTTTGAAATGAAACAAAGACAGGTGAAACATTTCAAAACTTTTGAAATGTTTCACGTTTCAGAGCTCAAGCTGGGCTTGCCTGCAGGGAAGCAGAAAGTAAGGAGAGGGAGGGGGAAGAAGGGGGAAGGACTGCTCTCATATTGACTGTGTATCTGGACAGTGACTTTGATCCTTCTCTGAGGTCTCTTCCATCCCAGCGCTCTAGGGGAGGGACGGAAAAACATCATAAAAGGCAGCATTGTTTGAATTGGCCTGTGTCTTGCCTTGGGATCTGACAGTCACTGGGCTATCTCCCAGTAGCTCATCAGTGTTAGACAACAAAGGCTACTACTAACATTGATTTGAATGATTTCCTACTTCCTAGGCTAGCAAGTGGGATTCCACAATACCTTTTGCTTTCTTCTAGACCCTTTTATTTTATGACTATATTCATTGATTTATTATTTTCATTTTTATAATGATATTGTATATTATACTATAGAATTTATATAGGAAGGGAGATACATTTATACTTTCTGGCTTATACTACATACCTTATAAAATTTATATAGGAGTGCAGATATATTTATATATTTGTATATAAAAACAAGACACTATGAAACACACCACGAAGTATGGTGGGAAGGCAGCTGGAAAGCCTTCAAGGAGGGATGGAAGAGGGGGTAGAAGGACAGGTGTAAGTTCCCCACATGCCCAAACCGAGACGCAGTCTATTTCCTCCAACTAGCAGGAATGAGGCTTCCAGAAGCAGCATGGAGAGGGTAGCAGTGCCAGTGCCACTGCCTGTGCCTGAGACCATCCCTTCCAAGAGCAGCAGGCATAACACCCCCCACCATGACACCAGGCAGCAGGACCAGCACCAGCATGCCAGTCTCCTCCACCCCCATTTCACTTCCCATGTGGAGCCTTTCAGTGCCAGAGGGAGAGCAGGAGATGGATCTGGATTTGAGTGCTGTAGCAAGGTAAATTCTGGGAAAGGAGGGGGAAATCAGCTGAGTTTCTACTCCATACCTTTCAAGTTTCCCCTAGAGCCAGGCCTCCTTCACTAGAAAGCACTTTAGAGGAGTCTGAGGTAGAGGTTGTGGAGGCAAGTAGCTCAGCTGAGTCTGCTCCTCCTGTAGCTGTGCCTCTGCCTGATGAGGAGGGGGAAAGTACAGCATCCACATATGCATGCAGACCCCAGAAGTGAGCAGGTGGTGCGGTCTGGAATCATTTTGAGTTGGCAGATGATTCCACATATGCTATCTGCCTGCACTGCTGAGCCAAAACCAGCCAGTGCAAGGGAACAAAACACATGAGCACCACATCTCTACAGGCACCACTCCCTTGCCCTTGCTTCTCCTCAGCCTGGCACCAGTGGGAGTGTGCTCATTCCAAAGTCCCTGTCCCCACAAAGCAGAGGCAGGCCACCCTGGAACAGTGGGGGAAAGATGGATAGAAAGTGGGGGGGTCATTGCAAGGGTGAGCACTGGGGAGTGCTTGCTGTCCATGGCCAACCCTTCTCAGGTGAGCAGCCAGGGTTCAGGTGGCTCATAGCACTTGTGGCCCCATCCTACCAAGTGTCCACATTTACCACCTTCAGCAGGATGGTGGTGCCCACCCTGTATGAGGCATACAGGGAGTACTTGAGAGAGGAGCTGCTCAAGGCAGGCCTGCAGGTGGCCTCACATTTCACCTCGGACATCTGGAGCAGCCAGGGTGGAGATCATACCTACCTCTCCCTCACAGGCCACTGGTGTGACCAGTCAGGCCATCAGTGTGCTCTCCTTCAAGCCGAGGTGATGGATGAATCCCACACGGCAACCAAAATCATGGGGATCATGAACCGCTTAGTGCTGAGGTGGCTCATTGGGAAGGGCAGGCTCACCTGTGGGTTCATGGTCACTGACAATGGGGCCAATATGGTCAAGGTGGTCCATGATGCCAACTTTGTTGGCATCTGCTGTGTGGCACACAAGTTGCATCTCATTGTCAGGGATGCCTTGTGGGGGGACAGGGCTGCTGATAACAGTGCCAGCACCACCAGCAAACTCATTTTAAAATGCAGGAAAAGGGAAGTTTACTTCCACCAGAGCATAAAGGGGGGCAAGATGCTATGGGACAAACAAGCAGAGCTGAACATCCTGCAGCACAAAATCATGCAGGATGTGGAGACTCAGTGGAACTCCACATACCTGATGCTTGAGAGGTTGGTGGAGCAACAGAAGGCCATCCATGAGATAGCCTTTCTTGGGGAGATTGAGATCAGCAGCCCCCTTAACAGAGCTGAGTGGGATACCATCTCCCAGATCTTGGTGGTTCTCAAATGCTTCCTCAAGGACACCGAGACCCTTAGTACTGGCAATACCCTCCTTAGCCAGGTGATCCCTGTAGTGAGGGAACTTCAGAGTCAAATGGAGAGCTTCCAGGGGGTCAATGTTCCTGGCTGGGGCAAGCCGCTGTCACCAGATGTGCAGGCACTGATGAAGCGGCTGAAGGAGGGCATCAGGAAATGGCTTGATACCTTGCAGCCCAGTACGGTCCATGTGCTGGTTGCCATGTGTGCCCTGAGGGTGAAGGGCAGTGTATGCAGCAGCCAAAGCCTGAATCAGTGGATAGAGATGCTAGTGAAGAGAGTCAAGAAGGCAGAATGGCAGAGGCAGGGGGACATGGAAGAGGGGGATCTATTGTCTCATGCCAGCATGCCATCCACCAGCCAGTTTCCTCCTCCACTGCAGGTGCTGCCATTGGTGATGTGTAATGGGTGCATGCGGATGCATGTGCACCCCCTGAGATCAACTGTGCACACCTTGGAAGTGCTAGCCATGAAACTAGAAGTGCCAGCAGAAGTGCGCTTCTAGTTTTGCTGCTGGCTCAGTGATCGGCTGCTTGGGGACCCCTCCTCCCCTGTTGGCAATGTGGTGCCCCCCCAGACTCAGAAGGAACCAGTCACCCATGGGTGCTGTTAATGTGGGCCAAGGTCTTGGCTTCCATGGTGGGGGTCCAGAGGCATCAGACCCCACCACCAAGCAGGTAGCATTCAGGCCTTGGTGGCTGACTATTTTGCTGAGTACATGGAGCTGCTGCTGTGTCACCCCTTGGCCTACTGGGCAAGCCACAGCCAGATGTGGAGGACCTGGCCACAGTTGCCCATGAACACCTGTCCTGTCTACCAACCAGTGTTCCCAGCAAGGGAGTGTTCAGCATTGCTGGGAATGTAGTGACACCCCACCACACCTGCTTGGATCCTGGTTTGGTGGAGCAGTTGGTGTTCCTCAAGATGAACCTCCCGCTAATGGAGTTCCCAAGCTCCAGATGCAGATGGAGTGAAATGCCACTCTTTTCACTCCATCCACACCTATTTCCTTTTTTCATTTTGTAAAAGCCATTTAATGCGCTGGTGTCAGATCTTGAGGGACACTTACTGCATTACCATCCAGCAGGGGAAGAACATGTCCCTGCTGAGCTTCCATGCCAGGTACAGGCTGGGGCTATGAGGAAGGAAGAGGACCTAGGTCCTGGGCATGACAATTAAAACTGCACTCTGCCAGGGTCGAGGAGGCCTTGTGGGACTTCTGGCAGCACAGCAGACTCAGGAAATACCAGGACTGAGGATCCCCCTGATGAAAGGCAGATAGGATATGCCATAAGCTCCAGCTACCGCAAGCATGCACAGTCCTGGCTAGGGAAAGCCCAGACCCATCATGTCTTTGACAAACCTGAGGCTTGCTGGTTGCAGTGGACTTGTGAAGCTTCAGGTGAGCTCAGCTGAGCTGCTGGGATGCCAGCTTTCGTGTTGAAAAACCCTTTGTCAGGCTGAAGAAGCACCTGCAGTTGGTGCCTGTGTGTGCTGTTCCTGGATGGAAGGAACAGTAAAGAAGCCAGAGGCATCCTCAGCCTGACAAAGGGTTTTTCAACCCAAAATCTTGTTAAGGTTTATTTCTGTAACTAACTATTCAGTTGGTGTGCTAATACGCACCAGATTAGATTGACCCAAAAGAAAGGACCTTGTCTGCCAGTGCCATGTCCTTAGACAAACAACCCTAGCACCTGACTGGAAGGATGCAGGGCCCTGGGCAGTGGGCATATCTAAGCCCCTGGGGTGGGGGTGGCAGGGACAGCTCTGGAAGTTGCTGGAGAAGAAGCTCCTGCAGGAGAGGAAAGAAAGGCTCTGTGACAGTTTGGCTGCCTGAGATGCTGCTGGTGCTACCGTGCTAGTGCTCACTAAGTTATTTTATTACCTGCTGTCATTTAAAGTGGTGGACAAGACGGGCTGTAGAGGAGGAGGAGATCGCATTGGAGCACACTACCATGCTGTGTAGAGGACCCAGTGACAGTGAGGGTGCTCTTTAACAGACACACAGTGTCACCCATGTCACGAGTTTTGCTTGTCAGCAGCCTGAGGTGCAGTTTCCCAGAAACCCCTGCACCGATCTCCTTGAAAGCTGGCAGACTTCATGGCCTCAGCAGGGGCTAGCACGCCTGCAGTTTTCACTTAACACACGTCATGAGTTTTGCTTTCAAGATTTTGAGGCACAGTTTCCCAGCAACCTGCACACCTATCTCCTTGAAGCATAGCAGACTTCATGCCCTCAGAAGGGGCTACCATCTCTACAAGTTTCATCCAAATCAGGCAGTAAATGACAATGTTATAGGCAGTTTTGTGCTTCCCCATAACAGCCTATGGGCAAACTATTGATACAGCGTCAAAACAGCAAAACAGTTTCAACGAAACGGAACAGTGGTTTCGAAATGAAACAAAACTCAAAGCTGTCCTGTCAAAACGTGGAAAAGGAAGTCAAAACAGAACGGTGCTGTTTCGCACAGCCCTACAGGTCAGTCCATGGGGGAGGGAAGAGGCGGGGGCTAGATGAAGGCCCCCACAGTGAGGGACAGTGCCGCACAGGCAGGACCAGGGGTAAGTTGAGTGGGGCCCTGGCCTGGCCAAGGAGGCGTGGCCCCAAATAATTTTTCCTTCCACCGCCTTGATCTGCCTCTCCCTTCCCTCCCCACAGACTTACCTGCTAGGCGGGGGATGGCAGTGGCGCACGGTAGATCTTGAGTTGCTTTTAAATGCCAAAGGTGATCTCCTACTTAAAAAGGTTGGAGACCACTGCAGCAGGGTAACAGGGCAGGGTGGAGGGGATGGGCAGGGGCACAAAAATAATCAGTAGGCATGCTGTCTAGGGCACAAACTGCTCAGTTATGCCTCTTGATCCATAAGTCTAAGCAGGTAAAGGTTTTCCTTTTCAAACGTGTGTCTATGTTTTGGAAAGAAGGAGAGCAGAATCCAGAGCTGTAAAGAGGAGCAAGTGTAGAGGACACCCTGGAAGCTGAAAAAAGGGAAAATGTAACCTCCAACATTTTAGAACACCTCGTATTTTTCAAGCCATTCACCTGTTTTCAGGGGTCTGGAATGCTTGGGGTTGCCAATTCTTTTCCTCCCCGATGCATCCTCATGACACTAGCCGTGAATAGCCAGGATGGAGGAGTAGACAGTGCTAATCATTTGAAAGCTTGCACAGAAAGGAATTTTTTAGCTATTATTTAGTTGGTGTAATTAAAGTTATCGCTACTGACCCAAGAGTTTTGTGTATCTCTTTTCCTCAGACCAACATGGCTACAACATAGATCCCTGAAACATGGAAGGTATCGTATTTTAGCTGTTTGGTAAAGTAAACTTCATTGCTAACTAAGAAAGAAGGATTTTCCATGTCCCTGTCTGACACTTGCAGAGAAGAAGCCAGCCTAATCTGCACATCACAGAAGGACACTCTCACAAAAGGACTCTGAGATACCCAGGGGAATAAACATCTACCCTCTACCTCCCCTGTGCAAAATGAAATGTCTTTTCTACCTAGGAGGACTTTTACAATCTTTGAGTTCTCCTCAGCATGACAAAGGGTGTATGTGCCCAAAAGCTTGCAAAAGATGGAATTTTTTTGCTACTATTTATTTGTTCTAATAAAAGAGATCACCTCTGGTCCAAGAGCTTTGTGCATCTCTTTTTCTCAGACCAACATGGCTACAACATAGATCCCTGAAATCATTTGCTATTTATCTGTGAAAAGCAGCAACTCCTTCCCAACATCCTTATCCTTTAAACCTCACATCTTTTTTTCCTCTCTGCCTCTCTTGTTTATCTTTGGACAGCTCTACATGATGAAATGATGCCAGCAGGTCTTGGATAATGATGTAAAAAATTCTAGCCCCAAACAATATAGTGATGATGACAAAGCCTCCTGTGTCAACACAGCTTATAACAACAAAAGGATTCTTTTGTGGATATCATTTATGTTGTTTGGAGAAGTTGTTTAAAAGAGCTCCTTTGGCCGGTGGAAGCTGCATGTCTGTGAGGGGCTCTGCCAGGAAATTTTTGCCCCTCTTGCTTTTGGTCACCTTTATGTGGTCTTTGGCTTTTTAGCCCTTCAGTGCTCTCTCTTTCTTTTTTTTTTAATTCAATCCTTTTTCCTTTTCAAACTCCCTCATATCCAAACCTAAGAGATAAAAAGATGAATTGGCCCAAACCTATTTGCCCTTTCTCCCACTCAAAAGTTTTCCTAAAGTGGAGGAGCCAAAAGATTTCACCTTCCTCCTCACCACCTCTGGCCAGGGTCCTATAAACACCTGTTTCTCTCCTCAGACCACCAGGGTCGAGTGGGCCAGCAGTTCTGTTCTCCCTTATGCAGTAAGTATCATTGCTGGTGTGTTGAACTAAGCATAGGCAGATGATCCTAATCCATTCCGTTCTACTGGAAGCATTGTCATGTGCAAACACAGACTGCATTGTACTATTCGGTTGTTCTTTTCTCCTTTGCAACTTCCATGTTCTGAAGATTTAACCTGGAAAATATGGGTTGACTTGATTGATTGGTATACAGCTGGTATAAGTAAGTTTAGACTTCATCCCCAAGTATTCAGTCCTAGTCACAATCCTTCAAATTGTATTGAAGCTGTGCTGCTGTCTGGAATGTGACAGCAGAGCAACTGAAATACCTTGCAACAGGGCCAGAGATGTGTAGTCCTGGCTTGCTTTAGATGTGTCAAGTTGACCTTTTTGTAAATGAGGTCCCTGTCCGTCCACCTGGGGAGTCAAATCTGGTTGAACTTGATGCTAGACACATTTTTCCCTCGTGTGCCACAGCCATGTTAATGCAACGGGCTGTTTAGGTTCAGTATGGAGCTTTGACTCCCTATTTTGTATCAATGTGTGCATTGCACCTGCTGTTCATAAAAACACAGGGCTGTCAACCTGACACCTGTTACTAACATTAAATGCAGTCCTATTGAAGAAGGAAATAGTAAGGAAGAGTAGTAATATGATTGAGAATTAATTGTTAATGAACATTGCCAGTACATATCTCAAATGCTTCTGGGCTAGATTTAGATAAGGTGATTCTGTCAGTCTCACTTTTCTAATTCACCCTGTCATGGCATGGGGTCCAGTAGGATGGCTGTGATCTTAAGGCCCCCTTTTCCATGCCAAGTTGACTCAATGGGCATGCTCGACTCTTGCTGCCACATCTTTGATGATAAAATATATATTTGGGAGGCTGCCTTTTATGCCCTCTTGGTCACGTTTTGCTGTACACTCGGACCCCGTGGATTCCCGGACCCCTAGTAGGTCCCACTCCAAGATAGATGGTACAATGGGAGTTTCAGGGCACTCTAGACTTATGGGCTATGCATGGCTCCAACCATCCCTTTACCGCACCCCAAGCCTCACAGGTGGAAATGACATTATTCGGTCTGGGCCTTGTTATAATTTGGCCCCCTTGTCCTCCCTGGGCTTTCTACGGCCCTGTCTCTCCCTGTGTCCTCTCTGGGGCTTCTCAAAAATTCTGCCTCCCCCGTCTGGGGCTGGGGTCTGTGTACCCTGAATGCTGCATCCTTGCTGGTGCTGGGGTCCCCCCACTGCTGTGGGTCCCCTACAAGGCCTCCTCCTTCCCCTAATAGCCTCACCCAAGCTACAGGTATTTAAACAGCAACAAAACAGAAGCTGTAACATAAATTCAAGCCACCTGGCTAAACATCATTCAAGCCTACCAGGGAATACTCCATCCCTCAGCAGTGTCAGAAGCTGCTCCTGCAGTCAGACCTCTCCTCTCTTCTCTGGGAGAGCTCCTTCCCCCTTGACTGCTGGCAGGGAACTGCCCACCTGGCTTCAGCCATGGGGTTTATATGTGCCAGGCCCTGCCCCCTTTGGTCAGCTGACCACTGGCAGATGTGGGTCACTAACTACTCTAGTTGCTCTGGTGACCAACAGCTGGGCTCCTGACTCACTGCTAGGGCTCTTTCCCTAGCAGTTTCCCCTTTTTAGGAGCAGGGCACCTTAGTGCTCTGCGACACACCTCATTAAACTAATTAGGCCAATTCTGCCTGCATCTATTCTTGCATATTTTGGGAGGGTGAAAGGTGTTTGTTAGTTTGAAGAAGATAGTACAATAAAGATAAATTTGTGTAATTTGTGTCCCAGCTGCCTTTGGAGGGTTTGGGATTGAGAGTATGGTCATGGGTAGAAAGGTAAGAAAGGTTTATTGACTTACAAAAACATGACTATGCATAGTATACTAAGACAGACAATGACAGACGATAATAATTGACATTGGCAACTCATCGGCAGTCCCCTCTGATGCCTGATGTATGACAAGTTTCTCTTCTGCAAAGCTCAGCGAAGTCAGGTATCTTCGAGCTGCACTGTCCAAGGGGTACCGGGAAGGACCCCGGTGTTCAGTCCTTGGGCTCCTCAAGATCCATGGGCCCAACAAATCTAAGCCAGCAGCTACTCTTATATCAGGAGCTTCTTTTACAGAGCTGCATCTTCCTTCTAAATGATTTCTGGATGTGCCAGCCAATTTATAACTTCTGAGCTATGCTGATAACTTATAGCCATTCAGATTCTCTTTACTTCAACTGTCCTTAGACTGACCAATAGCAGTACAAGCCTTGCATTCTTCTGATAAGATTAATTTTAAGTCTGCCACGGGGCCTACTTCTACAAGGCCTTGCTAAATTTACTAGGCCTCATTACATACAAGGCCTCACTACATCTTTGATTTGAATCAGACTTTTAACAACAACTTATAGCTTAATAGCTGAACAAATGAAAGAAAAACCCGTGGTTTAATCTTCATAGAGCCTTCAGCAAGCACTTATTACACAGACATAATTTTTAGCTATTTTTAGCTAACTTGGAAGGGAATTAAACTTCTATTATTTTTTGAATAAAATAACAAAACTTGGAAGAGGACAAAAAGACATTGGGGAATGGCCAGGGTACTATATGTGTAGGACCCCCAACCAGGCCCTTTTCTCTTTATCTTCCTCACCCCATGGAAGGGCTCCATACGCAGCTCAGGGCCAAATGAGTGTGGCCCAGGTAACTTGGATATATACTCCCCTTTTCCAGTTGAAGGGAATTAGCTGGCAGGTGTGTTGTGGGGGGTAGACCACCTAGAACCAGACCAGGACAGTCACAAGACTTAACTATATACAAATTTATTTACATTAACTTGTCACAAGGAAAAGAAACATGGATATAAACATATGTACTATATATATATGTACATATATATATGTACTTATATATATGTAGATATATATAAGATATCTAAACAAATAACATAAAGAATACCCTCTGGGTAAATGATATAAAACCTTTAACCAGTGCTCCAGATACAGGTAAGTCACAGGTAAGTATCTGATCTGAAACAGATAAACCTGCAAATAAACATAGATAACCAAAAGATAAACTATAAATAAGTATAGATGAATAATAAATAAGCCACAAATAAATATGAATAAGCAACAGGTGAAATAATGAGAAAAAGGGGGTCCCAGCAGAGCCTAGGACTCTACTCATCTACTGATTTACAAACATGGGAGTTCACAAAATACCAGGCATGACATCATTCTACTTATGGCACAAGAGCCTCAAAGATAAGCTTAATCCTGAGGGGAAACCCCAATGTCCTTGGGCTTTTTCCCAAGCTCTTTGAGGAAGCTGGTAACTTCAGGGGGGCCCTCTCAGTGGGACCTCCACTTTCAGGAGCCCTTAACTAACTGGGGGGACTCTCCCTACCCTGTGGGAATCCTCTTTTCCCTGAAACTCATGGTTTCTAGGCCTGGAGGATGGTTCTTGTCCTCTGCCAAGCTGCTCTCTTGTCTGCAGTGGGCTTCAGGGGGTGACTGTCTCCTGGAACAGGGCTCTGCTATGCAGGGCTTCTAGAGCCCCTCGCTTGGCCCTGTATGCTTGCTCGATATCTTGAGCACCATCTGGCTCCCTGGACTCAACTTTTTGTTATGAGTTGGAGGCCTGGGACACCTTGTGTAGCACCAGGCTCAGTCCATTCCTGGACCCCCCGTGCAGTGCCTCCTGCACTGAGCTCCCATCCTTGGGCCAGGGGTTGGGGACCTGAGCTGCCCAAGCACTCCAAAGATCCTGTTCTATGCACCGGCCTGTGTGCCATGTCTCTGGCTTAATGTCAGAGGTTGTGGACACCAAGCTGCCTCACACAACTCCCAGAGCCTGGACGCTGTGCACCCTGCTGCACACTGAGAGATTAGCCACTAGAGTCATCCGCCATTCCCCACCGATGGAAGTCTTCAGGAGCACTTCCAGCCTGCTGCTTCACCCTGTTGAGCAGCTCTCCTCAGCTCTTCTAAGCCCCGCTCTTCTCTCTTCTCTGTCCTGGATGCATCTTCCTCATGCTGGGCGCACAGCTCCTTTTATATGCTCCAGGGCTCCACCCCTGAAGTTTTCCAGACCTGATTGTTGCAGTTTACAATCAGGTCCAGGGGGTGAGGGGCAAGGGAGCTTCTCTCCCCCTCCCCTCAGGAAAGGGGCATGGCTTAACTCATCTTGCTGCCTCCTGATTGGTGGATGGGATCCACCTATCAAAACAGCAAAATCTCAAGCCTGGGACTTAACCCAAGCTCTGAAAGGCAAGCCTGCTCCATAAGGAAAGAGGACTAAGTGTGAAGGGTCTGGGAAGCAAGTCATGAAGAGAAGACACTTGGGATGCTAAAGGGGGATGGTTACTTGATCTTTCTCATCAAATGGGTCTGTGGAAACATCACCAAAATGTGGAGCAGCCAAATAAATCACCATTCCTCTGGGAAAGTTGGGAGAAGATGCTAACGTTGTGGTGAAGGCTGGCCTCCTAGAGAGAGCCTGATAGCCTCCGAGAATGGGACTGCAAAGGGTAATGCCAATTACATGAAGACAGTTAACTCCAGGTTCATGAGTGTGAGGCAGCAGCAAATGCAGTGGTTATGGCTTGTGTCTCCAAGCCATTGAACAAGTAATAGTTGGGTGGCAGGAAGTACATGTATATCAAGAAGGATCCAGGGCCCTGCTAATGCTGCCTACTTATGATCCCCCCGCAGAGGAAGAAACTTTAACAAAACAAGAGAAACCAATTAATGGTGAAACCGACAAAACACGGAGTGTTTTCCTCTTCAGCTTGGCCTTCTGAACCTTCCAAAAGGACAACGTACTAGGCCCTTACACACTAGGCTCTGCTAAAATACATAGGAAGAGCCCTGAAGAGCTCAAAATTTAAACAGGTAAGAAAAAAAAAAGGACGGAGCAGGATTTGAAGTATGAATAAGATTCAGTGGCATGCCCAAGCTCACACAAAAAGTGTATTGCCAGGATAGTACTCCGGTATCCTGAATCTCAGTGCAACACCTTGGCCCCAAGATTGTTCTTCGTTTTGCCACACTGTTCTCAGTGCTAGCAGTATGCATCATGGCTTAAGTGTCATTTCCATTGTAAAAAGTAAATAATGAGTAATGAGTAATAAGTAATAGCTAACTCCACTAGGAAGAGTGATAGGGGAGGGTGTGCTTGGCTACAGGGTAAATAAAAGGACAGATTTAGCTGTTTACAATTCAAGGCTGCTGTAAGTGAATTATGTAAAACCCTTTTATCAATAAATCTTTTTCTATGTTTTTGTTTTTTAATAGTATTACAAGAATATCTTAATATTCAACAACATCTGGGCAAAATAAATGTAGAATGCATGGTTTTATAATGGAGACTGCTCATGTTCTGACTCCAAATTCAGCAAGACCTAGTGCTTTAAAAAGAAGCCGCCTGCCTTCATATGATTTGGAGTTTTTGTCACCGCACAATCCCAGAGAGAGAACCAAGGTACAGCCTTGGATTTTTACATTTCAAGAGGAAGAAAATCAATTTCAGCAAGTTATAGATGGAGCTGCTGGTGCAGAAAGTCACTAAATCAGCTTACCGATGGCAGCAGAGGCTTGAAAAATCTAACAAAAAAGACAGAGTAACTGCAGACATATATTCAGGATTCTGTCAGTGCCCTACAATAAATACATTTATCGAATACTAAGCACAACTGAAATATGAACAAGTAGGTACCAGTATGTTCTGGATGCTAAAGGCATGTTTGTGTCTGAAGTGCTAAAGAAATTGTTCTAGCACAATTCACCCTTGTGTGCATAGTACCCCACTGATGCTGGCAAACTTTGTTTCAATTTAGTTTTCCAGCTGTGGAATATTAAAGTGTTTGAGAGACACCTGGATTTTTCAATGTCTGAGATTTTGTATTTAAGGCTGAATGGTGAATCAAAACTGAATTTGAAGCTTGTTTTCTTTCAAAACAGGAGTGGGGGGGGGGAAAGTGCCTTGGCTTTTATATTGTCAAATGTCAAAAATATCAGTTCTGCCTTATTCCTCTGGAGGTTCTGAACAGCAACAGCAAACATGGCTATAAAGTGACACTTAATTCATTCTGAACCTGGGTAACTGTAGGCCAGTGAGTCTCACCTCAGTCCTTGAGAAGACCTTTAAAAAAATTATCAAGGAGCACATCTGGAGGGGAGAGGGGAGGTAATGCTCAGGGGCATCTAACACGGGTTCATTAAGGGCAGGTCCTGCCTGACAAACCTTGTTACCTTTTACGACCAGGTTACTAAGTCCTTGGATGCAGGCTTTGAGGTGGATATCATCTATCTGGACCTCAAGAAGGCTGTTGACACTGTTTCTCAGCCCATTCTCATAAAAAACTAGGCGACTGCAGCATTGATGCCTGCACAGGCAGATGAGTGGCAAATTGGCTTGATGGTTGCACCCAGAGAGTGGTGGTGGATGGATCATTTTTGACCTGGAGGGATGTGGGCAGTGCAGTTCCCCAGGCCTCGGTCCTTGGGCCTGTGCTATTCAAGATCTTTAGCAGTGACTTGGAAATTGGTGTGGAAAGCATGCTGCCCAAATTTGCTGATGACATGAAGATGCAAGGAGAAGTGGGCACACTGGAGGGAAGGGACAGAATACAACTAGATCTAGACAGGTTACAGAGGTGGGCAGATGAGAATAGGTTGGAATTCAACGCAGACAAGTACAAGGTGCTGCATCTAGGGAGAAGGAACCAGCAACACACCCATAGGCTGGGGAATGCCATTCTCAACAACACAGTGGCTGAAAGGGATTTTGGAGTCATTGTTGACTGCAGGATGGACATGAGTCGCCAACGTGAGGAAGTGGTCAGCAAGGCCAACCACACCTTATCGTGCATCACAAGCAGGTCCACGCAGGTGATCCTTCCTCTCTATGCAGCACTGGTCAGATTGCAGTTGGAGTGCTGCGTCCAGTTCTGGGCACCACACTTCAAGAGGGACATGGCTAAGCTTGCGGGGGTCCAGAGGAGGGCCACTTGCACGATCGGGGGCAGCAGGCCAGGCCCTATGAAGATAGACTAAAGGACCTGAATCTATTCAGCCTCTACAAGAGAAGACTGAGAAGGGATCTGGTGACCGTCTATAAACTCACCAGGGGGGACCAGCGGGAGATAGGTGAAGCTCTGTTCCCCCGGGCACCACATCTGATAACAAGGAATAACGGACACAAATCGATTGAGAGCAGGTTCAGGCTTGATATCAGGAGGCATTACTTTATGGTTAGGGCTGCCAGGCTCTGGAATCAACTCCCAAGGGAGGTGGTGCTCTTCCCTACCTTGAGGGTCTTCAAGAGGAGGTTGGATAGATATTTGGCTGGGGTATTATGATCCCAGCACTTGTTCTTGCCCAGGGAAGGCGGTCAGACTTGATCATCTGTTCAGGTCCCTTCCAACCCTAGAAACTATGAAACTATGAAATAATTAACTTAATTCTGTACCAATATGATTGGGAGAGAGGAAAAGCAGCAGCTCAGTTTGGTGTCTTCAGTTGCCACTCAAGTCTATCAAAAATCTGTAAAAAGGCCCTTGAGCAGAAAGAAGATGCTAAGGTCTTAAAATAGCTAAGGTAATGACCAAGAACCACTTCTAACACACCTTTCTGTCTGGGGGACAAAGGATGTATGATGGGCAGACAATGAATCCATGTCTCTCTCTCTCTCCCCACAACCTTTTCTAGCTATGATTTGTCAGTTCAATTTCAGGAATAACTTTATTCATTTGGGAGGGTTCCTCCCTTTCTTGACTGCTGTATGCAGGGTTCAAAGGCTAAGCATTCTTTCATACTAAGTTAATCCATTTATTTTCAGATGTGCATTTCCCAGCTTTCCCTCAACATAGTGACTAGTGAGTTCCAGCTCACTGTGTAACATCACAAAGTCCTGTATCGTGACTCTTTGGGTGCAGGCAGAAGTGCAGCTCTCCGCTGTAACTCAGAACACTTTGCAGGAAACAGTCTGAGTTACAATGATCTCCCCGGCCAAATAGAAGTTCACTGTTGGTTCCAGGGTAGAGGGGAATTGAGCTGCTGGCTTTGAGCATGCACCTGTTTTCCCCTTGCAACAGCCCCTCCTTCCTGCCAGCCCCGGGGGGGAGAAAGAGAGCAGAGGGAGCTCATTCCAGGGTTTCCCAGCTGGTTTTGGAGCATGGGGTGGGGGAAACAGAGTCCCACCACACTTCAGGAGGGCTCCAGTGTACCTATCCCACCCTTCAATGGGGGCTGAACAAACCCCAGGCAGACCTTCCTCCACTGCCTTTCCCACTCCCATTCTGAAAGCAGTTTGGAGGCTGGGAGGCAGCACAGACAGAAGGATTTCTGGATTTATGGGAAATCCAAGTAAGAGAATAGATACTCCTCTTGAGCCAACATCTTCAAACACGCTACTCACACGTTTGCCTCTGACTGCTTCCTAATTCCAGACTATCCCGATGGACATACCAAATGCCAGTGTACTGAAGTCATGATAGTTTTCAGAATTAATATTGCTTGCTTACCATAACAAAGTTTATCAGACAGGAGGTGACCATAAGATGTCTATATGTAAACCTTCAATTGTTTCTTTATTCTCTGCTGTTCCATCAATCACTTGCTTCATGCTACAGAGAGAATCAGAATGATATTGCCTGCTTGGGCACTTTTTGCATATAATTTCTTTCAGCACTAGCTTCACCATTTTCATTTCAAATATGTGAAAATTTGTACTTGCTGTCTGGAAGCTGTTGTAAATTCCCCACAGAATAAAGCCTAAATGGTAGCTCAGCTGTACTTTTCATAGGAAATGACAAAGCTTGCATTAGGAGCAGATACCTGTCTTTAAAAGGGTCAATGGCAAGTCATGACTATTGACGACACCAGAAGCACATTGGATAAAATGCATTTCACATTATGAAAAAGATAAATAGGAAGCATAATGCATGTGAAGACAGATAGCTTTTAGTTTCCCAAAATATCTATTGCCTCTGGACAAACCTCCTTCACTAAAGAAAATCCTAGATCTAACCTGTGGGCTCATGTTACATTTAAAAGGAAAAATAAACTCTGGAAAGAAACACAAAACACACTCTAATCAAAACTATTTCAACACGGTCAAACAACTCAAATTGGTTAACAAAAGCTTTTCATTTTGTCTAATCATGACATGCAGTAGGACTTAGAAAGCTATGTTTCTTTCTTGTGGAGGTAGAGGCTAGCTAGCAAAAACCACAGCTGAGACAGGAAGTGTGTCAAGGCCAAGTTGGGAATTGTTTTATGAACTGTTCTGAGCAGGACTTTAATCGTCTGAGTCACAGGTTGGCCATAAAGGCTCTGTTGTGTCCAAGCATATTTTCCAATAGGAGATTAAAGTCTGAATTTCATTTAGCTTTACATTTAAGGACAGGCTATTTTCTCCAGAGCTACTCCAGCATATTAACTAGAAAACCTTTGTGGATCTACTGCCTTGAGTGATAAGTGCTCTATATTCAGTGTTCAAGCATAGAAAGGAGGGAGAGCCAAAACAGTTAATCATTCAGGCTTTATTTCTACCTTCATATACATCATCTTTTCTAATCAAGCACTTTCTCCAGTTCCTGGACATAAGCACAATGCCCCCCTTCCCACTAGCTGGGAAACCATCTATCCTATGATCCCTTTTATCATATTTATTCAAGATAGCTAAATTACACATGGATACCATAATCTATGTACATATTTAACATGCTATTATACCCCTTAAAATAACACAACTTAATATCAACCCTCTTTATCTCTCTTTCCTAACTCTTAACTTGTCTTGGAATTAATCTGCTTTCCTCTGAGCTGGGGAAGGTAGGTTTTAAATTTTTTCATACTTTATACCATATTTTCTCACATACAACACACCCTGAAATATAATATGTGCCTTGTTTTTAGAAGGCAGAATGGAGGAGAAAAGATTTCTCCAGAGTGCTTGCACAGAGCAGGGACAGAGCCTAATCTTCAGCTGACTCCTCTTATTTTTCCTTCTTAGGCTGTAAAATAGGACAAGAGATCAAGGACAGCTAGCAGACAGAAAACTTTCCTTATGAAATGTTATCTTGATTAGTGGAACATAATAACAGAAGCTTAGGGCTCCTGTTACCTTAAGAGAGGGAAACAACTGCATGGTGAGCCTCAGATGAGGAAGGCTGCTCATTAGGAGCTTTACAAGACCAGGTTCCCAGGGGCTTGTAAGCTATGAACGGCCCTGCAATAATACAGCTGGGCAGAGCCCTTCCTGGGAAGTGAGGCACTGCGGCAGCAGCTGGGCAACAGCAGTAAGCCGCCCCAGGTTGAAGCCAGCAAGCTCGATTAAAGAACACCTGTATCCAGCTCTACAAGTCATCTTACCAGAAAGGGGCATTGCCTGGGAGACATATGAACCCCGGGCTGGAGTCTGGGCAGGCATTTGGGCTCTGAAGGTTGCCAAGGACAGAGCTCTGGACCAAAATAGCTGTGGCTAGAGCTACAGATTTGAGATCCTGCAGCAATGGGGACTGCAAGGGGCTGAAAGCTTACAAGGATCTAAGCCCCAAGACAAGAAGTGTTGTGGTCATGCCGCCAATACGCTTCGAGTTTTTGTTCTAGCCAGCGGGCTGATTCTTTTCTTGTGGTTATTGCTGGTGGTGTGGGTTTGGGACTAGCAGGGGAGGAAGTTGGAGGCTGTGCTTGAGGGGCATGTGAATGTGGTTGAGCTCTGGCTGGGGGGCCAAGAACAAGCCACAGGCTGGCAGCAGCTGGGAAGGCCAAAGCCAGGGGATACTGGTGGCCTGAAGCCAGGAAAGCTAAGGCACAAAGCCTGAGCATGGCGGAGTTCAGGCCAGAGGCCCACTGCCAGAAAGAGGTGCAGCCAAGGTAGCCCAAGAGAGGCGAGGACCAGGGCAGGTGTAAGCCAAGAGGGGCAAGCTCAGAGCCCCAGTGGGGTAAGAACTAGGTCCAGGGGCCTACAGCCCTCAAGGGCGAGACCAGTGCACTAGAGAGGCAAGATGGCATCTAGAGCCCAGAAGCCAGGTCTGACATGGTGTACTTAGACGGGCCCAGCCAAAGCAAAGGGATGGAGGCCAAAAAGTCCAGTATCCCAACAAAGGGCAAAAAGGTCTAGAGTGGCCTGTTATGGGACTGGGAATAAGTGCTAACACCTGCAAGGCGTGGGCATGGCTGTAGGGGAGGGCAGAACCATGAATAGTCACTAAAGCAATTAGTGTCCTCGAAGGTGCGGACAGGCCAGAATGAGCATGTGAAGGCAGAACGGAGGCAGGTGAGGTTTGTAAGGACCCCCTGTAGACTAGAGAAAGAATGAAGGCTCACTTTGGGATCCACAGGCAGCCTCCCTTACTCCCAGATTAGATAATAACAGCAAGGCACGACAAGCAAGAGTGAGAAAAGGGAGGGCACTAGAGAAGAGCCAGAGCAGGCAGGAGTTCTGTGGTCATATATAATCAAGACCATTATCAAGGAGACATTGTCAACATCTGTGCAGTAAAGAACAGCAAGCTATTAAGTCAATTGTCTCCCTCAGTTACCTGAATAGTAGCTGCTCAATTGTGGAACAGGAATCAAAGCAGAGTGCTTTTGTCTGAGGCAGAAGTTCAGCTTCCCTGAGTAACACGTGCCACAGTTTTCGGGTGCTGAGTTTGGGGACAACATTGAATTTCGTATGTGAAAAAAATACTGTATTATGTAAGGCTTTGTACATACCTTGCAGGAAGTTTGACGTTGGAGTGAGTGCAGGTTTTTCTTGTGACAACAGGCTATGGCTTTGCTTGTGGTTCTTCTGGTAGCACGCTGCCTTAAGGGTCTCTTCTGATAGCTGTGGATTGCCCAGGGGCCCATTTCTTCCACTTTGACATCGTTCTCATCTCAGTGAAGTTCTGTAATGGATGAAAGCATTTGTAGTTTTGATGAAATATACGCCCATTCATCACAGCTTCATATGAAGAAAGATTTTTCTGTTCAGCATATGTAGATCTGCTTCCAAGTGTATGATTTGTCTTGAGGAAATAATGTGATCTTTATCAGGTTTTAGTCCTAAGTGGTCTTTGTCAGCATAGGAGACTTTGAACTTTCCACGTCTCTCTAAATTTCTGTCTTATGCCTTCCATCCCTACTGTTGTAGCAAAGCTTGATCAAAACATGTATCTTGGTGCCTATAGATTCAGCATTTTATTAGGATGCTCTAAAGGCTGTCTGTGGGGATATTTCTTCATTCAGGAGTGGCTTTCCATATATATTATATTGCTTTTTTAAAGGTCTCTTTAAAAAGAGCATTAGGAGTTTTTAACTGCTGTATTTGGCTTTCACATTTGACTAGGTGTGGTAGAAAGATGATGTGATGTGAATGATTTCCCATTTCCAGCTCAGTCACACACTCGCAGCAAGTGATCAAAAATCTGGGACTGCTATCTCAAGCTACATAGTTCGGGATACCATGCCTGCTGAAATGCTCCTTTGCTTTCCTTTCTCTATGATGATAGCTCTTGGCGGTTCATTTTTTTCCCAAAAGTTTGGATAGTAGTCTACCATAATGAGGTCATTTTTGCTGAAAAGGCTTATTCCTATGTTGATCCAAAATCTGTGTATTTTGATTATTTCTTTGCTGCTTGACCTGCATTTCACCACATATACCTCAGCTGCTTAGAACGGCTCATGTTTGGCCAGCGTCTCTGGCTTTCTGGATACAGGCATTTCTTCTAAAATGTCTCTGTAGTATTCTTGAGAGTTTCTGTTCTCAATGACCTGGGTATTATGAGTCAATAGTTTTTCTGTATATGATGCTATCCTGTACACCCAGCTCCTTTCTATAGTTCCCATAGTCGTAAGAGGCAGATGGGCCTTGTTCCCTGGCATTGGGCCATTAACTAGCAGCAATGAGCACTTGTAAGCCTGTCTTGTGTAGTTTGCTCTTGGATCTCACCTCTTCTGTTTTGTTTCATGCATTTATTTTTTTCCCCATAACTTTTGGTGTCTCTTCCCCTTTCTGTATGTTATGTAGTAAATTATTTATGCATGTATCCCCAAATAATCTAATCCAAAAAAATAAATTTTACATATAAATTAATCTACAGTAATAAATAAGCAAATAATGCTCTGCTTTCAGAGGTGTGTTTGTTCATACATCTAGCTCGAGCTCCCAGAGCATTTTCTTTTGAGTCCCACATCTTTCATCCCCTTACTACACTATCATGGATTAATGCATCTTCTAAGACTTGTTAATTGCATGAGACAATCTTTTTGTGGTGTTTGCCAACAGATCCTTGATTATACTCACTGGAAAGACACCTTCCTACATAGTGCTACTTGTGAGTTGAAAATACACCGGAGCGCTCCAGAATTGTACGTGCAGCCTTGTGATTTGCTGCTGACACCTCCCGCTGCTATAGAAACTTGTGGCAGCTTCTGCCCATTACCTTTTACCCAACTGCATGGCTTATCCCATTGTGATATAAAGCACAGCTAAATGTAAACCCTCTCATGACCACTAGCTCAAGGTCAGGAATCTCCTGTGATGACCTCATTTTTTTTTCTTCTGAGATTTTTGCTGGTTTTGATGTTTCATTTCTCCTGAATGTGCTCAGATTCTGATTTCGGGCCTTGTTACACGGTGATTTTGGGCAGGTCCTAGAGCTTTTAACCCCTGGATTGTTTATACATTAATGCCTGAAACTAATTTTAAGCACTTATTATGCAGCTCAAAGTTATGCCACGCCAGGGCAGGTTTATCTCTGATTTGTGTTAACCAGGCTGTGGCCACTCTAGGCTACACCTTCCTGTAAACTCCCTACCACCTTCCCCACTGACCCAAATTTGGGCCCACTGCCCCTTGCCCATCCCTCCCACTTACCTGTGGCCAGATGAGTGGCACAGAGCCAGTTTGTGAACTACATTGGGCCCCATGCCACTCCTGTCTGACCCCATGCGCTGCGATCAGGTCACTCAGCCTGTCCCCGAGCTGGCCCTATCTGGCCAGTGGGGCTCCCCAGGCATCTGGACACTTGGCAGCAGGGAGCAGTGCCACTGCTCCCACCACTAAATTTTCAGGAGCCCCAACAGGTTGGAAGAGCTGGGGCTGGGGGCTAGATCTAACCTGTGGTTTAGAGACAGGTACCCCTGGCCTATGTGAAAGGAGTTTAGTTGGCTCAGTGCAGTTTCCGATGAACAGATGTGACTGTTCAAGTCACAAACAACACAGTTAGCACCAAATGGTATCCTCTATGCAGTTTCAGCAGAGAGGCTGGATTAAGTACACAGCCATGGAGAGTGAGCTATATTTCCACCATACAGCTCAAAGCTGAGGTACACATGGGGACTGGTACATTTTTTTTACATCACTGTGGCTTTCAGAAAAAACACCATCAACTTTTGCTTGGGCTGAAATGTAGCTTTTGTTTTACAATAAAGCAAAGATGATTAGAAGGAGTCATGAATGCTATTTTTTTCTTTTCAATTTAAACCTTGAAGTGTTTGCAGCCCAAACACAAAAGCCACATAACAAAAAAATAAGGCTAGGGCGAGGCCCCTGTGTTAACCCTGCTTTTTCTGGAATAGCTATTTATTTCCAGATCTGTGGATTTTTTTTATTAGCCACCTATATTTAATAACTCTCCTGCATGGTGTTTCAAGTATTTATCTGGCAGCATGACTAAAAGCACTTAGTATAACTGTTTAAGTCTCCAGAATGCTCAGTTGAAGACAGGTTTCATGAGCTATCCAGTACGTAGCTAGCTTTCTCCCAAAAATTTAAACGCAATCAGGTTCAACTCAATGGAAGTCTTGCTGTTGACTTGATTGAAAGCAGGATTGGAACCTAAGGCAGAGGCTAAAAGGGGAAGCCACTTCAATTCAAGTGATTAGTGACAGACAAAGTTACATGCCCCCCAAATAATTGATTGAGCAAATAGTTGAGTGTATGTACTAAAGTATGAATGTAAGTATGTAAGTACTAAAGTATGTATGTATGTATGTAAGTATGTACTAAACATAAATAGTATGGGTACTAAAGGCTTTCATTCATATTACTGTATTTACTTCAATACAAGACAAGCTTTTTCCCCCCAGTCAGCATGGGTGAAAAAAATCCCCTTGTCAGATGTCTTGAATTCACAAGGGAGCTGCATTAACTACATTATTGATCTTTGAACTGCTGTTAAAAGCAGCATAGGCTCAGTACAGAAGTGAGCTATAAAGTTGATTAAATGCAGCCAATACTGAGCATGACTATAAAGTAGATGACCCATATTGGGCAATGATGCTACCTTTATGTATATATTTATTTATTTAGTGAATTTTGAATCTCAGGACAAATCAGACAAATTGATTCCCAATTCTATCAACTGAGCAGAGCTCAATCATTCAAGTCTTGCTACTACCGACAAGTATTCAACCTCCCAGACTCTTTAACCTGGGCCTTCCAATATCCGTATGTGAAAGCCCCAAACCCAGAGGCCTTAATGTTTACCTAAGTCTGGGATAGACATTGCAAAAAGTGGTTTGAACTAAATCCATCTAGTCTGATACTACATTCAACCACGTTTATCTCAAACCAGTTTCAGCTATTTTCAAACTGGTTTATGTGCACTGTGAATGTCTGTTCTGTTATAGATCTAAACCAGTTTCTGCTCACTCAGACCAGTTTATGTGTAATGTCTGTCCGTAGCCCTAGTCTCACTTGCCCCTAGCTAAAAGACTCAAGGATGGAACCTACTACAAGGATAGGTTAATGCAAACTATCTGAATAGTGCCCATTAAACACAGTCCCCTTCAGCACCGAAGTCATTGTGAGCCACTACACGGGATATATTTTTACTTCCTCTTCACTCCCACAGCTGAGCTCTGCCTTTCTTTCCTTTTTCCAGTGATTCCTGTTCCTTTACCAGCCGTAAATGTCTGGCAAATGTCACCAAACAGAGTCCCAAACAATTCATCCACAATCCCTCTGTCAGCCCCTCTCACAGCCTGTCGCATGCGATTAGTGTGGCCCTGCCTCCTCTGAGATGGATCCAGACCAGGTTGCCCTGTGCCTCATCTGCAGATACAGTTTCAGAGGATTCCACGACTCACGACAGGAACACCCATTTCCAGTCATGAGTGGGGGGCTAATTAGCGCATGGATGCTAGGAGGTGTGGGGGGAAGGTATCTGGAGCAGGGTGGGGAAGGGACTGCAAGGGGTAGAAACTGGGGGCCAGGTGGCAAAGGGGCTACTTGACCCTCCAGAACTATTTTCCCTCCTGTAGCAGTGGAAGAGGGACACATTCAAGACAAAGCCCTGATAATTAGATGTTATGCCTGGAAAATTATATCGAACTTATATTTTTTCCATATAGAAACTAATTATAGGAGGAGGGCATCTTATATTTGAGTAAATATGGTACAGGACAGATTCTGTCTGGTTGCTAAGCTTTTGAAAATACAAGGGCAGGTGTGAGGGGGAATTATTGCTCCCTGATCTAGAAGGCTGATCTGCATTGGGAGTTTACATGTTGCTCTAATTTACAGTGGTCGAAGACTGAAGCAGAGGAATTGGCATACTATTTTATATTAGGGTGGGGCAATTGATAAATGGGTACCACCATGAGGGAGATCTCTGAACAGCTGTAGTCAAAACCCAGCTCCTTTGTGCAACCTGAATGGTTCAACGATGATGAGTCTATTGCTACTAGAAATCAATGCATTGTATTAACAAAGAATTCAAAAATACTTCTGTAGCTTCTGCCTTTGACATCAGACAAATGACTGATGGAAGAAAGGAGAATAAAGAAGCAGAAGGGATGCAGATTTTCTAAATCCTGTCAGGGATGATAGATACTGCAAGACCATTTTCATCTTTCTTGCACATAGTGAGCTAGTAGTTCTGGTTTCTGTTGCGGAGTGCACAGAAAACTGAAGTCATATATGCACTGTATATGCTTTTTTTATATGCTGCCTATACTTTGTCTCCAAGCAAAATTCTAGTGCATATTAATAAATGCTGATTAATTGCTCTGATAGTACTTGTGATTTAAAAAAAAAAGCATGTTTTCTATAGTCACGAGACCTGGGGAACCAGCTGTATTGGCTAGAATCACGCATAAACAAATAACACATAAATAAATATAACATTGCAAAATTTTTCATAATGTTTCTCCTTTTTCCAGCTGATATACTGACGTTGCTTACGGTGAAGAAAACAGAAGTTAGTTATCTCAGTCATCATTGTCTTATCTAGCAACTGTGCCCTCCTAAATTGGGGACAATTCTAGATCAGTCTCTGATTTCTTTTTCAGTTGTCTGTATACATGTATAGTCTTATGAAGGGTTAATACTTTCACCAAGAATGGAAGAAGAATACACGAGGCTCTTACTCTGTTGGTCGTACTAGTAAATAGCATGGCTTCCCAGAATGCTAGCTCAGGCGTGATGACAGAGGTGGATTGAGGGACTGATTCTGTGAGTTTTCAGGGCGGTAGGGTCACTGTCTTTGTGCTACATGGAACCTCAGAGTGGCATCTATTTTGCCTAGCTCATATTCAAATGAATGCCTTATTCCCTCGTATACAGTTTGACAGATAATACATATGTGGACAGAAGTAAATATTATTAGAAACACATTATTTGTAGCCCTTCTTTATAACTGAGTTTTGAGGAGGTCTTTTTGTACAAATGTAACACACCACTGGTTCTACTCTCCAGCAAGGAATTTGTACAGACCTTGCGGGAAGCTTACTTAAATGTGATTTTTTTGGGGGGGGGAGTGTACCTTATACCTATGCACATGTTGAAATGTTGCACGCTTTTACCAGTTCTGGGGTAATAAATATATTAGCTGAATAACACATTGCTTGAATATTAATGAAATATAATCCTGGATATACTTTACCTGTAGAGAGTTGGAATCCCACAGGAATACCACCCCAGGTTCAAGATACCTTCTTCCTACCCCATCCAACACATCTCACTAGATTCCTTGTTAAATGGCAAGTTTCAATTTCATTGGGATTCTCAGCCTACCCTGACCTTTTTCAGCAGACCATAATAAAAAATTCAACAAGAATCTGATAGCCTACGGCAACTTATTTAAGGCCAGCAGGTGACATTCTTTGATAGCTTTAGTCACCATCAATCTAGCTTTGCTCAGACTCGAATACAGCAATAACACAGCCATTAAAAGGTTCTGCACAGAGTTAGTGTGAGGATTACATTGAGAATGTTATATCTTTTCTGGTAAGTATGTGCACTGTTTCTTTCAAAGCTCCAAGACAGATCTCACCTCTCCTGCAGTCTCATTCTCTTAGGGTGTTAAATATACTGTTCCCTGCTAATCATTGACCAAAACCAACTTAGCATGAAGAACACAGGTTTCTGTTTGTGCTCCAGCATCCTCTGAAGTGACTGGAAGTCTTCACTGACGCTGAAGATGATGACACTTCAATTTAGTTCTGATAGTGCTCATGGGCTTATATTAAACCAGCTTCTATTTAAGTAAGTTTTTTCCATTGACTTTAATGGGAGCAAGGCTAGGTTCTATATATATTTAGTAAAAAAGCAAAAAAGCTTCTTGAGTACATAGACCAAAGCATTCAATGGTAAATGATAGCAGATTCCTCGTTGAGCTGGACAGTTGAAATATAGCAGTCCACTTCTTTGAAAAGTTACAAAACCCACTGCCTATCATTCTCTTCAGATGATCCATTGCATGTGCTTGTCAGTTCATGTGCAACTTGAATCTCTTGACACAAGGGGAAGGTGAAATAAAATGCTCTGTAAAACCCACTACGGACCTGCAATGTACCTAAATGTGATACTCCAGTTCAAAGAACCGTGTTTGAACCAGCCTACAGTTACTGACAAACATGTTATTAATGGTCAGCTATCAAATGCTTTTGATTAAGAAGAGAAATCCTGTAGCACTATAGAAAGCCATTCTTTTTTTCCCTCCTATTATACTGGATGTCCTTTAAGAGAGGTGAGCTGCTTTTTAAAAAAGATTAATTACACCTACACTATATTTTATCCTTTATGGACAGCAGGAGAAAGGAGAAGTTGATTGTGCCTCCTTGTAGTTTTTTTCAATAGACAGCATTTTTTTTAAAGTCCTAAGTCTTGTACGTAGGTGACTAATGTAAAATGCTGTCTGGGTCTATTGGGACTATTTACCAGAATTTAAAATTTTAGCTGTGCCAAATGTGTTCATAGTGAAGGGATATTTAAGTAATTGCTTTGTTGTTGCACAAAACCTAATTTTAATCTGATCTCTTCAGTAACAGGAAAAAAACAAACCTTAATTATACACATGAATATAAGAAACGCTAGAGAAATTGAGGCCATATTCTGAAAGGTTCGTATTAGGGGTGTCAAACTTGCCTGGCCCTGGGCCAGATGAGTTACACAGGGCTGCTCCAAGGACTGGATTGGGCCCGCAGGCCCCCATCTGTCCGCTCTGCTACACGCTGGGTTCAGTGCTCATGGTGCCTGCTCTGGGATCCACTTCAAGGATTGGACTGGGGGGGGACGGCCGCCCTTGAACCTGCCTTTGATTCCTGCTCCATCCGAAGTTAAAACTAACTGCCTGGCAGCAGCATTTGTAGTCAGGCAGTGCTGAGGGAGTCAATCGATTTCATGGCTCATTATAATCTACCCGATCCCCTCTAAACTCTTCATCCTACAGGTGTTAATGACCCTCTCTTCTTTTTAATGGGCATAAGGTCTCACCAATCAAGCTATCCTTTGTTCTGCCATTTGATTTTAAACTGAACAATACAGCCCTTGGCCCTTAGCATATTAGTAAAGCTTCCAGTTTAACTGGATAAAAAGATATGCTGTTTTATATTCCATGATGCACCTTACCATCTGCACCTTCCCTCTTCAAAATGCTAGATCTGCCCATGCCTATGCCACACATGGTGCCCACCTCAGCTGGTTTGGGATCCATGCCACATTCAGATCCCCTGCTCCCAGGCTGTTTTAGGACTGCATTGCATGTGGTGCCCACTGGTGCCACATGTAGTACATGCCCGGGACTGGCTGGAGCATGTGCTGTGTATAGCACATGTCCTAGACTAGCTGGGATGGGTGCTGCATGTAGTGTAGATCCCAGGCTAGCTGGGCTGGGTGCCAAATGAAGTGCAAGCTTCATGACGCAAGTGCTACATGAAGTGTGGGATCTTGAACCGGCTGGAGCAGGTGCCTCATGCAGTGCAGTGCATGTCCTGAGCCCTGTGCACAGGGCTGGTCTGGTGCATGTGGCTCAGACCCGGGGAACATGAGAAGCCAGAGGCTGAGGCTCCACATGTTGGATCTGGCCCACAGGCTGCATTACTGACACCCTTGGTTTATAGGCATCTAAAGATACAGAAACATGCAGACCGGGATTTTCAGAGGTACATATACAGATTAGATACCTAAATGCCATTCTAATAAATTGGAGTTAGGCATCTATCACTCTTAAGGTACTTTAAGCATCTGGATAGGCAACTTTCTGCATCTTTAAAAGTGCCTAAATAACTTTCAAAATATGGTCAGGAATTCCTAACCCTTCACTGGTGCCTTGACATAGGAAGAAGCCACATAAGCATAAGTATAACAGAGGGAAAAATAGTGTATGGGTGGTGGAAAAAATGGAATCCATTTTGGGTTTTACCCAAAAGTTTTCGGAACAAAGAGATGGCTGCAAATTTGGGCTCCTCTTCCAGTACTCCCCTGATAACCCATGTTTTACATTTATATTGTATGTGAATCTACATCTATGTGCATGAGCATGTGTTGCAGCTTGGGCTTCCATGGATGTGATTGGGGTTCTGTGTGTCCCTGAATACTGGGTTCTCCTTCAGAAATCACTTCTACTCCAGCACTTCATGTCCCCCCTCATTTTCTGTCCACCCCTTAGAAACACTTACGTCTCACTTGGGTTCTGCCCACTGTGTTCTGTGTCTTCCCTCACCTGTGCTTGGTCCCCCAAGTGTTGCATGCCCTTCCCCAGAGCTTTGTCCCCATCTCCATTTCTATATCCCTCTGCCCGCACAGTGTCACCTCACCAGCAAGGGGTTGTTGCAGAACATAGGGAAGATGCATTGCAAGTTCCAGCAGGTGCAGCAGTCATGGAAACTACAGAGACCTCTAGCAGATAAGATCAGGACAGAAAAAGAGTTTGGTCAAAGAAAATATTGAGTGAACACTGACAGTCACAGTAGGATGGGACATTTCAGCAGCCTTGGGGGAACCCCTTTCATCTTCTTCTTCTCAGCCACAAGGCAAAGATGGGTGGGGGCATCACTGGGGAAAGAAAGAAAGATTTGTTGTGGAGGGTGGGAGGAGAGGCAGAAACGTGTTCTCTGCTCTGCTCTCCCTCTGGCTACAATGGTTCAAACACTCGTGAATAATAAAAGCCCCCATCATGCAACGGGATCAATGGCTGCAGACTTCTGTACAGAGTTCAGGTGAAGTCAATACTTACTAGCCTTTACCAGTCGGTCTGGGGCAGGACAGGGGCTAAAGACAGCACATGCACATAGAGTCTCTTCGTGTCAAGGATTTTGGTGACAACAGAAAATGACAGGACAGTAAATCTAATGTAGCCGGTATATTTTATATGGAACAGGACACAGTCTAACCCAGCAGGGGTCAGAGTTTGGCACTGAGCCAGCCCAATGAATCAGGCAGGGATCTCTCTCTTTCATGCAAGGACTGACCCTATCTGTACTTGGGTTCTCATCCTGCCATCCGGTCTATGCAAGGAGGGTGGAGGGGTTATGCAAAGCCCCAAACCCGTCAAAGGGACTCTATCTCCATAGAAAGGAGCTGCCTGAATGGAGCAGGTTTTAGGACAGTGGCTGAAAGCCAAAAAGCTAAACTGAATTAAAAATAAGATAGTGGGGTAGAAAAAAAATCTAATTTTTAAGATGACCTTGAAAACCCCTGGAGCCTGCCACATTCAAAATACAGTCGCATGAGATTCATTTGTCAGTGGTTAGTTCAAACAAAATTTTTTTTGCAGCGTTTCCTTTCTTTTCGTGTAGCGTTATCTTTTAACTTGGATAGTATTCCCCGAACTGAAGACAAAGCTGCAATTAGAGAAGGCATTTTCCCCCCTGCACAATGGTTTGCAATTTTTCACTGCATTAAAGAGTTTTCTGCTACCCAGAGGTGGCTCCCAGAGAATATGATAAATTTGCAAGATATACTGTACTTAGAAGAAAAAGGATGGAAAAGTTCCTCCATGCTTATTTTTCCCCCCATTTATAATCATTAAACCTTAAATGCCCCATACATCTCTGTCGCATAGATAAGAGGCATTGATTACTTAACTGCTGCTCAGATATTTCACACACCTGGTTTTAGATGACATTTCTGGGGTAGAAATAAAAGGAAGTGCTGTAGAAAGTGTTCACGGTTTGCAATGTCAAACTTTATTACTTATAGCCATAAACAATCCCAATTAGCAGGAAGTACACTCATAGCCAGGGTTTTCAGCCCATTTCCAACTTCATTAAATGTTTCCTGCAGTGGAGCATGACATTGGGAAGCATAAACTGCACCCTGATTTATAATAAAGCATTGCAATATTTTAGAAAAGCTTTGCCTTTCCTACAAATCGATTTTTTGCGATGGTCCAGCAAAGTCTCAGTAAGGGGTTAAGTAGGCTCCAGAGGGACCACTTGACATCTGCTCACTTGTGACTTTTTGATCTTTTTCCTCTTGCTGCTGAGGGACTGGCCTATAGTTAAGGCCATGTGTATGTGTGTGTGTTTCCCAGAGATGGGTTGGGCTTGGGGTTACATGGGTGGCGGGCAAAGAAAACAGCTCCTTGATGACAGATCAAATGAAGGCAAAGAAGAGAAGAGGGGGATTACATGCTCCATAATCATGATAATGGAAAGGAAAACACTGGGGGTCTCATGTGTGAAAGCCTTTGTCCAAAGGAATGTAAATGCCAAGGATGTTTTGATATCATAAACCCAAACTTTACACAAATGTCAATGAAAACCAAATTACTTAACTTCAGCTTGTAGCATTTCAGCCCGTCTAACTGGTGGCTCACCATGGCACTGTTCACCCTTTTCTAACAATAAAATGAAATGAAATTGGTGAACGCTAACAGGACATCACATGCCTTCAGGTAGCAACCAGCTCTGGGCATTGCTATTGTGGGATCCACATTCACCTCTCAAACCCCACAGCTGGGCATGGGGCCCAGGAAGCCTGAGATGGTACAAAGGCAAACCTATGAATATAGAGGAAAATCCCAGTTTTTACATTTTGAAAACAGTACATTTCCAAGCACTTTGTGGAGACAGCCTTGACAGTGTAAATGGATATAAATAACCTATCACTAGGGGGAAGTTTCTCAATCTGATTTTTCCTAAGGATAATTTTTCATGGCTCCAGGGCCTTCCCAAAGCTGCTTTTTGGGATGTGTGAAATCTATAGCTCTGGCTCCTTTGATTTTTGTTATTTTTGGAAAGCCCTGGCTACTTGGTTGTTGTGTGGATGCTGCCACCCAGACTGCTGCTGCTAGCACAAGGGCCTGTGCATACTTCATCACAGATGGCTAGTGACATCCGAGTCACTTCCTTTGCACAAGAAAGGTAACATTGTGGGGACCTCTGGCCACAGTAAATTTATCTGAATAGCAGGAGAGGTAGCCTGATCTAGTGGACTGAGCAAAGACCCATGTGATTTGTGGGAAATTTCTTAAAGGTCCAGCCATAGGCAACGTATGCCTCCTGAGGCTGCGGGGGCACAGCAACTGCCCGCAGGCGTTGGCAGTGTTGGCAGCAAGTGGGGACTGTTGGTAGGCGGCTGTGGTGATGGTGGTAGCAGGGCTGATCACTGACCAGGCGGTCCCCCCGCAGCTGGACGCCGAGCCCAGAAATGCTGCTGCAATGCCTGGAAGAGCCAGCAGCACTTCTCGGGAGGGCATCAGCGCTCCACCTGCCCCCCCATCACTTAAGCCTAGAGTGCCTGCTCTCCGGTAGTGGGGGCATCAGTGCACCCCACGTGCCATGGGCAACTGGTGCCCCCCCAGCAACCAGACACTGAGGGTGGGGGTGGTTCCCCTGCAGCTGATCCCACCAGTGGGTTGGTGGGGGGGGTCCCACTGTGGCCAATCACAAGACAGCCGATCACTATGACCACTTCTGAGAGCACCGCAGTGCTCCACTCCTTGGCTGGCACTTGCAGAGGGGGCACCGGGGACGCCCGCCTGCCCCCCTGCCCATCTTCTAAGCGGCAAGCACCATCTGTCAGGGGGTGCACTAGCACTCTCAGGGGTTGCACGTGCAGCCCCGTGCACCCCCTATGTGTTGCTACTGCCTATGCATCGCCTATGGGTCCAGCTATTGGAAACGGGATAAAGCCACAAAGAAATGAAGCTCATCATCCTTCTGGTTGGAGAGAAAATCTTAAAAACATGAAACAAACGTATCCTAAAGGATCAGAAGCCAAGAGGCAAATACGATTATCTCTACATTCATTATTTTAATACCTCATGTTTATTTTTAAAAGTCTCATGATATTTGGACCTTGGGCAAGTATTCAAAAATCTTGTGTCAGAGCAACACTAAGATCAAGTGGGTCTACTCTAGGTTTTCAACACCAAACCTCCTTATAGTCATATTAAAATCACCTGACTTTTTTGCCTCTGCTTCCCCATCTATGCAAGGAAGATAATAAGACTTATGTACCTCAAAGGTATGTCGTCATGCTTGTTTGCTTCACATTTGTGAAGTGGAATAGCAGGTTTTTGCAGCCTGAACACAATTTTCTGAGCAGCCTTTAAAGATCTTACATGCATTACACACAACATATATACACAATCATGTTTAGAAAAAAAATACACTGATGTATGATCTGACATATAGGGGATTTCTAAATCGAATTTGCTATTACCAGTACCTGCTGAAAAATATATGGTATATATGAACATGCATACAGTCATACTGACTTGAACTATCTGAGGAACAGAAGAACAAGTTACCTCTTGGCTTAGATGGCTGGAGATCACGTTTCCTCAGCAGGGCTGCATTAATGACACTATAATATCAGCCATTACCACCTGTAACACCCTATTGCATGCCATGAGGCTGCTGCACTGATTCATTGTAACATTTTGATATTAGATGCCATATCTGATATTTTCTTTAGTTACTGCCTCTTTTGCTTTTTCTTCCCTCCCCTCTTATCTTTGGTTTTGCCTTGTTCTCAGTCTCACCCTTTTTCCTTTCCCTTCCCCAGTCTCTTTCTCCTACCCTCTATAAGCTATTTTCTCCGTCCTCTGTTCTCCTAAGATAATTCAATGGATATAACACAAGTGATGTGGGCGAGGGGCTCGTTTAAAACTAAATCCAAGAGTCAAATCCCATACAAATGTTATAAGAGATTTCTGGACAAAATCTGGATGTGATTGTGAATTGCTTAGTCCCCTGTCTCTCTCAAGAGTTTTGCCAAGGCCCCATATCTGAACTTGTCCAAGTCCTGAGGTTTGACAGTCAGGTCAGGTTTCAAACTCAGTGGCTTGAGTCCACGTCTAGTATGGGTATTAGGGTCCACAAAACAGGGAGGAACAAGGTTGAGTCTGTGAAGGAGATGTGGCTGATCTCCTAAATGCTAGCTCCACTTCTACCTTTGGATAAACCCCTTAGCCACTTTCTACAAGAGGAACCCCATGGTTTATTGTAATGTGGAATTTCCCCAAACCTCACCATTGCAGCTGTGATAAATGCTCATTTGAAAGCCTCTGGTTGATGTGCAGCCATCTGGAAACTGCAGTGGGACAATCTATAACTAGAACTCATCCTGCTTTCATGTGCCGTGATTTCTACAAAGCTGGGTCTCCAGCGAGGACTTAAACTAATCTCACATATTTTATGAGTGAAAATCCATTTAGAATGAGAATGACCCCCACTGACCAGAAGTTTAAATAAATTCCCTCTCTACGTATTTCCGACAGTGGGAATCAAGTTCCATATACATGATGTAAGCAGGACTCAAACAAGCCTTTTACCTACACATGAAACAGAAATCATTTACAAAGAAAACAGAGATGATAGCCATATGCATAGGACTTTTTTATTTGCTATGGCCAGGCTTGCAGACCCCAAGTAGGAGGATCTTCTTATCCAAAGATGCAATTGAAAACAGGTGCCTTCTACACGGTATGTAAAATTATATATACTGGCGGCAGTCTGCGAACTGCTGAGACTTTTCAACTGCTGAAAATATGGAGACCACTTCCTAACTCCTCAATCCTCTCCTTCTCCTCTCACTCCCTGCATCTCCCCAGAAACTGGGAGAAACTGGGGGTGAGGTGGTCATGCTGCCCAGGTCAGAAAGAGAAAACATGAGAAAAGGTTAAGGAGGATCCGTCAAACAGTCACACTGGTGCCAAACAGATGGGAAAGTAACTTTTGTTCATGTCCCTGTCATGGAGACCTGAGTGACCTTGCTTTGTAAGTGAAAGTCTGTGACTGTGACTTGAATGCTTGCTTTGCCCAGCTCTTATTTAGTAAATAAACTAAATGTTCTGCCCATGTTTAGGGTAAATACCTTATTAGGTCCTTTAAAAAAATTACAGCTGGATAATACAGGGAAGGATTAGGTTTCCTTTTTTTATTTGTTGTCATCAAATGCTCCTGATTGTTTCAAGCTCTGAGGCTTGTTAAGTGGATGTTTTAAAATGGTGCAACAGACAACCCAGCTGTATTTCATTTGTAGATAATTGATGCAATACATGTAATAATCAAGCTGGATATGTTGACTCATGAGCTAATTTGGGTGTCAGTGTTACAGCACTTGTGCAGCTGGAAATGTTGCCATCACACAAATCAGTTGCAGATCAATGCAGTCAGGTCCTTGTCTTTATTAGGAAAAGATAAAAGACCACAGCTAGATATGGGAGCAATGTCTTAAGAGTTATAAGTTTGAACATTATTAGAGAGTAGTCTGCAAACCATAACATATCAGAGTAATATGAACCTGTGATTGTTTAACTCTGGAGATTATGGATATTTCATGTATGGTATAGTCACCCTGGAAAAAGCACTTATACATGGGAGGAAACATAATCTAATGAAACAAGGTGGCAAACATTTTGCTTGTTTTTCTGGATGTGGCACTGACTCATTGTTTAACCTTGAGGACATCACTTAGAACGGAGATTTTTATTTTTCCCTCTGCGATCTAGGAAGTATCACATTTACTTACTGCTGCTGAGAAAAATGGATAGGATCTAGTGAACAGAGTGTGGGGCTGGGAGCAAGGAGCTCTAGTTTCTCTTTCAGCCTCTGCTCCTGATTTGTGTGACTTTTGGTCAAGTCACTCGATCTGCCTGTGTCTTATTTAGCCCAGCTGTGAATAAAAGGCATTTTGAGCTCTATGGCTGAAAAAGATGCTACTGAATTGCACTGTTACCTCTTTCATGAGTCTTCACAAGGTTAATACCCGTACTGTGCTTTGAGATCATGAGGTGAAAGGTGTTCTAGATCCACAAAGCACATGCAAACGTAGGTATTTATATAGCTAGTAATGTTCAAATGGTTAACTCTCTGAGTATGGTAGACATCAGTGGATTTGGTTTGAGTGATCACTGCTGAACTTGCCAGAATTCATTTTTTATTTGTTCTGATGCAGCTGCCCTCCTGCTGATTCTGCTTATTTGAAATTGAATAATCATTTTTTAAGGAGTAGAGTAGAAATAGAATCAGTTTGGAAGGAATTCGCATGATTTTCTTTAAAGTTCTCAAATAGAGCAAATAATTTTGGACCTTTTTGAATATTGCTTGTCACAGCTTTGGCATGAGGGTTAGTCCTGATCCTGCCCTAGCTCTTTGTGATAAATTATCTAGCTGAAGTTTTTCCTTCCAAATAAAGATGTTGCCTCTGTGCTGGTGCCAGACTTGGTAAACTCATTTTATGGATTTAATCTAATCTAGCCATGGTTTAATGGTATGTGGCTTCTCTCACTGTGGTATCCAAGCACTGCACAAAAATAAGGAACATAAAGGACCAGAACAAAAAGAAACGTTCCTCCTTTTCAATGGGTATATTGATTTGGATGGCTCACAAGTTGCTATATGTTAGTTTATGTATGCTGAAATATAAAAAGGATATACACATTACAAGGAACCTGGTCAGCAATGCATAACTATATAATATTTGGGGGTTTATAGAATTTCCTGGATGACTTGATTTAACTTAGTAGGGGAATTAAAAACAGGAAAGCAACATAATAGAACTAGATGAGGACACCCCAACACATACTTTACAGGCAATGCTGTAGAAAATCTTGTCTCCTTTCTCTACTAATTTGCAAACCTTATCTTGCCACACACACACACAAAAACACTGGTCAGTTCCCTATGACTTATTCCATCTCCCTGCTGCCCTCTTCAACTCTGAATCACACTATTTCATCCTTCTTTCTGGATGTTGCAGAAAAATGTTTTGAGCTGTTTAAGATACAAACAGTGCACAGTCTGTGGAATAACTTACAAAACAGCTTTATGTCTATCCTTAAACACCTTCTTTATCACTGAAACAAGAGCCACAGCTGTAAACAGTTTATGGTATGATTGCTTGATCAACAGCCACTGAAATAAAAGTATGAAGAGCTCTCCTTTGTTGCATTAGTAGTCCGCACCTCTGCTACAAAAATGCTTTTTAACTGGCTGCAGATGGGCTTCTTCACAAGTGTTTCTAATTCAGCTAAACATCTTGATAGGAAATTTCATAAATTATATGTATAGGCCTGTCAGTAGAAGTTTTCAAAAGATGTAACATGAGTTCATATTGAAATAAAATGAGAGCCTCAGACAAATTTCTGAGCCCATAAACTTTCAGCTTTATCTAGAATCCCACTCAGGAAGATGTTTTGGAAATCTTTGATGCTCCCATCTGAAGTATGAGTGAGAGAGAGACGAGACCATAATTTCCTTATATCTCAGACTGCTATTTTATTGTACTTACTTAAGTGATTCCTCTTCCACTTTTCCAAAGTGATTATGTGTGTTGCAAGTGAACCCTAGTGTCTGTTTCCTGAGTCATCCTCCCAGGCTACAACAAAAATCACTCTGTTACTTTATTTTATTTTTCAAAACCTAAAAGAAGTACTGTGAAGTATTTCAGGTCTGGATACTGAAAAAGTTACACTTCTGTTTAACTTTATATTAGTAGGTATTGCTGTTGATGTCAGTAGGATCATTTATGTATCCGAAAATAGTGAGATAGTGGATCAATGCATACTTATTGGATAGGAACTATGGGATCAGAAGCTAAAATGAACATTTCTGTTCTCAGTACTGCTTGACAGTAGCACAAAGTTGTTTTTGTTGTTCTAGTATTTAGCATAATATTTTCATCTGCGTTCCAGCTTCCTTATGTGACCTTAGTTTGGTATCTAATTCTACTATCTATTTTTCTTTGTCATTGTAAAACTTTTGATTTTATTTAACATAAAACTGGGCCTCTTTCAGTTTTAAACTCTGATGATTTTCAAGTATTCCATACCCATTTATATGAATTTTAAGCATAAGGCAAGGTAGAGATGCACCTTATGCTCCAGAAGTGATCCTGGGAACTACAAGACCAATAAGTCTCACTTTAATTCCTGCAAGTCAATACAATCTACAATAAAGAATAAAATCAGCAGTTGCATGGACAATTATGATCTGCTGGGGAAATCAGCATGAATTTGTAATGGGAAATCCTGCCTCACCAATCTGATGGAGTTTTTTGAGGGTGTTAATAAACCAGTGGACAATGGGGATCTATATGGCATAATATATTCAGACTTTCAAAAAGCTCTGGACAAGGTCCCTCACCAAAGGCTTGTAAATAAACTGAATTTACCCAGGGCTGGAGGGAAGGTTCCTTTGTGGATTGAGAGCTGGTTAAAAGATAGGAAGTAATGGGCAGGGGTAAATATTAACTTTTTAAAATGGAGGGAGTTCAAAAGTGGGGACCCAAAGGGATCTGTGCTGGGCCTCATTTTGTTCAGCATTTTGAGTGATCTGGAAATGGGAATGCACAGTGAACTCTCCAGGCTTGCAGATGATACCAAATTATTTTGGGTAATCAAATCCCAAGATGATGGAGAGGAGCTGCCGGAAGTTCTCGAGCTGAGTCAGTGGGCAAAAAAATGGTAGATGAACTTAAATGTTGACAAGTACAAGGTACTGCACTTGAGGAGAAATAACCTCAACTATGTATTCACAGTGCTGGGTTCTGAACTAGCTGTTCCAACTCAGGAAACAGACCTTCCTGAGTTGGAACAATGCAGCGGCAACCAAAAACAAAGAAAAAGCCAATAAAATGCCAGCCATAATTAAGAATGGAATTAAAAGCAAAATGAGGAACATCTCCATGCCATTACACAAATCCATGGTGCACCCACATCTTGGATACCACGTGCAGTTCTGGTCCTCCCCCCCAGTCTCAAAAAGGATGCAGTAGAATTAGAGAAGGGTTACCAAAATGATCAGGGGCATTGAGCAGTTCCCATACCAAGACAAACTGAAAAGACTAGGACTCTTCATTTTGGAAAGGAGAAGGCTGAGGGGAAATATGATAGAGGTCTATAAAATCATGAAGGGTGCAGACCAAGCTAACAGGGAACTGTTGTTTACCAAGTCCCAGAATATTAAAAAGTTGGGGGCACCCACTGAAATTAATAGGAGACAGGTTTAAAACTAAAAAGAGAAAATACTTTTTATGTAGTGCATCGTTAACTTGTGGAATTCATTACCACAGGAAGTGGTAGAGGTAGAGCGGTAACTATAAAGAAATCTAACTACCTCCTTATATTATTTTAGTTGGTGCTGGTCTGCCTGATGCATATGGATGATGTCTACTTCTATTCTGTTCTCTTTTATTCTTCATGGACTTTCCCTTTCATCACCTCTGTGTCTGTTGCCCAACAGCAAAGCTGGAGATTTTCTTTTCATAGCCAAGATTATAGTCTGGCAGTTAGGGTTAGTGGGAGATGTAGGTTTGAATCCCTTCAGGCTGAAAAGGGTTTATAACCCAGATCTCTCACTTTTGGGGAGAGTGGTAGGCTGGCATTAACCGCTAGGCCAGGGGTGTCAAACACCCAACCCATGGGCCAGATCTTGCATACGGTGCATGGGGCTGGACTGGCTGTGTACACTGGGCTGGATGTGCTTGATACCTGTGTACTAAGATCACCAGAATGAACCCATATAGTTGTCTCCACCCAAAGGGAAAATATAAGCAAGTAAGTGTAGGAGTGGATTTTAGGTATCCTAAGGCCTTGATACAAATGCAAGTGATTTATCTAAATGCGGATTCAACTGCATCTGATTTAGATGCATGCCCATGTAGATAAGGGTGATATACGTTCATTTGGTTGTGCATGTTAAGTTACGGACCTCACAGAGCCACTTTACGTGCCATGATTTTTCTTTTTTTTACAGAGGCGTTTCATGCACTTTGAATTCTCATGCTTCAGGTGGTACTCTTCTAGACATAAACTATATCTATATATTTTTCATTTAGCTTTAATTTAAATAATTGGAAAGCTTAAATATTTAACCTTAAATAAATAATTGAATATTAAAAGGTTAAATATTTAAGATTTAAATAGTTTTAATAGCTTAGCCTTAATTTAGCTGTAATTAAAAATATATATGTATGTATGTAAAGTAAATTAAAGTTCTCCTTTCTGTAAAGAATTACATTTATTTGCTTGCTATTCTGAAACTGGTTTCTTCTTTTAGGGGAGTGGCGGGGGGAGTTGGCCATCCCACCATTGTTTGTGGTCAAGGGACTTTGACTTCACAATGGTAGCAGTTACCAAGTAACTTGCTCCTACTTGTTAGCCTTCCAGTTTCTATCCATGTGTTTGTGAAACTTAAAAGCTATGCGGGCATTCTTATTTTGGCTATAGCAGCCTGTATTTCTTGTTATCACAAGGGTAAAACTACTGCAGGTTAGCATAAGGGTAAATTTATCAGGGCATAATGCAAAGGACCATAAAATCTCAGCCACCTTCTCACTGTTGCTTATCTGAAAAAATGCTTCATGGACTCAGGAGGATGCAGTGAAGTTTGTGTACTGCCTGTGAGGTGGCAGATCCCACGGCTCCAATGCAAGCTTCCAGCCCCCAGTTGCCCTCCTGGATGCTGGGATGCATGCTGTCCCCATCGGCCCCTGGAAGCTCGGTGGCAACTCGGTGCCTGGCTCCCACTCTGGCAATTAGTCACACAATTCACCCACCACATCCCTCAAATACAGGTGTACTGAGTAAAGCTCAGTGTTACTCAGAAGCAGGGTTACCATACATCCAGGTTTTCCTAGATATGTCCTCTTTTTGAGCCCTCTGATGTCTGTTTGGGCAGGTTTTTTAGGTCTGCCCAAATGTCTGAGACTTTGCTTTGCTCCACGGGTAGGAGCAGGGGGAGGGCAGCTGGGGGCAGCAGGGAGCACGGACGGACCTGCCTGCAGCTGCGGAGGCCTGCACAGATCGATGTAGCGTTCCCTGCTGCCTCTGAGCACCCTCCCCCTGGTCCCACCTCCAGAGCAAAGCAAAATCTTGGACCTTTGGTGGGGGGCGGGGGCAGGGGTTGCCTGCCCCTCCAGTGGGGGAAATGGGTGGGGAACTCTGTGGCCAGCCGGTAGCACAGGGACTGGTGCCTGCACTCCCATGGGCTGAGTGGCCAGGAGATGCTGGAGTGAGGAGGGGACAGAAGGACGAGAGAGGGGGAAGGGGGAGGAGGGCCATGGCCAGGCTGCCTGGTGCGGTACAATGGCCCCATCCCATGGTGGCGGTGTGCCACAAGCCTCCCCTTCTCTCCCCTCCAGCCTGCACTGGGGCTACACACACTCTTCTGCCACCTGCATGAATCAGAGCTACCATGCTCTGGCCCTGACCAGCTGGGGCCCCTCCAGCAGGGGACTGGTGGGCAGGGGGCTGTGGGTCAGGAGTGAGGGGCAGCAGCAGGGCCAGGTGGGACTGTGGCCTGGCAGTGAGGGGCAATGCCAGGGGCAGTGCACCAGCATGTCATTGCTCCCCCCCGCCCCGCACATGACAGGTGTTCTCTTTTTTGGACTTGGAAATATGGGAACCCTACTCAGAAGCTCATTTCGAGGCTTAATGCTGCCTACAAAATGCTTTCAAATCCCTTGTATTTTGGACTTCTGGAGTGCATGTCATTGCTCTTCTTTATTAATTAAATCAGACTATAAAGCAATAGAGACGAATTATACAGACAGTCTGTATACTTCTTTTCCTTTCAAAATATTAATTCCACACACCGCACACTACACAAGACAGGTATTAAGACAAAATTCCTTCATTAGGAGTGCTAATGCTTCCAGCAACCTACATCATTTTTACCCTTTCAAAGAAAAAGAAAAGACAGTCTTTTGCTACAGTATAAAGATAGATAGTATGACTGTTTCTTTGCTAAAAGCTTTCTTTTTCTTACCTTAACACTTCCTTCACTGCACCTAACTTTTGTCTGACTTTTTTATTAGTATAAAGAATGGAAGTTTTGTTCCTCCCATTGCTGAGACCATGATAGTTTTGAATGGTATCTGTATGCATACTTGAATTTTCAGCGTTGGCACAGTAATGATAGCAACAGAACCATCTTTATTATGAGGATCTGAGTTTGCAGAACTTGCCATGATTCCTGGCAGAGAACTAGGAGTTTCAGTACACGTCACACCCTAGCTTAAGCTTGGCCTTTAAGCATAATGACTCCCATCCCCCACCCCACTGCCACCTCAAGGGTGATAGCTTGGAGGAAGAGATGGAAACCTAGAACAATGCATTTTCCATCACTGTGTTTTGATGCTGTGCACACCCCAGTGCACACATTGCCCACTATTGTGTATGTCAGCTACCTTTAGTATTGGCAAATAGCGGCTCCATCTCACATCTGTGTCTGAGCCCTGCACTGATCATGCCCAGTTTCAGCTCCCTTTCACACCTGTGTTTGAGCCCTACACTGAGCGTGCCTAGTCTCAGCTCCATATCACACTTGTGTCTCTGCCCTGCACTGAGCATGTCTGTTTTTAGCACCCTCTCACACCCATGTCTGAGCCATTATAGCTGCAGGACAGTCCTGGATCCCACTGCTAAAACCACCTAGCTCAAGTGGTTACTTAAATTTTCAGGTTGGCAAGGTGAAAATTGATTACTTTGCCCTTCCTGCAGCAAAGCATGCTTTATCAATTCAACCTCGCTCATACCCACCTACAACAAGGAAGTGTGGAGATAAGAAGTTGCAGGCTCTGGAGCTACACCTGGAGGACAAACCACTTAACTCTCAATGCAGACATACCCTAAATCACATGTACATGATAGATGCTGCAAAACCAGTCACAGAACCTGGTTCAACTAAACTACATCCATCAAGCTTTAGATAGCACATGATCCTTGGGCCCCTAAACAAGATTTAACCCCATGCATGTGTATCATGTTACAGGTTATAACACATTATTGGGTTGTAAAGTGTTATTTAAGGCCAAGCTCTAGTGCCGCACAAGTACATAACTCTAACCTGCAGTTAAGTGCTTAAGTCCTGAAGAGGGGTGAGGCCTTGGATACACCCCTCTCCTTGACCTTTCTTATTGGCTGGTTTGGGCACCTGCTGGGACACATGCAATATGCTGTAAATCTCATTCTCTCATTGGAAATCTCATGCATCTAACTCTCCATTTCCACTGTGTAAGCACCTCAGGTGCCTAACTTGGATTTGTGAACGTTACTTCTGGAGCAGAATGCCTTTGGCACTCATGGTGTCTAAGCCCTTTGTGGATTAGGTCACATTCAAAAGAACATGCCTCTACTGACAATTTATTTGACTCAATTGAATCATAAGGATTTAATATGTATAACTTTGGGATTAACACTTAACTCCCTAACTGCCTGTTTCTCTTTATCTTCTGAATGCACTTAGATCATATTTATAGTAGATCGATTTGGAATGGATTTTTCTAAACAGTTATCTCCCTATACATCACTAAATACATCTCTAAATACCAGTAGTGAAGAAGAATTTCAACCGTTGCTTTTATTGCACTCGGTGCAGCATAAAGCCATACTTGCTCACCTTGTATTCAAAACAGGGCATTTATATACACTATTATCGCTTTCAAGACTAATTGTATGCATCTTTGTCTTACTTCTTGAAAACTTGCCTAAGTACTTCATTCTATTTGTGCAGGTCTTAGTCCAGCTAGTTCCTGAGTGTATGGCATTAAGGCCTCTTTTATGGGAATTGCCCAAGAATACTTCAGGAAGACTGGAAGCACAATGGGATAGGACTTACTTTTGTTCTTGCTTTCTATGATGGCTGTCTCAGAAGGACCTTGCATCAGAACTGGGCTTTGGTGTTCCTGAAAAGCAAATAATAATACTAGCAGGGCTCATTTCAAATAATCTGGCACAGGTATTTGACTTTGGAGTTTAGTATACTCCAACATAGGAGACAAGAGCTTCAGCTACAGTTCTAGGTTTGGATTTTAAATGTCTCTGTGGCTTGGAGTCTTTAAAACTAGGAATAGACATTGGCCATGTCTTGTTTGACAAGTCAAATAATTGCTAAATATTATGACTAAATATAGATGTCATTTTTGTGTCTAAAATAATTGCTGTAAGTTTTCCTGGGCATGCCACACCCCTGATACCACCTGACCTCTGTGAATGCGACCACGTGCGACCCTTTCCAGATCTAAGAAGACTTGACATGGCTCCCACAATTCTCCCACTATCAGAGCGAGACTTGGGGTGCAGTACCTGTGTATTAACTGTAATTATCTTTGTAAGTCTGGGTGATCGTGTAGTTTTGGGGGCAATGGCAGTGGCAACCATTTGCTTTTCCTTTGATCAAGGCATTTCTTGGAATGCAAAATTACAAAAAATACTTTTAAGTCTATAAAAATAAGCTGTAGTCTAGCTTCCCCTTAAGAATGACCATTTATTGGCCATGGGAAGACCCAACTTCCTCAACATGCCTGTGCAGTCTCACTCTTGCTGCAGCCTTTTCTTCCTAGGTCACGGGGCCAGAATATGAATGGATTAGAAGGAGCATAATTATAAGCCAGTGAAGAGGGTACTTGGCTAGAAGGGAAGTGGAGAGGTGGTTTCTGCTCTAGGGGATCTTTATGCATTTTTCACTAGCGTCATGGATAAAATGCATACATGATGCTGGGAGTGGCTATTTCAACAAAAAGCTGTCTAGGAAGTTGGTCTGTTATAGCATGGTTCTTTGCCATTTTCCTGTCCTATGGCTGTGTCCAATGTAGTGCTTTATGTTCACCTAGTCAGGCAAACTGTTTAGCATTTCCAAGCCTCTTTAGAACTTAATTGATTCACACTAAATCAGAATAGTTCCAGATTATACAGCCTGGCTGTTGTGGTATCTCCTGCTGCATTGCTGCTTGAGATTCAACGCTTTTTTACGTTAGGTATGTAGCTTAGTTGGTTTTATTTCATTTGCATTTAAAAAAAAATTAAGCTTGGTACAGCTGATCTGAAAAGTCTTTTGCAGATTTCTCAGGCCTTTAGAATTGCATCCCGAATCTCAGGACTACTTCTAAAATCATGTAGCAACTGGTAGTGAAAGTTGAAGGCTATAGTGGCCTCAACCATGAAAGTGACATCAAAACCGGTTGAGACAGGATATAGAGCCAGTTGCTTGTCGGGCAGGCTGCACACATGTTTTTTTATTCTTTGACTCCGCCTGTTGTAGGAGTTTATGTAAATGGCAATTTGTCTGAATTCAGGATTTGACTCATAGAAGCATCTATTTAGATAGACTGGGTTGAAGTGCAACATCTGGTATCTCCTGTACCAAGGGATTGTTTTCATTTTTGCAGGGGTGATCGTGTATTTAAGAGTATTAAGATTCTGAACTGGGGCAGTAAGAGTCTTTGTGAATTAAAATTACAAAGGTATAGGCCAAAAACTTTCTAGCTTCCACCAACAAGTATTTTGAAAATGAAAAATAAAACCCCACAGATGAAAAGCAGAAGAAAGCCATTGTGAAATAGAGACATCACTGGGACCTGTACTGACCTAAATCTTCTGTTGCTGCCTTATTAAGATACCTGTTCTAAGAACAAAACACATGGCAGATACCTCAAGATGGCTTGTTTCTTTAGTTTACCACCACCAGACATGTAAAATGCTCCCAATTTGTTCAGTAACATTTAGGGTGTTTCATTTATGAGCAAACATTGTGATTTGTGAGGCACAACTAATTTGTCCCTGGAAAGCTCCAGCATGAAATAAAACTAGGTGCGAAAGCCTGTCAGATTCCAAAGAGATATGATTTAAAGGGAAGTACTGTCTGAAAATTCAAGGATGAGTGTTACTAACTTAATCCATATGATATCTTCCCCCAAAGTCTATGGTTGGATAGAAATGCATGAAACAGACATTAGTCATTGTCTACAGGTGATATTTCTCCTGAGGATTTACCAGCAAGTGTTGCCATGCTGTGTTCAAACATTTGTACAATAGGTTAGCGCACACAGATGAAAGGTAAAGGAGCCATCCTAAGCCTATTTACAGAAGTACCCAAACTTGGATGATCCACAGACATGGTGGATGCTTTTAAAATAGTTATTATAGCTATGTAAACTAAGACAATGGCAAAAGTAACAGTCGGAGATTATGCACTAGGGCTAATGCTAATTCTAAACTTGGGACAGCAAGGTAGTGTCCTGGCACAGACAGTGCTGCATTACTGAGGAAGTGCACTGTAGAAAAGTGTTCATTGTTTCTGTTATGCTGAAGTCCCATGGGTCTCCATACAAATACATCTGAATCAAATATATTTAGGAATCTACTAGGCTCATAGAGCTGTATATGCTTGCTGTCTCCACAGAGACACATCCTGTAATGTAACAGTGTCATCTTTGTCTATTGATACCCATTTGTTTTATGTCAGTAGAATAATTTCACCTGACACGATTCAGAAGAACTGCAGTGATAAGTCAAGCTGTGATAAGTCCATATTTTAACACACAGCTGCCATTGGACATATGGAGTCCAAGTATGAAATGACTAAAAAGGTATGTTTCTTTTATCATATGTAACAATATGTAATGGGGGGAGGGGCTCTTGGGGCCAATTTGCTTTTGGCCTGCCCACCTCTTTCTAGGCCAACTGCCTGCCTTCTTCTGCCATGCCTTGTTGTTATCTAATTAATGATCTAAATTAGGCAGGAGGTTGCCCATTGTCTTGCCAGGGGGGTGCTATCTGTGGCTCCATACCTCCCCTATACCACAGCTCATGACTAGCTGATGGCATCCAGCTGTTAATGTCACTGGCTCCACAATCCTTCAATCAGGACCCCTCTAAGATCCCTCCCTCAGCTCTGTGTGTCCCTCTCTGTGGGCCCTTGGTCCTTTTGACTATTCTGGTCCTGACCCCAGCACTGACCAGTTGAGGGTACTCAACATCTAGCCCCACTCTCTCTGAGGTCTTCCTTCTGGCCCCTACTAGGGGGTAAACCACCCACTTGTGGGAGCTGGGGTTATTAAGGTGCCCTGACCCACCTTTCACCGGGATAGTAACTGTCCTGGTATTTTCTGAGAGCTTCCATGACACGGAGAACACCACCAGGCCACCCACTCCCAGCAGGGTGCAGTTTTAGGTCATGACCAGGACTAGGAGCCTCCTAGCCATCCCCTACAGCTCCTCCCTTACCTCCAGGGTATTCTATGAGGCCTTGCAGCCAGGCAATGTTGCTGCCTAGCCTGCCAGTAGGCAACTGATCTGTTTATATAGGCAGCTAGGGATCTAAAATGGCTTCTGCAATCAAGCACCTGCTGGCTGTTTGGCTCAGGTCTTAAAGTGGCAAGCACAAACAATGCCCTGCCACACAATACTTCACGGCCCTCAAGACTAAGGGATATTTTTTGCACATAAAGTGAAGAGGGCTGTGTCAAGGAAAAGAAATGTTCTTGTTATCTGAGCTCACAGACAAAATAGGACATTTACAGAATATAATTATTAGTGAGCTCCAATGTTTTTCTTCCTGTTAGTCTCAGGCACTTAGAGATCACATGTGTATAATATAGAGGTCATAATGAGACTAATAGAAAGTGCTTGATAGGAAACATGTTAGCTATTGCTAAAATATTACTAGGCTGCGTCTACATAAGGTGCTACTGTGCAGTGGTTACTGCACATTTATTTAGTAGTTGTTTAAACAAGTACTAACTAAATGCACAGTAACCTGAGGAACTGTGCAGTAGCACTGGCAAAGACCCCTTTTGTGACACTACTGCACAATAGCCTAATACTACTGTGTAGTATTGTTGCATCATGATTTTTGCCACATGATGTTACTGTGCAGTAGTATTGGGCTCATAAGGAAGTAAGAATAAATGCACCCATAAAGAAGTAAGAATACTCCTTCAGTATGAGATACTGTGTCAGTGAATCAGTAGCTGAGATTCTACCTTAGGGGTCATAATTGATTCCCTCAGCAAACTGTTAAGCAGGAGGGTAGCAGCGGAGGTGCAATCTTTAAGAAGAAAAACTCAATATTTTAATAATTAAATATCCAGGAATATTGTCCACAAGAGAGTAGGAATAAACCCAGATGCTTAATGATATCCTGCTTCTAGGACCTAGAAATCTAATCTAATTTTGGATGGATAAAATTCCTCTCTCTGTATGTCCAGTTGATGCATACCATGCAAGATTACTATCCCCCACTCTAGAGGCATAATATGCACGAATTCTACTAGCAACTAACACTCCCCTCCTCTGATGTGGATACTGCCTTAAAAATAGACCCTCTAACATAATGGGTCATTCATCTTTCTATTAAGGCTTTGTTCCTTGACTTTGCCTTATCTTCCTTATAATATTAACTGTAATAAGCCTAGAGACCTCAGGGAAGAGTGAGGTCACATTGTAAAGATTTTTTGACAAACAAATAAGGAGCTGCCCACCATCCTGAAGAGCACACAATCTAAACAGGGAAGACAGAGAAAGGATAGGACAAAGGTGTACTTATTAGTGGGAAACTGAAGAATAGGGAAACTAAGGATGCACATCTAGCTGGCAGGTTTGTACCTGAGCTGAGCCACTGCCCTTTGCATTTACTAGTCATTGGATAAAATGGACAGAGAGCAGTGCTGCAGGGAAGCACAAAACTCAGTTAGAAACCTGGACTGGTTCCTTTCTAGGTAATTGGCCATCTCACTGACCCACACATCCTCTGGATTAGTGCTACTCTCCTGGCCCTACATATCTTGCTCTCTTGGCTGCCTAGAGGGGCCACGTTCAAAAGAAGTATTGGCGGGGAAAGAGGTAGTAGGGGATCTAGATTAGGGTTGGCAAGCCAGTCAAATGACTAATCAATTGACTGCATTTTTTGTGTGGGGCAAAAGAGCAATTTTACAAAAAAACCCTACATTTTTTTGTAGTTTTCTTGACAGAAACATGATTTAAAATTTTTCTTTGACACGCTTCTTAGTGGGAGATTTGGCCACATGGGGACCTCGGGTGCCTCCCCCAGACCCAGCTGGTACCAGTCACTGAGCCAGGGATGCGTGTGTGGGAGGGGGCCCAGTGTGCTCCCTGGTGGGCCCAGAAGGACTTCTGGTCCAATTCTGGGTCTGCTGCCAAGCACTCTGAGGTCCCCTCCGCGCTTCTGTGGGACACTCCATGCACCCCAGCATTCACCAGCCGCCTGCTACCTAGAGGTATGCAGAAAAAACATTTAAAGCTGTGTCTATGTCTGAATCTCCGAATATCTCCAAATTGATTCGGAGGGTTCTGATTTCATTCGGAGAGATTAAAGGGTACTCTGATTCGATTTGGATTCGGAGATTCGGCTACCAAATCGGGCCAAATCTCTGCCGAATTGAATTAGGGACTGAAGCTTCTCACAGCCCTAATGGCTAGCGCGCAGGCTTGGTCTACATGTACTGCTCAGGTACTATGCATATGAGCTTACACAGCCACAGCATAAAGCTGGGGTAAAAGGGCCAGATCAACAGCTAGAAACCTGCCATTTAGACACACAACAGGAAATTCAATTCTGCCTGAATGACTCAGTGTCACACAGGAAGTTGTGGCAGAGCAGGGAACAGAATTGAGATGAATATGAGCTTGCACCACACGTTCACTCAACATCCACCGACATCCTCAAGTTGTTCATGCTCTGAGGCTCAAAACTTTAAGGTGAAATGAACCATTCAAACTCCTTCATTAGGGGCTCTTGTCCTCTCCAGCAGCAGGTGAATCACATCACATCACATCACATCACATCACATCACATCACAACAAACTGTTAATAGATTCCATGTTGGCTTTCACTGAGCATTGATGGTTTTAGATTTTCTTCGATCTACTTTCTGGACTACATGAACAGTGTTTCTTGTGTGTGGTTAGTGTTTAAGGCCACATTGTGTACACGACCTCAAAAGATATATTTTTATAGGTAGACACCTCATAAAATATTTTTCTGGAGACATTTATCAAGAGAGACTTTGAAAAACTGTAAGGAGAGGGGGAAGAGAAGGAGGGGGAAGCACAACATGTGCATTTCAGCTGCCACAAAACTGTGCAGCAGCAGCCTTCATGTGAGAGGCAGTGCTTTGCACATTACAACAGGGAGTCAAAAGATTTATACTCAGCACTCATTTATATATGACTCTCTACGGCACCATTTTGAAAGGGTGATTATTGGTTTGACGTGAGGGAATATTTTATATTAAATGCTGAAAGTTCTCTATGTACATAGCAATAATCACCCTTGATGCTGCTTGTTCCTCACTGCATAGCTTTTAATAATAAATAATAATAACAATGATTTTGAGGACTTACAATAAATAATAATAATAATATTTTGAGGACTTAACTATCTCATAAGTTTCGTGAACCTCCTTGTGGCTGCTATTTATCATCTGATATAAGTGTTCTCCTTTCAGTCTTCTGCATGTGAAAGAACCTGGTTACAGAGCTCTTGCTGGTCTCCTGCCACTTTCTGTCTAACAACCTCCTTCCAGTGGTATAGTGGTTAAACCTGAGATACTGATTCGGGGAAAGATGACAGACAACACCTCCTCAATTCTTGTAGAAGTCACGAGTCAGGAGCACCCAGTGAGTTTAGACTGGAGGAGTCAGTAAATGTGTTTTTATACCACTGTTTACGGGGCCATTTGGGTTAATTAGGAACTTTCAGCACTTGAAACATAGGCAGAATATGGGAGTAGCAGCAAACAAGGCTAGGGTTTAGATTATGGTATGAGGAAGAAATGTCTGTTATTTTAAGTTACTGCAGCCAGGGGCCTACAGAAGGTGAAGTCTGAAATTAATTTTTTTGTCCCGTCTAAAAAAAAAAAAAATGCCTTCCTTTTTTCCTTTGTTTACGGTACAAGCCCTAGAAAAAGATTGTATCTTTACTGCATCATCAATATAATAAATTAATACAAATAATATAAAATAATTAATTTTGCTATTTGAGTTCTGCAATCACTAGCAATCTTGACCTTCAGACTGAATTGACTAACAGAATTGGAAAAGCAGCTATGAATTTTGGGCTATTACAGAAACGTGCATGGACTAACAACAAACTACCTACTAAAGTGAAGATGCGAATCTGCAAGACTTGCGTGCTGTCATCTCTGATCTGTGGTCCAGAAATGTAGATGACATATGCGAGGAACATCAGGAGACTGAACACCTTCCACATGAGATGCCTGCACGAGATCCTGAAAATAAACTGTGAAGACAAAATGCCATACACAGAGGTGCTGGATTGCGCAGGTCTGACACACTTAGAAATTATTATCAAGAAGAGGAGGTTGCGATAGCTCAGCCATGTCAGGAGAATGAGAGGAGACTCTATCCCCAAGAATATTTTGTACGCTGATATTTGAGACAGTTCTAGAAAATGGATTTGCCCTCTATGATGGTACCATGCCACATGCAAAAATGTTATGAAGATGTTCAACGCCCATGTAGAAAGCTGGGAGGAGTTTGCAGAATCCCATCCAATCTGGAGGGAGTATCAGGCACTGGCTGCATCTGCCCATGAAGTGGCTTTGATCCAAAGGACGGAAGCAAGGCGAGAAAGAAGAAAGCAGCATGCTGTAAACTCACTCAATACATGGGTCTGTGAAACTTGAAACAAGCTCTGGCACTCCTGAATTGGGCTTGTGAGCCACAAGGGGATTCAGGCACCTGACTAGACCTCTTATGTGTACTGTATGATCCCGAGATTCCACGGTTGCCTATGTACAAGATAAGGGATGCATGATTTGGATAAAACAGGAGCTGGATTGGACCAGAACTTTTGCTAAGGATCAAAACTACTGCTGTCATTTTCTTCCACTATTTTGCACTTTCTGTTTTTTAAAGTACCTAATGAATGAGTTATTTTATTCCTATAGGAGTCTTTGTTCCTATAAATAGTGTAATGACTTCTTTGCTGTAATCGTACCCCACAGAAAGCAGAAAACAATGACTGTCCTGCTACCCATCCGCCCCCAACACCACAGGATTAGTGGCTTTTCCATTGACTAACATTTCACCCACGTGCCCCCCAGCCTGTCCCATGCCTGCCACTGTTTGCCTCAATCAGCTTGTTGCCAGTCTTGCACCCCTAAGCAAACTTCTGCCAGATGCTAAGCTCACATTTAGAATCATAGAAAGTTAGGGTTGGAGGGGCCCCCGGAGGTCATCTAGTTCAACCCCCGGCTCAAAGAAGGAACATCCCCAACTAGATCATCTCAGCCAAGGCTTTGGCTACCTGGGTCTTAAAACATTCAAGGATGGAGACTCCACAACCTCTCTGGGGAACCTGTTTCAGTGTTTTACAACACTTTTGGCGAGAGAATTTTTTCCTGATACCTAACCTAATCTTCTCTTGCTGCAGCTTGATACCATTGCTCCTTGACCTGTCACCTGCCACCACTGACAGCAGTCCAGCTCCATCCTCTTTGCAATCCCTTTCTGGTCGTTGAAGACTGCTACTATTTCCCCACCCCAGTCTTCTCTTCTCCACGCTAAATAAGCCCAGGGCCCTCAGGCTCTTCTCATAAGTCGTGTGCCCCAGCCCTCATAAACCATTTTCATTGCCCTCTTCTGGACTCTCTCCAATTTGTCTACATGCTTTCTGTAGTTGCGGGCTCAAAACTGGACATAGTACTTCAGATGTGGCCTCACCAGTGCTGAATAGAGGGGAAGAATTGTTTCCCTCAATCTGCTGGCAACACTCTGACTAATGCAGCCCAGTATGATGTTAGCCTTGTTTGCAGGAAGACCACACTGTTGGCTCATATTCAGCTTATTGTCCACCGTAACTCCCAGATCCTTATCTGCAGAGCTGCTGCTTAGCGAGTTGGTCCCTAGCCTGTAGCGGTGCACGGGATTGTTCTGTACTAAGTGCGGGACTTTGCAATTGTCCTTATTGAACCTCACAAGATTTTTTGGGTACAATTCTCCAATTTGTCAAGATCTCTCTGAATCCTACCCTACCCTCCAGCGAACCTACTACTACCCCAAGCTTGGTGTCATCTGCAGACCTGTTGAGGATGCACTCCATCCCATCTTCCAGGTCACTGATGAACGTATTGAACAAAACTGGCTCCAGGACCAAGCCCTGGGACACTTCACTTGATACCAGCTGCCAACTAAACTTCCAGCCATTGATTGCTGCCCTTTGAGCCTGATGATCAAGCCAGGTTTCTATCCACCTTTCAGTTCATTCATCCAACCTGTATTTTTTTAGCTTGTTTTCAGGAATGCTGTGGGAGACTGTATCAAAAGCCCTGCTAAAGTCAAGCTATGTCACATCCACTGTTCTCTCTGCATCCACAGGGCCAGTCAGCTCATCATAGAAGGCACTCAGGTTGGTCAGGCATGACTTTCTCTCAATGAATCCATGCTGACGGTTCCTGATCTCCTTCTTTTCCTCCAGTTGTTTAGAAATGGATTCCTTGAGAACCTGCTCCATGATTTTTCAAGGGACTGAGGTGAGATTGACTGGTCTGTAGTTCCCCGGAGCTTCCTTCTTTCCTTTTTTAAAGATGGGCACTTTATGTCCCCTTTTCCAATCATCGGGGACCTCTCCTGATCACCACAAACTTTCAAAGATAATAGTCAGCAGCTCTGCAATCACATCCACTCCCTCAGCACCTTTGGGTTCATTGCATCCGGTCCTATGGACCCATGGACACAGTCCCAAACCTGTTCTTTTACCATTGTTGGATACTCACCTCCTCCCCGAATTGTGATGCCAAATGCAGTAGTTGGGGAGCTGACTTTGCCTGTGAAGCCTGCACAGCAGCATGCTCATGACGCTCTGCCAGGCATGCTTGCATGGCCATGCATGCCACACAGCTTAGAGGGAACACTGGTTGCTGCTGCCCAAGTTGCCAACCCCTTCTACATTCCCCATAAAGTCTTCCCTGTTTGTGAGCAGCAGGTCAAGAAGAGCATGGCCCCTAATTGGCCTCTCCATCACTTCTGAGAAGTTGGGATATGTGCAGCAGTGAGGTCATTCTTCCATCTTACTCCTTCCTTCAGTAAAAATATTAATATGAGGATGATCAATTAAAATACTTAAAGCTGTATCTATTGATCTTTTGATTGCAAGCTCTGTGGAACAGGTACTTGCTCTTTTTTCTGCATTAGTACATTTCCCAGCACTGTGGGCTCCAGGGCCATGGGGCTATCAGAATACACATAATAAACAATAGGGGTAGTAATAAAATCCCAGTCTTGAGAGAAGCCATTTTTTGTATACATGAGAGAGACATTAGATAAACTTTTGAGCATAAATTTGGGTCACTTAAGCGCCTGGGTTGTTTTGTTTTTTTTACACACAAAGCCAATACAAGCTACTGTTTATCTGGTATTTAGCTTAGGATGCACTAGCTGTTTCCCCAGACCTGAAGAAGGGCACTTTGTGCCTGAAAACTTGCCTAACATCTCTCCTAATCATAGTTGGTCTAATAAAAGACATCACCAAACAAACACACAAACAAACCCAAAACCAAAAAACTTGCTTCTCATGCGTTTCCTGGACTACCATGGGTCCAACAACACTCTAACCAATCTTGAGAGCCGTTCTTAAAATATAGGAGTAGATAGGTACATATAAACTCTTTAGCTTTAATTTGATTTCATTGCACATGCTTTTTCTTCCTCACTTCCATTCTGTGCTTGATTTTTCATTATGTTTTCTCTTCCATTTATTTTCCCTTTTATCTATAGTATCTTATTTCTTTTGTTGTTTTCTTTTCATCTGCTTTTCTCTCCCCCCTCTCCCAAGGTCTCTGTACTGCATTCCTTTTCTCTGCATGCTAACCTGTTTTGTCTCCTATCCATTGCTTTTCTATCCTCACAACTCCTTTCATTTTCCTTATTGTCATCAGGTTGAATAAGGGTATTCTTAGCTCAGGCAAAGCGAAGCCTTGGGGTTGGCAAAGCCTTGGGGATGGCAAAGCACTGGGTTTTCTGAGCGGTACTGAATAAGCCCTGTACCCATTCAGTGCTCCACCACCTGATTTGAAGGGTATGCTGCAACCAGCATGAGGGAGCAGATGTGCCTGCTGTGCCTTTGAGAGCTGTGATGGAGTCTTTTGCTAAAATGCCATTAGGTATGGCAGCAGTGACAGCTGTAATTCATGCAATTGTATTTTCATGCCTCTGCAGCCTCAGCTGGCTGCCTTCTGAGCCCACACCTAAGACAGTCATTAAAGGCAGAGAGCAGTGTCCTGCTTTAATAAAGCTACACAGTTAGTTGGCCAACTCAGTAATTTCTTTGGTGCTGGCTATATCAGGCGATTAAGAGCGAGCTTCATTGTGAGGCATGAAACGTGACAATCTCAGCAGAACATAGCTCATTCGCACCTATTTGGACATAGTCCAGCTAGCATGATTCTGGAATTATGACATCCCAGCAGTGATGTGAGAGCCTCTTTGTCCAAGACTGCAGTCCAATTTACTGACCAAGAAGGTTGGGGTACATTTGGATTAGTTTCCAGGTCTGGCATTTTATTTAATCCGAAGCACCAAGCACTTCAGGTTCACCTATGGCTAATTTATGTAGCAGTTTTAAGTTGCCAGAAAAGTGGTTTCTTTCCTTCTTTTACCAGAGTTAGCAAAATTGGGGCAATCATGAAACCCTGCTCGATGCCGTTTTGAATGGCAGAGGGCTCTGTAGCAGAGAGAGCCACTGCGTAGGATGGAGGCAGTCATCTGGTCATGAAGAAGTCTTAGGATGGTGATAAAGTTCCCTGGGCAGCAAGACTTTGATAAGATCTTCTATAGAGCCTCATGATTAACAGAATCAAAGGTTTTGGTCAAATCAACAAACGCCGTCTATAATACCTGGTGTTGTTCTCAGCATTTTTCCTGGATCTGCTGGAACACAAAAACCACATTCGTGGTGCCTCTCCATGGTCTGAAGCCACACTGAGACCCGGGAAGGATTTCCTTGGCAAAAAGGAGCAGTTGGTTAAGCAGAATTAGAGCAAGGATCTTTCCAGCAATGGAGAGGAGGGCAATACCTTGTTAGTTTCCACAGTCAGACTTATCTCCCTTTTTAAAAATGGTGACAATATTGGCATTTCTTAGGTCAGCATCAAACAGGGTTGCATGATCACACCAATTTTGTTTTTCATTTTTCTTGCAGTCATCAAGATGCTCATCAGTGACTGTTTGCTACCTGGCATCAGGTTTGAGTATAGGATGGGCAGGAACCTTTTAAACCTCTCCTGCCTCCAACCTAAAACCAAAGTTACTTTGGGCTAGACTGGACTTCAGTATGCCAATGATTGTGCTGCTGTTGCAGATACAGGGGAGGACCTACAAGTGGCTTCTCTCAAGCATACCAGTGCCTGGGACTGACTCTTAACATCAGAAGAACAAAGTGCTTCGCCAGCCTGCTCTGGGCCAGTCAAGCCCCCTGGCAAAGATCCTCATTGATGGACAGGAGCTGGAGAATGCTGAACACTTTGTAGACCCTCCGTTTAACCACCACCTACATTTGCCAGAGAGTCTGCAGCCCTAGGAATGGCCTTCATAGACATCACCAGAGTCATTTACAACCCTTTACTTGACTTGTGTGAGTGATCATGCTTGACTGTGAGGGATCACCGCCAACATCTACCAGAGTTATCATTATTTACATGCAATGCAAGACAATGCCTTGGGGTGTCCTGTTGTCTTGACAACTTGCAGACTAGCTCTATTCCTCCTCTAGCAACAGGATTAGAGTAAGAAATGATTTGCTGACTGTCCGCCCCTTTCCAGTAGTGGCACCAGGGGAATAAGCAAATCTCCGCCAGTCCCTTCCATCTGCACGTGTACTTACAAATCACCTGGCAGGTACTATTTTGAATACAGGGTAGAGAACATAGTAGTCTGAGTGAGCAAGCCTCAATGACATTTACAGATGATGGATTGGAACTCATGCAGTATTACTATATCATCAGAATCGTAACAATAAAACATATACCTGATATTGCAGTCCAGATGCTTTTACTGCCGTTCCTAATACTATAGGTATACATCAAAAATGCATTATGATATGTAAAATCTGTTGGTGATCATACATCATTTCTTTATGACTCAGAATGTGTGGGTCAGTCAAAAGGAGAACCATTGCTAGTAATAGGTTTTATCTCTCAGATCTGAGAGAGATTAATCTCATATTCTTGTTAATTAATATACTCTTTGCACTGCATCTCATGGTAGCAGGGAGACTGAAACTATGATGAAGAAACCTATATTAGAGCAGGGCTATGTGCATATAAGGACATATGCAGGGGTGCAATGCCTGCGAGAATTGCTGCTTTAATATTTGTGGGGCTCACTTTCAAACCACCGGAAGCACAGAGAGATGACAGGGAAAGGAGAACATTTTGCTCTGGCTTGCATTCCAGGAAGCCACATTGACTTCAGTTGTACGATGGGTACTCATCAGAGCAGAACTATATTGGCCCCCAAAATTGTAAAAAATTGCTTACAGGATGCCTCACAGTAAAAATAATTTGAAAGCCTTATTTGGATAGACAACCACAGTATTCAGTGGATTATGTGGCTAGACATCCACATCCAAGTATTCAGTTCTGCCTTTCTATTTAGCAACTGATGGTACCTCTAACCTCTAGAGAGGACAGGGAGATGTATCTGATCCTGCACTAGGTGTTACAGATATTGTTAAGAACAACAGAGGAACACTAATAGCAGGTGTTGCCAGGTACAGTGCGGTAAGGAGAAGTACGTCTCAATTTTATTTCAAAGGTGCTTATCTATTTTTTAAGCCTACACATGTTATGATAAACAGATCAACATTCAGCTCAAAGTATTTGTTTCTGTTGGAGAGAAATTCCTTACATGATTCTGTGATTTGCATGGAAGTGCTCATATACCAAGCTTTTATTTTTAACTAGATTTTGGAGGTTGGGGAAGGGTGGAGGCAGGGATGGGAGGGTTGGAAGTGAAATGACATTCAATCTTTCTTTTAGGGCAGTGGTTCTCAACATTTTTAGACTCAAGTCACTTTTTACTAGACTTGAGGCACCCCTCCATTGCTTCTATGAACCGACACCCCATTTTAAAAAATAACCTATTTATTACAGTGCTTACCTCCGTGAAGAAGGGCCAGGCAGTGAGGGCGCGGGCAGAGCCAGACAGGGACTAAGTCTTATCTGCTTATCACCTCTCACCTGGATTATCTCCTCACACCTTGAGGCACCCTGGGTGGCCCGGCACTCTGGTTGAAAACCATGACTTTAGAGTGACCGTGTTAAGTTAGTATACCATTTCTCTCTCTAGTCACTCCACATATGATCTTTCTAATTCTTATCTGTTTTCATCTCTACTGTGTTATCTATATCCACAGTAATGTATGTGGCTTCCTCTTTCTCTTAAGTGTTTGGGTGTTTTACATTTTGACATCTAACTATATTTCTTGCAAACCTGGTGAGCAACAGCTGTGTCCAGTGTCAGCGTGACGTGAAAACATATTGTTCTGTACAGAAAAGGGAGAGAGGGAAACTGAGAGAGAGAAGAAAGGAGGCCAGGACCTTTGTCTTTGGTCAGGCACATACCATCCCAGAACTCCTCCTGAGCCCAGTGGGGAGCTGGCAGTAAAGAATCTGCAGCCACAGGGCTGCGTTATTCAGAACTGGGGGTTGAACCTAATTGTTACCAGACCTTGCCCGCCTTTTTTGGATGAGTGATGACCTACTGGCATGTGACCTGGCTTGGCAATCTCTCTACACTGTCCAGGCTGCCATAAGGAGATACGTAATGTCTAGGAAATAGAGGACTCTTTTAGCGCAGATGGTACAAAGTTGGCTCATAAAATGATTCACTGTGAATCCTCATAGAAATCTCAGCTATAAAAATGATAATGGAAAAAGCACAACCAAACACAAAAAGCCTTTAAAACAATTTGTTCCAGGTTGTTTCTTCAATCTTAGATAGAAAAAGGATGTATTCTGCAATGAAACACAACATCTACTTCTTCTCTACCTAAGCAGGACATAGACAAACAGGGACAACAGAATTTTGGAGAGGAATGAAGGTTATTGAAGGAAACAGCATGATATCATGAAATGAGAGAGAGCAGGAATTGAGAAAAGAGGAGCTGGCTCCCTTGGAAAAACTTATGCTCATGAGCCCCCTCTGTAGCAGCAGGAGGAAATATTTAGTGTCATTAGTCAATAACGTGTTTGTGTTTCCCCCCCGAGAGTTCTTGAGTTTAAGACCACCAAGGACCATTACAGCCCTCTGGCTGACCTCTTTCATGGCACAAGCCAACAAATTTTGCCGAGTGATGGTTGAATAGATACCAATAGCTCATGGTTGAACAAGGGCATGCTGTTTAGAAGGATGTCATAGTATCATAGTGCCTAGGGTCAGAAGGGGCTAGAGCAGGCCATCTAGTCTGACCCCCCGCCAATGGCAGGAACGAGTGCCAGGGTCACAGGACCCCAACCAAGTACCTATCCAATGTCAATAGTTGATAAAAGATTGTACAAGACAGAGAATCTAATACACCCTTTGATTGTTTGAATGGTCAATGACCCTTACCATTAAAAATGTTCACCTGATTTCCAGTTTGAATTTGTTTGGCTTTTCTGGAGGAGGAAGATGGACAGACAGACACTAGATTTAAAGGGTCAGCAGATAGGCCAATCATGAGAAAACTTCCTAAAATTTTTCCATTGAGTACAAAATGGACCATGGCCTCTTGTTACAAGACAGCTCACCACTATATTCATAGCAAGGTAAGAATAAGAGGCAGCTTTCCAAAGCCTGTAACCCTGAGGGCCATGATTGGGCTTCTGGATCTCTTGGGCAATAAAAAGAATAAACACTGCCAAGTTACAGCAAGCAGAGAATCTAGCTAATACGGAGCTCAAGAGGGTGCCAAAGACCCAGACAAGACAATTGCATGTCTGTAAACTGTTGCCCTCTTTCCAATGGTAGTGCCACTAGTACAGGGCAGGGTGAAAAGGTGTCCTGTGACAGCATCCTGAAGACATGCCGCCAATACTTGAAGAACTCCTGACTAAACTGTGCCAGAGAACAAGACGGATACTTGTGTTTCATCCACGCTCATGCTCTGCAAACCTGTCTGCCGACTAACCTGAAGGTAAGTGGACAGGGTTGGCTTTATCGCATGGCAGCAAGAGTGGTATTTAGGATAGACTTAAATTGTGGGTTCCTCCTGAATAGTGAGAGAAGACTTCATACTATATACATGGGGATTAATTCTGTACAAAATGGTTTCAACAGTTCTAAATTTCTGCATAAAGAAATATATCAAGCATAACATTTTTACTCCAGTTACTCCCAGATCTTTGAATGGGCATTATTGTTGATCTGTCTTGTGTTCTGGAATATTAACTCGCGGACTAAAGAGCCTGGTGAATCAGCACATATTCCGAAATCTAACTTAAAAAAAATAATAATTATTGTGCTCAGTTTCCACTTCTACTTAGGGATGGGTGGGACCATTGTGGAAAATATAGGAATTTGTCTGACCCTCATTGTAAACCTGAAATTGGAATGAAATTAAGTCCAAAGAGAGGTTCTGTAACATACTGGTCTCGTCTACATATGCAAATAATCTGGGAGCAGTTTACTCTAGATCCTTATCACCCACCCTGAGCCCCGCAGTCATGGGGCCCAGGCTCGGAGATGCTTCCCCGTGACTGAGGCGCTCGAACTGGGAGATAAGGATCTCCCAGCTGTGGTCCCACTATTACAGAGCTCTCTGCTGCCGAGGCAGGATGACATTTTCCCCACCTGGGCTCCAGGCAGTGGAGTCTGCCCTAGCAGCAGGCAGCTCCCAGGGGCAGTGAGCAATTTCCCACTCCCTGCTGCCCATATGACCAGGAGCACATTTTCTCCCAGTCAGGCATCTACACATGTGCTTCTGCACAATAAGTGATTGACAGTAAATTTGCTACTTGCATGTGCAGGTAGCAAATTTACTCCCAATTAGAGCAAATTACTATGCAGTAAGTGTCTGCACTTGTGTACGGTAATGCTTACTGCGTAGTAATTATTTCTAATCTCAAGTAAAGTGTCTCGTGTAGATGTGCCCACTAAGAATAACAGCATCCCCAAGTTCTTTGTCCTCTCATTATTCAGTGCTGATATACAGTTAGCACCCTGACTGGCAATCAGAATTTGGGTTTCATTCAGCTGGGAACTCAACAGAAACAGAAGTTAAACATGGGGCCATTTCCTCAACACTGCCATGATACTTATACTAGTTGAGAATCTTCTCAGTGGTCTCTTTTCCAAAATAGGTTCAGGCTGAGAATTTTAGGTGAATGTTGGCCCTACTTACCTCAACGGGAATTTTGCCATTGACTTTAGAGGGCTGAAAGGATTTCAGCTTGTGATATGTCCTCTCAGACCAAAGATAGCTCAAGATTTGACAACTCTCTAGTGAGTGTATCACAAAAATACTCTGAGATTCCCCCCTTGTGTATTACAGCATTCAAAGGTCATGGAATTTCATATTCCTATTTCCAGATTTTTCAGGGTTTGAGTACAGAAAAGCTAGAAATCACACTATGCGTACATGTATACAGAGCAATAGCCTTCAGTGGCTCTTTTACGTGATGTTACTCTGAAATAGACTCAGGAGATAGCTGCCAGCATTCTTGCATCTTCTTGCAGCTTACATTTCCAACTATGAATAAATAAAACTGGGAAAAAGATGTGTATAGCATTAGTGAAAAGCAACCCGGTGAATTTTACTCTGTGGAAGCCAGAAGTTGTATTTATTTTCTGTTCACAACCATTTGGACACACACAATTCTGTTCACTGACAGGGACTCATATTGCCAAATGCATTTAGCCAAATGCAAATAAATATATCTGCATGAAATGCGCCTCTTCCTCTCATCTGTGAAGAAGGGTGAAATGATATTAAATGGAGGATGAAAAGGAAATGAGGGGGAAGAGAAAGCTCAATCTAGAGAAAACATGCTAATAAAACGATCCTAGTATAAGAGCTTAGTGTTTGCCTGAAATGCTCATTGTTATAGCTGGAGTTGATATGAAATTGATATTACTATCTCTTTGAGGTAGGCGACTGTTATTCTACCACAGATATAAGAAAGGTGGGAACGGCTATCTAGAGAGAGGAGATACTGTTTGGGCTGAGAGGTCCCGAGGCAACCATAGCTGGGTATCTAGTCTGGACAACATCATCACCTTCTTTGTTAATAGAAGTCAAGTCCCAGAAAGAAGCAAAGTTTTAACATTACATAGTATGGGGACTCTGTTTCAGAGCAGTTTGAGGAAGAGACCTGCTTGCAATCAAAAATACATACTTGTTATATTTAAATGCATTTGGGCCAAGGCTCTACTAGACCTGTGCAGGTGACAATGGGATAGGGAAAAGGCATAAAGAGCATTGGGCTAGTGCATGCAGTTGAATTCAGCTTAGAGGGGAAAATCTTTGCCCTTGTGTTGTCACACTGACTAAGGGACATGGGATCATATCGGAGGAGATGAAGGGAAAATATCACCTTTCCACTTGGATGTAACAATACTTGCATACATTCTGAGCACCCAGCTTTGTTCACAATCTGTCTATATAAAATCCACATCCATTTGATTACATTTTATATATAGTAAATTTATATGACACTGCATGTTGTTGCATTTTCTTACATATGCAAGATATTTAAAAGGAACAAAGGAAGAACAATATCTATTTGCCAAGTGCAGATAGATTTATGGCTCATTTGTATGTAAATATTCAATTGCAAATTTCTCTTAGGTTTTGTCATTTTTGTAAATAATGAACTATGCCTAGTATAGAACTGTGTAAATAATTGATTTTTAATTTTTCCTTTTTTTTTTTTGGTTAAGAGCTAAAAAAATAGAAGATATGCTTAGGGTTGAACTGAAGCAAAGCAATTGTCAAACTTTTCCTACACAGCAAAAAGTCAGAACGCTTTACTGTTGGGTCAAACAAAGTATTCAGTTTTACAGAAGAAAGGTCTCATTTTGATTCTGAGCATTTTTTTAATTTTTTTTTTTTTTTTTTTTTTTACAAAATAAGGAAACATCAAAACAAAAGCAATTCGGAAACTAAACATAGAAATGTTTCATTATGAAAATGTCAAAACAAGCTGTTGCAACATCTCCATATTCTTTTTCTTATTTATTTTCTAGCGTTTTTTGATGAAACCATCATGATTTCACAAAGTTTTTTGCTGACAATATTTTTTGCTGAAAAATGTTTTGCCTATGAGTTTTGCCTCTCTCTATTTTTATATCGGATTTTTTTTTGCCTTTTTTCAGATAAATTTTTACTAAAACTGGTAGAAAAAAATTCCTCAGAACCGCCTTTTCATTTAAAATGTGTTTGATTGTACTAAACACCACTTCCCCTTCTCCCAATGTCTACCTTCCACAGAAAAATGAACAACTGAAAATAAAAATGTTTGATTTGTAAATATGCAGCAGCAGTCATGGAAATTATAGTTTGGAGGTTTCCTGCCCTCATTCTCCTTTATAGACCACAGTTGCCAACAGGAATATATTTTCTAGGAAGCATCCACCTCCCAGGGTGCTCAGTCTCACAACCAGGAACAACCATGATATATTACAGATGCTTAGCAAGGAGAGTTTGATACCGTGTAGAAGACCTATTTCCATCCTGGAGCCCATAGCACCCATAGAGAAAAAATTGAGATGAGGGGGGAAAAGGTGGTCGGGGGAGAGGTGAGGGGTCCCAAACCACAAGTCTCTTGAAGCACAGTATTAGCATTTCTACATGGAGTTTTTCAGTTTGGGCCTGGAAATTCTCTTTTCAAAAGTTAAAATGGAGTGCTGCAGCTTTTCTGGCTCCAGTCCTGTGGTTTGACCTACGAACCATTCTGAATTAATAACAGGACAGTGCGCAGTGACTGGAAGGCTCAGGATTTGGCTCAGAGAGAAAGCCCAAAGTTTGAGTTCTCCAATCATGTTAAGTCTGAAAAAATGTGTCTGGAAACTTCCTAGGAATAGGCTTTCTTGTGGTGCTCTATAAAAGGTAATACACAGAACACTGGGAGCATCCGCACGAGATGTTTACTGTGCAGTTGCCTAATTAATAAATTAACTACATGTAATTGCCTAATAAATGTCTTTCATCTACACATGCGCCCCTATTAGGGTATGCAAAACTAATACATTTGCAGAAGGGTAGTACTTGTAAATACAAATACAAGTACTACCCTGCTCCATGTGCAGCAGTGCATGTATAGATGCTGACCAAGCTGGCTGGGGCATGAGGGTGCTTCAATATGAGGCCTGCCTGCTGGCTAGCCCAATGCTGAAGCATCCTCTGCGTAGACAGCCCCTCTGCAGCACACTGAGCCTGGCCGGAGCAGTCCTGGGCTGGCAGGCTGACCCCCACCAGGCCTCCTGCCAGCAGGAGCTGCTGTGACCTGGCTCGCTGTGCTGCACTCCAGGCGCATGTGCAGACGTGCGCCCTGGGAGCTTCTTGGGAGCAATAAACTGTGGCGCAAGGTGCTCCACAGTTTATTGCTGCCCCTTAATGGCACAGGTAGACATGCCCAGCATAAGTTACCCTAGGTAGCATACTGTACTAACACAGGCCTACTCTAGGTATTTTAGACACAGAGACATATCCTACCTGTCATTCAAGAGATGAACTAAATCACTTGTGATCTGTTAACACCAAGGAAAGAGAGAGGCCTATTTTGATCAAGAAATTATTTGTATGAGTCTTTAAGGCTAGGGACAGAGATTCAAAAAGCCAGAGGCTGAATTGATTCAACTTTGCAGGTTAGTCTAACCTGCCTAGGCTGAACCAGTTTGTAACAGGACAGACATTCTCTCTGGACTGAGGAAATGCAGGTACATGCCTGCAGTGACTCAGGCCAGGCACCGGGAGGCACTAGAGCATGCTCTCAGCTGCAGGGAAGCTGTGCTGGGGGGGCATGGTCAGTGCGGGCTGAACTGGCCAGAGTGGGGTGTAATTCCCCACCCTCTGTCCCACTGGCAGGGATCCGTACCGGATCTGCCGGGCAGTCCCCCCTCACTGCAGCCCCTGAGGCCGGGTAGGAAAGTTAATCTCTGCTCTGCCCACACTGGCAGCTGGGTTTGCCTGTTGTTGCCCCCGCACTTGCTCCCTGTTATGGAATAGGCTCCCTGCTGTCCCTCCACTGGATGCCAGGGGGAAGAGGAATAACTCTCGTCCCTGCCCTCCCCGCAAGAGCCCTGTCTGTCTGTGCCCCTGCTCTGCCACTCTCGCAAGAGAGGGAAGGGCACTTGTTGCGGGGAGCAACCTCTGTCATATTGTTGGGGAGCATGAGCTGCTTCCCGGCAGGGGCACTGTGTTGCAGGATGGGCAGAGCTGCGGCAGGCTGGTGGGCTGCACGTGGCAGCACCAGGGTCAAGAGCAGGCCAGAGCCCAGAGGCCCCCAGCAGTGCTGCTGCTCTCTGCAGCAGCTCTGTTGGCCCTGCCACATGGCCCCTGAGCGCAGGGCGAGTGGCAGCTGCAGACTGAGCGGTGAGCACACTTGGTCTGTGCTCCCCCCTCCCAGCGCCTATGCCAGGAAGGGGCTCACGCTCCCTGACATTATGACAGGGGCTGCTGCCCCCGACAAGGGCCCTGCCCCCTCCTACTGCAGTGGTGGGGTGGGGGCATGGCCAGACAAGGCCCCTTTGGGGCAACAGCAAGGACGGGGGGTTATTCTGCCTCCCTGCAGCGTTCAGCAGAGGGGACAGCAGGGAGCACTGTGGCAATGGCAGGCAGACCCAACTGCCAGGGGAGGTAGAGGGGAGACTAACCACGCTCCCCACCCTCCTCGTCTCAGGGGCCATGGTGCCTCCTTGTTGAACAGTGAGGGGAGAGTGCCCAGCAGACCTGGTTTGGGTCCCTGCCGGTGGGACAGAGACGGGGGAATTACACCCTCCCTGGCCTGCCCCCTGTCCCTGCCTGTCCCTGCTCTGGCTGGCGAGCAGAGGGACAGGGACAGTCTGGCGGGGCTGGAGCAGAAAGCCCCACCCAGAGAGGATGCTGGGGGACTCTGGTTCAACCTAAACCAGGAAGGGGTCTGGGACAGACATTGCATAAAACATTTTGAGCCAAATCAGTTAAGTCTGATACTACATTCAACAAGGTTTATCTCAAACCACTATCAGCCATTTTGAAACAGGTTTACATGCACTGAATGCCTGTTCTGTTACAGGTTTAAACCAGTTTCTGATCACTTAAACTGGCTTATGTGTAATGTCTGTCCCTAGCCTAAGTGTTTTATTCCAGTTAAAACTGTTTATGTCCTTTCCAAAATGTATCTGTATTCTTAGATGAACTGGACCATTTACTTTTCTGAGCTACTAACAGTAATACGTTTGAGAGAGTGTCACTGAGCTCCAAATCCAGTTTGTCATTTCATAAGTATGCTGGGCTACCTGGCACTGCAGACAAAAAAGAAGAGAAAAGAAGAGAACTGAAAAGAAACTAAATGAAACTAAACGAAACGAAACGGAGGAAAAAGAATATCTGGGACTTTTGTAAATTCTTGATACCAATGAGATATTCAGGAGCCATTTGATGCTTACATTGTATTTATGCTATTTATATATTGTACCCTTTTGGCCAAGGGATCCTGTTGGGATGAGATTGTAAAAATGATGAGATCTCTGCGGGAAAGATAATTATCTCCTCCACTCAGTGAGGGTCTTTGTAGGCAGGGAATACAGTTTCTGTTTGATTTGTCCTGTGTCCACTTAAGCTAAGGAGGCAGGGGGATAGGTATACTTTGGAAGAATCAAAATGTTGCAATCTGGGAAGCAGAGATTTTGGGTAAACGACCTGAAGTCCACAAATGGCTCACCTGCAATAGCACGAATGGAAACAAAGACTCCATGAGTGATTGTATTTCCTCTTCTAACCCCATGGAGTAATTGTCTCACATCTCCAAATTTATGTTTATTATTGACTTCCCAAACTATGATATCTGTAGACAAAAGGTCTATCTAGGGATGATACACATCTAAGAAAATATTCATTGGTTAGAAAAGGGGAATGGCTGCAAAGAAGTAGATAGAGCCGGTAGAACATTATTGCTTTAAGGGAGTTTAAGCCTATTCCTAGATGACTCGAACCAATGGTGACCTACTTAAAAATCAGTGCCATGAGGTGACTCCCTGCTACCATTTCTGCAGTTTTATTTCTTGAGATTCTGGGAAATTTGCTGCGTTTAGACCAAGAATTCTTATACGCACAAGATCCAGTTCAATCAGGGCATGATTTCATTTTGGAAGGGAAATGAATTCCATGCTTGTATTTGATATGGCAATGCATGTGCTGCTCTTAATGTGCTGTACTGCATAACACTTTATATACAGGCTATAAAAGGTTGGCTGTGGGGAGGGAAGTCAGAAACAAAATCCCAAATCTTTCTCTGCCATGCAATAAAATCCACCTTTTTTTCTGTCTGTGTAAATAATTTCTTTTTAGTGCAGAGCCCCAGGAATGTAGGCCCGTCATGAAAATATAAAATTCAATTTGAAGTCCAATGTTTGGCGATAAAAGTATTCCCAGGAATAATATTCAAAGAAGGATTACATTCTCCTATACCTTAGTTGCTTTTCTTCTTCTGGCAAAGTCAATAAAGGCATTCATACATTGAACTCACAAACAGCAGAATTAATATCTGATGAGGTTTTGTTGAATACACATACACATGTAAAATGGCTGCTGAGTGGCTCTCTTAGCCTCAGGTTTTATAAAACTGTGTGTCAAGGAAACTGCAGAGGCCTATGCATCTGGATTATAAGTGAGGTCCAACTTCATTTCGAAATACCTGTCTGAAGTCTACTTCTTTTGGACAAAAAAA
>JAGPOW010003395.1:13346738-13357113 GCA_030014935.1 Caiman crocodilus
GCCAAATCCATTTTATAAACCGGAGTTAATTTCTCCCCTGTACCACCTTCATTTTATGATCCCTATTTTGTCTGTGAGGAAGCAGGGGCAAAAAGAGAATAAATGAGATACCAAACGTTACAGAGGAAATTTGTGGCACAGCTGGGAATACAGCTCAGGGTGCTTGACTCTCAGGACTGTGCCTTAATCACAAGGCCATCTTTCCTCACTGACATAGGAAGGCCAGATGCTTGAAATTTGACAGTAGGCAATGGAATTAGTTTGCTGTTTTCTTTCTCTTTATATATAGTTTATGAAGGGGTGCCATTTTTCACTTAATTTAATTTAATTTAATTATTTAATTTATTAATTAAATTAAAGTTATTAATTAAATTAATTTAATTTAATTTAAGAGGTATTCCTCTTCCTGCTGCTATCTCCATTTGTTTTGTTTGGGCTTATAAAATAATTAGCTCCTTGAAAATGAGATCCATTGGACTTGGAAGAGCTAAACTGCACAGGACACTTTTTGTGCTCAAAAAGCATAATTTCCTAGTTTGTGTTGTGTCTGATATGGCAACACATGTGCTGCTCTTATGTTCTGTAGTGCCATAATACTTTATATACAGCCTATAAAAGGTTGACTTTGGGGAGGCTGTGGGAAGTCAGAAACAAAATACCAAATCTTTCTTTGCCATGCAATAAAATCAAGTATTTTTTTGTCTGTGTAAACAATTTCATTTTAGAGCTGAGCCCCAGGAATGTGGTCCTCTGATGAAAATATATAATTCAATTTGAAGCTGTACATTTGGTGATAAAAGTATTCCCAGGAATAATATTTAAAGAAGGATTACGTTCTTCCATACTTTAGTGGTTTTTTTTCCTCTGGCACAATAAATTAAGAGCCCATGTACATCGTGCCCCCAAACACCTCAGCTGATAGTTGATGAGGTACATTTGAGTTTTTTACATATGCTTTTCAAATGGCTACCATATTATTTACCTTTTCACTAAATCAATGTAAAGCTTTAAGATTTGTAGCCTTCTGTGTCATATAAGACCCAGAAGCTTGTGGATTTGACAGGCAGGTAGGTCTAACCTAAATCAGAAGACAGTTGTTGGCGACTGTGAAGTCTATTTCTTTTGAATAGGAATGCTTAGAAATGTCTTTGATTTCCTTCACGGAAATAAGAAAAGAATCTCACCCATGCTGTAAATACTTTAAAACCACTAAGAGTCATGGACACAACATGCAAAGGCAATCATGCCTGAACTGTACGCGGTTAGAGAGATTACTGTAGGTGTCAAGAGGCTGTGCGCCGCCAAGTTCTTTTGTGGGGCAGGATGGTGCGGGCCCTGGTTTTTCCCTTCAGTGTTGAGCTGAAAGCTGTGCTAACACTGCTGTAGCTCACTTAAGGAAGATTCTCAGGGTAGTGAGGAGTCACAGAAGAGACTCTTCTGGCATCTCCTTTCCTGCCTCTACCTTCCCCCAGCACAGAAGTAAGGGTAGGAGAGATAGGCTGAGGTCAAGCTATCTTTATACCTCACGCTCACCTGGCAGAATACCCACTGCATCCTGTACAAATTACAGCAGTCTGAAGCTGTTCTAATCTGTTTAGAGAAATTAGCCAAGAGCATGGATAACCATAGGATTAAAGGAGCAAACAGTTTAAAGCCAACTTTTGCTTCTCCCACTTTCCCTAAACTGCACTGAGTGTATCTTGGTACCAGCTCAGGAACTGGTACCTTATACTTAGGAAAATCACTCTGAAGTGTAATCTTGTACATGATTTTAGATTTACCAAGGGCTCATGGAAAAGTCATTCAGACCTATGTCTCTTATTCTGGTTACAGAGAAAAATGACTTTAAAACTTGATATGTTCACTTTTGCTCAAAGGTATATTTTTATAATACTACTAAAATGCTAAATTAGGACACTCCTGATATATGGAACTTCCTGGCATCGAATCTTTTTGCCATAAAATGCATTCATCCCAAAGCTTAAGTGAACCTATTAGATTTAGAAGTTGTAACCATAGCAAACATAATTTAAAAGGAAAAAAAATGTCAGTATTGTTTCAGCTTTAAATTGTGCAATATGGTCTCATTCTTCCAGATGTATAATTCTTTTAAATCTCAAAGGCTAAGTTGGGAATGTGTTACAATTCCAGTGCAATATCATAGTGAAAAAGAAAATTATTTTTGATACATTACCATTAAGAGGGCTTTACAAAATGCCATGGCAGAATGACCTGAAAAGAGTGTCAGTCTCAGTTAACTTTCATCCCAGCTGTGATATCATCCCCCTTTTCTGGGATTCTGTGACATTGCAAAAGCTCCCTGGAGCTAGATGTATTTGCTTTTCAGCCCAGCTTGAATTATTCCTATATTTGACTTTATTGGATCTACATGTAGCTATTTTATGGTGCTTTACTATTTATGATGTATTTATTATCATTCTGTTATTTATTTTTCAGCATTTGCTGAGGGTTTTGTAAAAAGCTAGTCGTTATAGTAGTATCAGTAATTTGCAATGTTCTAGCATTCTTCCTTTGAAGAACTTCAATGCTTCACAAGTGATTATTAAGCCTCACAATAGCTATATAAATGTAAGTCTTAATTAAATTCTCATTTTGAATAATGGTTACTGGGTCCATCTACACATGTAATTAATGCCATTTAGACTTACTGTGAAGTAAGTTACTGGGACCATCTACACACGCACATTTACTGCACAGTAACTGAAATTACTGAACAGTATGGGCATGCATCTGCATGTTCATGCCTGTATTGCATAGTAAATATGGTGACTTACACCAACTTGAGCATAAATTTGATATCTGCAATTTACACCCGATTAGTTACTATGTAGTAACACACATGTTGATACCTTACTGTGCAAGATTAGTCCCAAATCAGTCCACACATAGTGTTAATGCGCTTTAACACCTGCATGTGTAGAGGCCGCCCTATTCCCACTTACTGCACAATAAATTTAAGCCAACATAAATGCAGGTGTAAACATGCCCACTGTGAAGTAAACTAGCCCTGGGAATACATCTACATGTGCATCCTGTTGGGAGTAGATTTAATCCTTATCGGAGGGGGAGCTGCAGCCTCCAGCTGTAGCTGCCCAGGAGCTAGGGGGGCTCCAAGGGGGGATGGGAAGGCACAGCTTGGCAAAGGCTCCAAGGCGGGTAGACGGGTAGGCACAGCCTGGCAGGGCTGTTTAAGAGGGGGGATGGGCAGGCACAGTTTAGCAGGGGATGCCATTTTGGGAGCCTCTGGTGAATGTGCCCTAGATGTTCCCCACCAAGTGAAGTGCTCCAGGGGTTGGTCCTGGAGCCAGTTTTGTTCAATGTGTTCCTCAGTGACCAGGAAGATGGGATGGAGTGCACCCCCAGCAAATCTGCAGGTGACACCAAGCGTGGGAGAATAGTAAATATGCTGGAGGGTAGGGATAGGATTCAGAGAGACCTTGAAAAATTGGAAGATCAGACCCAAAAAATCTCATGAGGTTCAAAAAGGACAATTGAAAAGTCCTGCACCTAGGACAGAACAATCCCATGCACTAGTACAGTCTGGGAACCAACTGGCTAAGCAGTAGCTCTACAGAAAAGGACCTGGGAGTTATGGTGGACAATAAGCTAAATATAAGCCAACAATGTGCCCTTGTTGTCAAGATGGCTAATGGCAAACTGGGCTACATTGGTATAGGAGTACCAGCAGATTAAGGGAAGTGATTCATCCCTTCTATTCAGCACAGGTGAGGCCAAATCTGGAGTACTGTGCCCAGTTTATGGTCCCTCACTACAGAAAGGATGTGAAAAAATTGGAAAGAGTCCATCAGAGGGCAACAAAAATGGTTAATGGGCCGGGGCACATGACTTACAAGGAGAGGGTGAGGGAACTGCGCTTATTTAGTCTAGAGAAGAGGAGACTGAGGGGGGATTTAATAGCAGCCTTCAACTACCTGAAGGGTGGTTCCAAATGGAGCTATAAATGGAACTATACCAGGAGTGGGCAAAATGGCAGATTTGGTTGGCAGCCTGACTCCATTTCCCAGCAGCTCCTGCCCACACGGCTGGGGCCAGTCTCCATGGAGACCCCAGCTGCAGCTGCACTGTGATACAAAGCCTGGGATTTCTATAAAGACCAGCCCCAGCAGTACTGGCAGGGCATGTGGCACGGCAGGGCAGGGGGCTACTCTGGAACTGCAGGGATCTTGCAGTGGGACAGTCTGGTTGGAGCCAGGACAGACCAGGATCTGCACACTCTAGGCAGGGGCACACATACAACGGATCATGGCTCTGCCCCAGCTTGGGACTATGCTGTCACCGCTTCAAGGAGCTGGGGCAGAGATGCGATCCTCTGCCTGCACACCCCTGCCCAAAGCATGCAGGATGCAGATTGTGTCTCTGCCTTGGCCCTGACCAAGCTGTCCCTGCTGCAAGATCCATTAGGCTCTGGGGCAGCCCCCTTGTCCTGCCCTGCCCTGCTGCATGCTCTGCCAGCATAGCTGGGGCTGGTCTCCATGGCAACCCCAGACTTGCTATCACAGCTCAGCTGTAGCTGGGGTCTCCATGGAGACTGGCTCCAGCCATGCAGGCAGGAGCTCCTGGGAAATGGAGTTCACTGCTGGCTGGATCTGTCTCTCGGGCTGGACATTTCCTGCCCCTGAGCTATACTGTTTTCAGTAGCGGCAGGTGACTGAACAAGGAGCAATGGTCTCAAGACGTAGGAAGGGAAATTTAAGTTAGATATTAGGAAAAAATTCCTCACTAGGAGGGAAGTAAAACACTGGAATTCAGAGAGATTGACAAAAAACCTCTCTTGAAGGTTTTTCAGACATGGGCAGACAAAGCCTCAACTGGGATGATCTAATTGGGGCTGGTCCTGCTTTGAGCAGGGGGTTGCGTTAGATGGTGTCCTGAGGTCCCTTCCAACCCTCATTTTCTAGGATTCTATTTCAGAGATATTAGGCACTATATCAAGGGGCTGTCTGCTGTTGAGCATCGTATCAGGGATTATGCATTCAGAGGAACCCAGGAACCATGGTAAGTTGGCTGGGGAGTCCCTGCCACAAGTGGCTACTGGCTGAGTCTTCAGTCCCTGTTCCCTCTATGGGGGCAGGGTTGCTACAGGCAGCCTGTTTTCCTAATCCCCTCCCCAGACCAGGCCAGAGCTGACTCCTGGCAACAGCTGCCAGGGCTGCACCGGGCCAACTTCCCCTATTCTGTGTGGATGGGGCTTTCCTTGGCATGTCCTCCCTACTCTCATTGTGTGTCCATAGTTGCTGGGCCAGGTTCTGGCTTGGGCTGCCTATGCTAGATGAGTATGCCACAGGTGGGCAGTGTGATGACTGTCGGCCCTGCTTGTCTGGGCCCTCCTCCAGGGACAACTCTTCAGGGCTGGGCCACCACCGGTGCTAGAGTAAACATAGCACCCATGGCCTGGGTTCATGTGAGCAAGGATCCAAGTCAGCTCCCTCATGCAGGGCATGCTTCTGTAGGTTACTCCAGACCACCTATTGTGGTCAGTGACCTTTACCCATTATGCCTGCACTACCTTGACCCTGCACTACCTCGCAGAGCACTTGTGCCTGTGCTCCCTTATGTGCACTGCCATCTGATCATATAAATGGACACTGGCCTCTGTGCCCCAGGTGAACTGCCACTGGACCTTAGCATCACCCCATATTGTCATGAGGTCTGCAGTCTCTTCTTCCCCCTAGTTGGGGCCCCAGACTGAGTGCCCTGGGGTTGGGGAAGCTGCCATATCTGCAGGGTGCTTTTGCTGGGTGCTGCAGGCAGGTGCAGCACAAGGGCATGAGAGGCCAGGGGCTTGGTCAATTGCTGGAGCTGGCATATGTCCATGCCACAGAAGCGTGATGCCTGGGGAACAGGCAGCAAGCAGCAGAGCCCTCTGGCTCTAGCCAGGGCTAAGCAACACTGCTATTGCCCAGGCAGGTCCACCAAAGAAAGCCTCAGTGGCCAGGAGCAGGCAGCAGCTGGCCCCAGGGCCCAGAGGGCAGGCCAGAGGGCTAAAGGCCAGGCAGGGGCTGCAGAGGAGCCACCCCTGCCCTATGGCTGAAAGGCCTGTCAGCTATGGCACTCTGCCTCTGGCCAGAGTCTAGCCTCCTAATGTATTGGCTGACTGGGAGCAAATTTGCTCCTAGTCATTGTCTACATGTTCACTTATGTGCATTAACTAATACACATTAAATCTAGTACCTGACGGTGCCTGTACACAAGCATGGAGGCTGCTCCAGTGTGCTGTGATTATAACGCATTGGAGAAAACTTGATTTATCTCCCCAACCCTGGGGCACTCAGCCTTGGGCCCCAACTGGGGGACAGACTCAGTTAATTGGTAATTACTTCAGCAGCCTCCTACATCTCATGTATCAGTGTCTCTAGCTTTCAAAATGGCACTTTATTTCATGCTCATTTAATACGCTTTAGTTCAAGTGCCCCAGATACCATTTTGAAGAGTGGGGATGCTGATACATGAGAAGTGGCAGTGTTTTGATTAGAGTGGATCTTGAAGCCATTTTATTAAAAGCACCCACTCAACACTAGAACACATGTAAAAGTGTCCTGTATTTTCATGTACTAGAAAAACACACATTAGACCAGAGGTGGTCAATTATTTTGGGTAGAGGGTGACTTACTCAGTTTTGGCAGGCTGTCGAGGGCCACGTGGGTAGCTCCACCACTTGACAGATGCCCTGCCCCCTGGTCACCATCTTGGAACTAATGTCCCAACATCTTGGGACCAATGTCTCAGGGCCAGCACTGATGGGGCTCAGAGAAGGGTACACAGGCTGGCAGGGGTCTGTGGAACCAGGCTGGGCTGCACCAGCAGGGAGAGCGGGGAGCTGGCCAGTTCCATAAAGCCCCTGCCAGCTGGGACCCCGCACTCCTGCCACTCTGCTCTGGGCCCTGTTGGCAATGGCCTCAGGACACCAGTGCAGGCCCAGTGCCTCCACTGGCTCCCCACCCACTCACACCCAGTACCCCCAGTCCTGCGGTACAGCCGGGGGCAGCACACAGCCCCAACCCCCTGCTCTCTGGTAGGGAAGAATCTGGTGCTGAATGTGGGGAAAAGTGGCACCCGCCCGCCCCATGGCTGGTGCTCCCTGCTGCAGGCACTCGCAGCCCACGTGGGGCTATCTGGAGTAGGCACAGGCAGCCCCACACAGGCTGCAAGCAGCTATAGTGCAGGGCGCCAGCCACGGGGAGAGCAAGAGGCAACTTTTCTCTGCTCTCAGCACCAGCTTGTAACCCACCCCAGAGCTCATGCGCTGGGCAGCCCACAGGTGGTGGTGGCAAACAGTGCCCAGCATAGCAAGTGGTAGGGAGGGAGTGGGCCGCAGCTGCTGTTGCCACATGCAGCCCCAACGGGCGAGCCTGGAGCTGGCACAGGGCCCAGGCTGGCAGCAGGGCCAGGTTACAAGGTGGTGCTGAGTGCGGGGGGGAAGCAGCCCCTCCCTGCCATGTGCCTTGTGCCCCACGCTGCAGCCGCTTGCAACCCACGTGGGGCTGCCTGTGCCTGCTCTGGACAGCCCTGCATGGGCTGCGAGCAGCTGCAGCAGGGACAAAAATGACAGGAAATGACAGGGAAGATAAATATTAATTTTCCACATTTTGGCCCGCAGGCTGTATTTTGCCTACCCCTGCATTAGACTAATTTAATGTGTACTGGCTTTGTGCACTGTTTTTAGTGATGCTTTAATGCTCATCAGATCAGTCTAATGTGCATTAAAGCATCTTGTGTAGGCACACCCTCTATGTCCAAGAGTAGCCCAAGACCTTAGACTAGAACAAGTGAGAGCATGTAACAGCTTTCTGTAACCAATAAATGATACAAGCTGCCCATTTTAAAATTGTTGACCTGTTGTTGACATGATACCTGTAATAAGAGTGGCTACAAGGGCCACACCAGTGGTTAATGTTGTGCTCTGGTAAAAGGAGAAATGGCTTGTTTTCTGATTCTAATCATGTACTTGTATTACACACTAATAGCATGACTGCCCTGAAAGGACTGCTGCCTTGAATGCCGTGGACTCTGCAGATTCACTCTCCTTCTCTATTTCCATTAGTAAGCCTTTAGATTCTTGTTTCTTATCACTGACCTTATCCTTTGCTGAAGGCAATTTCCATTAAGTAGCTTGTTGCCTGTAATTTCTTTTGGCAGGATGTAGTGATACAGGGAAAGAGGCCATTCACCTGTGCTATAATCAACTCTTCATTCTGGCTCATCTCAGGTTTTCTGATGAGTTTCTCTAGATACTGCTGCTTTCAAAGCTACTTAGTGTAGAAAGAAAATTCCATTCAAATGAGTGGTGCAATTAATTGAGTACAATTTTTGAATTTGAAATTTTTGTAAAAATGTTTCATTTTGACAAAAAACAGTCCTTAAAAAAAATGTTGGTATATAGTTCAGTAAGCAGTTTTTCAGCTTTCCAACCAGCTGTAGAGCTAGCAAAAATAGTTCAGTTTCTAAAACTTGGTGTCAAATTTTCTCAATTAGGATGAAGAATTTTGAATTTTTTTCCTGACTTTTACTGGTTTTGCAACTAGTTAACTAGAAAAATATGTAGAAAAGTACAAATATATTATTAGTGTTTGATCACTCAGTTGTACCATGCTGTGGTTTGTCTAATTGTAGAGAAACATTTTCTCCACTAGATCTATAAAATCACTTGATTTTCCTTTCATATGAATTTGACATCAGTCTAGCTCCATGGACCTTAATTAAGGTTGCTCATGTTTGAAATGTGTGAGAGAACAGTCAAATTTGTTCCATATTGTATTACAGTTTATGCTAAGTAATTTTTTTAAGGTTAAAATATTATTCACTACGCTAAAGGTATATTATTGCATAGTTCCTAGTATAGGGGGAAAATATACTGAAAGAAAAATAATATGGAATGAAATAATTCTCTCCAGACCTGGAACTCAAACTCAACGTGAACCTCACAGCCTCATAACACTGTGACACAGGTGTTAACATCACACAATATTTAAAATCATAGTGCCATTTCCCTGCCACCGTATCTAAAGCATAGTATAGTTTTACAATATTGATATGGAAAAATACCATTAAGTATCATCTTACTGCTGAATGAGAGAAAGTCCCTTGTCCTCTCAGTCTGTCAGAACTCACATGTTAAAGCTAGCTGGACTGATCTGATGGAGCATGAGGAAGAGACCGGTGCAAAGCTCTGCATCAGTGGATGCTGGTGATTCAGCAGCAGGTGCCACCCTCCTCACAGAGCACATACTAAACAAATGCAATTGCATGGTGTTAGATGATGTGGTGGTGCTTGAAGGTGCTGTCTTGGATGAGACATGAAACTGAAGTCCTGACTACCTGTGGTACTTCAATATCCAAAGACTCATATTGTTAAAAAAATGCTAATTTATCCTGTCTTGGCCATCTTGCAGCTCGAATAAGCCCTTTTCACTTCTCCCTCTGTCTCTAAAGTCTACCCACAAATTCAACTGATTCAGTGTCCTTCTGCTAAATATAGTAGACCATTAAGGTTATATCTTATCAGTATGCTGCACTAGCTACCACCACAGGATTTAGTCCAGTATGCCTGTGTTTACCTTTATAACACAACACAAACATATACCAGACTTTCTGGAGTCTGGCTTCCTTACAGGGCAAATACATTTGATAGGAACACTAAGGCTGATTGAATATAAGAGCTTGTGGGAGTCAGAATTCTGCATTCTCAGCATAGGACCACCGGCGGAGGAACTTGAGATGACAGAAAAAGCTGACCCTAACTTCTTCAGCAAAAGATGTCAGATTAATTGATTGGGATACAGAAACAATGAGAAGTTAATTCATAGAGTCATAGATTGTAAGGGCTGGAAGGGACCTTGCAAGAGCATCAGGTCCAGACCTACCACACGAGGCAGGAAAAACAACTGGGGTCAGGTGACCCCAGCAAGTGATCATCCAGTCTCCTCTTGAAGATTTCTTGGGTAGGCGATTGCACCACCTCTGGAGGGAGCCTATTCCACGGTCTGGACACTCTGACTGTGAAGAAGTTCTGCCTAGTGTTAAGCCTGAAACAGTCTTCCAGGAGTTTGTAGCTATTACTCCTGGTTTTCCCCAAGGGTGCCCTGGTGAACAGTTGTTTGCTGGGCATCTGATGTATTCCCCTAATGTAGTGGTAAGTTGCTACCAAGTCCCTGCTCAGGCATCTCTTTTTTAGGCTGAAGAGTCCCAAGTCCCTTAGCCTTTCCTCCTATGGGTTGCTGTGCAAGTTTCTAATCATACGGGTGACTCTTCTCTGGACTCTCTCAAGCTATGCCACATCCATGTTGAATTATGGCACCCAGAACTGGACGCAGTACTCCAGCTGTGGTCTCACCAG
>JAGPOW010003395.1:13357538-13370131 GCA_030014935.1 Caiman crocodilus
CTTGGTTTTGCCTGAGACGCATTGATTGATGTATGCCAGAGTATTATTTGCCCTGCTGGCTATAGCATCGCACTGATGGCTCATATTCATTCTGTGGTCTATTATTACCCCTATGTCCCTTTCAGCTGTGGTGCTGGTCAGATTGGCACCACCAAGCCTGCAGGTAGAGTAGGGATTGTTAGTCCCTAGATGGAGCACTTTACATTTCTTGATGTTGAACTCCATCTGGTTCTGAGCCACCCAGCTTGGTAGCCTGTCTAGGTCCGCCTGTTTCTGTAGCCTATCTTCAAGCGCTGTAGCAAAACCCCCAGTTTTCGTCTTTAAAAAAAAAAAAGCATTCCCTCCCCTTCCCCTAATCATTTCTGACTTTCTCTCTGCCCTCTCTATCCCTTATAAGTGATTACAAGTAGTACTAGGTAAGCTAAGTTCTTGTATGCTATTATTGTAATAAGTCTCTTTTTATATTGTAAATAGTGTTCTGTGACGTTTGTATTGATTTTTATGTTTTATATTGTCTTATGTTGTATTCCTATCATTTGTGCATTGATTTGTTTTGTTTCATATTAACATTTTATGATTTAGGCTTGCAATATGCATTGGCATGAGTGATGTCAAGTATCCATTTTGTGTGTCAGGTTCTCATCCTGTTCCCATCTTGTCCTCATGCCATGTTGTGTAAGTATGTTGAAACCTATGACTCATACTTACTCCTCCTATGTAACTTGGTTCCTGAATGAATAGGTATGAACGAGGGTGCTTGAGAGACAACGGCAATAGGTCTAAAAATAGCTCCCTCTGAATGACCAAACCATCAACTCAATGACCCAACCATCACCCCACATTGACCCTCTCTGGCTGAAGATTTGGAAGACAAAGACTGCTGTAGAAGTCAGTCAACCCACCATCACAGACACCTGAAACTGCGTGTCCTTACCTAGGAGTGCACGTGCTCAGTGCACCAGGGGCTGGCTCTTGTCTGGGCATGTCCCTGCCACTAGGGTCATAGGTAGTCCTCCTTGCCACCAATTATCTTCCCCCTGATCTCCCAGCTGTCTGCCTCAGTTTCCAGCCCCAAGTTCCCAGCTTTGTGCCTATCTTTCCTAGCTGTTTTTTCCTTGCCACTGGGCTTTTTCCCTTCCACCAGTGACCTCAAGTAATGCTGGGGCCACTTGACCTTAAGTAAGACCAAGCTTCAGTTCCTCAGCCAGCTTCTCTGCAGTCTACTGGTTCTAATCCCAGTTCCAACAAGTTTCACTCTTTACACTTTATCTCTCATCTTAACCTTCCTCCAAGTACCCTAAGCACACACATACACTCCTTCTCACTCCTCCTGGAGAACAAAGGGAAAGACGAGTGGATCTCCATGCCTCATGAGACACAGGAATAGACCCTATCCTCATGTAATGTTGTGCTTGAGAGCCAGACCCAACCAGCCTACTTTATTTCAGGGACATTATATCTAATGCACTACAAAAGGACCCAGTAAAGAAACAATAGCAATCACCCTTGTTGAAGGTGGATAATTCTTTCAGGAAGCCATGTCCTAAAATGATGACCTATGTTCTTGTACTCTAGAAACTGTATACTGAGTTCAAATCGTACTGCATAAATGGCTCATATTTGCAAGGTCAGGTAGATATGACTTTTGAGTCCTACTGTGGTTTAAATCAGGAATATGTCCCAGGAAATTACTTAAATTAAAACACTGTAAATGAAGGAAAATTAGGACCTTTCTTTCTTGGCTTCCTGAAGCATTATTGTAGTTTAAAAAACAAACAAAAAACTGGTTCATGAACACTATGGTTACAAACACCTTACAATATATGCTGCCAGTCTGTCTCTGACCTTTAGTTTGTTTACCTTCATCCTAGAGTGTTGTGTAGTACTGCTCTTTACTATTAAACAGCTGTTTTTTTTCAGAGGTGTCCCATTTCCAATAATGGATGATTATTCTTCATAGAGGGTGCATCTACACATGCAATTAATGCTATGCAGTAAACTCCAATGCCAGTTGAGCTGCAGGAAACTGCTCCTGGGCTCAGCATCTACATGTGAGCCTGGAACAGCAGCAATTTGAGTTGGGGTGGAGCAGGCCTTGAGCTGGCTGGTTGGGCTACAGTCAGCATTCACACGTGTTTCAGCACAGTAAGTTACAGTGCCCTAATACTGTCACACATGTATAAGCTTTACTGCAGAGATAATTAGTTTATTCCATAGTAAAGTGCATGTGTAGATATACCCAGTGAGTGTGTCCACACACGGCATTTACTGTGGAGTTGCCTGATTAGCTCCACAGTAAATGTTTCAGCATTTACATGTGGAGTGCTACTGGGACGGAGTAAACTAATTAACTCCACCATAGGTTAGTACTTATAAATTCAAGTATTATCCTACTACGGAGTTTTTTACTCTGCCACAATGCACATTTAGGCACTGACACAGCTGGCAGAGGCATGAGGATGCTTCAGTGTGGGGGCTGCCTGCTGGCTTGCTGGGGCTGGTACAACCTGGCTCAACGTGCTGTAGACCTGGGCACATATTCAAACACAGCTCCTAGGAGCAATAAACAGAGCATATTGTGCCAGAGTTTATGCTGTGCATTAATTGCACATATAAACAAGCCTACCGTGTACCATTGTATAGGGCACAAATGCAGTGGTTGGACGTGTGTCCCATATCTGACAGCAGACTTTGGCCCTTTATTTCCAAGCCATATGGGAATCCTTTGGGAGGAAAGCTAACACATAACCATAATGATTTATAATGACTACTTGTGTAGCTGATTTTAGAATCCTCCTCACCCAATCTTATTAACCAAATTCAAAAAGAGGTTGGTTTATTCTTATTTGTTTGTTTTCAAACTATCCTTGAATAGTCAGTAGAATTATAGGGGAAAGAGCTCTTTCTAGAAATTTAATGGCTTGATAAAAACATGTAGTTTCAAAACCACTCACCAAAAATTTCATCAGAGGGGAGATCAGAGGGGATCTCGTGCTATTGCTCCCCACATGTAGCCCATATATCATTTTAATTGTAGTGCATTACCCTCTGTTTATCATCCCTTCTGAAGCCATGTGGAATACTCATCTTCTCTAATCCTTGTCTATAGTATTTCTAAAGTACTTTACAAGCTTGGAGTAACTGACTTTAATGCCTTGCAGCAGCTGAGCTGGTAGCACACATGATATCTTAAATGTAACAATCAAAGGAGCATGCAAGATTTTGGTATTTCCGCTAGCTTGCAGATGTGCAGTATCCAGGTCCAAAAACTGTAATGTCAATTTTAGGCTAAAAAAGTTTAAAACAAAATAATGTCTCACTGCCCTGTGTCAACACCCTTCTAATGTGAGGGGGCACTCTCAGATAGGGATAGCACTAGTATTAAATATCAGTTATACGAACCCTACAGTAATTTCTTTTTTGTATGTGTGTCCATGAATAACCTTGCTCAAGATTTATGTAATGGAATGTATTGTTTTATTAATCCAGAGCATATGGAATTCTCCAGGTGCTAAGCTTTGATCTTCCTGCCTTTCTGTGTATTAAGGTTTCTGGTACTCATTGACACTGATGCGCTTGATTTAAGGTAATCCTCTTCTTGTAGGAGACAGAATAAAAGCAAGTGAACTTCATGGTGAAATTACAATCTTTTTCTTTTGTTTGGCCTCAGGTCTGTTTGAACCTCCCCATAATTCAGTTCAGTAGAATCCAGCCAAAAGTATTAAGAGTAAAAGTAGATCCTTCTGTAACATTTTATGGCATGGAATGCCATTTGTGGCACATTACATTACAGCTTGAAATATTCAAATTCACTAACTAGGATTTATATTAAAACAGCTGAACAGTGTGAAAACAAGAAAGCAGTTTTCCATGTCCCTTGGCTGTAATAAAGGAAATGAGTATTGTTTTGGGGATGATAGAGGAACCTGGACAGATAAAACAAAGATAAAATGTTGAAAATATTGTCTTCTAAGAAAATTAGCATGCTGATACATAGAAAAACAGATGGCTGGCATAACATGCCACTAAATTAATTTCCTAGGTCTCTGCCACAGAAACAGGGAAGAGAAATTAACAGGTTCCTCCCTGAGTTGCTTCTTATCCAATTCCATTCAATACGGTGGGGATAGCTTCCTTATCACCCCTCATCAATATTTTTCTTGTACCCCCTGACAACTTGTGATAAGCACATGTTGCAGTAGAGTGCACTTAACACAGGACAATATTCATCAGCCTAATTATGCAGATTGGGGGGGCAGGATGCTGGAGTCAGTGGATTATACACATTGGTGCATGATCAGACTCATTCTTTTCCTCTTTAGTTTTCTGTTGCATTTCTTATCCACAATATATTCCCTAGAGTGTGTTCTGCATTCATCCTACACATGGAATTACCTTCAAAGTAAAAAAGGTGACAGTCTGCATTGGAACAGAATCTCAGGGATGGGCAGACTCATCTGGATAAAATTAGCAGTCACCCAGAATTCGATACAAACTGAAACGGAAACTGGTCTGTGGTTCAAAAAATGTGGTTCATACTTTTCCTTCACAGAAAAATTAGAAGTACTAAAATACCCTTCAAAGGCATTTATTCTTCTGGGATGTCTGGTTTATTTAAAGCTGTCAAATAAAGGATGCCATGGACAATCCAGATCATATAAGTCTTTAAGTCTGTTCCTCTGACCTTGGTCTCTACAACACTGGAGAATTCTATACCACCGATAGAAGTGGACCAGGGCTGAAGTGTGCCTGTCCCTCACCTCAGATGCCACCAAAACATTTGTAAATCATCATATAGTGTGTGTTACCTATGAAAATGCAAGTCAGGTGTTTGTTTTTGAAAGGAATTATTCTATATATGGTTACCTCACATTATATCACTTTTTCTGCAAGCATTTAACAAGGATATTAAAAGATGTCATGGTTGATATCCTTGACAAGAATGATAATCTAACTAATTACATCTAAAAATGGAGCAAACTGATAATTAGCAGAGGAGTGTTGCCAGGCCTAGATAATAAGTAGGGGTGTGAGAAGCAAGCCCTTTTTGATTTGGATTCAGATTTGGTCTGAATCAGGGACAGTGATTTGATTCGTTGATTTGCATCACTGCCCCTGATTCAATTTGGCCGAATCTGAAGATTCGATGCTGATTTGGACATAGACACAGATTTAAAAGTTTTTTCTACATACCTTGAGGTAGCAGGTGTGGCTTGTGAATGCTGTGATGCTGGGTCTGCCAGGGAGCATACCGGGGTGGGGGGTGGGGCTGCATCCTCCTGGCTTGGCGATCAGCCATAGGGGGACCCTGGGTGTCCTCCTCAGACCTAGGTGGCACCAGTTGCTAGCTGGAATGGCATGGGGGGGCCCTAGCGTGCTCCTGGTGAGCCAGAATTGGACTGGAAGTGCTTCTGGTCCACTTCTGGGTCTGCTGCCAAGTGCGCTGGGAAGCCCCCTGCACTTCTGTGGGTTGTGTTCCATGCACCCAAGTATCACAGCATTCACGAGCCCCTGCTACCTAGAGGTATGTAGAAAAAACATTTAAAGCTGTCTCTATGTCTGAATCTCTGAATCTTTCTGAATCTCTCCAAATTGATTCGGAGGGTTCTGATTCGATTTGGAGAGATTAAAGGGTCCTCTGATTCGATTCAGATTTGGAGATTTGGCCACTGAATCAGGCCGAATCTCCATCATATTGAATCAGGAACCTAAGCTTTGCATAGCCCTAATAAGCAGGCCTGTACCTTTTAGAACTTCTAGACTCCTGGGCTAGGGACAGACATTCAAAAAGCCAGCCTGAATTCAATCTTTGCAGACTAGTCTAACATGGCTAGGCTAGGCTAGGCTGAACCAGTTTATAACCACAGACATCCTCTCTGAATTGAAGAAATGCAGGCACATACTTGCAGTGGCAAAGGCTACAAGCTGGGTGGGTGCTAGAGCAGCCCTCCCTTCCCTTCCACTTTGCTGAACTGAGGTAGGGGGTGCAGCCAGGCCTGAACAAGATTCTCTGATTAGGGACCCCCACCCCACATTCACTGCTCATGACTACTGAGGGAGCCAGCAGGGACTTAAACAGCATTTAGTTACACAGCAGGTAAGAGCATTTATCAGCCCATCAGGAAAACAAAAGCCTCTTCCATTCTTAAACAACTTTTTTCAAGGAAGGAATGGAGGGACATTACCAGTAATCTGTTGATTAGCTTCAAAAAGCCCTAAGTGGACACTGTCCTCTCTGCCTTCCACAGACACCTCTCAGCATTAGCTAGCATACCACATGCTAGCTACAGTCTGTGATCTGGGAGATAGGAGGGGGGAATCCCTTCGTGAGCAGCGAGTTGTGGGAGCGGGGGCAGAGGAAAACCAGGCAGATGTTGCTGTGCTTGCTGTCACTGTCAGAGTTGCAGCCAGGGAGCAGAGGGGAAGGGCCAGCTCAGCTCTCTGGAGCAGAGAGCCCCGCCCAGAGCTGCCCCACCCAGAGTGGACTCTGATTTGGGGTACTGAGGGACTCTGGTTTAAGTTAAACCAGGAAGAGATGTGGGACAGACATTGCATAAACTGGTTTGACCCAAATCAGCTAAGTCTGATACTACATTCTACGAGGTTTATTTCAAACCAGTTTCAGCCATTTTCACACTGGTTTTTGTACACTGAATGTCTGTTCTGTTACACATTGAAACCAGTTTCTGATCTCTTAAACTGGTTTATGTGTAGTCTTCCCCCCCAAGCCCAGAAGAGAGCTTTCAATAGTCCTGAAGGAATTTAAAAAGAGAGTAGCAAGCTGCTAGAAAAAGATATGTAACATACCATTCTTCCATATGATCGGTAGAAAATATACCTGTTTTTTATAAAAAGCTATAGGTGTGATCCAAAGCATACAGACCAATAAGCCTGGCATATGAATACAGGAGAACAGCGAAAACAAAATAATTAAACTAGAATAACAGAACACCTGAAAGACCATGGTAGGATTCAATTTAACACTGTTTCTGCAAAAGAAAATTGTGCTTACCCAATTGTTCATAATTCTCTGAATATGCTAATAAAATAGTGGCCCATAAAGGACCAGTTGAAATATTACCCATTATTTAAACTGTCAAAAGCCTTTGACAGGGTTCCTCAAAGAACACTACTTAAGAAACAAAGTAATTATGGTGTGAGAAGCAAAGTATAGCTGTAATCAGGATGGCTAGTCCAAAGGCTAGAGTGTTATTTTAGTTGTAATTTCCTGTTCTGAACCAGACAATGTGATGGTACATTAAATTCAGCTTTGAGAAATGCACATGGTACCTACCGGATAGAATGATGAACTATACCTTTATCTTACAGAGGTCTTAGGATCTGAAGGTATCACTGCGGGCAGCTGGATGAAAACCTCTGTTTAATGTAGGCAATCAAAGTAAAAATATTGCATAAAGGACAGGATTGAGAATATTGTAGATATTATTATAATACCATTATATACATCACTTGCTCACCCTCTCTGCAAATACGGTATGTGCTACTGGTCAGCCCATCTCAAAAAGGATATTTTAGAGTTAGAGACATGAGCAATAAGAATGATCTGGGGCATAGAAAAAAGGTTGCATGAAGAAAGCATGAGAACATTGGGGGTTGTTAGAAGGAACATGATAAAAGGGTACAAAAGACTGAATAGAAAGTACTTCAGTCACTTCTGTTCTCTCTGGCTCACGATGGAAGAACAAGAAACCATTCAATCAAAACAGAAGATGGCACATGCAAACAGATAAAAAGAAATACTTTTACACATAATAGACAAATAGATTGTGAAACCCATTACATGATTCTAGGAGGAAGATGACAGTTGTACAGAGCTATATTTGTGAGTGTTAGAACTACCTGACTTTTTTGTCAAACATGGGAGTTCAGATATTACAACATTGTTCACTGAACAAGACATTATTTCTGTTGAAGTTCTTAGCTTTTGGATAAAACTTTCAAATGAAAACCCAAAACATTCAAAATTGTATGCTTCAATTTTGGGGGTGGCAATGATGGAAATGGTACTTTCCCTTCTTTCCATTGAAAAAAAAAGGAAGAGAAAATAGGTTTCCCCCCACTTTCATTCTGTTTTAATTCTCTCCTTGCCTTTTCAATTAAAAAGAAAATTCAAAATATGAAAAAGTATGAGTGTCAGATTTTTCCTATCAAAGATTATCTAATTCTTTAAAATACATTTTTAACAATGAAGAGATTAAAATACATATTTTTGTTGAAAATTAAAAACCCCTTAAAGAACATGAAAAAATTCATTGTTTAGAAACATGTTTTTGAAAATATCTATTGGATTTTTTTAATGAGCATTATTTAATAGTTTAAAATAGTTTTTTTTAGAAGCGACTGGTATAACAGCTTAACTATTACTTATCATGCCATTCATAGGAGACAAATTATATTGCAACGAATTATACTGCAGGTTTTCTTGTACTTTCCTCCACAGTGTCAGATACTGGCCACTGTCAGAGACAGGACACTGGAGGAGACTATGGACTACGAGTCTGAGCCAGTCTCGTGATTTGTTTCTTGTAAAGGACACTGAGGCAGAACAAATAGCATATTTCTTTACTATGCTGTGGGCTTTCTCAGCTTCTCATGGATCACAAACCAGAATGCGGGATACTTTTTTACCAGATAGACTGATAATGTTTCATATGAAGCCATGCATATTTGCTACAAAGGTGTTTCTGCATGTCTCTGGTTGCTAGTCTCTTTCCAGAGGGAATTTTGAGGGGTATTATCTACAATTGTTCCAGTGAATAACAGTGTGAAGCCCATCTATTGTTTTTAACAAATATAATCTAGATGAGTAGGTCTAATACATTTAGTTTGTAATGCTACTTGATAACTTTTATCTAAATAATCTTTATTCCCTGGACCCGATTCTCATTCACCTTAAGGGGTGTTTTAAGCACTTGAAGCTACATTGAGGCCCCATTCCACTGTCAGAGTGAAATAAGAACAACACATATCATCTTCTATTTGCTGTGGTGTCCTTTATTTTGGTACGAGTATATCTGGAACCATGATTGAGGAATTGTTAGAGTGTTTAAGTGGGCCATCTATTCCAATATCTGGTCTCTCAAAATGGCCAACATTCGATGCTTCAGATGAAATTAGAAGATAATCTACTCCCCACATATGTCGAGTCCTGTTTTCTAATAGCTGGACCCTGTCTTAAGTTCGGAAGGGTGAAGCTAATATACCTCACAGGATTTGTGTTAGCATTAATATAAGCTTAATTGGAAATTCTAGACAGCCATATACATCACAAGGTCCCTTTTGAAACCTCTTGCCTTCAGTTGCTTCCTGTGCCAGTGAGTCCCATGGTGTCATCATATTTTGCATGCAAACATATATGCTTTGATTGTTTTGAAATCGAAGAGGCCATATCTTCCTTTGAAAGACTCGGCCATGCCGATAGGATACGCAGCATGCTCCACCTATAAGAAACTGCCTTCTCTATAAATAATATCTTAGCTTGAATACCTATCTGCATAGTAACCAGACAGACACACAGGAAATTCTTCCCTGTTCATCTGCCAGCCCTAAGAAAAGATCTGGAAATATCTACTCTAAGTCCTTGCATGGACACCATCACTGCAGAGTACCCTTATAGTCTGCAACATATGTATTGTTACTGATTCTCTGGGAGGTTGTTATTACCTTTTTAGAGGTGAGGAAGTGAGGCGGAGAGAAACCAAAGGCCGGACAAGATCACTAGCTGCCAGCGGCAGGTAGCACTGTGGTAGAACATGCTGTGCGGCCCCTTGCGAGGGGTCCCCTGAACTCAAACAGTGTAGCCATGTTTGAGCTTAGAGGTAGAGCTGACTAGCAAATCTGGAAGGCAGTGTGCATGGGACATAGCAGCCTGTTTCAACACTCTTCTGCCTCACATGGTAGGTCAATAGTATAAACATGCCCATGGTCACACACAAAGTGTATGGTAAAACAGGGAACTGAATCCAAGCCTCCTAGGTTCTGGCTAAATCTCATGTTATATTAGCTTACCTCTTCCTAGTGCTACAGCCATACCTCCAGTGTACTCATGTACTTCTTCTCTCAGTATAGCCCAATCCTGCCAGGTGCTTTAGTACATTCAGCTCCTACTCAAATTAACTTGTGCCAGGAGTTCTCAGTACCTAGTAGAATCAGGCTTTATAGAAACAGGCAGCTGTCTACCGGATGCCCATTGCACAGCTAGTCGGGTTGCTTTTGTTCATACAGTGAGGCTGTTGCAGAAATAAGTAAGTATCAACGTGAAGAAAAAAATAAAGAGGTTTTAGCTACTTTATGAAATGCAGCTCCTACAAGAGGGAATCAAGAGAAAGTAAAGATTTTAAGCTGGGGAGTTTGAAAGGAGTTGGGATAATTTATGGATGGATCAGACAAGAGGATACATGTTCTATAGCCTCAAAAATGTTGTTAGTTTGTGTAATATACAAGGAAGACAGAATAATGGAGCATATATACATAGAAATAGTACAAATATTTTGCTAAAGTCCTTAGGGTATTGGGGAAAGATTTCCGTTCTACTAGTTGAATTGTCATAAGGGATTTTCAGGGGTCAAATTCCATATTGCAAAGAGGATATGAAACTTTTAGACTTTTTATTGTATGGACATTTGAAGTAAACAGCGTACATGCTTGGAGGTTGTAAAAACAATTCATTGCTTTATGTTTGAAAAGGGACTTTTTGTGATGTGCCATATTGCATCACTGAACTTTAAATCTGTATCAAGGCATGACTGAGAAGGCAGCAAGGAGGCACAACAGGTAGCATAGGAGGCACAACAGAATAATGCTATTTAGCAGGTTGCAAAATAGGCAACTTGGTAGTGGGAGTAATAGACCTTATTAAAGGGATCTTTTAAACAGAAAAAATCATCTGGCTGCTCTATAGCCTGCTGTGTGCTACAGCTTATGAGAGTGACAGAAATGAAATGTTTTATCAATCTTGTGGCGACAAATGCTTGTGATGGTATTCTATCACCGTCATCTCTTAAAAATGGTGAGTTACTAGAGCTTTGTTGTAAGGAACTGGCAGAACATTAGAACTGATCATATTTTGTTTCTAAAACATCTAAGGGGCATCTAAGTGACTTTAAGGTGCCTAAGTTCCTAAGCAACATCCTCGTCCACTTTAGGCACATCTACATGAGACATTTACTATGCAGTTCACTAATGAACTGCACAGTTGAGGCCTCAGTGTCTACATGAGCACTCTTATTAAGGAGCATTACATTAATTAACTCTGCAGCAGGTTAGGTCTTGTAAATACTAGTCCTTACCCGCTGTGGAGTTTTTTTCATGTACAGCAGTGCTCTAGTAGATGCTGCCTGGGGCACAGGGTACTTCAGTGTGGAGCTAGCCTGCAGGCAGCCCCTGTGCTGAAGCACCCTTGTGCATCAACCAGCCACTCTGCAGTATATGGAGTCTAGTTGGAGCAGCCTTGGGCTGGCAGGCTGACCCCTCAGGCCTTCTGCCGGCCTGGGCTGCTCTGATGGGCTCCATGTGCTGTGCATGAATAAACTCTGGGGCAGTATGCTCCAGAGATTTTTGCTCCTGGGCACATGTTCAAACAGTGCACATGGGAGCAAAAAACTTTGGAGCACTATGCCCTGGAGTTTATTTCTGCACATTAATTGCACGTATAGATGCATCCTTTGGGAAACCAGTAAGACATCTACTTTTTAAATGGACATTCATCTTAGCCCTCAATGCTGAAATCACAAAAACCAAAAGCTTCTGTATTTTATCCAGTAAGCAGCATATGTAAGCAGGATTGGGAGCAGAACACAGAGTTCCCTCTCTCCTCAAGGCACGGCCTCTCCAACGGGCTGCAGAGTCAGGTTATTTCTTGCATGCTATCCTTCTGGCCCTATGACTCTTGCATTCCTTTTTGCGAAGTTCCAACAAGAGGGATGGAGGATTCCCATAACTTTCTCCTTGTCAGTGACTGGTGGTTAGCATGCTTTTGTGGGAAGGAGGTCTGAGTTGCAACCCTCTAAAACTGCGTGGGGCTTAGAATCCAGGTCTGTCACTCTGTGGGTGAATGTCCTAACCAAAGTGAGAAAAGTAAAGTGTCTTCCTGACCCTCCTTTTGTAACCAGGGTGGAACAGAGGCCGGATATCATGAAAGTACACAGTTTGCAGGTTGCAGCCCTCAGTTACATGTCCAAGGAGCGTTTCCTGTTTGCTGCCTCTAGCATCTCCCTGCTTGGCATTTACATGCTACTGGGGGGGTGAGGCTGGGGGGAGGAATTGGTGGGTCTGCAGAGGTGGGGTTGCATGATCAGGGCTGGGGACAGGGGGCTAAAAATAGTCCGGTCAAGGTTGGAGGGTGGGATTAGTGTAGCTGCCAGGCTGGGGTGAGTGGTTGTGCTTTCCCAGCCCTGGGGTTGCCCTGTAAGTGCTTACAGGCATTTGTGAGATTGGGGTAACTCTTTCTTAGATCAGGTTAACCCTATCTCTGTCTAAATTAGTGTAACTACTCAAGTGAACTAACTATGACTGGATATACCATTTTCCCCCACCAGTTTAACCTTTTTGAATGCCTGCCCAGATGGGCAGTT
>JAGPOW010003395.1:13372365-13384365 GCA_030014935.1 Caiman crocodilus
GATTTTACTCTGAAAGATGGCTCCATAACTAACACCTTTTAACTCAGTAGATCCTGTGGGTTGTCTACACTGCTTTGATGCTGTGTCTGGGAGTGCCATGATGAAGAACTCCTTTTCTACTTGCGCTTGTTCCCTGCATACCAAATCCTTGAAAAGGATGAAGATGTATATGTCAAAGTTTGAAGCCAAAATATTTACCCTTAAATTTCCACCCCAATTTATAAACCGTATCAATACTTTGAAATAAAAAAAATTGTGTTTCAAAGTTCATTCATCTTCAGCACGATCCTGCACTAGCGCCCTTCAGCACCCAGCCCACAGGGAGGTGGCGTGCTAGTGTCTAGGGGCTTCCCTGGCATTGTCGGAGGCCAGGTCAGGCTCCTGTCTCCCCGCCCTGCCCTTGCACGATACCCTGGAGCCAGGTTAGGCACCCAAACCCCATGTCTGTTGAGTTTGCCCAGCGGCTGCCCTGTGGGTAGATCTTGGTCAGTGGGAACCCCAACCTTTGTTGGGCTCCCACCGCCCAAGAGTATGGGAGCCGTGGTGCTGCCACCAGCTGCCAGCAGCACCAGGGCGTAGTGGCAGCAATGAGCAGCGCTTGCTGGGCAAGAGCCACGTGCAGCCCCCGCGCTGAACTCTGCTGCTGCCTGCCTGGCTGTGGCCACTGCCTGGATGGGCTCTGGCTGCAGTGGCCACTGCTGACCTGCATTTCTAAGGATTCGTTGGCAGCCAGGTTTAAGCACCTGATGCCTCCCCTAGAGGTGGCTGTGGTGAGGTGGCATCAATTTACACACCAGCACTACAAATTTCCTAACTTTTTTGATCAGAAATATGGGGTTGACTTATACACCATGTAGACTGGTACACCTAAAATATGGTAGTCACTGAACCAAAAAGACCAACTCATTTGGTTTCCTGTAGTTCTTACAATAGTCATCAAATGGCAAAAACTTCTAGTTGAATTGAAGCTGTAGAAGTCACCTGAAATCACCAGCGCCCTGAACTATTTAATCCCCTGACAGAGCAAATATCTTACAGCATTTGTTCCAAGTTACAGGAACGTATCAGCAGGGATACAAGAAATACTGATTCCAGTGCAGCTTCTGAATTAAACCTTCCCTTCCCTATTGTCCCAGTCTCTTACTTTCATTTGGTCTTGCATTACCCCATCTTCCATACTGTATACTAGAAGAATGTCAATTCTCACTCTGTGGTATATAATCCAGACTAACAATGATTGTTAGCTGATGGTATCTGGTTTCACCAGTTTCTCTTTTAAATTGAACACTGGCTTTGTGCAGCATGCTAAGTTCTTTCAGAACAGGCCTGAAGGGTGGGAAAATAGGAAACTCCTACAGATTCTTCTTCTTTATTAAAGTAAATTGATCACCATATGAACAGCAAATTCACAATTTAGCAGGGAAAAATCAATATGGAGGAGATTTTTCACTACAGTTTATTGGACAGAAAGCCTTATACTTAAATACCATGAGAGCAGGGGAAGCCAGGTACACCTCAAAATATTTCAAATGAAAACAGAATTTTCTAAACATTGGCAGTGATTTTCTTTGTAAATAGGTTTAACCTTGGACCTTCTGTCATCTTGTATTTTTACACAGGAAATTAATTTTCTGCATCCTCTGTGCACATAGAGAAGAGAGAAAGTTGAAAAACTCCAAGGGATTTCCAAAAAACCCTCCATATAAATTTTAAAATTAAACAGATGTTATATGATTACCATTAAATCTGAGCCATGGGTTTCTAGGTTATAAACTATACATGATGTTCTGAAGCAAGAGATGAAATAGATTTTTTTCAATTACAGAAGGTTGTTCAGATCAAAAAGATCAGGATTTAGATGAGTCTGTCAGGGCCTTGGGTTTCAGCGAGAGTTTATAAACATCCAAAATAAGAAAATGCGCTCACTGTAGCTTAGTAAACAGCCATGAAAGGAGATGCGCCGTGGCTATGCAATTCTTCTGGCATGAAAATATACGGTGATAGGAGAACGGTTTGCCGAAGTCCCTGGTAATTTTCCTCCTGCTGCATTGTCACCCATGGGAGTTGGACTGAGTGCCAGGTGAGCTAAAACAAAACATTGGTAATTGTTCTGATCACTTGCTGTAATGTTTAGCCCATACTGGCCATTCCAGACGGACTTACATATGATTATCTTGGTCCAAAATAGCCATTTGATGAAGCACTGTGACTGAATAGGAGGGTACTTGGCATTAGTAGGGACTTTCCACAACCTCCTTGGCTTATCATTCTGAACCTCAGGCGTAGCCCTCCGCAGTCCAAAGGTGCGACCGCAGCGTGTAGAGACATATTCAGTCTAGCTTGGAACTTGCTAGCTCAGGTACTGCTAGCAGTTTAACATGATGCCACATGGGATACAGTGCAGGCTGCAAAACTTGCCTGAGCCTCTGGGTAAGTACTTGGGAAGCTAGCCTAAGCAGTGGTGTAGGATGAGAGTCACACTGTTGTAGTAACTGAGCTAACTATCTTAAAGCTAGCTTCATGCATATCTATGAGACAAAGAGTCCTATTTTGGATTGCAACATACGCTTACCTGAATGTACATGGGCTGGGATTTTTAAAGGGAGCATGGTACCTAATCCTCATTGAGTACCATATCCTGTGGGCTCCTCTCAAAAACCTTGCCTGTAAAGACTTCTGCCTTCCTCTCTTGCTCTCTCTCAACATTTTTAAAACAAGGAATGTAGAGGGAAACCTTGTGGGAATTTCGATGTTTGTTTGCTGAGGGGGAAAAGGTAGTTTGCAGAGTCTTTTCTCTCATGTCTTCAGATGTGATTATATCAGAGATGATCATTGTTAATAGTTTGATTATTTTCATTGTTGCTTTCCTCTTCAAATGGAAAAAAAAAGCCCAGACCTAACAAATCATCTTGTAGCTGTTTCTTGCTGTGGCCTGCCAATTTACTTAAAGGTAGAATAACTCCCAGTACCAAGGGAGGGCTACATCAACTTCCAGTTCAGCAGATGTTTTTCTTTGGGTACTATGCTTATCATCATAGTCTGTTATTTTCTGTGACAGCCATTCTCAGTCTTCAAGTCACGTTTTGAGCAACACATACAGCCTAATCATTTCATGTTCTTCTCCCAGGAGGCCAAATTCCTCCCAGGTATGGTAACACTGATGACTGTAGAATTACACCAGGAATGGTGCAGTAGCTTTCAGATGCATCAGGGATATTTCTTTTGAAATAAATGAAATATTAGCTTTGACACTGGATGCCACAGCCCAAATATTTGGCTGAAAGCATATATAGAAGAGGGGAACTGGCTTGACTGCAGTTGCATGTATGTCTGTGTAAAGCAGACACAAAGCTGGCACATAGAATCAGAAAATGAAGAGAGTCACCAAGAAAAGCACTTGTAGTGTGACCGCGAAAGATGACCAAGAGGAAGAAGAGAGCTTTTCTGGGCAGTGTGCGAGCTGGAGAGAAGCTTGGAACCATAAGCAAAGAAACTGCCTCCTGTTTCTTGACTTCTGTTTTGTCCAGGGATGATATTAGGTTCACACTTAGTAGACTTGCATTAAATAATGCCTTCCTAATGGAAACAACTGATAAGACATAGCATATTTGCTAACTTTGAGTTAAAAGTTAAGACAGTAGGTCTAATACTATACTTTGGCTTTGTACCCACCAGTCAAGTTTTCTTTTAATTGTAGGAGTAGCCTGACTATTTTACCACCCTTCTGCAGCTGATGACAATTTGCCCTTTTACCCCTTTGACATAAGATCATATTTCTAAGTCACATTCTAACTTGTCACCATAAGGGCGTGTTGGCTGTAGACTTTCCTTACCCAAGTCAAGTGACTTTCCATGTTAACTTTCATCTTCCCAAATATGTCCTTGTTCAGCCTTATTTTTCTCTTGATTTCCTCCATCTGTTTTCTATCTGACCCTGAGCAGCTGTCCAAGGTGTATATATCCTTTTGCTTCTTTCTTCTTGGCCAGGATGACTTTCTGTTGAATATCTATTTAACATGATTTTTATTTGGATCCTTTTCATTTTTAAACTTACTTCTGGCCTTTAAGACTGAGCTCCTCGATCAACTTTCTGTTGTTCAGGAGCATGGGGTGTGCACAGAACAATGTGCTCTGAGATGTTTTAGTCATTCCTTCTTTTTTTTCTTTAATAACCTTTAGTCCACTAATATTCAACACTATGCGACCTATAATGAGGTGTATGCGCCACAATATTTCCACACATTAGGGCAGCTTGCATGCACAAAACTAGCTTATGGAGGATTGAAAGAGGAGGAATGTTATTTTCAGAGCATGGTCATTTTTTCTTGTGGTGCCCCAAAGGGTTTTCAGCAGGATCCTGACTCCATGACATGAATAGGACTATGAGACTCTGCTAGATTCTCCACCCTCTCTTAGCTCAGAGGACAAAGAAGCACAGATTACAATACGTGATACTCCCTTTCAGCACCATGTTGGATGGGCTTTCTGCCCTTGGAGAGGTTGCAGGCAAGAATATAAGTGCGTAGACATCAGCATTGGCCTCTGATTCATGACCAAGGATCAAGAAAACTCCTCAGTCCTTTTATAGCCATTGCTTAAGGTTCATTAGTTAGTTATGGACCACAATCCCTAGGCATACTCATTAACTATACCAAACTCCTGCCCTACCTCAGAGACCCCCAATTCTGTACACCTCTAACAGTTAATCTTGAGTTATTTATTTTGCCTGGCTTTTTTTTTTTTTTGTACAAGTAATTATTCCTAAGGACTAATTTTTATAACAGCTCCTTTTGGTAGGCAAAGGGAAACTCACACTGTTCTTGCAAAATGTTTAAAGCTAAATCCTATAGGAGGTATGTCTGCTGGTTCATTCGAATCACTCTAATTTCCTATTCAAGATATTTTGTTTCCCAAGGGACAACTGCTATGAGAAGTCCCAATACTTGGCATGCAGTGAACTGTTGATTATGGATTCCTAGACTGGCTACTGCGCCAAGCACGGTTCAGCTGAACATGTAGAGTAGTATGCAGGCACAGCAATCACTGACAGAATAAATGATTTAGGGATAAAACTGGGGGTGCATAAAGACCCTGAGATATTATAACAAATAATAAAATATATAGATAAGTGGAATGCAGAACAGAAGCATAAGCACATGCAGTTAGCAAGATGGAAAAATTAAAACGATAGAAAAAGAAAAAAAGAGGAAAATTATTCTTTGTCTTTAGTTACACAAAAAGAGCTATTATATATTTTTTTACTCATATATACACTTTGATGTGTATTGTGCATACTTTTATCTGATTAGTCTTTCAAGAAGATAAATCAGATACATTCTGGACACATCTGATTTTTTTAAAGAGCCTCACCAGAATTTATCTTTGTTCAAAGGATATAAGTTTAACTATTCCCCTATTTTAAAAAAATCACCTGATATCAATTAGAATTCCTTTACTGCTAGGCTGATTTATAGTACTGTAATACAGCACTGAAAATATGAAAGCAGAGAAGCAATATTTCAAAATGCAGCATAAAATCAACAATAAAAATGTATATTTATAACCTGAAAAGTATGATTTCATCTTGGAGAATTACCAAGCTAATAGCAGTAATAAGTATGATTTTAGTTGTACCATATTGTACTTATTAAACACTTCAGGGGACTTGTGAATAAATCAAATCAGAAGATCATTTCTGGATATTTGAACATATTTTTAAATATTGTAAAAATGTGGAAAACTATCACAACTGGTTATCATTTGTTCATGTTTTCCAGAAAGGTTTTAATCATAAACCTCATTGTTACATCTTCCAAGATGTTGGGCTGATGCCTGTAGGCTGGAAAAGTGACTCCATTTAATAAATGCAGATTTAATATCTTTAGGAGATAAAATTAAACCAGAAAAAGTATGTGCAATAATATGAATTGTACTTGCTATCCCAAGAAATCTTGCCTGGTGCAAAAAGGATGTTTCAGAGGAAGGTGGAGAAATGTTTTATTAATAAACACGGGACATGACCAAACCCTGGAGCCAGACTCCTGAACCTAGAGTATGGAAAGTCTGGATCCAAATCTGTTCCTTGGACTTTATAACAGGGCTGGACTCCAGAATTGGAAAAATGAGATTTTCTCATGCAAGTGAATGAGAGAAATTATGGAAGCATAACAATAACAATAATTTGTATTACAGTAAAGCTTATAGGACGCGGGCAGAATTGGTGCTAGGTGCTGTACAAACACATGGTAGGAAATAGTCACTGCTCTGAAGAAATTACAATGTAAATATAGAAGACAATGGATGGGAGAGGGAACAGACAGAAAACAAGGTTACAACAGCAGAAAAATGGAATACAATTGGAGCCTGCTGACTATCAGGACTTCAGTTTATAGACTAACTCTAACTCTGTTGTATTAATATAAGAAATTAAAGGCAACTTCCATTAGGGACCAGATTCCTCGGGGTGTGTAAATTGACATTTCCTTGTTGAACCTTATGAGATTTGTTTTGGTGTAATCCTCCTGTTTGCAAAAAAACTAGTTGATATCAAAATTATATTAGGTATTATAAGACTGCTGTTTTGGACATTTTCATTGGTTTGTTTACTGCGGTTGCACAAAATCTAACAATTAGATCTGGTCCGTGGTTTGGTTGTTCCTCACATGTTGTTTCCTAGAATATCACTTATACAACACTCTTCCTGGCTGGTCTGCATATTTCATGATGCATCAGAACTACAAGACTCCAAAGTAGGGAGTCCATGATACATCACAGGAGACTGTCTGAATAAGGAGCCTACAACACAGGGAAAAAACAGGCAAACGAAACATCTGAACTACAGCTCATGTGAGGCTCTGAAGCCAGCAGATACAGTTAAATGTTATAATGCAACAAAAGATTTTAATTGGCAAACCAAAATATTTAGATAAGAGTTGACTTGATCTTAAACAAACTATTTTATTTTGATTTTTCAAAAAAAAAAAAATTTGTTTTTTTAGAGAAACATTTTGGATGTTTAGGTTTTTGACATACGTTGACACTTTCCATGGGGGGAAACAAACAAAACCCCAAATATTTTCAGACCAGTTTATCATACTTTTTAATTCCATACATGGTCACCTGTGCTATGCTTTGTGCCCAAACTCCAAAGGATGCTTCTCTATGTAGCGCACTGGGGCTCCAGGGGCAGCCACAATGCTCCCTGGTTAGTCCATGACTATGCCCCACTCCTAGGGTGCCTTCCTTTCTCACCCACCATGCCATAATAGTAATAATAATAATGAGGAGGAGGAGGAGGTGGCTGTCCATGGGCCTTTGTGTGGCCCCAGTCCAACTGGATCCCCAGTGGGGTTCCTTGGCACCCTCCTGGTCTGTACTGCTCCCAGGCCTCTTGCCAGGCTTTTCTGGTCCTAGGCCCCTTGCTGGGCTGCTTAGGTCAACTGTACTCTTCAGGGCACCTAAAACCATAGGGGCTAATTGTGCATCTCCAATCCATCCCTACCCCATGCCCCAAGCCTGGCAGATATTATTGTAATGTTGTTCTCTTGTTGCAGCTCCACACACTTTACTGTAGCTAGGCCTTCTAGTCCAGGCCCACTATCTTGTACCTGGCTTTGAGGCACCAGCTCTGGTTTGGCCCTTTCGGGCACTGGGCTCCTGGCCCCTGGCCCATGTCTGTGCCCACTCTAGGATCAACAGTTGCTCAAGCCTTGAGCTTGCCTCTGGCAGGGCTCAAAGCGATTGTGTGCCCCACAAGCACGAATGAGACCTACATGTACTGCTTCTACAGTCCCAACCCAAACCACTGGTGCAAACTGTAATGTAAACTATAAGTCCCTGGGCTATAACATAAACCACAAGAGGGGAAGCTCTCTGTGCTTTTCCCTCACCTCTAGTGCTGGCATACCTTCTGGCCATGGGCTATCCTTGTGAGTTCCCCAAGCCTCACTGGGTCCCACAGGCAAGATGGAAGTCTGTACAGGGCCCCGCTGCCAGGAGCGATTCACCCTATGGCTGACTAGCTTGCTAACCCACACCTCAGGGTTATATCTTCCCACGGCCTTGCCCCCTTCCAGTCAACAGAATACTCCAGGGCTGCCAACAGGTGCCTGCAGACCGCCTCGCTGCCCTATTGCCACAGGCCCTGCAGCTGCTACACCCCACCTGACCTGCAGCGCTCCCCCTCACCAAGCTATTTCTCTCTTAAAGGAACAGACTCTCTGTTACACTCTAATCTTGAGACCCTAGCTCTATGACACAATCTAAAAAGAATAAATGGCAACAATGACCTTAGCAACATTAAAATGAAATCAGAGGCACATCTGGGCAGCTATACACCCTTAGAAGCCATGTGATGCTGGGGTCAGTGCTGGCTGCTGCAATGGCACGAGCAGCTGATATGACTATTTTTATGGCCCTCCCTACAAAGTCACCTGGTGCTGCCACCCTGGTTTCTCCCTCTCTTAGTTACGCTCTTGGGATAAATTACTTTCCCAGTCTAGGGACTGTGGTGACAGTCAGATGTGCTACTCAGTTTATATACTAGCAATAGGCATAAAAACATATGAAGCCACTTCTAACATTTTGTGAGCGTGCAAATTAAATTACCCAATTGACTTGAGGTAATATATTAAGGAATATTGAAATGTGGAGTTATCAGGGGTGTATGTAGACACAATATGAAGATGGAATGAACTGCACAGGTCCTTCTGCTTCATTTATTTCCATGCTTTTCAAGTTTTGGTTGTTTGGGGTGCATCCTTCCACAACTTTAAATTATAACTCAAGATTATATTTATTCAAATAAATTAATACTGAGACAGATGAAAATACTTTGTAATTATCATATTAAAGACTAAATTATTTTATTGCCTCCTTTGCGACTTCATTTTTGATGAACTATTCATGTGAAAGAATAAAACCAGGGTTGGCAAGCCCATCAATTGACCAGTTGAATATTGTTAATCAATTGGTCAATTGACTGCATATTTTTGATGGGTTAAAGATTATAGCAATTTTACAAGAAAACTACATTTGTTGTAGTTTTCTTGGCAGAAATGTTATTGTCATTGTGTTGTGGCATTTCTTAATAGAAAAATTGTGCTTTTTCTGTGTATTATTTGGACCTGTTGGCAATTTTTTACAATTTTTTGCCCAATATTTGACCAGTCAATTGCCCAAACTTTATTTGACCCATCAAATATCCAATCTTAGACAAAATACTTGCCTTTGCTAGTGAAACTCAGTTGACTCAGAATCCTGGACCAAGCAAGAAGTAAGGCAACTGACTGAGCAATTGTCCTTGTAGCCGCCGGGCTTTGAACATCTTACCTTGGGGCTCCTTGCCCTGAGGATTTGTAGGTATCTGGCTGGCCATCACAGGAAGCCTTGGAGCAGGTCTCTTTCCGCACCGGGGTCCACCCCTTTCTCGCCTGCCATGACTGATCTTCCAGTGGGTGGAGCTTCCATCCAGGCAGATGTCCCTTTTGGCTACCTGCAGTCGAGATCTTCCGCGAGGCTCCTCCACCCCTTTCACCTCACCCTTACCCTGCTCGGCGGTTCTAGGTGTTCTTGTCACTGCTCTCTATGGCCGCCACCGACGGGGAAGGCTTTCCTCTCTACCTACTCCCGTACTGCAGCCCCTTCTTACCCAGGGTAACACAAACAAAGGAACACTCTAACAAACTTAAACACCGCTATTCACCTAACGGGGTCTTGGCCCCTACATTGAGCCACTACCCGCAACTCCACTTGCTAGCCCTCACTCTCCAGGCCGGTTACCCACCGTTCTTTATCTTACTCCCCTGGGAGCGACACCCTCTCAGGGTTCTCCCTGCTGTAGATCCCTCTCTCCAGCTCCCACTGGTCCAGACGTTCCCTCTCCAGGCTGCCCCAGGGTTTCCCTCTCCCACCTGGATCTGTCTCTGGCTGCAGTCCTCTCTCTGGGTCTTCTACGGTCCGTGGGTCCCTCCATGCATCTGTGGCTTGCTCCTCGCTTTTCCCTGGCTCACCCATCCTGGTTGTGCCGCTCTCCATCCCTCTTGGGTATCTTTGAGGCCTCTGGATGGCCTGTCTGCTGCTGGTCCTTACACTCTGTGTCCTCCGGGCCCTCTCTCCTGGCCGGCGTATGTGCCGGCAGCCAGCTCTGGTGTCCCGTGCCTTCCAGGCTTGCTCTCTGGCCCGGGGCACATGTTGGCAGCCGGCTCCGGTGAGCCGCTCCTCCCAGGCTCGATCTCCCACCTGGAGCACGCTCCAGCAGCTGGATCTGGTGCTCCGCATCTCCAGCCGCTTCTGCCATGGCCCACTCCTGGCAGTCACGTGCTTCCCCCTCTCTTCCTGCCGCGGCCTCTTCTTTTATCCTTGCCAGCCCGTGCCCTGTATTGATGTCACCCCCCGTTCACAGGTGTTTAACGCCGTCGTCCCGGCTGTGTGCAGGTTTCTCCGGCGATCCTGCAACTCCTGTGGTGAGTAACTGACATTTTTCTTTTCCTTTCTTTTGCCCTCCGTCGCTTGTTTCTGCCTCCGCAGCTCCTTCGGGGAGCTTCGGAGTGCCCCCAGGACTTTTCCCCCTGTGACAGTCCTTGTAACATTTCTTCTGGCCACTGTGAGATCACAGGCCATTACTAAGTCAGGAGTAGAACGCTTATTTTGGGATCCTCACACATTAACATCACTGAACCAGACAATTTGTGAAGATCACCAAGTCTGTGCTGCTAAAATTGGCTTTAGCAAGGATGTGGCATCTGTGAGGTGATCTCCCTATTTGATATGGAGGATTTTCTGGAGGGATCACTGGTGATTTTTCTCCAGCGTGGTGAGATAATGGCAGTAGATCACCCAGGCTTCACATCTGTAGAGAAGGGTGGGGATGATGACCTGGATCTTTGGGTCTTTCTAGCGATTGTGATGAATAAACTCTTGTTAAAGCAACTTCCAAAAGGAGGCACTGGCATACAGTGCTGGATCTCCCCATCAATGTTCAGTCTTTGAAAGAGGTGGGTATTGAGGTAGGGTAAATTCTCAAATACCTCCAGGGGTCTTTCCATTTGTGCTGGAGGGGGTCACATTCATGGCCCAGTGCAGTCTAATAGAGTACTTTAGTCTTCTTGATGAAGAGAGAGATGTTTGGTAGGTTCCTATGAAAAGATCCAGCATGATTCAGGGGTTTTCTTCAGAGGGAGCAAGAATGGCACAGTCATTGGTATATTGAAGGTCAAAGATGATTGTTCTGTGTACTTTTGTCTTTGAGAGAAAATGTCCCAGGCTGAAGAGCCCTCCATCCTAATGATTCAGTTGATTACACATGCCCTTTATAGATGCTACTGACAAACAAAAGCCTGACTTTACAAACAGCTCTGCTTGTAAGGCCCTGAGCGCCCCACATGGAGTCACAGTGAAACGAATGGGAATGTGCCTAGGAATATAGCTCTGTGTTTGTGGAACTGCTTGCAGGCTGGAGACCTTAGCTTTTAGCAATTATTTTTCATGCAGGATCATTTTTTAAACTCTTTTGTCTATGCTTGTTTTATATTTAAGACAAAGTGTTCATTTGATTTCTATACCATAAGACAATAACGCTGTTGAAGCTGCTGTCACTAATTTGTGCGTACTTCCACTTTAACCAGTGCCATTATTTTTGAAAATTTGTGGTAAAACACATTCTTTCATGGTGCAAACACCATAAAATGGCAAGTTTCAGCCCATTGTTACCTTAGCCAGCACAATTCACTAACATGAAAATAAGGGCTGTAATAGTAACACAGATGAAACTCTTTATGATATTGGTGTGAACAAAGCTGTGCTATAATGTTTTCTGGAAACAGAGCTGTAATGGCATTCAGGAATCCATTCTGATCTCTTCATAAAGGGAAGTGTTGCTGTGGAGTTTAATCCCCTATTTCACATAATCCAATACATTTTTCCAACATGTACTATCAGCAGATAAGCAGCTTTTTTAGATAAGTGCTCTCAGTTTTTCAAGTTTACAGAAAAGGGAAAAAA
>JAGPOW010003395.1:13396450-13415321 GCA_030014935.1 Caiman crocodilus
CCACTAGTATAAGTGCATTTGACTATTGCAAAGAGTAGCTTGCACTGTCTGAAATCAGGATGAGTGGAAATCATATTTACCCCACAGGTACCCCATATGGGCCAGTTCTGGTCTGGCTGCTCAGGTGGAGCTTAGCTGTTGCTCCAGTTTCCCTCCAAGACCTTTTCCTTATGATGAAGTGATCAAGAAGGAAACTTAGGCTCCAAGCTTTATGTTGTACAATTGTTTTTGAGTTACTAATAAAGCTTAGCTGCAGGGACTGTGCACTCTGTTGAGGACAAAGTGGGGATTCAGCACCTAGAAAAGAGAAGCCCCATAATGAGCACAGTCTGGTTTCCAGAAATGCAGAACATGCAGGTTGATTTAGTGGCAGCTCCATGTTTGCAAATCTGTTCCAAAGGTTGCTTTATTTCAATTCCCCAAAGTTTGCAGAGGGAATATGGGGTGGGAAGTGGGAAGAATTATACACATCCAGATAAGATGATACAAAATTTTCCTTATCAGTAGTGTTTTCCAGTGTTTTAGGGGGGAGCTATCAACATTTTTAAAGCAGCTTTATATTGTGATAGGAAATCAAGTACAGTAGGTTTTCTTAGTTCTTAAGTCTACAGAAATGAATACACATTGCTGGCAGCCAAACACCACATGAATTGTTAAAAATAAAACACTTGATAATCGGTAGTAAATGAAATCACAGGGCAAAGATGGATAATGATTATGAACAGGGGTTTAAGTATTATTTACCTTCCTACAAAGAGCTTGTCTGGACTTTCACAAACAGGGTATATAAAACACTTACTTAGTATGTAACTTGAGCTATGAACATTGTATTACATTTAAGTGTTCTCAAAGCCACAGGCTTTTTATCACAATTAGGAAAGTGGGGGAGGGAAAGGAAAATGGAAATAGCTTGCAAATCACCCTTTCTTCAAGTTGCTGAGTGAACGAATGATGTACGAACACGGGGTCTTTCAATTCTCCACCTAGGCTAAGCTGGTTGAAATGTGGTAAGCAGAACACAACAGTAATCTCTCTATTGTACTGTTTTGATAAAGAACCAACGGCATTCCTCACCTAACAGCATACTGCAAAATACATCTGTGCTCCACTTACCCAGGGAACCAGATGATAAAAACTTAACAACGCCAGGGTTTATCAGACTGAAGATGCAAAATGACACTATAGGAGGAGGAAAAAGATGTAATCATAACATAAATCTTTCCTCCCCACTCTCCGCTCTGTTATTTTTACTCTTCTTGGAATCTGGGTAGCAGCCAGAGGGAGATATGAAAAGGCATCTTAGTAGGTTATTGTTTTATTTGACAGAAGAGCATCCTGGCTGGTTTCCTAGATGTATAGAAATAAGAGATTAAATATGATCAGCCATATTCCATGCTGTCCCTCTTCAAATGTGGAGAACAATCTCCTGAGCCCTGATTGAGGCAAAAATAAACTAAGTAAAAAACAGATTATCTCTTTGGAACTCATATATACCCAACCATCACTCTGCCTACTCTTTCATGAGCGTTGTAAACTTCTTTAACGACCAAGAACTTTAGCTCAGGTCCTATAAGCAGCCTATGCAAATAGAAATAATTTCTGGAAGGCACACTAGGCTAATTTCAACTCATTTCTGTGTTCTCCAGAAAACCTTCAGCATTTTATACAGCGTACTCTTCAGATGATGACATTTCTTGGTATGGTGTCTTTGTGGACAGTATGTGGAGAATATGTCCATACTGTGAGATGGTTGGGCTGAATGCCAGGGAGATTTGAAAAAATATCACTTTTCTTCAGAGGCATAACTGGGCAGTTCTGTGCCCTGGAGCTGCTCAGGGCAATGGCTGCAGATGGGTTGCCTGTGATGATGTGGCACTTAGGATAGTGGTGGCAGTAGCTGCTATTTCTGTGCCCCTCCCCAAGTCTGCACCCTCTTGGGGCTGGTACCCAAGTCACCTCCCTTTAGTTACACTACTGCTTTACTTGCTTATTTCTTTCTATGCATTTTTTAACCTTCTCTCTCATCAGTCGCAGCATGCAACGGCAGGTGACAGACCACAACTAGTGTAACTAGATGAAGGTAAAAATAATTTTGATTGAATTCATATATTTAAATAGTGGCACTCAGTAATGGATAAAATGATCATTTTCATACCGATGCTAACATTTTTTTTCTGAAGACCTCTTCTATATTCCTGGACCCCGTCAAGCTCCACATTTAGCCATTTAAACTCATTATAATTATAACAAATACCTTATCTGCTTCTTGGTGCAATGAAAATCTTTCTTCATCCTAAAAAGAATCAAGTGAGCCATACATTGTTCAAAAACCAATGGTTTACAAATGACAGAAGTACATGTATATTTTCAAAACTAACAGATGCTGACCGGCATGACCAACACCAGCTAGCAGAATCTCTTTCCAGAGAGGCAGTTTACTTACTTCTCTCAGTCTACCTGACCACAAGTTTCTATAGCAAACACAATAGTTGGCATACACATAATATTGATCAAATGCAACTCTCTGTTGATATTCTCATTTAATTTCCATGTGCTAGTAAGAAACAGATGGAACTGGATTTTCTTGAAATTACTATGAGTCTGGAATAACAACTCTTAAATCTGCCGAAGAGTGGAAAGGTACAACACAAATATGCAAACACACTGCAACAGACTGGATATGGAGACATCCAAATATAGCTACATGCGGAATAACTACAAGTGGCCTCTGAATTATTGATTAATGCATATCAGGTAAAAGTACCCTAGGTGGCCTAAACTAATGGGTGCCTGCAAATGAATCAGGAGGCTGCTCGGACGCATAGAAGTAGGCTCAATTAATCAGGTCTGCTGGAGCTTGGTAATTACCGCACTTCAACTAGCCTCCGCATCTCATGTATCAGCATCCCCACACTTCAAGATGGTGGTGGGGGCACTTTAACTAAGGCTTATTCAATGAACTTTAGATAAATCACCCCTACCACCATTTTGCAGTGTGGGGATGCTGATACATGAGACGCTCTGAGCGCCTGAGCTAGAGCAGGTCTCTGAGCCTCTCTAAACCTCCCTCTGCCCACCCTTGGAGCATGTGTAAAAATGCCCAGTGTGTATATAATGTTAGATTAGCTCAGCAAAGAGCTACAATACAATTCTGTTTTGCTGTTACCACAAACACTATTAAATTAAACCTGCTAATTAAGCAAGTACTGGGCATGTCTACAGGAGATGCTTAATGAGCAATAGACTAATTAGACTACGCATTAGTGTGTCATGGCAAAAACTGTACTAATGCACAGTTGAATTAGTCTACTGCATATTAAATGTCACAAAAAGACCATGCATCTTTGCTACTGTGCATTAATGCGCTATCGTGGATTTATGTAATACTTCATATTAGAGGTACTGAATTTAGTGTGCAGTATCAAAGGCGCATGAATACACGTGTCAACACTGTGTATTTTGAGCTAGCTACAGGTTAATATGTTTTTTAAAACTTTTAAAATGGATTTTGCCACATTTGTTGCACTCTGTCAGGTTTTAGACTTCCACACATTCCTCTGAGATTATAACACTACAATATATACAAAGTAGGAAACATACTTTAGGTGACTTTTTATATTCTTGATTTTCTGGCTTCAAAAAGACTTCTGTCAAGTTAAGCCTAACTTGGCTTATATTTTTTTTCAAATTCCCATTCCTATTTATTAAAATGGGAATTTGAAATAAAATATATTTTTTTTCTGTCTAATTGATCAGCCAAAATGTTACTAAATCAACTCTTAAGGGACTAGAAAACCCAGTGAAGGAATTTTGATTGATTCTCTGTCTTATTTACAGAAGAATGAGCACCAAAACTGGGAAATGATAATAGAGAGAGACTATATGCAACTATAAATGCATATAGAAACATATTTGAAATCCTTAAGGCACTGGACCAGCAAACAGTTTCAATGGTTTAGATGGCACACATAGTATACGCATAAGCTTGTATGTAAGTATTTTTCTGATAGAGTATTAAAAGTTGAAGAAGGTAAAAGAACCAATTTAAAAGAGAGTAAGCAGCCTGCTCATCATCATGTTGGGAAAATATGCCTACCCCTTTACTATATTATTCCCTCTACTAACATAGTAAATAGTTTGGGTTGAATCTGCATGGATTTACAAAGTGAACAGTCATTTCTTCACAATGAGCGACATTCAGGTTTGTTCTGAAGTGGCGACTCCCAGACACCACCAGCTATTTGCTAAGCTTCTCAGCTTCGCTACATATATCTGATACACACTGGCTTGGATTCCACTTGGGTTAGGTTATTCAGTTACTCGCAGGTAGTTGGATTTTTTACTTACAACCCTTTGCTATTCATAAGTCTATTTGGATCATTATTTTTATTTATTAACTGTTTTGACTGTTCAGTAACTTGCTGACCTGTTGTTGAGTAAGTGGTATGGGGTTCTCCAAGGAATATGAGCCAAAGCACTGGCTTCCACCAGTCCAGGGTACTGATTGAAAAGGAAATGAAAGTGGCAGCTACTTAAAACAAGCTTTTAGACTAATATTTAGAACTACACAATACTGCAATTAAAGACCGTCTCAATATTTTTCATACAAAGTAAATAACCCACCCTTATTCTTGGAAATAAAGACAACATCATTAACCTTGACAAAGCCAAGTTTCTTATTTCCTGTCTTGTCTTGTGTTAAAATTCCTAAGCACCTATAATTTGATTATATACCCTTCTGTACTCTTGCAGTGTTTCAGTTCTGAAAGAATATAATATGGTCTTGCTGTTTGCGGAAACTTGGTTGTAGGATAAGTAGCTCATGCTCATTATAAAGCACTGTCATGCAAACTGAAAAGGGGTTCTTCAAATTAGCAGAAAGCACCACATGTGCAGAGGTGATAATGCTCTTGAAATGAAGTGGCAGAAGCAAGAAAATTCCTTAAAAAGAAAAATGAATAGTATGAATCTCTTGTCTTTGATTACACAGTTTAGGTTTTTATAGCTTCATTTAATCACTTGCTCAGGCTTACAAATAAAACATTTTCCATCTCTAGTTCCTTACTTGCAATTTTAGACTTCAGTTGAAGACAGTGCCTACATGCATGCTTATGACTGAGGTCAATGGGACTTAGTTACTTGTTTAAATGTAAATACATGCTCAAGTGTATGTTTGACTTGGAACTTTAACACGGACACTGGCTCTCAAGAAACAACTAGAAGCTGTTTGTTTTACTTTTACCTGAAAAGCTGTTGGTCAAGATTTCAAAATCATTTGTGCCTAAAGTTATGTTTCCACTTCCAGACTTTGGCACTTGCAAGATCTGTTTTTCAAAGGTGCTGTAACATATGTTGGAATCTGACAGGCTGTGAGTATTTCTACCATGACCGCAAACTTGTGACCTCTGGGCTGTCAACTACGCACCAGAGCACCTGCAACACCCCTGGCCCCACTAATGGTGACCAAAATATTTTGAACAAAAACTTGTGTTGTAAAAAAAAAATGTTATTTTGGCAAAGATCTGTTAACTTTTCCAAAAAAAAAGTTGTTTCCATCATTTTCCCCCCATGACATTGATCAAAATGTGTATAGACCTGAATTAAAACCCTTGCCAGTTACAGAAAACTGGGTCTTCATATCATCATGCACTTCAGCACCTTCCCACATCTAAAACCTACATTGACTCTTGTCGTTAAAATGATTGCAAGAAAAGAGATAGTTCCCAATTATAATAAACAGTTCTAGTGGCAACTTGAAGCCCGAATTATGAACACACACACAACTATTTTGAAAGTCCAAATTTTCAGTTTCTAGTTTTGCACACCCTTGTGTATATACCTAAGCAGCTACACACTCATTTATTTGCACAAATAAAAACTATGCACGTGCAAACCTCTTGTGGGCACACCCTTACACACCTGTACAAAAGCAGGCATCTACAACCAGAAGCCATAGCTGCAAATTAGTTCTAAATAATGACTGTATTTTCGCACACACGACACCCCCCCCACCCAGTCACACCTCCAAAATAAAGGTGCATGTTGCAAGTGGGGAAGCTGTTTTCTTCACTGCAAAAGAAGCAAGGCCAGAGATATCAAGCATACCATGCAGATGGCTGCTACTTATGTCTGCCTCAGCAAGCTGAAGGGGTGAAGTCCTGTATTAACAGCCATAGCTATTGGCTGAGCACTGTAGCTGTTGCTTGAAGGAGACTGATGATAGTATCCTAATGAGCAGGGATCTGGATTTTCCATTTGCTGTGGATTTTCTCATTTAACCGAGAAAAGATGGGGATTTTCATTTTTTAAAGGAGAAAAACATGGGAAATGGCAGGTTTCCCCTTGCAGGCTGTCAGAGTCCCAGCCTGCAAGGGGCTGCTTAGGGAGGAGGGTGGTCAGGCAGGGGGTGCCAGGCAGCTGTGGGGATCAGCTCTCACAGATCCTCCCAGGTAAGTCTGTGGGGGTGAGGGGAAGGGGCCCAGGCCATGCATTGGGTGGGGGAGGCTAAAGGGGCACAGCACACACAGAGGGGAGTTGGGGGGGCACAGGCATGGGGTCACACGCCCCCCAACATTTTTGTGCTCATAATGTGGTGCAGGGCTACAGCCAGGCTGAACCAACTCCAACCAGGAGCCATCTCCATGGCCCAGCAGGGGGACCTGGGATGGGAGGGAGCATCACACTGCCATGGCTGCCATGGCAAGGCACCTCTTGCCCACCCAGGAGCAACAGGGGTCACAACTCTGCACTGCCACTGGTTTCACTGCCGTACTTCACTACGGTGGCATGGCACTCCCTTCAGAGCTGAGTTCCCCCACAGGGCCACAGTGGTAGCTTTTGGCTGAAGCTGGTCCAGCCCAGTTGCAGCCCTGTGCCCTGCTGTGGGCACAGAGATCTTGTGGGGCATGTGCCCCCCCCTTCCCTATACACCCAATTCAGTGGCTGAATCTCCAAATCTAAATTGAATCAGAGGATTCTTTAATCTCTCTGAATCGAATCGGAAACCTCTGAATCAATTCGGAGAGATTCAGAAAGATTTGGTGATTCGGACATAAACACAGCTTTAAATGTTTTTTCTGCATACCTCTAGGTAGCAGGTGGCTCGTGAGTGCTGTGATGCTGGGGCGTACGGCGCATCCTACAGGAGTGTGGGGGCCAATGCACTTGGCAGCAGACCTGGGAGTGGACCAGAAGCACTACTGGTCCACTTCTAGGTCTGCTGGGAAGCATGCAGAGGGGCTCCCTTGCACTCCCCCGGCTCGGCGACTGGTGCCTTCTGAGTCTGGGGGGCACCCAGGGTCCCCCCGCGGCTGATCACCAAGCTGTGGGGGATGCGGCGGGATGCGGGGGGGGAAGAAACCCAGCACACTCCCCAGTGGACCCAGAAGTGGACTGGAAGTACTTTTGGTTCACTTCCAGGTTCACTGCTGAGCACTTCTGTGGGATGCTCCATGTGCCCCAGCATCATAGCATTCAGAAGCTGCGCCTGGTACCTTGAGGTGTATAGAAAAAACATTTAAAGCTGTGTCTATGGCCATATAGCTGATTCTCTGAATCAGCATCAAATCTTCAGATTTGGATTCATCTGAATTGAATCAGGGACCGTGATTCAAAGCAACTAATCGAATCACGGTCCCTGATTCGGGCTGAATCCGAATCCAAATTGAATAAGGCCTGATTTGCACACCCCTAAATACCGACCATCCTATCATCGCTATGTTCATTGGTAGGAGAGATATAAAGTTATTAGCATTAAAACCTGCAGTAGATATCTCTTTTGTTGGGCGGGGGGAAAAGAATGAATTCTGCATGCGATTCAGAAAATGAAGTTTCTTGCCTAGGAGTACAATTGTCAGTTGTTCTGAGGCATCAGGTAAGTTCTAGCTCAGAAACAAATACAAATCCTTTGGATTTTCAAAGATTATTTAGAAGCATAAGAATCTAATGAATCCAGATAAGAGGAATGGCTTTGCTTTTATACGGCACTGTTTGAGGTGATGTGCTTTGCCAAACAATGAGTTAAAATTCTATTAGCGAACTTACCATCCAGGCAAATGTGAAAGTCATTATGGTGTCAGCAATAATACTCATATATAAACTGGGATATTTTAGAACCTGTTTTATTGGGAGGAAGAATGTTGGTCAGGACACTGGGATTATCTGGTATCCTTTTTTGTCCGTGCCCTGAGATCTGTTAGTTCCACCTGGGCTCAAGCTTCCCAGAGGTGATGAACGGAAGGACCTCAGTTTTACATGCTGGATTAATATAGAATCATGCTCTTAATGCTTCCTTTCAAAAGAGAAAGCTCAAGAAGTGTTTAAACAAAGTGTACTCTGGACTTTTCTCAGTAAAAGGGCACTAACAATCTCATAAATCATCATCCTCTGTCAGCATTTATTTGTGGTGGGGGCTCTCAGTGATGAGGAGCCCTTTTCAGTTGTCCCTGGGTTCAGCTAGATTCTTTGATCTGTATCACCTCGTGTATGAGACTGAAGCTGTATTGAGATAACCAGCTGATCCCTCCTTAGAAAAACGGACAATGTTCTGTTTCTATTGTATAGTTGATACGGTTAGTCATGAGAGGGAAATTAGAAGCAAGAATGGAGGCACAGTGGGTAGCCTGAACCCTGGACACTTCCTGAACCTTTATGTATCTTGCTGCATCTGCCTTTTTTGGTGAATGAACCACCTGCTGCTTCTACTGAGGGAGGGGAGAAAGAAAAATTTCTAGGCAACTTGCTTGAGGGATGCATCTTGTTGTTAAGAAATGAGTGGATTTACTACTTAACACTTTGAGGCTTGTCTGTACAATTGAAGCATTTGCAAATGATGTTTTGTAAATTAATGTTCTTTTTGAATAAGTTATATCTAAACTTTGAGGACTGTGACCCACTCTACAAGGGGAAATCCCATTAGAGTTATTCCAAAACGTTTCCTACGTGGACACTATTCTACATTTATTATTCTGCTTGTGAGTAATTGTTCTTCAGTAAAGTCATTTTTATTCTGGAATTGAGTGTCCACATAAGGAATTAATCCAGAAGAACTAGATTTCATTGAAAGAGCTACTACAGTATAGTTATTTTGGAATAATAGTTATTTCAGAATAACTAGTCCATTTTCCCCTTATATACAAATCTGTAGGAACACATACCTTATTTCAAAAGGATTTTGTTAACATAATAATTTTTCTAAAACTGAAAAATAAGTATATTTTGTAGGCTTTTTTTATATTACAAAAGTAAAATATAGAATGAGTAAATACACACACATCTACAATGTATATTCACTGTTATTCTCGATATATAGGAATATGGCATTTTATACTCTTTTTGTTTTAAATTTCTTCAGGGCATTTTAATTGATTGGAACTATAAGATGTTACAGACTATAACATATATGTTAAGGCTTATCTATTCTAGCAGACTATTTTTAATTTATCTCATTGATAAGTGCCACATAAATAAAATCCTCCTCTTTCAGATAAGAATAATGGTATCGTTTATGTGTTAATGTTAGGAACAAGGAAGAGGGCTATCTGCAGAATGACTTGACCTGAAAGTATTGTCCTTTAGTCAAACAGGTTAACTTGAAGACCCTGCAGTATTTGCTTAAACTGGCAGAATAAAAATTATATATAGTCCATACTGTGCTTTTCACATTAATTCCACTGACTGGACATGCCTCCCAGCCTCTTTCTAGCATTGTAGCCATGACATACCACGCTTAACAAGGATCTAACTATGTTCCCACTGTAACAGAACTAAAACACATGGCTTGTAACATAACTTTGACACTTACAGCCCTCATGAGCTTGGACATGGTGCAATGCCTAAGCAACATGTGTTAACCACTCGTCATGAGCAAATGAGCATAAAAGCCCATCTTGACATGGCTTATTATATCTAGTAGTTGTAAACGCAATTGTTAGCCAGAATTTAATCCATTATTGAATATATTTTTCAACGCAACCATTCAATCTGCACTTCTCTCCTCCTCCTCACTTCCAGGATTAGGAGGATACATTAGCATCCAGCTGCAGTTCCACTGGCGAAGGGAGCAACAATTAAAGAATAGACTGGATATATTAAGAAAAGTATAAAGTCATGTTTATGCCACCAGAATAATAAATCTTGAGTGAACTTCATGTTACAACTATTTTATGAGTATACCCTAATGACTGGAGTGCAACATATTGTGGAGATTGTAATTTGTAACATATGCTTTAACACTTATTTTCCCTTCTTTTTTGTTTCTATCTTATAGGGGTTAAGCAATATTACAGTGTCATCATGTATTATATGTCATTCTAAAGGGGTTAAATCTTGCTCCAGTACAAGATTGACTTGGATTTCTTATAGCATCTTTCCTTTCCTGGCCCACCTTCTGTAAATTTCTATAAATGCTCAATAAATCAATGTAAATACAGAGAATTTGTATTTTTCCCCCCAAAAAATTCTTTCTAGGGCTGGCTTTTTCTTGCTCAGTCTATGTTGCTTTCATTAGCAGTACAATTCACAGAAATATTCAATAGTAATGTGTTTGTAATGGAGATGGATATGTGAAAAAGAGTTGTAACAGTAACCAGTCAAATATTTGAAAGTATGAATTAAATTAAACCTAGCTATCTATATTTTCCTTCCATTTTTAGAAAGAGAGAGACTATAGTGTAAGAAAAGTAACGGAGCAAAATTCAAATTGTACCATTGTCAATGGGAAAAGTCCCATGATTCAATGGGGTCAGGATTTCACCATATCTGAGACTCGGCTGGGACCATATTTGTGAGGTTGGGAATGAGTGAAGCAACTAAGTACAACTATCAGAAATTCATGCGGATGAAAAATGCAGTTGTTCACATGGTTGCTTACCGCGTGAAGTAAAATTTGGAGATGGGCGTGAAGCTGTGATGAAAAAATTCTTGCTAGAGTGGTCAGAAAGCTCTTTGGTTTCCCTAGACCATGGACACATGGACAAGTTAATGTGGGCAGGGCTTTCTAGAGTGCCAGCTGCTCTATGGTAACTGTCCATATGTATGTTTTCAGTGGTATGTCCACCCATGCCATTAGGGGGCACCAATAAACTGCAGCACTTAATTGGGCTGCACTTTATTGTTCCTGGGATGCTCCCAGGTGTGTGACACATGTGTGCCCGGACCATTAAACTGGGGCTAGCTGGCAGGCAGCCTCTGTACTGAAGCACCCTTGTGCCCTAGCTGGCCGGGTCAAAATCTGTATGTGTGCAGTTGTGCACAGAAAAAAACTCTGCAGCAAGATAGGACTTGTATTTACAAGTACTAATCTGGTGCAGAGTTTGTTAGTTTCATGAGCCCTAATAGGGAGGCATGTGTAGACACTGAGATGTTTACTGCACAGTTAATTGCACAGTAAACATTTTGCGTAGATGAGAGTGGTAAATGAAAGGCAACATAGCTGCCACTGAAGGAAATGGGCAGTTATACGCTATAAAGCTTCACCCATTTTTCCATCGTGATAACTTTTTCCTGAACCCATTCCTTTGTACCATACCAGCCTCTTTTTGTTTCACAGATTCAGACAAGATGACTGGAAACTTTAGAGTATAAAATGCTCATCAGGAGATAATGTTCATTAAAGCATGTTAATTTACTAGAATAACCATTTTTTTCCGGTAGCAAGAATTCTCAGAAGACTTTCCTGTAATATGAGCTAATAATACAAATTAATCATGTATACCATTCCCAACATGGTTTTTATCATGCTTACTTCCCGTAAATGATTTAATAAGTTAGAGTCTGATCCTACTCTCCCTGAATTCAGTGAAAGAAGCCCCAGACATTTCTCCAGGAACAAGCTTACTATGATTGTGAAATGCTGTGAGATTTTGAGAGAAATTCTGAATCTGGGGCCTGCTCTCTCACTTCTGTCTTCATTCCTGGAAAGCATTATCAGTGGAAATGAACATTCTTACCTGAAAGGCTAACATGTAAAGATATTTAGCACTCATAAAATCACCCACTTCCATAGACTGGATCATAAATGGCTGTGATTTACATATGAAATGTATCTGTAATAAATTTCCACATAAATTCTTTCCAACAGCATGCAAACCTTTTTAGTTCCACACTCTGCGCTCCTCTAATGTTCCTCCACCTGGCTGTGGTCCTTTTTATGTGGGAACATTAAACTAATTTTACTTGGAATGTACAATGGTTTCTCAAGATGATGCACCTGATACTAAAAAGCAGTTCACAAGACTTAGGAAGACAGATGGTTCCCCAGAGGCTGCTTCTGCTTTGTATTACAGCTTATAGTCTTGCTTTTAGCCTCAGCTCATCTTTGACAACCTTCTGCTTCACATTTGGTATCCTTGTGACATCTACAAAACGACTAGGAGGTCAAGAAGTCAACTGGCTTCCTCATATGCTTCTGCCATTACTAGTGGCATTGGTTGGGCAGTGAGGGAGGGGAGCTGAAGGGGGCCACATGCACGTTTGAGATGTTGTGATGACGACACAAGGAAAGAACAATATAAATTCTTCATTGTGCTCAGGTTAAGGTGAATCCCATCCAAACATAGCTGTCCTTTGTTTGACAGAGCATTTTAATACTGAAACAGGTTGTTTCTTATCCCATTCATTGCTTGTAACTTGATGATGTTCTCCACACCGGAAACATGTTGCTTCTTGGCATTGGCATCTAGAAGCCCCATTTGGATACATAATATTACTGTGCAGCAGCACAAGCCTGGCTCCCAGAGTGCTCTGCAGCCACAGATGAAGTGCATTAAGGTATTTTGTTTGTCAGTCACCAAGTGCCTCTTTGTATAGAAGCCTGAAATGAGATGTCTGAAATGCGAGCCTGGAGGAAGCTTGGCATGAAACATTTTACTTAATGAAATGGATTTAAAGAAATATGAAAGTATTATATTTGCTATTAAAAATAGGTCAAACACTGCTTTGCAGTGTTCAGCTTAGAAACTATATCTTCAGCTGGGTCCATAGCATTCAGGAACCTCAAGTGAATCTAAATCTCTGGCTTACGCTGTACTGAGTACCTTAGATTAAAGTAAATCCACATTATCCTGCTTGCTATAGGCAGGATGATTTGAGTTATGAATGCAGTCATACAAGCATATTCTGAAAGAGATTTAAAACAAACTGATGAACAGAGTAATCAGAAAGCCATGCTATCGGATACATTTTGTTTGAACTGCATACAACAGATGACACAAGAAAAGCATAGCATGCTTCACAGCATTGCAAAGTCAATAAGCACGAGGTTCTTATGGGCATACTGGATCAAAAATACGGTAAAGCTAGAAGTCAGCTAAGTTTTTAAAGGCTGTCTGTCAAGTTCACACCGTAGGTGATTGCACTAACACTTCATGTTATTTTTTCTTATATTTATGGAAGTCATATTGTTCATACTGAACTTTTTAACTATAATTCTCCTAGAGGTGTAATGTAATACATAAGGATTCTTTTGTAACTTAGTACATGGTCATGTTGCAGAGCATGACATTAAAAGGAAAGCATCAGTTATCTCGCATGCAAAACTAAAAGCTGCTAAGAATTTACTTTTGTTTTTAAACAATTTATCTTAGGGAATTCTGTAGGCTTTCCTTTAAGTAAGTTAACTTGTGTCCTTTGTAGGCAGACTGGAAACAATTTGCCAAGAGAAGAATGATTGTTTAATATTTTTATTACAGGAATGCCAAAAGCTCTAATAAAAATGGAGTCTCAGCTGCGCTAAAAACTATACAAACCTCTACAGAGACGTGGTCCTTGTCCCAAAGAGTCCGTGTTAAACTTCTACTGAGTTCAGAGGTGGGGAAAGTTGGTAATTCTTAATTCTGGACCTAGAAACCACTAACCTTAACATCTAAGGAGACTATTTTTATCCAAGGCTTGAGTATTTTGGACCCATATTCAGCACTCATCTTGGAAATCGTGGTAATCAAACCAGAACAACCATTTTCCATGGATTTCTGCTCTTGATACCCCCATCATGGCCCTCCTGTCATTCAAGGTATGCATTCCTCCTTCCTCTTATTGCTGCCCTAGTGGAGCACCGGCTGGCTAGCACCTTTGGGCGTGCTGCCAGGGGACGCCACCTTCCCTTTAATCTTATGCAGGGGTAGACAAAATGACAGATCTAGTCAGCAGCTGGACTCCATTTCCCAGCGGCTTCTGCCTGTGTCATTGCAGCTGGTTTCTACTGAGACCCTAAGAGCGGTGGAGGGTTTCCCTGGAGACAAGCCCCAGCACTGCTGGCAGGGTGTGCAGCTGGGCAAGGCTGGAGCCAGGGTCTTGCAGTGGTGAGAAGGTGGGCCAGAGCTGCAACCCTCTGCTCGTACACCCAGGGTAGGGGCAAGCAGACAGTGGATTGTGGCTCTGCTTTGGCTCCAGACCACTCTTCACCACTGCAAGATCCTGGCCCCGGCCCCGGCCCTAGAGCAGCTTCCCACCCAGCCACTAATCTTGCCAGTGCTGCTGGGGCTGGTCCCCATGGAAACCTTGGCCCAATGCTATCACAGCCCTGCTGTTCCTGGGGTGTCCATGGAAACCAGCTGTAGTGACACAAGCAGGGGCTGCTGGGACATTGAGTCCAATCCAGCCCAGAGGCCTGTCCCTGATCTAATGGGATGTTCTGGGGAAGGAGGCCAGAAAATTGCCATCTAGTCACTGACGCAGCTACACAACCATATTCGAGAGCCATTGAATGTTTTTGGAAGGAATCATTAAAAAAGTCTGGGATTTATACTGTAGGACATAATACAGCAGATAAAATGTCTTCTGCCTTGTGTTTGGGAGGGAGTGTGAGGAGGTCAGTTCCTCTCCGCTCTCTCAGAGGCTCTGAGGTTACCCTAACCTGGGGTCAGGGTAGCTGAAGTCCTGGCCAAATGTATCTCTGACTGAATACCCTTATACAGAACAGCAGTACAAATCAACGTGGAAATAAAGAAAAGGGATGGAGTTCTGAGGCACTTCATCACTGAAGACTTCAAATGTCCAATAGGTAGTGAGAAAGGGTGTAGCCTGTTGCGGGGGAGTGGGGCAGTATGGATCAAGACAGCAGAGCAAGAGCAGAATGACAGAGAGGGTTCGTCAATATAGCTCACATACCAATGCTGCGAAACACAATAATAGCTAGGTTATCTGGGATTTGGATTTGGGTACACATTCAGCTAGAATTACATATTTATGTATATCTATATATGTAGCTATTGATGGACATGTGTACATATATATATTTATAAACACACACACAGATGCACATACACGCATATATATTTACCATTTTACAGATTTTTAAAGTATGATTATTATTTTGGAGGCGCAAATAGAGGCAAGATACCTATGAATAGACACAAAACTAAAATATAAAAGAACCAATAAAAAGAGCGTCATGAATACTCTTCATATGTTCCCAAACATGTAAGCAAAGAGCCTTTGACTTTGCTGTCAATGGTTATACTAGAAAAAGTAATAAACAGTGACCAAGGGATTGATTTTCTTTGCAAGGGGTTGATTTTCTTTGTGTGCATCTACACATTACCCTACAGCGATGCAGCGATGGCACACTACTTCCAAAAGGAAGTACTAAGGCATGGTGCCATAGCAACGTCACCATACAGCGACACATATATCAGATATTTGGTTAGAGTCAAACCCAGTTCACCTTAAAGTCAGTGCAAGTCATTCTGTGACTTAAGGAGTAGTTGGATTAGGCCAAGAAGGACCGTGGGGATTTCCTATGAGGAAAGATAAACTTCCAGTTCTTGTAGAGAAGCAAAAGAGTTAATAACATCTTTCTCAAGATATATTGAAATATTCAAAGCCTTTTTGGCATACAGATTTCGAAATCACCCTTATGTTCACAGAGGTTTGAAGTGGTAGAACATGTAGATAATAGAACATAATGAGGCCATCTCTTTAGTAGTGGGATTGGTTTACTTGGCTTTGCTATTAAATCCATGACAAGAAATTTAGCAAGACAAGAAAGATTTCAATAATAAACAGACTCTTCTTCCCAGTAAACCACCTGCACAACCTCAGACGTTTCTGCCTCCCAAAAATAATTCATTCCTGTTGGCTGGTTGGTTGATCTGACCACTATTTACACACAACTTCAGAAGAGGCAGCAGAACTGGCACTGCTGTGGAGTACTGCTGTTACCCCTTGGGTGCATCTACATGTAACTTTAATAAGACACAATCAACTCTGGTGTAGTCTGTGCCAGAGTTAACTGCTCACAGGTGCAGCATCTACACATGTGTGCAGGACAGCAGCACTTTGAGCCAGGGCAGAGCATCTCTCTGGGCTGGCAGCAGGTTTGTGAGGGGTCAGCCCTGGGCTCTGGGCAGCAATGTTGGACAGCAGAAGGGCTGGTTGGGACATGAGGGTGCAGAACCTGCAGAGCCATGTGACTTCATAAAACTGTCATATATGTGTGTGTGTATGTATTAATATTATCTACTTATAATAATATTATAATAAATAAATAATAAAATTAATATACAACTGATAGTATAATGCGTGCATATTATGTGTTTATACGTATTATTTTATATATGTATGTGTGTGTTTATAATTTCGATGCATTATATAATATTTATATATGCAAAAAGAAAATATCTAATAGGATCTGTATGTGTATGTATATCTCTCTATATAATATATACGTTATCTAATAGGATCTGTGTAAAGCAAATCGTATCAACAGGTAGGTGTCTGAACTAGTGAAATCGCATTGAATATATGCGCGTTGCAGTTATAATAAACAATAATGACGACATTCTGTTATTGCATGCCAGACCACCATTCTAGCATACATTTCCAACAACAAGGTCTGGAACTAATGAAAACATAAAAACCACTTATTTTTATAACCGCTATAGTCCCATAAAATTGCATACAAATAGGCTACACAATGATAGATATTTACAGTATATTGTTGCTGAATAAACATTCAATCCAGAATCTGGATTCCTGTAGTCTAAATATTTTTCCCTCCATAATTTTTTAATTGGTGCATATTCTATTTGTAGTCTGTGAAGGAAAGTGGGTTGGTTAAATGTTATATCAGTGCATATTGGTATGAAGAATTAATGACCCTATGGATTACTTCACTAATAAATTGTTACTACTAATTGCCGTATTTAAGTCAATATAAGATGACCCCCTAATAATTAGATTCCATATATAGAAAAATGTATACATTTATTATAATTTTCAAGTATTGAATCTAAATACTGGAGGTTTGCCTTGAATACGTCTCCCTCCCACTGATACAACAAGGAAAATATATCTGGAGTTCAAAAAGCCCCCTAGTCCTCTGCCCTCTCAGCTTCTTCCCTCTCTAGCCCCTTCTTTCTCTTCGTACTGTAATACCCTAGAGTCCCTGAGCGCACGGAAGTGAGGGGCAAATTAAAATAAACATACCTATAGTAATTCGCATGTAGGCAAATTACTACAGGCAGGTACTCATAGACTTAGTTCATCCAGATCTGATGCTTTTTAATTTTTTTTAAACTGTTGCAAGTTTTACCACGAGTACTCCATAAACAAACTTTTAAGCAGCCCTTTTGTACCTTCTTTTTTCTTTTATATATCTATTTGACTGGTTTGGCCCTTGATAACAAAATTATATCATATATAAACACAATATTTATATAATATATAAATATAAAATATAAATATATAATTATGCACTGATATATATAATTTCATGTCTCAGGCCAGATCAATCAAATTAGTTTGGAATTTCACCCACTGAACAGTACCCAGTTATTCAGGTCCCTGTGGTGTTATCACCGGCAAGTATCTTCCTTCCCAGACTCTTCAGCCTGGGGTTTCAGATACTCTCAAATCCATGGCAGGCATCCTATGTGCAGGCCCCAAGCCCAGAGGTATTGGAGTTTGGAAGTCCCCAATCTTGCTTCCTTTACTAACAGGCAAAAGAGCAAGCTAGGGAGAAATCTCCCATTTCCATAAAATAGGCATGTAGCTGAGATCCTTCCATTGTGAGGCTATAGCAGACCCTCATGGGGGGTGGGGCAGCAGGGGCTATTTACAGTGCGTTGTACAAGTCACCACCCTTCACTACACAAAGCCATTCAAGGTGATCTGACCTCTGCGGGAAAACCACCTCCTGGTATTCCATTTGCCAGGTAAGTACAAACTATGCATGATATTAATCCCAAGCCAAAAGGTTTATAACTTACCATATAGTTTATTGGGCTGGGCCCCTGCCAAATCAGCAGAATTTCATGCCATGGAGACCCCACAGACAGTGATAAAGAGGCGGGGAGAGAAGAGGATGATGGGGAAGAAGAGGATGATGAAGTCAACCTGGACTAAGACTTGGGGAAGATACCAGAGGAGGCCGGGGTAGGGGGTGGAAAGGGGAGGTGGAGGTAAAGGGATAGGAGGTGATTCAGCATGATTGCCATGGGCAAAGGGATGGTGATGGGCATGTGGGTGCATAGATGCAGTTATTGTAATGGGATGTGGATGATGTAACAGTGCATATGTATTAGGGACTATTAAGTGAACCAAACAGCTCTTGTGACTTGTGGTTGTTAAAGTAGAGGTATATAGATAGATAGATCGATTGATTTAATAGATTTCATAGATTTCATAGACATTTGGGCTGGAAGGGACCCTGGAGGATCATCAAGTGCAGCCCCCTGCCTCAAGGGCAGGAAGTCAGCAGGGATCATAGGATCCCAGCAAAATAAGCATCCAAATGTGTCTTGAAGGCATTCAAAGTGGGTGCTTGAACCACCTCCAGCGGCAGTCTATTCCAAACCTTGGGGGCTCGGACAGTGAAGAAGTTCTTTCTTATGTCCAGCCTGAATCGGTCACAGTGGAGTTTGTGACCGTTCAA
>JAGPOW010003395.1:13415421-13443661 GCA_030014935.1 Caiman crocodilus
CAAATATATATATATATATATATATGTGTGTGTGTATATATATATATATATATATATATTTTTTTTTTTTTGGTAAAACCTGTGGTTGGCTCCCATTGGTATGTTTGTCCAATATGGGTCATGTGTTTTATAGCAATCGTCACTGTTGGCTGCATTTAGTCAACTTCATAGCTGATTTCCATTACTAAGCACATGCTGCTTTTGGCAGCAGTTTAATGATAGACAGCGAGTATGTAAATATAATATAAGGGGCTTTTTTCTCCATGCTGATTGGGGGAAAAAAACCTTGTTTTGTATTCAGGTATATATGGTGTTTGTATCATGCCAGGTTCCAGATGCCAAAGTCAGGGTTGAGATCTGGTCGTGAGGCATTACCTCAAGAATATTCTAATTCAGGGCTGTCCAAATGCTAGCCAGGATGCTTCGTGTGGCCTGTGAATGGTTAATTTGCAGCTGATGGACTCCCACCCAGGCACCACTCACCCCGTTGCTTCTGTTGTTGCTGCTGCGGCTGAGGCTCTTCGAGTTCCTGCTCCCTCCTTCAGATTCTGCTTCCTGTCTCTGCTCCTGGGGGTAGGACGGAGCAGCCGGGGAGCTGTGGTTCCCAGGGAGGGCTGTGTTGTGTGCAGACTCCAGGTGCTTAGATGTTGGAAAATGCTATTCTAAATTATGACATGTTCAAAGAGCTCCAGGAGACTGAAAACAGTTGGGATTGAGATGCATGCATGGATTACATGCCCTTTCACCTTCATCTGCTATTCTTTCTTTCCTGATGTGTTTGGTGGAAGCCTGCATAAAAGCCTCTGCACTCTTGAAGGAGCACCCTTGCATGAGGATCATCTTCCTCGGCCAAAATAAAACTGTTTTAAGACTAGGTCCTGCCAGAGGTGTGGTGAAAATTACCCTCTCCCCACTGGAGAATCCAGCCTTGTATTTATAATTCCCTCCGTGTGGCAAGCGCAGCAGAGTTCTCAACCACGGATTCTAAAATGAGCTTGCTAGGATGTTTTACGTTTCTTTTTTCATTGGCATCAGATTTCTTTCAAGGATTTGTGGCAAAGTTTAATTTTACAACTACTGTCCTTGTGCAGAAAGGTTTTACAAGAGGTGCATTTGTGCCCGATGTCAGATCTTTGCTAAGATGAACCCGCTAACTTTTCTGACCAGGCATTTCCAGAATGGCAAACAAATGTGGTAGGCAGAGTAAAGCGGGAAACATAAAGATGGATTAGAAAATGGTTACAGATAGATATGTGCCTGGTAGTTTTCACAAAAATATGACAGCATCTGCCACTGAGGTTGTAAAATATTTGGGGCCTTGAACTTCAATTAGAAGGTAAAATGCACAGCACAACAGTCCCTCTGCCCATTATGGAAGAAAAGACGAAAGCAACAGATAAAAGCAGGGGACTGGAACTTGCCTTTGGAAGCCATTTCAGAAACACTTCCTAATCCATCACCTGCATGTATATCCATGCTCTCTCTTGGAAAGCTGAGGATGTGAGTGCAGCTTGTTCTCTCTTTTTGGAGTCTCAGCTGATAATTAATGAAGTCAGATCTTGGCTTGCTGACTAACTGGCTGCGCCTTAGGGGAAAGGTTTAGTTACATAGTAAAAGAAAGCAAATATTTCTTTGGTGAGGCAGGTTTGGATCTACTACTGATTCTCAAATTGTTTCCTCCCTGAACTGCTACATTTGTAACACACTGTATCCCTTTCCACTCCTAATCTAAATATAATTACCATTCTGTCTGCCACAAGATACGCATCCCGTGGGGAGAGGATAAACTACTTCAACACATAGTAAGTGTCCTCTCCTCCCCCCCCCCATGGTTAGGTAAATGCTTTATAAACCAAAAAAATAATGATATTTAAAATTTAAAACTTGAGATAGTAAAGACCAGACTTTCAAAAGAATAGCCCCTTTAGAGGAGCATTCTGCGGTCCTTGTAGGCAGAATTTTATAATCAAAATATTTCTGTAAGCACACTTTTAAGACTCAAACCATAGGTATTTATTTTAGTAGACATCCATGATTTAAGGCTATAATGTCACAGGAACACCTCAGGATTTCAGTGCAGTGGCCCAAACTTCTAACTCAAATCACCCTCAAACCTATTCTGTTATACCCTCCAACCTTATCCCTAGCCTAATCCCAATCCTAATGCTAATCCTAATCCTAATCCAGAGTGTTGCGGCACACCTCGCTGCCCCGCTCCTAGAGTGTGGAGGCTGCTGGGGAAAGCCCCAGCAGTGTGACAACGAGCCCAGCTGTGAGTTGCCAGGGCAACTAACGGGGGTCAGCTGACCCTAAGGGGCAGGGCCTGGCCCATATAAAGCCCAGAGCCAAGGCCAGGCTGGCAGTTCTCTGCCAGCAGCCAGAGGGGCAGGAGCTCTGGCAGCTAGAATGGCAAGTACAGCTCATGAGAGCTCCAAAGGCTGGAGCAATGATGATGATGAGGTATAGTCAGGAGGCTTATGTTCAGTTATAGCCAGAGGCTTGTGTTTGTGGTGGTGGTGTTGTTGTTGTTATAAAACCGCTGGTTTGGGTGAGGCTACTAGGGGTTGGAGGAGGCCTCAGGGCAACCCCCAGTGATGGAGGGGGGACCCCAGTGCCAGTGTGGGTGCAGCAAACCCCAGAGAAGGGGCAACATTTGAAGAAGCCCAGTGTGGGTGTGGCTAATGCCAGTGAAGGGCACAACTTGTGGGGGCGGAGACCCCAGGCCCCGAGAGAGGCAGCACTTTGAGAAGCCCGAAAGGGGCTTAGCGAGTCTGGGTGCAGGCTAGTACGGTGACAGACCTCAGCCAGGTACAGGGTGCTGTGATGGACCCCGGAGGAAAGGGGTTAGCAGCACAGTGCACCCAGAGAAGGGCAAGCCACTGCTGTGGTCCCTGGTCAAAGGGGATAGCAGCACGGAACACCCGGAAAAAGAGTGGGTAGCCGTGCGGCCGGCCTAAAAGACCAGTGGCTTGCTGTAGAGTCTCAGAGTGGACAAGGGTCCCTGAGCGAGACGATACTTCTAGAGAAGGCCCAGAAGGGGCACTGAGACCCTAGAGAGGGGGACACTTTGGAGAAGGCCCAGGGTGGGGCATCGAGAGAGTCCCAGAAAGGGGCACTACTGAAGAGATTTACAGAGAAGGCCCGAGAGAGCGGGCAAGCTTGATTTCGACATACCAACGTCTTTCGCATCTGCGAGGCTTGGGGCGTGGTATTAGGGGTTGGTCGGAGCCACACATAGCCCTTAAGGCTAGGGTGCCTGGGGAGCACGCAGTATGCAGGAAGAGCATGGGGTCCAGAAGACCACGGGGACAGAGGTCCCGATACGCCATGCCCAAGGCGGTATAATATCCTAATATATATCTTTAAGAACAAGATGTGGCGGGTGAGAATAAGATGGTGACCTTGGGCGGGCCTAGATGCAGCGAGAGGGACCTCAGGGAGATCATGGCCCTCCCTGGCAGAGCCCGCCATGACACAGAGGTTCATTCTCTTCCATCTTTTTAGCCCTGTCTTTGAAAACAGGTTGACTTAGAATATGGTCATCAAGTAGTGATCTTGATATGTGCCATTTCAGCAGCTCTGCTGGATGCAGAATACAGAAAAGTTTATATTTCTTACTTAGTCTAGGTTAGAAATATACCAGTTTCTTTAGGCTTTCTGGCAAGCTTAGTAATTGAATTCAGGCTCACCATGAAGAGAGAGGCTTGAAAGGGAGATGTAGAAAGTAAGGGTATGCAACGTTTTGGTCACTGATTCGATTCCAATTTGGAAGCTGACCCATGGAATCCGAATCAAATTGGGAGACCAATAAACCCCTCTGAATCAATTTGGAGCTTCTGAACTGATTCAGGAAAAGATTTGGTGATTTAGAAGGCAATCTTTCAGGGGGACAGACTGAGAAGAGGGAGGGAGAGTGCGGGGGAAAGGCTGACATCTGTAGCTGGCCAGTGACTGTGATCTTTCCCTGAGTCCCCTTCCAATCACAGTGCTCTGCGGGAGAGATGTAGAAACCGCGTAGAAACCGCTGTCTGCAGCCTTTCTGTCCCTTTTGTGAGGTGTTTTTGCCTGAATAAAAGATGGGCGGGCAGCTAGCCCAGAAACAGTTGGGTGAGTGGTGACCTAACCAGCACCAGGAACATACCCTGTTACAGCACCCTGTTACAGGCTACCTTCCCTGCTGTTTTCATTCAGATCTGCCAAAAAATGACAAAGGTATAGGTATTTAAGTGATTTCCCCATTATAGCCTGCGGCCGAATCACAGAATGTCTCTGAATCAGCACTGAATCTTCCAAAGTCAATTCAGCCAAATTGATTTGGGACACTGATCTGAATCGAATCGCCGTTCTCCAAATCAGCTGAATCCGAATCCAAATAGAATGCTTCCCTATTCTCACAGTCCTAGTAGAAAGCTCATCAGCTTAGAAGGCAACACTGAGTTGAACTTTCTAGTGCGACAAATATATTGTGTATTGCTGCATTGCTAAGAGAGGCAAATATCAGAAGGTGAAAGAGGAGGATTAGTCAAAAAAAGTTGCTTTGATTTTAGTGAAGGATTAAAATCCCAAATTTAAATCACCATCATTCAATTTTCTCATGTCTTGATTCAGAAAAAAATCCTCCTGACTAGCTGTGCTTTAATTAATGGCTTGTAAGATGTTGGCAATGACTAAGTGTTTTCTTGGACTGAGGACCTCAATATTTTTTCCCCTAAAAGATAGTGTTTTAATAAAGTTCCATTTTTAGTTGTCTGTATAATATAACTGCAAGCATAGCTCACACCTATATGGTTTTAGTTCGCCGCTTTCTGAACGTTGATGCTGCTGTTGCACATTTCCTTTTAAGAGAAATCAAAGGTGAGCTTACTAAGATATTCAACTATTAAAAAAACCTGGCTTTGAAGCAGAATAATTCCCTCCTGCAAATCTGCATGGAATCTGGTGGTTTTCTTTAAAAACACTGCATAGGGAAGGGTAACTTAAAGACCGTCTCAAAAAATGTCTCAAAACTATCGGTATTGTTCTTTCATTAAAGAATGCATCCGTCAAAGTATGAAAACACAACACCTTCCTTAAAGGTATTGGACAAAGCAGTGAATAATCTCTCCACACCTTTTTGAAAAGGCATTGTGAAGTCACATGGAAAGAAATGTCCATAGTTTTACATATTTCACTCTATATGCTTCCCAGGTCTGCCAAATTTGCCTGGATGCCAGACCCTATTGGACCTCCCTTCAGTGGGATCTATTTAGTTAATTTTTTATAACTCAACAGTCTTAGTACTTTGTTTAAGCCCCCCACACACTTTCGGTTTAATTTAATCTATATTAGCTTCGACTCGCACATCCTAATTTCTGTAACAATAACTAGCTTCCCTACTTCAGTATTCTGCTCTTTTTATGAAGTGCTGTATTTGGCACCACAGTGCTGCTGTAAAGATACCTTGAAGTCAAGATTTAATTTACTGTAAGAAGTCTTTCACTGAAAGAAGCTGGCTCACACTTGACGTGTTGCTACACTACAAGAACTCGTAAATACACCACCAGACATACCTTGCAACCGGAGTTTTCTAATAATCCCCATTAGGACTCTACATGCACTGAGTTTGGACACAGTCCTGGGCCCAGTAAAATGAAATCTAATATTTCTAGAAACTTGTTTAAAATAATACTAATTCTTGGAAAACAAACTAGGCAGATTAAGTAAGCAGACGAGATAAGTGATCACTTATGCAAGATGTTTGCAATGTTATAAGTCCTATGGTCTGCACTGCTGTCTAATGAATTAGTGACATATTGCAAAAGAAAAGGTTATCACTTGGTGTCTATTAGGATGTAGACACCTGTCCAACAGGAAAATTGACCAAGAACTCCAACTAATATATCAGCAAAGAATTCTCAGATGGTGATGACTTTTCATATTTACTAACCCAAAAGTGACAAGAAAATTTACCAGCTTATGCACCAAATGTGCTCACTTGCACTGAATCGTTGTGGTGATGACGGTAAAAAATCTAATATTTTACTTGTTCAGAGATAAATGCGGTCAGGTTTTATTAAACCTGGAATGGATTCAACTCTAGGGAAAAGGCTTCTTTTCTACAAGAAATCTAGCCCCACCAGGGCAATGAAGTGCATCAGCATGAACTGTCCCTGCCTATGGCTTGCATGTTGAGGCAGCCTGGTACTGAAGACAGTGCTATAACATAACTGGATAATCGAGTGGCTAACACAACTGGCAAACAAAAATAAGTATCTTTATTAGATTTTGTCCCAGGCAGTAATCCACTATATTAAGTCATTCTAATAACATCCTGACATGAAAATGCTGATGGATAGGACACCTAGTGAAAGACCTTCTTTTTAGTCTATGCTTCTTTGCTAGCATGTCTATACAAGTTGACCCCCTTCTTATTTAACATATTTAAAACTGGGACCAGAATAGATTTTATCTTTGCTGCTGCTGTAATAAGAGCATACAGAAGCCATGAGAGCTATAAAACCTGAGACAGAGCAAAAATAAAATAAAATAAAATATAATGCAATAAAATAAAAGAGAAAAAACACAGGAGAGGTTCAAAATACAAGCTATTTTTGAACTCAATGATCTAGCATGTTGAAACCAACTGCACAGCCAAGAGAACACAGGTGTATGCCACATGACCAGGTGATAATAAAATAACCCTAGAATGTGATTTTGAGGAGTCTGGCAATGGTTTCGTCTCCATAATACATTCATCCCAAGGTGCACTTGTGCATCTGTTTCATATTTAGATAGTTTTTACTGGTAGCTTTAAAGAAAATCAAGCAGATGATTATCTACATTTAGGAGACCATATGTTAACAAGGAGCTGGGAGGTGACATGACAAGGTTGGTGAAGCATGCTCACCATATGCAACAGTGCTGAGCAGCATCAGAAGTTCATAAATGGACAGGAACCATTAAGCAGCTATAAACTGATATTCTTTCTTCTTTGATACTCTGTTACCAGCACTGAGAGGTTTGAGAGGTGAGACATGGGGCAATTTTACCAAGCAGGGAAATATCTAAATTACTCATTTTAATCGCTGCAGCATCAGTAAAAAAGAGAAATCCCTATAGATTATTTTCACTGCTATGAAATGCAAAAGAGCGTTTTGTCTTCTTCTATCCCTCCATTCAACAAAAATATGCAGAGAAGAAGAGTAATAAGAGTGCAGGGATGCCAATATCTAGGAAATGCTTTTTCCATTGAAAGCAAAAGGTCAAATCCTGTGAGGAACAGAGTAGTCTTAGCTTTCAAATAAGAGTTTTAAAAGTTTTCAAGCAGGGATGAATCACCCCCAATATCTTATGAATAAAGAACATCAAAATTAACTCGATTTTATTTAACTTTGATGAAATATTTTCTATGTACATTAACCCATGATATCATCCTAATAAATAAGGAGGCACTGGAGATAATCAAGCAACTGAAGATTAGGGCTGTGCAAAGCTTTGGGAGGCAATTTAATTCGGAGGAGATTAGGTCCAATTGCGTGGCTGAATCTCCAAATCTGAATCAAATCAGGGAACCAATTAAAAGGTCCAAATCGATTCGAAGCTCTCTGAATCTTCAGAAAAGCTTTGGAGAGCTTTGATGATTCGGACAGTCCCCAGTGACTGCAGCAGGGAGCTGCAGCCACTCCAAGCTGGCAAGTACTAGAAGTGGGGGGGGGATCATGGGGGGACCCCCCTGCCAGCCCCCAGCCCCTGCCTGCTCCCCCAGCCCCCCGACCCCCACTCACTCCCCCAGCCTTGCCACAGCTGCCCTGCTTGCCCCAGCTCCCGGCATGTTTAAAAAAGCCCCGGTGCACGTTGGGTGCTGCCAACAGTGCTCCCCACTGCCCCATGCTTCATGGGGGAAACAGAAAAGCCCCAGGACTCACTGGTCCTGCAGCGGCCTCAGGGTTTCGGGGGGCTAGTGGCAGATCCCTCTCTGTGGCATGGGGCAGTAGGAGAGGGGGGCTCACCCCCCTGCTTGGCAGCACCCGCTGAGTTGAGGTTTCTTTTTCAACGTGCCGGGAGCTGGGGCAGGTGGAGCAGCCATTGCTGGGTTGGGAGAGGGCATGGGGGAAGGGCCTGGCCTGGCTGATTTGGAGATTTGCTCATATTGTTCAGGATAGTGATTTGAATCACCGAATCGAATCACTGTCCCCTAAACCAGCCAAATCTGAATCCAAAATGAATACTAGCTGCTTTGCACAGGCCTACTGAAGATGTGCTGACTTGACTCCAGAGATGACTACTCCATATATTTTGTGGAACTTTCTTCAAAAATACTGATTTTTTCAAAATTTAGTCTGTTTTTTGGAAAGCAAAAATTCCCCACATCTTCTATAGCTGGTAAAACAACTGGGTTGGGAGAATCGTGACAATACCTCTGACATTTTCCCCAAGATATTTCTTTTTCTCATGAATCAAAGTTTCCATGAAAAATGTAGTCAAATATCAAATTTGAAAATGTTTGGCTGGTTCCAGACTGCACATGTGAGAGGCAGAAATCAGTTTTGATTAAACCAGTTTGCTAAACTGGTTGCTAAATGTTGGTAAACTCTAAGGTGGAATTTCCAGTTAAAACATGAAAGAAAGACAGGCCGACCCCATGACACACAAGTAGTTAGAAAACTCATTTGGGATGTGTCCACGTCCCAGTTCTGCCATCCTCATATCCCAGGCTATTGGCTTTCCTGGGATGATTTTTTCCTCACTCACCTCTGCTGGGTTTATTCTATTTTTAAATTAATGATTAAATATTCAATGGTTCATGCTAAATTTAGTCATGGTTCTTTGTAGCTCTCTGGATAGCTCTCTGATCTCTTGCCCACTAACCAGTGCTGTTCTTGTGTATACTTAAAATATGGCCTAATCACTAAAATCAGGTATTTTTAGGCAGTCTCAGTGGAGGCAAGCTGCATTCTTACGTCCTTTAGGTAGAAAGGGTTAAGGGTGGGAATATTCATAGCCTTAGCCTGGGGAAGTAGAAAGGGTAAATTCACCCATGCTTCAGCCTCATCTCTTTTTGAACCTTTCGCGATAGTTCCTCCTTTAATTCAAATTTGAAATGTTAGAAGAGAGAGTCTATAGTCTGCTCCAGCTATAAAATCATATTTTCCTTCTTATTGTGAATGTCTGCAATTGTTCTTTCTTAGTGCTTAACCTTTAAAGTCAGGAGGTCATTTGGAAGCTCTCCAGTCTGAAATGCAAACGTCCATATTTAAAATACAGAACCTTTTTAAAGGTTTGAAGGTATTTTTATTTGAAAGCTCAGTTTATAATGACTGTTGTCCATCGAGTCAGAACTACTTTCTCACCAAGAATCTTTATTGTTTCTTTCTTATTACATGGTATAACAATTCTTTGGTAACTCATTTCCTGAAGAAGATTACTTTTCAGTATCAAACTTTGCCAATGGGCCTTTTTTGGGCCAAAGTCTGCAAATCTGCATTGCAATGAAGCAGGACTGCTTTCCAGTCATTGCTGACTGCAAAGAAAAGTCTGTTGTCTGCTCTACCATTTTCTTTTCTGCACATTTACTGCAGATTAGGGATATATACATTGGACGGTTCTCACTTAAATTAGCGTGCCTTATAATGAAACACAAAACTAACAGAAATTCAGCTAATTTAGGATTTTGTTACACAATCAAAACTTAGCCCAATATTTTCTAAAAATTTGCTAAGATCCTCAAATCTTTTGAGTGATATGGGCCATGTTTTAGTCAACCTAGGTAGATATATGGTTTTAAATAGACACAGATGTTGAAAAAAGGGCCATAATTTTGAGCTGTGCCTAGATCAGGTAAAGGATAACACTTTAAAAAATGCCTATGTCCTATTTTCAAAAGTTGCTTAGGTGATTTGGAGGAAAGGTCCCATATTTTTAAATGTCAGACCTGTAGGCAATTTTGAAAATATTATGCAAAAGCTAAGGTTTGGAGTGGGGGTTCAGATTTGAAACAGCCAAAATTTGGCTTCAGATTTGATGATGAATTTATCTCACGAGATAATAGCAAGATTATGCTATTTTAACAATATTTTACTTCCAAATAGTTGAAACTTTGGTCATTTTTCTGGGGATGTAATAGCAGAGATATTAGAAAGCTTAGCTATTTTTAAAAGATCTCGACTTTTTGGGAAAACTTCTCGTATTACCTTGTAGGCATATCCTATCTGAAGATGGACCCTTTTTATTTTGTCTTACACACAGGACATAGGAACAGATTAAGACTGGGACATACAAATCTAAGCCTCTCTGAATGAAAAGTGGTCTGGAATCCAGAATCTGGTTTTGACTTTGAATCTGGAAGGACCTGTGGAACTTGTACAAACCAAATCATATATCATATGTCCCTCCCACCATCGCAAGAGCCAACCACAGCAGCGGTAATAATTTTGAACCACTCTGGGTAAAATCTAGTGAAAGACTTCTTATGTGATCTACATGTCATGAAGAAATGTGGAATGACACAATTATCAAATTTTTTGAAAATGTTGAAAACTACATTGCATCTTCTTTTCCTGTAACACAAATATGCACAAACAAATCGAGGATCTGCTATTAACAACATTTGATGGCAATATGTATTATGTGAGAATAAAAAAACCTTCCAATATAATGCACAAAAAAACCCTTTGTTCATTCTTTGACATGAAAATATTTTTCAGATAGCTCTGCTGATGAAAGCTGACACAGCAAACACAACCTATAAACACTGATAGCTCACTGATAACTATAGTAATAATAAACAATTATAGTCAATGTTCAATTGTTATAGAAGACTTATGTTGAAAAACCCTACTGGCCTCACAAGTTGGTCAACAGTAAGATGGAAGGTCCCATATTCCTCACTGAGGAACTAACTGACCACTGGAAAGTTTTTTTCAATGTCATTATTCATGCTGGCCCCAGCTGGCTTACCTGAAGTCCTACAGGCCTCCCAGGGCAGCAGCAGTGCCAACCCAACCAGTTGGAGCATGGCCAGCAGCCAGAGCTTGGTTCTTGCTGCCCGGGCTCCGGTTTCTGGCTGCACATGTTGCTGCCATGTGTACTGCACTTTTTATAGCGGTGATTTTTTTTGGTAAGAAAACTACCATGCTACAAATTGGAAGTGTGGCATGTGGGTGCACACGCCTAACATATGGTTTGCAGTGCCTCAAATGGCTTTGATGTGCCACAAACCACGCGTATGTGCTCATGGGGACGTGCCTCTGAAGGTTGTTTCATCCCAGAAGTGAAGCATCCACGATGGAGGTAGTCTATGCATGGAGCTAGGGAGCATCATTTCTGTATTCTCCTGCGTGGGCATATTTGGTGACAGAAAGTCTTCCCATAGATATTCTTACTCCATTTCTCTGTGTGATGTGGAACATATCCACTTTTATATTTATAGTTTAATCCTGAAAGCTACTCAGGTCCTCAAGTGTTCAACACGTTGCAGATCACATCCCTTATAAACTTAAGTTATAATCAGCACATAAGAGTATGTGGTCCAGGTGAAACTACTATAAGGTTGGTGCATAACTGGTAGGACAACTGCATTCAAGGAGGATTAACCAATATTTCAATATCAAACTGGGAGGAAGTATCAAGTGGAACACCCCAGGAAAATTTTCTGGGTTTGGTGCTGTTTAAAAAGTTAATTAATGGTCCAGTCTTGAAAGTGATAGTACTGTACAAGGTTTAAATTTGTACACAATACCAGGTAGTGTAGTAGATACTGAAGAGGACAGATTTAAGATTTAAAATGACCTTGATGGACTGGAAAACTGCTTTTGAAATAAACAGGATACAATACAATAGTGACAAATGGAAAATCCTATACTTGGAAAGGCACAATTGTGCACAAATACAGAATGGGAAATGATTGGCTAAGATGCAGTGTTGCAGAAAAGTATCTAGGAGTTATACTGAATCACAAGCTGCAAATTAGTCAATGCTATAATTCTGTTGCCAGAAAAGCTAATAGCATAGTGTAACCACATATTGTATAAGGAGTATTATAAACAATTCACATCAAGTGTTTCTTCACTTCTGTTCAGTACTGGTAAGACATCACTTGGTATAGTACGCCCAGTTCTGAACACCATATACCAAGAAATATATGGACAAGAGGTCAGAGGAAAGCAACAAAAATGATTAAAGGCCAAGAAAATGTGACTTACAAGGTAAGGTTTGAGGAACTTGGATTATTTAGTCCAGAGCAGATAAGACTGAGGGGAGATATGATAACAACATTCAAGCACAAAAAAGCAGTTATAGAGATCACAGTGATCAATTGTAAAGGGAAGGTTGGGGAAAGTTTGGAGGAGGATGGGGGAAAGTATGGATCCTTTACTAAACAGTAAATTTACTAAATGAAGGAAGCACCCCAATGACAAAGGATGCAGAAAAAGGCAGTATAAAGTATAAAGGAAATACTCAATAGTATAAAGGAAATACAAAAGTATAAAGGAAATACTCAATAGGCCTGTGTGAATAGGGGAGTATTTGATTCAGACTCGGCCAATTCAGAGGACAGTGATTCAGTTCAGAGATTCGGATGACTGTCTTGAATCAGTTCAGCTGAATAGATTTTGGAAGATTCAGTGCTGATTCAGAGATATCCGGAGATTCGCCCGTAGACAATAATGGGGAAACACTGAAATACCTATAACGTTGTTATTTTTTGGCAGATTTGGATGACAACAGCGGGAGTGGTAACTTCTTCTGATGGTATGAGGTCTGCCAAGTTTCAAGGAGATAGGTGCAGGGGTTTCTAGAAAACCGCACCTTAAGGTGCTGACAAGCAAAACTCATGACATGACTTTGTGTGTGTGCTAAGGCTCAGCAGGATGAAAACTGCAGGGATGGTAGCCCCTGTTCTCACCCTCACAACTCCACTGCAACCAGTAAACCTCAGGCCACTCAAAGATCTTACAGGTCTTTCCTCAGCCAGGACTATGCAGTGGCCGGAGGTTATCAGGTACCTCCTGCTCCTACCTGCCTTTCACCAGGGAGGTCAAGGTCCTGACATTTCCTGGGGCTGCCATGCCACCAGAAGTCCCTCCCAGGCCTCCCTACCTTGGCAGGGTGCAACTTTAGGTCATGCCCAGGATGACATGGGGCCTCTTTCTCCCCATCTTGCCCCAGCCCTTATACCTCCAAGTTGTAACTGGCATGGGAGCTCAGCAGGGAGATGTTCTTCCCCTGCTGGCTGGTGAGACCCTAAACTACTACCTCCAGCTATGAGAGTGGGGCATTAAATGGCCGCCCTGTCCTGCAACATACATTGACCCTCATGCGGGATTGAGGGAGGCCTGCCAGGTTTCAGGCAGAGTGGTGCAGGGGTTTCTGTGAAACTACACCTCAAAATGCTGAAAGCAAAACTCATGTCACTTGTGTGTGTTAAGGGATGTAGATTGTAGCTATGTTGGTCTAAGGATAAGGTTCTTAGGGTCATCTGATATCTTTTATTAGACCAATGGAATAGTTGGAGAAATTCTTCTTTACAAGCTTTTGGGTTTAAAACCCGTCATCAGGCTGAGGAAGCATCTAGTTTGGGGTGGGCAAAATATGGCCATTCTATCTGGCTAAAAATGACAGGAACCAAGGGCAGTAGGACCCAGGGGAAGTCAGGTAGGCTTCCACAACAGCAGGGCCCACGTGGCCCTGTCCCCCAGCCGGAAGCCCCAAGAGGGGCTTCTGGCCTGGGAGCATGTGGCTGCCTTGGCAGTGCTGGAACCTCAGGTAAGGGGGAAGGAGGGCGGATGGGGGGAAGGGGAGGGGAGGTCCTCAGGTATGGAAGGAACCTGGGGAAAAGTGGCTTGGGGAAAAGCTGAGTGAGGGTGGGGGGAAAGCGGCCCTTTATGCACCCCATGGCTGGCACACCTCACTGCAGCTGCTAGCAGCCTGAGGGGGGCTGCTTGTGCTCTGGACAGCTCTGTGGGCTGTGAGCAGCTGCAGCAGGGAGTGCTGGCCACAGGGCAAGGGAGGGGCTGTTTTTGCCCACGCTCAGCTTTTTCCCAGGCTCCTTCCCAGCATGGAGGAAAGCAGCACCTCTCCCACCCTGTGGCCAGTGCCCTATGCTGCAGCCACTTGCAGCCCATGTGGGGCTATCTGGAGCAGGCACAGGCAGCCCCAGGTGGGCTGTGAGTGGCTGCAGTGTGGGACACTAGGCACGGATGGGGTGGGTGAGGAACTGCTTTTCCCCCTGCCCCCATACTCAGCACCACCTTATAACCTGGCCCTACAGCTAGCCTGGGGCCCGTGCTGGCTCCAGCCCCGCCAGTAGGGGCTGCGTGTGGCAAAAGCAGCTGCGGCCCCCCGGCTTGCCACGCTGGGCAGTATTTGCCATTGTTGCCTCTGGGCTGCCCAGCACATGAGCTCTGGGTGGGCAGCAGCAGCCAACACTGCCTGGTGACCAGCAAGCAGAGCACCTGTCAAGGGGCAAGGCTACCCATGTGGCCCTTGACAGCTTGCCAAAACTGGGTAAGTGGCCCTTTGCCTGAAATAATTGCCCACCCCTGATCTAGTTGGTGTGTATGTGCTCTTCCTGGATGGAAGAGCATCCCCCTACCCTCTACCCCTTCCCCCCTACCCCAGCCTGTCTCTAACACCCTGACTCCTCCATTTCTATTTTCACTGACTGGTTTTCTTGCCTGCATTGCATGCCAGCCTCTGGCTGCTTTAATATTCCTTCCATCCAGGAAGAGCACACACACACCAACTAGATGCTTCCTCAGCCTGATGAAGGATTTTAAACCTGAAAGCTCATTCCTCGTAGATGGCATCCCAGGCAGCTAAGCTGAGCTCATCTGGAGCCTCACAACTCCACCGCAATCAGCAAGCATCAGGCCTGTCAAAGATAAGATAGGTATGGGCTTTCCCCAGTCAGGACTGTGTGTGCATGTGATGGCTGGAGGTTATGGCACCTCCTACTGACCTTTTGCTAGGGAGATCTTAAGTCATTTTCTGGGGCTGCCGTGCCACTGGCAGTCCCACCAGGCCTCCCAATCCTGGCAGGGTGCAGTTTTAGTGGTCATTCCCAGGACCTGGAGCTTCATCCTTTCCCATAGCCTGAGCCCATATTTCCAAGTTTGTCTTGACACAGTAGCTCAGCAGAGACATATTTTCCCCCTGCTGGCTGGTGATGCAGTGAGTGTTGCCTCCAGCTCTGAGAGCAGGCCATTAAATGGTTAAAAAAAAAAGAAATTAAAAAAAAAAGAAGGAAATAGGTGCAGACGGATTGAGGAGGGTGGCGCTCACTCCATCTGCAGGTGGAGCTTGGGGAACCCCAGCAACAGGAGGTTCATCTAGAGGAACACCAGCTACTCCACCAAACCAGGATCCAAGGAGGTACAGTGGGGTATCACTACACTCCCAGCAATGATGAACACCTGCTCACTTGGAACACTGGTCAGTGGACAGAACAGGTGTTCCTGGGCAACTGTAGACAGATTCTGCCTCATCTGGGTGCAGGTTGCCCAATAGGCTAAGGGTCCACAGTCCAGTGACTCCATGTCCTCAGTGAGATAGGTAGCCACTGAAGGCTTGGCACTACCTGCCTGGGGTTGGGGTCTGGTGCATCTGGACCCCAACATTGAAGCCATGCCCTTGGCCCACACTGGCACCAGCTGGCATGGAGGAGATTGGCTGATGGTGGTGCTAGGAATGCTGGCATGGGAAAGCGGGTCCCCCTCTTCCACATTTCCTCACCCCGCCCTTTTGCCTCCCTGACTCTGTTCACCAGCACCTCTGTCCAGTGATTGAGGGGATTGGTGCTGTCAGTGCACATGCTCCCCTTCACCCTTGGGTCACACATGCTCACCAGCATGTGGACTGTACTGGACCACAACAGATCCAGCTGGGTTTTTTTGATGCTCTCCTTCAGCCTTCTCACCAGTGCCTGCATGTCTGGTGTCAGTGGCTTGCCCCAGTCAGGAACACTGATCCCCTGGAACTTCTCCATTTGGTTCTTAAGCTCCTTCACTATGGGGATCACTTGGCTAAGGAAGACAGCTCCAGTGCTAAGGGACTTGGTGGTCTCAAGGAATGGCTTGAGGACTACCAAGATCTGGGAGATGGTACCCCTCTCCGCCTTGTTAAGGGGGCTGCTGATCCCAGTCTATCCAAACAAGGCCATCTCATGAATGGCCTTCTGTTGCTCCACCAGCCTGTTGAGCATCAGGTAGGTGGGGTTTCACTGAGTCTCCACATCCTGCATGATTTTGTGCTGTGGGATGTTCAGCTCTGCCTGTTTCTCCCACAGCATCTGGCCCCCATTGATGCTGTGCTGGCAGTAGTCCATCACCTTTCTGCATTTTGAAATCAGCTGGGTGGTAGTGATGGTGCCATTACTGGCAGTCTGTGACTATGAGGTGTAGCTTGTGTGTCACCCAGTGGATGACAACAAAGTTGGCATCATGGACCTCCTTGACTATATTGTATCCATTGTAGGTGACCATGAACCCACAGGTGAGATCACCCTGCCCAATGAACCACCTCTGCAGCTTGTGGTTCATGGCCACCATGATTTTCCTTGTCACGTGGGACTCATCAAACACCTTGGCTTGAATAAGAGCCCACTGACAGCCTGACTGGTTGTGCCAGTGCCCTGTGAGGGAGAGGTAGGTGTGATCTCCACCCCAGCTGCTCCAGTTGTCTGAGGTGAAGTGCAAGGCTAGCTGTGGCCCTGCCTTGCACAGCTCATCCTTCAAGTACTCCCTGCATGCCTCATACAGGGAGGTCACTACCATCCTGCTAAAGGTGGTGTGTGTGAGCACTTGGTAGGATGAGGCCATGAGCACCATGAGCTGCCTGAACCCTGGTCGCTCAACTAAGGAGAAGGGCTGGCCATCCAGAGCAAGCATCTCCCCAGTGCTCTGAATGATCTTGCTTGCCATTGCAATGCACCCCACTTTGTCTGCAGCTTTACCCCACCACTCCAGGGTGGCCTAGCTCTGATTCATGGGGATGGGGGCTTTGGAGTGAGAGGGGGACTCCTGAGATGCAGCAGTATTGCCATGGTGGTGAAGTGTTTCACTTCCTTGCCCTGGCTGATCTGCCTTTGCAAGTGCTGGAAGATTGCATACATGGGATCATCTGCCACCTCAAAACGATCCCACACTACACTACCCCACCTCTTCTGGGTTGAGGGTAGGGATCTGCCTTACCCCACTCCTCAGCAGGCAGAGGCACAACAGGGGAAGCTGAGCCCTTGCCCCCACAACCTCCTCCGAAGTGCCTTCCAGAGATGGAGACCTGGTTCTAGGGGAACTCTGAGGGGTGTGGAGCACAAACTCAGATTCCCCCTCATCCCCCAGAATTTCTTTTGCTAGGGTGCTCAGGTTCGCTGCTGTCAGCTCCTCCTCTGGCACTGGGAGGCTTACACTGAAAGATGAAATTGGGGTGGAAGAGACTGCCATGATGGTGCTGTTGACTATTTCTGGTGTTAGGGGAACTGGTGCAGGTGCAGGGACAGGTACTGTTCCCACCTCCTTGCTCCCACTGGCAGCAGAAGACTCATTGCTGCCAGGAAAGAGAATGTGTCTATGTTTGGGGGGATAAGGGGGACTAACATCTCTAGTTCTCCTCTTATCTCCTCTAGCTCCTCTCCCTCCCCTGTCTTCTGGCACCTGCCTTTCCAGCATACTTTGTATTAATCTTTCCTGTGCTGGAAAATGTGTCTGTGTGTGTGCATAGCTGTAATATCTCTTGTGTGTGTGTAACTAACTAATAATATTTCTTCTTCTTCTCTGATTACTGTATATGTCTGACTTCGTCTATGTTGTGTTTACTGTATCTGTGTGTAATTAATAATATTAATATCTCCTCTTCTCTGTGTATGTGTGTGAGTATGTGTAATGTATGTGCTTTCCTGCACAGTGATGGATCACACTGCCAGGGAAAACAGCTTTCTTTTTAAAAAGTGTTGGGGGGGGAAAACCCCCAAGAACAAATGAGAGGTATTTTGGGGAAGAATAAGTTGAAAGAAATAGATTGGATAGGGATAATTAGAGGGATTCTAGGCAAGAGTAATTAGTAAACTGTATCCAATCCTTTCCAAGAACAGAAACTAGCAGGAGACTGACTAAGAAGCCAAGCCAGGCCAGTACCTTTCAGATGCTGTTGCTCAGGCAGAAGCAGCTCACAAAAGGGACAGAAAGGCTGAAGACAGAAGCTTATATGCTGTTCCTACATTCCTTCCCCAGAGCATTGGATTGGAAGGGGACTCAGGGAAAGATCACAGTCACTGGCCAGCTACAGATGTCAGTCTTTCCCCCCTCCCCCCCTCCTCCCTCTTCTCAGTTTCTGTTCCCCTGAAAGACTGCCTTCTGAATCTCTGAATCTCCAAATCTTTTTCTGAATCAATTTGGAGGCTCCGAATTGACTTGGAGGTTTATTTTCCCCCCAATTCAATTCAGATTCAGCCTCGAAATCCAGCAAAATATTCTTCAAATTGATTAGCAACTGAAGCTTCACACACTCCTAGTACTCAATGCCTTTTTCACCTCAGCCTTCCCAGGCAAGGTCAGCTCCCATACTACGATATCTGATGGCACAGTTCGGGAAGGAGGTGATCAGCCAACAGTGGCAAAAGAACAGGTTAGGGACTATTTAGAAAAGCTGGGTCTGTAAAAGTCCATGGAGCCGGACCAGATGAACCCAAGGGTGCTGAAGGAGTTAGCCAATGTGATTGCGGAGCTGCTGGCCATCATCTTTAAAAACTCATGGCAATTGGGAGAGGTCCCAGACAATTGGAAGAGAGCAGATATAGTGCCCAACTTTTAAAGAAGGGGAGAAAGAGGATACAGGGAACTACATATTGGTCAGCCTCACCTTAGTCCTGGGAAAAATCATGGAGTAGGTGCTCAAGGAATTCATTTCTAAGCATTTGAAGGAGTAAAAGGTGATTAAGAACAGTGTGCATGGATTCACCAAGGGCAAGTCATGCCTGATCAACCTGATTGCCTTCAATAATGAGATGACTGGCTGTGTGAATACAGGGAGACCAGTGCATGTGATACACTTTGACTTTAGCAAGACTTTTGGTGTGGTCTCCCACAACATTCTCACCAGCAAGCTAAGGAAGTATGAGGTGAATGAATGGTAGATGAATGGCTTTAAAGTGGATAGAAATTGGCTGCATCATTGGGCTCAGAAAGTAATAGTCAATGGCTCAATGTCTAGCTGGCAGCCGGTTTCAAGTGGAGTGCCCCAGGGGTCGGTTCTGGGCCAGTTTTGTTCAATATTTTCATCAGTGACCTGGAATATGGCATAGAGTACTTCCTCAGCAAGTCTGCAGATGACACCAAACTCTGTGGAGTAGTAGGGAAGGGCTGGAGGGTAGAGCTAGGATTCAGAGAAACCTCAACAGATTGGAGGACTGGACCAAAAGAAATCTCATGAGGTTCAATAAGGAGAAGTGCAAAGTCCTGCACTTAGGACAGAACAATTCCATGCACTGGTACAGGCTGGGGGATGACTAGTTAAGCAGTAGCTCTGCAGGAAAGGACTTGGGGTTACAGTGGACAGTAAGCTTAATATGAGCCAACAGTTCATCATTGTTGTGATGAAAGCTAATGGCATACTGGGCTGCATTGGTAGGGGAGTAGCCAGCAGATTAAGGGAAGTAGTTATTCCCCTCTCTTTGGCACTGGTGAGACCACACCTGGAGTATTGTGTCCAGTTTTGGGCCACCCACTACAGAAAGGATGTGGACAAGTTGAGAAGAGTCCAGTGGAGGGCAACAAAAATTATTAGGGGGCTGGGGGCATATAACTTATAAGGAGAGGTTGATGGAACTGGTCTTAACTGAGTTTGGAGAAGACTGAGGGGGTGAGGGGATTTAATAGCAGCCTTCAACTACTTGAAGAGTAGCTCAAAAGAGAATGCACCTAAACTGTCTGCAGTGGTGGCAGAACAAGGAGAATGGTCTCAAGTTGTAGCAAGGGAAGTTGAGGTTGAGTATTAGCAAAACCTTTCTCAGTAGGAGGTATAAAGCTCTGGAACAGGTTACCCAGAAAACACTGTCCCTCCTCTATAATAGGAGCATGCATTTGAAACTGATAGAAACTGGCATGAGATGAGAATAGATGGAAGTCAGACAAAGTTGAAGGGATGGATGCAAGTGGGTTTGTTTTATAGTCTCTCTATATAATTAATTGAAGCATATTAATCTGTACCTATGCCATATATCATACCATGCATTCTCTTTATAAAATTACAATCTTATGTAGCTTTGTTATCATAAAATAATATCTTGTGATTGAAAAAGTATATCTTACTGACTTTATAGGATTTCATTTAACACGTATAGTATAAAGTTCCATTTTGAAAAGGGTCTTTATGTAAGAGAGGTTATTTCATCAATCAAACTCTTCCTGTGCAAGTATTGTAAATAATAAATTTATGCCACATGTGTGGCTGGAGGAAGGATGAAATAAAACCCTATTGCCACGTAGTCAAAATGTGGCTGAGATAACCTCTTATTCCAGTCCAGCCTATTGAGTTCAGCAAAAATGGTCAAACAATATCCATCAATTTTTCTTTTAGGCTTCAGATGACAGACTTTCATTTGGAGCTATGGATGCACTTATATTACATTTTCTCTGTGAACACACAAAGCTGGTGAGCATCTTGCGGGAGGTGTGGAGTAGCCTCAGTTCCCATTGAGGAGTCGGGGCCCCAGTTCATTAAAATTGGTTTTGAATTATTCAAACTAATGTTACAAAGCCACAAACTTTATGAAAAACGTCACACAGGAAGTGTAATAGAAATGTAATGAACCTCAGAGTGCTTTCTTAGTTAGGATCCCATTCTAATACGGAAATGAATGGAGCAGTGCCCCTGATTGCTACTGGTAAAGCATGGAGCTTGAAAGTCATAATTTTCAGACCATTTCCAAATATCCATCCCGTACTTTACATCCTATGTTTCCTTTACAGTGAAATTCAGCCCCTTAAGGTGATGGCTCAATGATTCCAGTATGTATGTCTGCACTGAAACCAATTATGGCCACGGACAGCCAAAAAAGGAAGGAATTGGACACTGTAATGTTAAAGTAGGAGGAAAGGTTATGCCATTTTTATAAGATACAGCTAGACTTTCCACTTATGACTTCCAGATCCTTTTTCTCTCTTGGAAGCCCTGGTACTCATTAAATAGTCACACCAACTAAATATCACCAGGATTTTCAAATATGTTAATCCATTACAGTTGATTCGTCATTATGTAAATAGATTTGAAAACTAGATTTGAGACATATTATTACTAAATTATTCATTGGGAGAAGAATATTAAAATATCTGACTTTTTAATATATTTGCAAATAAAAGCACCACACTTAGCTCATTACCATTACTGCTAAGGAAGCATACTATCTGTTTTCATGAGGATTATGACTATTAGTAGCTACTGAATAAATATTATAACTTGTCATATTCATATACAGATACGACATCTTTAAGAATGCTTGTGAATGTGTTGCTGTAGTAATTTATTTACTGTCCTTTTGCTTAAAATGTTTCAGTCATCAAGTCAAGCAAAAAAACAATAAAGTGCCCCGCCACACAACCTCAACGTCAAACAGTTGAAGTAAACCATTTAAAATAACTACAGACTAACCTGTTCTTTGGCATAAGAGAAAAAAATAAGAATAAATTCAGGAGAACAGTATACGTGACTTCTCTGTGACAGGGGAATAAATGGACACAAAGACCTAAGCCATAGTCTTCCTCTAAGTCTTTGCCACAGCAAGTGTGAAAATTAATCATCATATATTAGAGGACAATCCAAACCCACTCAATCCAAATCCATCTCTCTACTGGTTTGATAATAGGCAGCCTTTACCAGTCCTACTTCATGCACTCTTTCCTGCTTTTGGAAGGAAGGAGGAAGATGTCTAAGGGTAGAAACAAATGGCACCTCATGTTGCATTTGTACTGCCGTATCAGTTTTATAGCTGCATGAATGCTGAGGAAATAGATATCCCTACTCTTCATTGCTCCACATATGTGGCACAACAAAATGTACTAATAATTTCTACTGCTTTGTTAAGCCAGCATTTGTTTGGTCTGGGGTGATCAAGTATGGGTAGTCACCAATACTCCAAGCCTCCCCAGGCAAGTGCTCTGGAGGCTTAATGAGCCTGATCCTGCACAGGATCAGGCCTTTTGAGCTCCCAAAGCACCTGCCTGGCTTTCCCCACTTACCGAGATGTAGGCTTAGGTGCATGGCTCCACAAGCAGGTAAAGCCTGGTGGTTAGGGCCCTTTCCTGGAAAGTGAGAGATGGAAGTTTAAATCCATTCTGTCTGAGGAAGGCCAGAAACACAGGTCCCTGCACTCTTTGGGCAAATCCTTGTGACTGCTGAATAGCTCCCTTGGGTTTTCCTTTTCTGGGACAGATGTATAATCAAGATGTTTCTCAAACTGGATGGGATTGAATGAGAGTGTGAAGTTATCACCTCTGTGGGACACCTTGACTATGTCCAGAAGGCCGGATTAGAGACATCTAGATGTCCTAGCATCTTGGTAGCTGTTGTGCAGGATGAATCAGGGTTACGTTTAGATGCCTAATGGCCCCTTAAAGGCCTCTTAGAGATGGATTTGGAGTTTCTGGAAAGATACGATTGTCTTTGAAGATGGTGCAATTATTAGATATTTAAGAATAGAGTCAATTTTTTATAGTTATACTGTAGTTTCAATGCTTCTACTTCCTCCCTCAGCCAAAAGTGTAGAGGGATAACGGTAAAAAATCAGTTAAGTCAATTCTTCTTTTTCAGCTCTCAAGAGAAGTTTTGAATTGGGTAAGTTTGGGTTTCATCCAGATTGCTTGCCTATTATGTACTTTGCGTTCTACGGTTAGTGGCTCCCAGAGCAAGAACATTAAAGAAAGATAATCCATACAAAAGTGCACATTATTCAGGGTTGGAACTGTAACTGATCACAGAAATAGCTTAATTTGAAAAAATGTATCTCTCATCAGCATGTTTCATCATGTGCTAATTTTCAGAACCACATATGAAAAACATTTAACTTTGAAAAATCAAAATAAAGGACAAATACAGGAAATAATTATATTATTTCTCAGGCTATGTAGGAACACTGGTTACTTATTAGGCTACTACCAAAGGCAGCCCTGTCTCAAGCAATAGTGAAAATAATATGAGGTCCTTTATAAATGCCATCTCAATATGCAACTTGCATATAAAACACAAAAGTAACTTAAAAGTTAATTAATAGGATTTTTCAACTAGTTACTTCTAATAATATTTGCTATGAATTTGCTGACACTCAAGAAGGGGAGGAAAGTGGATCCAGCAAACTACAGGCCCATCAGCCTGACCTCTATCCTGGGGAAGATCCTAGAAAAGATTATCAAAGAGACCATTCACAACATACTGGCTGATGGCAAAGTCCTGAGGGGTAGCCAGCACAGGTTTGTCATGGGTAGGTCTTGCTTGACCAATCTTATTACCTTTGATGACCAGGTGATCCATCACCTGGAAAAGGGGAAGAGATTGATATCATATATCTTGACTTTAAAAAAGCCTTTGATCTGGTATCCCATGATCACCTCTTAGCAAAACTGGCCAACTGCGGCCTCGGCTTCTCCACGATCTACTGGCTGGGTAATTGGCTACACGGTCAGACTCAGAGAGTGGTGGTGGATGGAAGTCAATCGTCATAGTGCCCTCTGGCCAGTGGGGTCCCTCAAGTCTCTGTCCTTGGGCCTATATTGTTCAACATCTTCATTAATGATGTGGACGTTGGAGTCGGAAGCAGACTGGCCAAGTTCGCTGATGACACCAAACTTTGGGGTAAAGTATCCACACCTGAGGACGGGAGGGTGATCCAGGGTGACCTTGACAGGCTCAGGAAATGGGAGGATGAGAACCTGATGGTGTTTAACATTGAAAAATGCAAGGTTCTTCACTTTGGGAGGAAAAACCCGTAACATGATTATAGGCATGGCAGTGCTACACTGGCTAGCACTTTGGAGGAAAGGGACTTGGGGGTCATGATTGACCACAAAATGAACATGAGCCTTCAATGTGATGCTGCAGCTAGTAAAGCAAGCAAAACTCTGGCTTGCATCCATAGATGCTTCTCAAGCAAATCCCAGGACATCATTCTCTCATTTTACTCGGACTTGGTAAGGCCACAGCTAGAGTACTGCATCCAGTTTTGGGCTCCACAATTCAAAAAGGATGTGGAGAAGCTTGAGAGAGTCCAGAGGAGAGCCACGCACATTATCAGAGGTCAGGAAAATGGACTGCATGATGAGAGGCTGAGAGCTATGGGACTCTTCAGCCTGGAAAAGCACAGGCTCAGGGGTGATCTGGTGGGCATCAGAAATTTATTAGGGATGCTCATCAGGATTTGGGGGAATATCTGTTCACCAGAGTGCCCCAAGGGACGACAAGATCGAACAGTCACAAACTCTTCCATGACTGTTTCAGGCTGGACATAAGGAAGAACTTCTTTACTGTCCATGCCCCCAAGGTTTGGAATAGATTGCCACCAGAGGTGGTTCAAGCATCCACCTTGAACACCTTCAAGAGACATTTGGATGTCTATCTTGCTGGGATCCTATGACCACTGCTGACTTCCTGCCCCTTGGGTAGGGGGCTGGACGCAATGATCTTCTGAGCTCCCTTCCAACCCTAATGTCTATGAATCTATGACCAAAAAATACTAAATTCTTTATAAACAGTCACATTTGTTCAGATATTCTTATTATTTATATAATTTACGTACATCACAATTTTGAGTGTGGGCATAAGTAGCAATTAAACCATTCCCACATATCACTGATTGGAAGCAGGTTTACAGTTGTCATGGGTTGGGGTACCAACGCATACAGTGCTCTAGCATACTAAGGAGGAGGGTCCCATTGTAGGTGCTGTGGCTCCGACACCAAGGTGTGGGACTGAGCACCCAGTATAGCATGCCTGGCAGTGGGCAAGTGTGCTTGCATCCATGCTTGGATGATCCCAGCGGGTTTGGTGGGGGTGACCTCTGGCTGGGGACATTTTCACTGTACTGCTTTCACTTTTCACCTAACCATGAGCCTGATAAACTTTAATAGCCTGCTACCAACTTAAGTGTGCAGTGTACTAGCCTAGCTAGAGAGGGGGGGAGTGCTTTAACCCAGGCTTTTGGATTCCCAGGAGTTATGGGGAGAGTGCATGATGAAGGGCCACAGTTGAGTATGGAACAAGGATATGGGTGATTGATAAAAAGCCCCAAAAAGGGGAAAACAAAAGTGGGGACTAGAGTTCTGGCTGCATGCCAGAGTGGCTCGTTTCAGCAGCGGTGGGGTGAGACGTGATGTGGTGTGGGATTCCTGAAGGACCAACCAGTCCTATATCACAGAGCGTTTTGGGTCTGAACATAACACCGACCTGATGCATGACCTGATGCATGACCTGATGCATGATTTTTCAGGTGGAAGCATACGTTGTCTGACTTCTCATTTGTGCCAGCCTGAAAACTTTTATGGTGGCACAAATGCTGAGCAAACAGATGTTGATACCTTTTGTTTTGCTACATGAAAGGAAAATCAGTGGCCCAACAAAAGATGGTAATAGACTCTGCTGCTTTATTGCAGTGGACATGCATTACCTCTGTGGCAGAAGACTACAAGCAGTCTGAGCTGCATGCAATCTCCTACTGCCCCAGGAGGGTGCTCTGGAGGCTTGAGAGGCCCTCAGACCTTCAGAGCACTTGCCTACTTTCTCTGCTTACAGGAAGGTGCTCCAGGGAATCCTGGGGTATCTCTCTGTAAATATAGAAATCTGGGGTTCCCAGGGAAACCCCAGGGAAAATCCCTTCCCTCTTATTCAGGCCCATGCCCTGGGTCTGGCTGGGCACAGTAAGGCCCTGCTCAGTCAGATCCATCCCCAGTTATCACCAGGGATGGGTTTGGCTGAGCAGAGGAAGCAGGGAGATCACACACCATTAAGGGTGAGAGAAGAAGTGATGTATGTTTTACCCAATGAAGCAGATCAGCTGTGCTGCAACATAGATTTAAGCATTATGGGAACGTATACATGAGCGCGGGGCCTGCGCGGATGTGCTGGATTTCCAGCACATTGGAGTACACTCAATTAATTGACTCTCTCAGAGCGTGGCAATTACCAGGCTCCAGCTCTCATGTATCAGCGTCCCTGCACTTAAAAATGGTGGCGGGGTGCTTGAACTAAAGCTCATTTGACAAGCTTTAGTTCAAGCACCCTGCTGCCATTTTTAAGCATGGGAATGCTGATACACAAGATGTGGCAGTGCTTAAAGCGCCACCCCTAACCCTGAAACATGTGTAAAAGGGCCCTAAGTACATCTCTGTCCTTTGTGAAACTGGAGACAGCTTTGTAGCTGGAGAACACTAAACAAGGAGGCATTTTCAATCTTCTCAGGGCTACAAGAGTCAGTACCATTTCTATTTTATTATTGCCTATAGGCAAGTTCTTGAGCAATGAAAATAACTTCTTCCCCTTCCAGTCTGAGAGCTAGCAGAGGGAAAGAGCAGAGTTGGGCTCTGGCCTACTAGGTTATGTCTACCTAGCACCTATGTTTGCCTACCTACCAGCTTCCCCGGTGCTCCTGGGTCAGCTGCTTTTGAGCTTGCCGCGTCAACGTGCCCGCCCTCTGCCTGTGCCAGACCGCAGACTGAGGTGGGGAAGTGGCGCTGCAGGTGCCCCTGGCAGCAGTCTTGGGCGTTCTGGAGACAGAGACCTCAACGGCAGCGGCCTGGCTTCCCCACCTCGCTTCCAAGTTCAGAGCAGGTGAGCAGGACATGTTTAACAACAGCGCTCCCAAGAGCATCAGGTATTCATTTCTGAAAGCTATGGAAAAGCCCAAAGGTGTGACTGTAGTTCATGTAAGCGTACCAGAACTAGCATTAAACGAATCAGGCAGAGTCCTGATAGCAATGTAGCTGCTGCAGCAGCGTGCCTAGAAAACCCACCTAGGAACCTGGGTAAATGCTTAGATAATTGGCCCATGCTGAGCTCTGTGCTGCCACGGCTATACTGCTCTCAGCACTCAAGCTAGCAAGCTCAAGTCTGCCTGCGTGAGCTGCACTCTGGCCTTGGACCTCACTGTAAACATACAGGAGGACAGTATGGACCCACCCAATTATATAGTGCAGCTGGCACTGTAGTGTCGCTCTCATGCAGATGGTAATGTACAAAAGAAAAAGCACAGGTTTTCTGAGTTCAGTTGGGTGAACCCTAGGGCTAAGTACAGAGGTTCAATAAGCCTGATGTGGAAGTGCTTGAAGTTTCACGTTTTACTCTAAACGCTGTAGGTTAGGTCAGGAGGAAACAGAACTGACCGTGTCCCTTCCATGGCGGGTGGGGAAAAAAGCAGGGTGCCTGAACTGGCCAAGGCCAGCAGGCTGGGGGCACTCAAGTCTGGCTCCTCACAGCTGGTTCAGCCCTGATTAGCCAGCCGGGTCTGCTTCCCAACCATGCCCTGCCCTCTCCCCACCCAGGGGCCAGCTCTCAGCAGCAGCAGCCAGGCAGGGCCCTCTACCTGTGCTAGCTGGCTCATGGGAGGCAGATGGGGTTGGCATTGGGCCATCCTGTAATGTCAAGTCTCCATTTTGTGTCATCTGCCCAGGCATACCCTATAATAATTGTGTTGCAGTTACGACTCGTACCTACTCCTCCTGTGGAAACTGGTTCCTGGGTGAATAAGGATGAATTGAGGGTGCTTGAGACATAATGGTAGCACGCCTAAAAATAGCTCCTGCTCAATGACAGGACCGTCAACTCAATGACCAGACTACTGCCTTACATACACTCTCCCTGAAACCACAGACCTACTCCCAGGACCCAATATTTGAAAGATAAAGACCCTTCAAGAAACCAGCAACATAGAAACAAAGAACAGCATAGAAACCAGAAACTTCACCGTTGTATCCCACCGGACAAAGAGGACACCTGGAACTGAATGTCCTCATCTGAACAGGACTGGCCCCTGCCTGGGCATGTGCTGCCCGTTGGAGTCGCAGATAGTCGACTTCTATAAAAGGGGTGGTAGAGTGTGACCTCCTTCGGATGCCCTCTCCATCTGGACCAGCACTATGCCACACCACCAATCGACCCAGAGGCCCTGCCGATGATCTCCTCTGGACAGCGCCTTGCTGGAGAAGTCCGTAACTGGCCACTGAGGATCGACTCACAGCCCAGAGAGGTAGCTATCACCCACCTTCTTCCCCCAAGCAAGGGACCTGGA
>JAGPOW010003395.1:13448974-13462597 GCA_030014935.1 Caiman crocodilus
GCACACTACAACCTCCACAAAACAAACATAAAATGATAGGGGATTTTAAAAGCTGAAGGAAGTGGCAGGTGCTGACCTCATGACATGAAGCTTAACCACAAGGAGTTGGACTTCACCCTCTTCTAGGGTTTTGGATTTCCAGCTGTTTAAAAATCATAATATCCATTTAAAAACCTCAGTGGCGATTCCAGTTTCCTTTCCTGGCTACCCTCCTGTAGCTACGATGGTTTGTTATGAATATTCCTAAGAAGCCAGCTCCTCCTCTCTGTCTTTGAAATCTCAGCAGAATGACAAAGGGCAGGAGGTCAACAGAACGAGGTGGCAGAAATCTGGGGTTTGGGATGGCTCTAATTCACCTGCATTCGCAGGTATATCAGATTGGTGTATTCTTGTGCATGCCATTTGGGCCATTTCATGAAGACTCGAGTTCTGAAGGTCACCACAAGTTTAACCTCAAGACTACCTTGTCTCCAAGTGAGGTGTTTCTTTAATATGCAATCGCCAACATCAGTAAGATATTATCTCTTCCATTTTTAGAACTGGTTCTCTGTTTAGTGTTTATGCAAGTTATAAGAGACAACTCATGTCATAAATTTCAAGTGTGGTACAATATTGAGTAAATATTTACAGGTATATACAGTTAGTAAGATTGTGAGCAAGGATTATGCATGCAAACCAGTTCTAGATGTGTCCTTTGTAGTTCTGTCCAGCTACAGTGCAATAATGACTGTATCTAGTAAACAGAACCTACTTTCTTTATAGCATGATTGATATCTTCGTGTTCTTGTGGAAACGTTTTCCCCATTTATCTGCAAACTGGCTCCATTCACAAAGAATATCCGTCATCTATTTGAGCAGTGCTGTGGTATTGCTTTCAAGTTATTGCAGTGATTCATGTTTCACCTCTAAACCACCATATACTGTGCCTGATAAAAGTTTCAGTCTTGTTTGGGATTTTTTGGTGGTGGTGGTTCTTTTCTAAAAGCCAGATTGAAGTGTTCATATTTATCTACTCTAGATGAGATTTCAAAAAGGCAGAGCTGCAGGAAAGAAAGAAAGAAAAGAAAGAGAGTGAAATGATGCAGAGAATTGTTTTCTCATAAAAAATCCACTCCTAGGAAACTGTGAGCATTTGAGAAACTTCTCCCTGTCAGCTCTGGCTAGTGGCAAATTAAGTCAGTCCCTGAAGTGGGAGTGACTGCTCTATTTATGTAGAAACTACTGTATTCCTCCCCCCCTCGATGCTATTATTCTTCTCTGGGTATTTTAAAAGTACTATACAATTGTAAGGCAAGTGGAAGAAAAATCCTGTTTCAAAACCTAGGAGCAGTCTGGCCTTTCTGAAATCAGACTGACCCCCAAAAAACGGTCTGAACATCCCTGGTATTTTGATTAACTTATCTTGCTTTTTCCCTGTGCCTGGAAGATAAATTCAAAGCCTCCGTCCTACTGGTGTAACTAGAGTCACCTATACTTCAGCAAGGTTGTATTTAAGTGGTTAAGTACATTTACTTTAAACAAACAAAGTGACTTGTCTTGGCATTTCACTCACATTAGATCTAATCAGTTCTATTCACTTTTATTTTTAGATATAAATAAAACTGAGATGAGGAAGAGGTAACATTAGGTAAAGGAATTTCCAGGGAACAGGAAGCAGAGTTGTAACAACAGCGCAACACTTACCTACCCAAACCTTAGTTAGGAAAAACTGCAGAGTTCCCCAAACAGGCCAGATTTTAATCTTCAAAGCTCCAGTGTTTTTCATATCCAGTACCCTACCCCTGACGCTCTCTTGAGCTGTGACATACATGAAGAACACATGATTATGCTAGGGGTGCTGCTAGTTAAAGCCTTCATATCTTATCATCTGTTTTATTACTTTCACTATACGTATGTATGGATACAGTCAACGCACAACACACCAAGCATGACAAAATGATATACTGCCATATTATAGAGTCTCTCAAGTTGTAATGCATTTCATATAATCACACCAATGAATAGTATTAATGCTAGGCTGAAATATGCTAACAACATATGCTACCACTTATTAATACCATGAGTCTCAGCTGCACTTCATAACAAACCCATCAGGCCTTTCTAAGGGCAAAGTACAGACAAGAGCTATTGAAGCTGACACTATAATAATGTCCATGTTAAATGCCTTAATTTCACATCAGTTCAATTTTCTTCCTGTGGCATTTTATTGTGTCCCTAACAGAGTCTTTACCCCAATCTGAAATACTGTTGTTACTAAGTTAAGCTATTAAGATGTAGACCTATGGTTAACATTGTTCAGTGAGCAAAATAGTTCTATCGGTGCCCTTTTCTGTAAAGTGTATTCAAGATATCCGCACTGGAGAGTGTGGGAGAGGGCTTTGAAAGACATCAAACCTATTTGATAGAGTACTGAAAGACCTTGCAAAATTAAGATCCAAGTGTAGGAAAGAAGACTTCTCTAGCACTGGTATGTGGTTGGATTTTAACATTGAAAAATATTTTATGACATACACATTGGAACGTGATGTTACAAAATTTTGATTAGTATGGTTAAGAGCAGGGAGCAATAAATCAGCAATTATGTACAAGAAATGGAGCATTAATGACAGGATAAAACCCCAAGTTGCCACAGACAATTTCAGCTAATTGCTAATCTCTTTGCCTTTCATTTTCTTCATCTTATAATGTTTGTAGTGATGCTTATCCATGCTTGTAAAACACTCAGGCCATTTAGAGATGTTGCCTTTTTCTAGGTTTCATCTGGACTACAGTCACCACTCTATATATGTGGACATGTGTAGTCTGAACTAAAATGGGTTCCAGGCCGGATTAACTAATCCTCACTGAGTGAGGATTAAAACTAATGCAGACTAGGGCAGTCTGAACTAGGTAATTTAAACAGTATTAATTAACATGTATATATGGGGTCGCTGTTAGGAAAAACAGTCCTTAGGAACTCAGCACATAAGCACTGCTAGTATTAATCCCTGCAAGGGAAACTCAACTGGGTTTTTGTAATACAACAGAGGCTATCAGGCAGAAAGTAATCCAGGGCTGGGCAAAATGCTGCCTGTGGACCAGATGCAGCCTGCCAGGCCATTCTATCCAGCCTGCGGGGCCCCTAAAAAATTTAGAAAATCAATATTTATCTGCCCCTGCCTGCCTGTCACGTGGCCCTCGACGGCTTGCCAAAGCTCAGTACGCAGCCTTCCGCCCAAAATAGTTGCCTGCCCCCTTTACAAAGTCAAATGGACCAGCAACACCTCACTGTGACTGGGTGCGTCTACCAATGACTTTACATTGTCACAGCAATGCGCTACGGTGACGTAGCAACCACAGACAAAACCGATCCCACTGCAGCTACATTACCGCAGCAACGCGCTCCCACGTCACAGTGCATCTCTATGGTGACACAGGGCATTTGTACACAACACGGGGGTTCTCCCTAACTCTCTCTAAATTGAAGTAGTGGTTTTTCAAAACCACTGCTCAGTTGTGGACGATTCAAACCCCCATGTCGTGTACACCTGTGTCCCCCCAATCCTTACCTGCCTGTCCAGTGGCAGGGACGGGAGACCAAGCTGCTGGTGGGCAGAGTGGTGCCTGAGCTGTGGGGCTGGGGCTGGTGCACCCCTTCACAGCAGCGGTGGCCCTCCCCACAGGCGGCATCCAGCTCAGGCAGTCCCAGGGGCACTGCAGCTACCAGGGGAAGCACTGGGCCCCTGCACAGCTCAGGCAGTCAGGCAGGCTCCAGGGTGGGCAGGGAGAAGATCAGGCTTGCTGGGGTTTTTTACCTTCTGTGGAGCCTGCCTTCCTGGGCTGCTGTGGGGCTGCCGGCACGGTCTGTCTGCAGAGCCGCTGGGCCGCACGGAGCCCAGTGCTTCCCCCCATGGCTGCAGGGTAGGAAGCTAAAACTCCTAGGAGGTGTTTTAGTTTGCAGGACCTCAAAGTCATTTCCTACATCCCAAAGTCATTTAAGGCACATTACGCCACCAAATGTGCTACGGCAGCTGGAATTAACACATAATACGCTGCCGAATGTGCAAACAGCAATGCCATTTAAGTGGTGTAAAAGGCTTTTAACCCACTTTAAAGTGTCGTCTACAAATGCCCAAAGTGCCAAAAAGTAACCGTTCATGGTGCACATGGTGCAGTGCTAGGTGAAACTGAGCCATCTTTTAGTACTTCCGAAAGACACCATAGCAGCAAGTGTAGATGCGCTCGCTAAGTATTAGCATCCTACCTAAGACCCCAGCCTTGCCCAAGCACACAGTCTACTGGTCTGTGAAGAAGGGGGCAAACCCCCTTGTCATTCCTCACCCACCATAGCATATTGACTGAGATGGCCATCAACGCTCAGGTCATTTGCACCCATTATGGCATCTGGAATTGCACTTTAGATGACTGTCAGTAGGTCTACAACAATGAAGTAGTGCTTAAGGAGGCTTATTATTGCTGCCTAATTACTTCCAACTGCTAGTGCCAAGCACATAAGGCCACACACAGAGGCTGCAAATTGGGTCTGTTAAGGGGCTGATGGTCAATAAGCATCTATTAACCCTTAATTCAAATCGAAATTTGATTCAAACTGTGGGCTACAAATCAGTGAACATGGTTTAGAAAATGGTGACCATGTCTACAATCTGGAGACCTGGGGATAATAGGAGCAAAAAGCTACACTGTAAGTAGAATTTGCTTTACAGATGCAGAAATAAAGGAATCACAATCAGACGTGTGCTATACATGTGATCTACGTGTGATATACATGATATACATGTGTTGTCCCAAAGTTCCAGTACCTGCTTTTTTGTAGCAATACGGAATTTCCCACTTTCAAACTAGGTGAGATTTTGATCATTGTCCAAAACTAAAATCAGCTCACATCCATTCAGAAAACCGGAATAAAACTGTGCCTTCCCTCTCTTTGTGTTGCTTTCTTGACTCCCCCATTCTCTAGCAGCTTGCCATTGTTTCCAAAGCCTCCACAACCTGTCCTCACCCGTCCAATAAGCTTTTATTCTATTGAGAGACTGAATCTTCACTTCCATGCACCCATGATGACTCCCTCCACTCTCCACTTGTTAGGATTTTAAAGAGGCACTTTTGCGCTTTCTCTTATGCTGCCGCATATACTAGGATTTGCTTACTGGAAACATCTACAAAACTAAAATTATTCTCCTCCAAGTTCCTCCTCAAAAATTTGTTTTCTCTACAAAACCGCAACAGCTATGCATGGGTGTGCTGAGGTCTTTGTCAGTCATGCTAACCAACCTATAGTGATTTTTTTGTATTACTCCATCACTCTATATCCATCTGTTTCTTGTCTACTTACATAAAGTTTTTGAGGCAAAGATCATTTTGCTCTGTTTGTCTGCATCTAGTGCAATGGGGTCCTATGACCAGGGCTCATAGGAACCATGGTAATAGTAATAATAATAATATAAATTGAAGTGTGAGCCAGCATATGCCTTTATTTCATCCAGAAATTAAAGAGTGCATCTGTAATTTTGCAGTCCCAAGCAAAGACTTCAAGATAACAATAGTCTTCAAAACAATAAAAATGCAAACATAAAGTGAAACAGCCCCTTTTATAAGAAGATCAAACAGCTTCATTTTATTATCTGAGTTAGTTTGTAATTTTGATTGGACATTTGGAAAAATGCCAGTGGCTCTTTCTATAAACTCTTCATGAGTCAAATCAACTGTCTTCTGATCCACTTCCCAGATGGCTGGATTCTTACCTTGGAAAAAACTCCTGACGCTTCTATTGTCCCGGGGAGAAAATCTGGCCTCACTGAAAGCAATGGGAATTTTGCCATTGACTTTAATGAAGCCAAGATTCTGCCTTGATATCTCCCACCAGCTGAAACACAAAGCACTCGGAGAAAGGGTAAAGTGTTAAGTGAACACAGCATTTTGGATATGTATACATTTCATATCAGGGACTTTGTTAACTCTCGTGATCTTACAGAAGCCTAAGCTATTTCATTCATACCTTCTTGTCCGTAGTTCAAAGTACCTACCAAGCCTCTCTCTAATGAGAAATGTAGGACCACCTTTTATATATGGAAAAATATGAGTTTTCCATGGGAAAGAAAAGAAGAGTAATCATGACCCATTTTAATGTTAATGTTTTTGGTCTCTCCTCCCAGAATTTTCTCAACACATGCCCCTACTGCGCTGTTGTTACACTGTCATTTAGTACTTCCTTTTGCAAATACAGCATAACCTCATAAATCTGGATATAAAAAATCTGGAATTCTCAAAAATCTGGCACTCTTTAAAAACACACTCCATCGGGGAGTAGCAGTGGCCAGTCCCGGAGCTGCGGAGGGGGAACCTTGCACACGGTGCCTCCATCCACCACTCTGCACCTCCACACCATGTGTGGCCACTGGCCTGGTACCAGCCATCATTACCTGCCCCCTTCCCCCCCGCTTCGCAACTATCTACCGCTCAGGTTTCAAAAATCCGGAATTTTCAAGTTTCCGGCAAGTGCTTGGTCCTGAGCACGACAGATTTATGATGTTATACTGTACTAAATTATGGCACAGTAATAGCTCATAGCTGGTGGCACATGGTTATTTTTAGCTGCTATGTCACGATGTGCTATAGTGAGGAAGCACATTGTTTCGGTGTAGGGAATTGCTATGGGGACGTAGCGTCACGTGTAGACATGGCCACAGATTGTCACTCCACCAGCTCTGATTCTTTACTGTTTCCTCCTGGATGTAATTCCTTTTTTATCCTATCCTCAGTAGGACTTACCCTATTCATTCCTGTTATTTGGGATAAATCATTTATTATTCTACTGCATTTTCCTGGTTGGGGTTTTGCTGCTCATGAAAGAGCAACATCTCAAGGTACCATCACCTAATCGAGCAAATTGATTTCCTTTATCCAAACTAGGTGTGAAAAAGCTCGATGCTCTACCGTCACAGCTAGCCCTAGAATTTCTATGGCTCCACTGAAAACCTGGGTCCCCCTTATTCTCTAGTCTCTTGAGGAAAGCATTAATTCAACCTCTTCTACCTCAAGAAGTATCTACAAAGGAGACATCCCATACACAGATAAAATCTGCCTTAGATTCTTGGTATTATAGGCCTCAAAAAATTAACTCTTCAAAGCTGCAAACACCTTATAGTCCAGATAATCTTGTTCCATCCTGTGTTTTCTTTCTTTCCTTTTTTTGTTGTTGCTATCTTACCTAAAACTCTTATATTTCTGAAGGTGAAATATTAGTGTAAGGAGTTTTTCCAATACTGACGGGAATGACTCTGAGAGATGGATGGTCTTTGTCACCTTCTTTCATGTTTAAATAACTTCAAGGACAATTGCAGGTACAGACCATGAATTCAAAGATTGAATTCTACATCCCTGAATGAAATCATAATCTTGTGGAGCACTGGAAAGTAATTGCCAAGGTATCTAATTCTTCCTCCACTGTTTTTCACACGTCTTGTCAGGAAGAGATGCCATACCACACAGCAAGGTCTGAAAAACACTCTGAATGAGGAAACAACTGAGGTTATATAGCAGCCCTCATGGAAAACAAACCTGCCTTGAAAAGATAAAGTTCACATGTCTGCTAATTAGGACAAACTAAGTTTTCAATAATACATCCATTACTTGCTTGGCAGATCATTAGTCAAAGCTATATGTCAAAAATGGCTGATTGATACTGCGTTCACTTATGGTGCATGCAGAACTAAATTGAGAAATGGCAAAGGTTGCCTTATGTAATTTATAATCTTATTTCATTTAAATACGCACTCAGGGCACATCAACATGAGACACTATGTCACCGTAGCTCGTTGCTATAGCGACATAGCATCAGTGGCCAAGAACCACGATGCTGATGTTACTATACAGTAGCTCATTGCTACTGTGCAGTAGCATGGCAAAGAACCCATGCAGTTTCTGGACTGCACAGTAATTATAGTTACTGCGCTGTCTGGCACACACGTAGACGTGCCCACGGATGAGAACTACAAAGCTGAAATTCACCCTCCTGATACTGCCCACTAATGCCTGTGGTTTATGTAGTGTTAGATATTTTCTCACGATAGGGTCTGAATGAGGTTCTGTTGTAACTGGAGCATCAGTAAAAATTATGTTGACTGTGCCTCTGGAGAATGACTTTATTGGGAAAGTTGTTAATCCAGATATTTTTTTAATCAGAATCATTTAATTGGATCTTTTTACAGCTGGTTCATGGGTTAAGTTGTAAAACCATTTTATCTCATTTAAGATGACTTTAGGAAACCTTTCTTGGCAAAATGTAATGCTCTGTGTTATTTTATTACAATAAAGTGGAACATATTGTTTACAAACTCATATATCCAGATGATACTGTTTTTCCCCCCTAAAACTCAGTCCATGGCCTGCTGTTTAAAAAGATGAGTCTGTTAACATTTATATTAACTATCTCAGGTCCAGCAGAATATAAAAGTATGTTTTATAAATGCCTATATTACTTTAATGTGTACCAGTTCTATATGAACTCTTTATTTGTGTGTATAGTAGGGCATCCTGTCCCTGTAAGAGAAGGCAGCGAGGGTGGCTGAAGGGCAATGCTGGGAAAAGCCTAATGGTGGTGTGGCTCCCTGGGATTAAAAACCCCGGTAGACAGAACTAGGGGGAGGAGTAGAGGAGAAACACCAGAGGCAGGAGACCTCTGGGCTAGGAGGAAGACAAGCCTGGGAAAGGAAAGCTGAAATCATAGCAAATCCATCTCAGGGTCCAGGATGACAAGGTTTTTTGTTGGCATACTTTATTTGGTGAAAGACTGTATATGACTGGGGCATGCTGAGAAGCACGCCAGGGGGCAAAGGTCAGCAAGGTGAAAGCCTGCATTTTACTATTGCTTGCTGAGAGATGCTCCGTAGGGGTGAGAGAAGCAGGCCATATTTGATTTGGATTTGCCCCATTTTGGGGGACAGGGATTCAATTCTCTGATTATGATCATTGTCCTGATTCATTTCAGCCAAATCTGAATCTAAAGATTCGATTCTGATTGGGAGAATCAGCAATTTGGTCATAGACACAGATTTATATGGTTTTTCTACATAGCTCGAGGTACTAGGAGTGGCTTGTGAATGCTGAGATGGTGAGGTGGATGGAGCGTCCCACAGGAACGTGGGGGGGTGTCCACGTGCTTGGCAGTGGACTTGGAAGTGGACCGGAAGTAGTTCTGGTTCAATTCTGGGTCTGCTATCGAGCATGCAGGGGACTCCTCTTGCACCCCCTGGGCTCGGCAGTTGGCCACGAGGGCCAGGAGGCACCAGTCGCTGAGCTGGGGGTGTGGGGGGCCATCCCTTGCACTCTCTGCATCAGACCTGGAAGTGCTTCTGGTCCATTTCTGGGTCTGCTTCCGAGCACGCTGGGGAGCCCCCGACACTCCTGTGGGACACGCCATCTGCCCCAGCATTTTAGCATTCATGAGCTGCCTGGTACCTTGAGGTATGTAGGAAAAACATATAAAGCTGTGTCTATGTCCGAATCATCGAATCCATCTGAATCGAATCAGAGGCTTCCGATTTGATTTGGAGAGATTAATGGATCTCCTTATTCGATTTGGATTTGTGAATGCTGCCAAATTGGGCTGAATCTCCACTGAATTGAATCAGCCGCCGAAGCGTTGCACAACCCTGATACTCAGGAAAGGGGCAAAAGTCTGGTTGAAAGGTCCTGAGGCAGAAACATGCTGTACTATGAAACCATAGTTTCTGAGCACTTTACAAGTACAATGTACATAACTATATTTTGAAACCTTGTTTGGTGCAGCAGAGTTTAGATCAATATGTCCATTTAATTGCTTGATGTAAAATTTCTAATCAGCCTCTTAATACAAGGCCACTTGCCCTGGTATCTGAGTACTGTTGAGTACTGAAGCAAATATATTTTTGAAAATTCCTTGAAAAAGAACAAATAAAACTAGTTCAGTTAAATAAGAGACACTGAACCTTGTCCTGAAACTTGGACTGAATAGGAGTGCTTTTGGGAGTTCATCAATATTTGGTTAACATTTGTTGATCTGTTTGTATGTGTGTATAATATAACCATGGCTCTACATGTCATCATCTTTCTTACAAACTAGAGCATTAAAACATCACATGGTCTGTGGCTTTTTTGCCTGGCAGACATAGAACAATGGAAACTTCAGGAAAAAAACAAATAAACCCATGATCTCATGATATTTTCAGACCTATCTCCAAACCAAAGGGCATGAAATAACTCTAAGTATCTATTCAAATTGAACATCTTAAGCTTTTGTGGTCTGTCTCTGATTAACAGATGTAATTTGTTTTAACTAACCAAGGGCTTAAAGTAACAACGTATGAATTAGATGTATAGATGGGCAAGTCACGCCTGACCAATCTGATTGCCTTCTATGATGAGAAGACTGGCTCTGTGGACACAGAGATAACAGGGGATGCAATATACTTGGTGAAACTACACATGAAATTAAGGTGAAGCAATATACTCTGCAGCAGTTTGAGCTGGAGTAAACTGCTCTTAGGTGTGGTGTCTACACATGTGCCCAGGACAGCAGCAATTTGAACCAGGGCGGAGCAAACCTGGGCTGGCAGTGGGTGCAGGGGGTCAGTCCTAGGCTCTGGGTGGAGGCACTGAGTGGTGGAGGGGCTGGCTGGGACATAAGGTACTGAACTTACAGAGCCATGTGGCTAGGCAGCAGGACTGTTCCAACATGCAGCTATTTGATTCAACTTTGGATCCGGCCACTTCAGATGCCAGTAATCTGATTGAGAGCTCTGGATTGGTTTCCCACTTCAATTTGGCTGAAGCAGCTCCAAAGTTGGGGAATCAATGAAATATCTATAACTTTGTTGTTTTTTGTCTGCTTTGGATGACACTTGCAGAGGTGGTAGCCTCTGCTGACAGCATGATGCCTGCCAAGTTTCAAGAAGATGGGTGCAGGGGTTTGGGGGGAATTGCACCCTAAATTCTTGAAAGTAAAACTCATGTCACGTGTATGTGTTATACTGAGGCCACAAAGCCTGCCAGGTTTCAAGGAGGTAGGTGCAGGGGGAGTCTGGCTCCTGTGGTCCTGCACCTCTGGCTGCTAACAGGTAAAACTCGTGATGTGGGTGGGTGCTTGTGCGATTGCATCCGTCTTGGGGCAAAGGGGGGCAAAATCTACAGCAGGGCTGGGTACTGGGTCCTGCCAGGCGGTGAAGCCTGCCAGCTGAGTGTGCGTCTCACTGGGGGAGTCTGGCTTCTGGGGCCCTGCACCTCTAGCTGCTAACAGGCAAAACTTGTGATGTGTGTGTGTGTTAAGATGTGCCCTTCCTGGCACTGGGGCCTCTGCACAACATGGCAGTGTGCCCCAGTGAGGTCTCCTCCTCCCCTACAGCCTCAGGACTGCTCCACCACTTTACATGACAACAGGTAGAATAACTTAGCTAGCTCAACACCAGTAACAGCAGCAGCAAAGGTATCCACACGGAGCGGTCACAGAGCCTGTCTTTTTATAAAGGAATTGACAGCAAGAAGTAAAGTTGTTGCGTTGTGTTGAACATAGGATGTTACTCATGGTGTGTGATGGCTTATCTTGTGTTTTTATGTTTATATGTTTATTTTTAAAAAATGAGTACTTAAAAAATATATCTCAGGATGCTTTAGGGCTGAAAAACTCTTTGTCAGGCTGAGGAAGTACGTGCAGTTGGTCCTGGATGGAAGGAATAGTAAAGAAGCCAGAGGCTGGCCTGGCACGCAATGCAGGCAGGAAACCCAGTCAGGGAAAATGAAAATGGAGGCATCGGGGGTGAGGGACAGGCTGGCGTGGGGGGTAGGGGGGAAAGGGTCCTGCCAGGATGTAACAGCACAGGTAAATGTGCAGAGGTGCCTGCAGTGTCAAATGTCCGGCAGGTTGCAGCGTGCCAGAACTCCACTGTGCATACTGAGTCCGTGAGTTCCTGTACCTACTGCCTAGGAGGCTGACGAAGTGCAGTTCATAGGCCCAGCTCTGAAAACTGATTTGTACATTCAAAAAAGCACCTAACCTCATCACCAGAACTGAAGCCAACTTTCTACAGCTCAAAACACAAAACCTGCCAACTATCTCCAGCCCCCCACAAACTGCACACCAGAATCTATCAAAGACCACAAAACCCAACTAACTGTGGGGGCTCGTTCCTCATGAAAAAAACACTCTGCCTCCAGTCTTTCAGGCCTGATCCGAAGAGGGAACAAATTACAATGCAAACCACATCCTCAATGAGATAGGTAGCCACTGAAGCCTCCACACTACCTGCCTGAGGCTGGGGTCTGGTGTGTTTGGACCCCATCATTGAAACCATGCACGTGGCCCACATTGGTAGTGGCTGGAATGGAGGAGATTGCTGGTGCTGAGAGTGCTGGCATGGGAAAGTGGATCCCCTTCTTCCATGTCCCCTTGCCTCTGGACTTCAGCCTCCCTGACTTTGTTGACCAGCACCTGCATCCAGTGATCAAGGGTTTTGGTGCTGTACATGCTCCCCTTCACCCTCAGGTCGCACATGCCCTCCATCACGTGGATGATACTGGACTGCAAGGGATCTGGCCATCTCCTGATGCCCTACTTCAATCGCCTCACCAGTGCCTGCATGTCTGATGCCAGCGGCCCACCCCAGCCAGGAACACTGACCCCCTGGAACTTCTCCATTTGTTTCTCCAGTTCCCTCACTGGGGGGATCACCTGGCTGAGGAAGGCATCGCCAGCACTAAGAGTCTTGGTGGCCTCGAGGAAGGGCTTGAGGACCACCAAGATCTGGGAGATGGTACCCCACTCAGCTCTGTTCAGGAGGCCACTGATCCCCATCTCCCCAGGTAAGGCCATCTCAAGGATGGCCTTCTGTTGCTCCACCAGCCTTTTGAGCATCAAGTATGTGGAGTTCCACCGAGTCTCCACATCCTGCATGATTTTGTGCTGTGGGATGCCCAGCTCTGCCTGTCTCTCCCGCAGCATCTTGTCCCCCTTGATGCTACAGTGGAAGTAGCCGGCCACCTTCTTGCATTTTGAAATCAGCTGGCTTGTAGCAGTAGTGGTGGCAGTGCCATCACTGGCAGCCTTTTCCCCCTCCAAGCAATCCCTCACTATGAGGTGTAGCCTGTGTGCCACACAGCAGATGCCAACAAAGTTGGCATCACAGAAAGCCTTCACCATATTGACCCCATTGTCGGTGACCATGAATCTGCAGGTGAGATTGGCCTGCCCAATGAGCCACCATGCTGTTCAGGGCCCCCATGATTTCCCTTGCTGTGAGGGACTCATCCAGCCCCTCAGCTTGCAGAAGAGCCTGCTGACGGTCTGACTGATTGCACCAGTGCCCTGTGAAGGAGAGGCAGGCATGATTGCCACCCCAGCTGCTCCAGCTGTCGGAGGTGAAGTAAAAGGCTACCTGCGGCCCTGCCTTGTGCAGCTCCTCTCCCAAGTACTCCCTGCATGCCTCATATAGGGCACCACCAGAAAGGCACCACTGTCCTGCTAAAGGTGATGCATGCAGGCACTTCCTAAGATGGGGCCAGAAGTGCTATGAGCCGCCTTACCCCTGGCCGCTCAACTAGGGAGAAGAGCTGGCTATCCAGAGCAAGCATCTCCTCAATGGTCTGGGTGATCTT
>JAGPOW010003395.1:13469773-13515475 GCA_030014935.1 Caiman crocodilus
TTCTTGTACATGAAACTTTAACATTTTTGCTGCGACAGGGGCATGGGAGAGACTAGTACTTGAATTAAAGCTCGCGTTACTTGTCCGTTGGCTCCAGAGAACGTTCTTTAGTGAAAAAAAATCTTTGTTACTTTGAGTTTCATGCAGTTTTTTAATATTTAGTAAATTGTACTTCTTTTCTTTTCTTTTCTTTTCTAGCTGGGAATTATCTTGACCAGATATATAGCAGAAGATCTACATTTCAGCAGCCTGCCCTCTCTCATTTCCCCTTCATTCCCCGCAAGTTTAAGTCTTACTGCCAAACTTTCACATGCTGGATTTGAATATTTTTTTCAGCAGATAGCCCCAACTCTGACTGACCTACAAATTCACCTCAGTTGTACAAAATCTATTAGATCTCTTAAAGTCAAAGCAAAGAGGCAGAGCCATCCATCCACTGATGTATCTCACTGTATGCTGAAGCAGAGCCTCTCAAATAGAGCTGTATAGGTAACGGAGCTGATTACGGATGTCCAAACACAAGCCAGAGGTAGAGGAGAAATTCTGGTGATTTGATGCTGTAATAATGAAGGCGCCAGTGCCACCTGTGGGCAGAAACCAGAATTAGCACAGGGTGTTACGGTCTGAAACATCAGAGAAAGAACTAAGTTCATTGCTCTGAAACTCAGTGAATTGCTGAATGGTCATCAGTAGATACAGGAAATTATTATGCTTGACATTGGAAAGCAGTGATCTCCCTTTACCTTCTTTGAAAAAAGCATGCGATCGGTTTCTAAAAAAAGAAAATATATTTCTACTTGTCAGTCCTGTGGATTCAGTCTGAGATGGGAAGTTCAAGCGGTTGGCTTTCTGGATCACACAGCATTAGAGAATTGAAGATTCAGTTTATGAAATTCCCACTAGGATTACAATGGTGTAAGTAGTGTAAAATCAGTAGATCTAGCTGGTGATACACAAAAGGAGCTATTCTACTGAGTTAGGTGCTATTTTTAAATAATTACAAAATGAGTGTGGCGTAAATAACTTTGACAGCGTTTTACAAAATTATTCATACTAATGTTGCTCCAGCCAGAGGTGCTGAATATGTGGGGGCCTGCAGGCACAGGCCTCCTTTGGGAAGAGAGCTGTCACCTGAAATGCGTGAAACTTTCTACGTGTCCATCATCTTAGGCCCTCCCTGACAAAAATAAAAGTTGGCATCTATGGCTTCAGCTGCACAGCTCCTGCTTATTTTCCCTTTCAGATCATAAATGGGATGATGTGGTACCCATCTTCCAAAAGCAGTGCAGGGATTCTTTTGGGTGAACTTTTCTCAAATAGGATCGCTGCCTTATTTCCAATGGCCGAAATTCCAAATTGCTACACTTATCATGGTTCATTTAAGTTTTGGTGATGTCTGAAATGGCTGTCCTTAAAGGCTTTCAGAACAACCGGTAATCCCAGGCAATTTAATTAAAACTTATCAGTGGCATATACAAACAGAACTTCTCACCCAGAATTTGCATACTGAGCTTGGTAAAACTACCAATTCCCATACCTTGAATATTCATGTGATGACTGATATTTTCAGCAGTGTTAATGACCCTGATCCAGAGTAAAATAAGATTTTAGCATTTCCACAAGTGAGCGCAGGTTTCGCAGAAACGTGGGACGCTATAGCAAAGCAGCTGGGTAGTGGTAGCAAAAGTACAGGCTTTGTAGCGGCTTCTGCACTGACTTTAATCATGTATGGCAGAAGAGGACAATGCCTGTACCTCCTCAAAATGGCCAATGCCCTGACATACACCCTGTAAGTGTTCAAAGAGGCAAGGATACCACATAGGCCTGTGCCCTGGATCAGCCCTTCAGCAGGAGATAGGTCAGGCAAAGATACCAACAGTTTTCATGCCTGACAGCCAGAGGCAGGAGGTGGGGCTGGGAGCCAGGCTGACTGTCACCCAGGCTGGGAAGCAGTGCGGGGATCGGAGGCCACATGGCCTCCTCCTCCTCCAGCTGTGCTGGCTCAGGCCCAGGCTGGGGCTGGAGTCCTCCCTGCCCCTCCTGCTGCCAGCTGGCATGGCCCCTAGCCCTCTCTCCTGCCCGTGGCTGGCTCTTTTGAAAGCCAGCTTGGTCCGAGCAGATGAGCAGGGGCTGATGCTAGCATGGCATCCTATGATGGGTGGGGTGAGTGTGACCTACAAAGCAGCCTGGTATGCTGGGAGACTACAACCTAATGTGAGTTGGTAGGGGAACGGGTACAAAAGTTTGATAGACAGCTCTTACCTGAACTGCTTAAGTCTGGTACTACACCCACCCACGTCTATCTCAAACTGGTTCTGGGTTCTACTATTTTGAAACCCACCTATGTATACTGAACTTCTGTTTGGTTATGGGTGTAAACTGGTTTCCCATAATTTATACTGCTGTAAGTGTAATGTCTGTACCTGGCCCTAGAGAATAAAAACGTCCCACCTGGAAATCCTGCACCACAGCTAATTTTACTGCTGTTTTTCTTGCCAGTATAACTATATATGTACTTAACAGTTGGCAGAGACACCCAACCAAGAATTTCAACACGCCTTTTGGAACGAAAAAATGTCGTGCTTGAATTCAGTCTGTGTTCAAAGACTGCTGTATTTGTGTGCTTGCAGTATAGAAATGAATGTCTCTGGTCTGTACACATCTGTGTAGCATAACAACTTACCACCATAGTATCTGAGTGTCTCACAAAGGGATACATTCAGGTTCTCACATCATTTATCCAAAAATAAGAAATGCATAAGTCACAGTATTAGACCTCTGGTTTATACCTTTCTAAAGCCACCCTCTCTCTCAAGGGTCTATCTATACTGAGCACCACAGTGTAGTGTAATTACTCAAGAAAGCTTTAAATGTGCTAACTCAGAAATTGGAAACAGTTTGTCTAGAGACACATGGAGCGCTACAGAGGTTAATTCTCAATAAGGTAAATTGGCCAAGGTGAAACACCAAGCTTCTGTGGCTACATTGCTCTTTCTGCCTGAGCTGGCTCATGTAGAGCTGCCATAGGGATCTGTATACTGTAGTCTGCAGTGAAGAATTATCCTATGTAGCTGGCTGCCAATTTTTCGTTCTAAACCAAATGCTCCGTTGTAGTATCGACGCGGAGTCCTAATTTCATTTTATGCTATCTTTACTTCAGACTGTGACATTTGGTTTCAACTTCTCTTAGACACGGCTATTCAGAGTGTTCAGCACCCAATAAAATTGGTCATTGGGTCTTTTTTTGAAGAACGCCACTGGATTGAACTCTTATAGCCAGGAGAGAAAGAATAGTTAGACTTGGCAGAGAGAACCGCTAAATATTTTAGCAAGACCAGGAGGAGGAACTAGTATGTGGTTGTAAGTCCCAAGTTCTACTTTAGCTGTATCTATTAGGTGGCCACTGCCTCACCTTCTTCACCGATAAAATGAATGTGGACAGGTTGGAAAAGTGGGCAGAACAGAATAGGATGCAATTTAACAAAGATTAAGTGCAAAGTACTGCACCTAGGGAGAAAGAATCAGCAGCACACATAGAGACTGTAGATGACTTCCTAAGCAGCACAGCAAACAGAAAGGTATCTCAGAGTCATAGTCAACTCCAAGATGAACGTGAGTTGTCAATGTGATGGAGTGATCAGTAAAGCTAACCACTTTCTATCGTGCATTAGCAGGTGCATCACAAACAGGTCTAGGGAGGTGATACTTCCCCTCTATGCGGCATTGGTAAGGCTGCAGCTGGGGTACTGCAGTCAGTTTTGGGTGCTGCACTTCAAGAAGGATGCGGAAAACCTTGACAAGGTCCAGAGGAGGGCTACTCAGATGGTTAGGGGCCTGGAGGGAAGGTCCTACAAGGAGAGATTGAGGGACCTGGATCTCTTTAGCTTCTGCAAGAGAAGGTTGAGAGGGGATCTAGTGGCTGTCTACAAATTCATCGGGGGGGGGGGGGGCCGCAAGGAATAGGAGATACTCTGTTTAGCAGGGCACCCCTCAGAGCTACTAGAAACAATGGCCACAGACTAACAGGGAGCAAATTTAGATTAGACATAAGGAAGAACTTCTTTATGGTAAGGATTACCAGAATCTGGAAAGGGCTTCCAAGCGAGGTGGTGCTCTCCCTTACGCTGGAGGTCTTTAAGAGGAGACCTGACAAGCACCTGGCTAGGATCACCTGACCCCAATGCTCTTTTCTGCCCAGGGCAGAGGGTTGGACTCGGTGATCTACTAAGGTCCCTTCTTATCCTAAAAATCTATGAAAACCATTGAAGGAAATATGCTCATACAGTGTTTGCTCATCTAATATGCTATAGCATTGCCAAGTCCTGGTTATTATCATGCTTGGTTTTGTTCAGCTTTCTCCTGCATAAAGAAGTAACAGCACTTCAGTCATTTGGGGAACAAACAAAAACAGGCATAATCCCATTTATTTTAATGGAATGTCCTATATATGTCATCAATAAATCTGGCTTTTTTGAGTGTTCACTGTGTGATCCTTGTTTCAGCTAATTGGCACTACAACAAAGCTCAAGCCATCATGCATTTCCTACAGTGTACTGGAAAACACGGTTGTTCAAACACTTTCTTTAGGGTCTGCTCTTCTCCCTATTGAGTTGAACTAGTTTTTCTATTTGTCTTAAGGGAAATAGGCCACCTTTTCACATTCCAGACAAGACTCTTGAAACAAGCTCATGGGGGGGCATGAAATTAGGGTTGTGAGCTCTGGCTCAGGGAGATGGCATAGAGCTCCGTGTTCTTGGGATCAGGGCTCTCTGGTGAGGAAGGGGACTGGCAAGGCGTGGAGGGGAACCAAGCACCAGATAAGAGCTGAAGGGTAGGTGCAGGAAATAAAGATTTGAAAGCAGTGTGGAGGGGAAGCTGGGGTAAATGAAAATGTAGAGTCTTTTAATCCGAATACTACATTTCATTTTGAATAAAACCAACAGCCTATCCAAAGGTCTAGGTGTGATTGTCATCCATACAGGGATACAGTCTACCTGAGGAGAGGTATGGATTGGATTTGGGGTTTTGCTTGTTGAGCTTCACAGCAGTTCTGAACTGCAGTCAGACCAGTTAGGGAGTTGGAAGGTGAAAGGCCCCACTACTAGGTCAGCCACTGAAATGAAATCAGGCTTCTTGAGAAAAACTGAGCATCTCGAAAGTCTCTCTGCAGGTGCTTTGATGAAATGGGAAGCATATGTTGCAATAGCTTGTTTAAAGATAGAATACTAGTGGTTTTTATACCATGAGTTTGCCAGATAAAGGCTCCGTGCATTCACCAATAAGTCCTGCCTCAGTAAAAACGAGTATATTCACTTCCTACTTGGTTCGGTCTGCAAAAAAAATAAGATGCCTAAAAATGCATGTGACCTTTTTTGTGCATCTCCACTGATTACAAGCAAGATATACCAGGGATGAGTTTGGCCCATGGTAGTTATTCACTTCTGAGGTAACAAGCAAATGTATATGATGCAATACTCATATTGGAATGATCTACTCTCCCGGGCTATCTTCAGTCTAAAACGTCTCCCCCACGTTTCAGCCAGCCTGGAGACTCCACTCCCCAGATAGGTTTAAATTAGATGTCTCCATTTTTTAAGCTGCTTCTTTTCTGCCAGGAAAAAATAATAAAACATAATGCATATCACAGAATGAAACATTCTGACTTTGAATAGACATGTATGTTCTTTCATTTTTTCCATCCCATACTCCTTTTTCTTGCTCTTCATCTCTATTCTACTCTTCTTTTTATCTTAATGAAGTTTTACCTTCTTTCCTATTAGCTGATTAACTTTTCATATTAAGGTGCTACATAAGCTGACAATAATAAACCTGACAATAATCACACAGCTGCAACACTGCCGCACAAGTCAATTATCTCCACTAGCTCAAAGTCTTCACTGGTCAAATAGAGGTAACAACTTACTACTGACGGTATACTGTAAGAAAGAAAAGGCACTCCCAGAGCCTATCCAGGAACATCCTGTCCTTTCTCCCCAAAAATCTGACAGAACAATATAGTCAGTTCTTCCATTGCATTAGCTGTGGAAATGGAGAGATGTGTGTACCCATTATGGAGTGCCTAACCTGAGATACTTTAAAAAAAACCTGGTTTTCAAAAATAGTGAGTATTCACAATGTAAACTGGGCTCCTTTTAAGGAGTCTCTTGACTGGCATCCAAAAATCTTAGACCTCTACCCACTTTGCTGGTAGATCAGGGGCAAAGATGGATCCATGAAGATACCACGTGCAGGAGGCTGAGCGTCCCGAAGGTGCTAGTGGAGCCTACTAGTTGCTCAATTCCTGCTTTTACTGCCATCCTGCCATGGATCTCCCCAGTATTACAATAATGCTCACAGTCCAGAATGACTGACACTATTAGGGCTCTGCGGCTGGAAATGCTGAAGCCATAGGAAAACCCTGGGTCTGTGTTATCAGATAAGTTTGCCAGCATTTCCCTATGGCCCTCTTTAAAGCTTTAAAGCTGCTGCACCAGCCACCTAATGGTAAAACTGATGCACAAATCTGGACTGACAAAGACAAGCGAGAGGCTACAACAAAAATCACAAACTGCTAGCATTTGTAATTAAACAGCAGCTCCAGACCGGGCGGACACCAGGAACAGGGATCCATTATGCTACACAGAAGGGAGATCCACACAGGGATGATGATTATTATTCATTAAAAGTCTCTCTGGAAAATTGGCCTTTCAGTTTTTGGTTAAAACATTGCTAAATACAAATGTTTTGAGTCACTTTCCACACTTGTACCTTTGTCTTGGTGAGGTAAACCCAGGAGAGCTCAAGCCTGGCTGAATGCTGGCATTTGGGCTCATTTGCAACAAGGCTGCACAATTCTTACCCAAACTGCTACGCCGCTCTCCATGTGAGGAGCCCCAAGAAACTCAACTACTCATGTAAACACTCACCATCCATGAGAGCGAAGGTGACACAACTGTACTGAATAGTAACCAGTGGGCTCTGTTAGGGAAAAGCAGGTCATATCAGACGCCTTCATTGTTTGGTTCTGTTCCACCCGAGCTTATCTGTGCACTTGGTGTGCAGAGAGGTGTGAACGAGGGAAAGAGGATGGGCGGGGGAAGAAATGGGGTAATGTCTTTAGAGCCAGGGGCATATTTGGTGAAGTGGGGTGTGGGAGCTGCAAGGGTGGCTGCACCCCAGCTCCCAGCCTCCACCCTTGCAACCCACCACCGTGGACACATCACGCTGCAGAAGTCTCCAGAGGCTTTTCTAAAGTCCTTAAAGCAGGTAAGCATCCCTCTAGTTCCCCACCCATGCTCAAAGGCCTATCCTTACCTTCCTCCTTCCTCTTCTTTGCCCGCACCTGCTGCATTCCCCAAGTCTGAGGGGCAGGGCAAGCTTCAAAGACACTCCTGCCTGTTCCAGCCAGGTTGCTTGGGGTCTGGGCTTAGCAACAGTGGCAGCAGCAGTGGCGGTGGTGGTGGGGTGTGCGTGCGTGTGTGGTGGGGGGTTCTCCTAGTCCCTCAGAAGCAGATGTGGGCATGAGGAACACCCCCCGTTGCCGCTCCCAGCTGAGTCAAGCGCTCACATAACGCAGCTGGAGTGGGGCAGGTATGGCTTTGAAGCTCCCCCCAGCCCTGGGGCAGTGGGGAAAGCAGCAGAAGCAGAAGAGGAGAGAAGGGAAAAAAAAAAAATCCTGTCTTCCCTGACATGACCCAACCCAAAAAGGGGGGCACAGTTGTGCTACACTACCCCCTCTGAATCCACCAGGGATTAGGACCACACTTAAACAAACCTCACTGGTGGGAATGTCTCTCAGGTGAGGGTAGGTACATCTGGGGTAGCTGTACTTCTTGCTTTGCTTCTTGCCTTTTTTAGCTTTTGCAGGGAAGCCTAGCACGCAACCCAGCTCCTTAGGTGGCGAGTGCTTGAGACTGTGGCTCTAGAAGGCCTAAAATACATAAAGGAAAATACAAGGAAGAGCTCTGTGGGAGTGTTTTCCAACCTATTCCTGGAACAGAGGCTTAGCAATCTGTGTACACCGACATCTGCTCTTCAGAGCAGGTACTGCCAGTGTTATCCCGCGAGTTCCTGTGGTTCCATGCAAAAGCTACTGCCCCATCCGTCAGCAAAATACAGGCCTTTTAATTTAGCCACGGTGATATACGTGTAACTGAGCCCAACAAAAAAACACAGGCAAAAATGTAGTTCCCCACTTCCAGCCTCCCTCCCCCTACCTTCGGCCTGCAGTTGGAAAGTGAAAACAGAGCTTTAGCTCTGTTTTCTCTCTCCTGGTAATCCTCTGTCAAGAGGCTGTCTGTCACTCTCCCCACCTCAATGAAAACATCATCAGCTTTTTCATTTTAAGTGTTGACTTGAGAGACAAACCAGCCCTCATTTGTACCTTAATGTTCGTCTAGAAAGTGTTTTAAGATTTCAGGTTACACTCAGCAAGCCAATGCCCAGTGGGTCTAAAGGCTTAGATGGAGCTGGCCTCCCAACTATGAGTTTATTGATTTGATACAGCTTCTTTTGTTACTTCTGAGACAGAGGGCAAGGGGGTGGGAAGACCTGGATTAATAAGAGCATGAAATAAAGTGCACGTGTAAAGTGAGGTAAATAATGGGGTGAGGGGGAACGATCCATACTAGGCTTGAGAATTGTACAAAAAATGGTTCTTCGGTGTTAAAAAATATCGAGACACCCTCAAGAGCACTATAAAATTACACATTAGAATTAAAGCTAGAAATGTTTGAGTTCATACAGGCCATTAACATCACTTCCTCATGGCCCTAAGCATTGCTCTACTCCAGGGGATGTTGTCAGAAGATCCTGCCACACTAGACATATCACAAGACCAAAGTAACTTTAATGTTCCCTTTTTGGGTTTATTTATTTTTTTAATGGGCCTGGGTGGCTTTTATTACAAAAGGAAGTATCTATTTAAACAAAATGTAGTTATACCTTTGAGAGGTAACATCATCAGTGGAGCTGGCTTATACATGCTACAGTGGCCTGTATTAAAGTAATTATTCATCAACAGTGAACAATTCTGATGGATCATCATCAGAATTGGAGACTGGTGTCACATCTTAGGTGCTACTAGGTGGTAATTTTTGTTAAATATGGACTTTTTGTGGAGTCTGTGTTAGGTGGAATGTGTCACTTTTGTCTCTAATTTTTATTATGTTATCGCTGAAACATGAGAAGTAGAAACTATTTTCTATTTATTCAGTAGTCTCAGGGAAAGTGAGGTCGGTGCATTTGTATGTCCTAGCATATAGAAAAGAGAGCAGCAGAGGGGCTGGGTTTTTACATCAGAGATTGATGCTATTTCTTTGGAAAGATCAGCAGTAATGGTGATGGATAAAAACAAGCAACTCCCATGTGAATGGGAAATTAGCTGTGGAGGAGATATACATGGCTGTTTGGGAGTGTGTTAGGCGACACAGGCAGGCTTTATCCTCAGTCTGCCCCATTTAGAAAACAGCAATACTTTAATGTCTCCAGTGGAGTTATTTCAGGTTTGATGCCAAAGTAAATGAGAGGACAAGTGCTATCATGATTCAAGTACAGCCATGAATACGTGACATTAAAGCACCTAATGAGTATAAAGTAATACTTAGATTATTAACTGTATAAAAACTGCTTTTGCTACTACTATATTTACTGCATCCACTGATGCATAGTCCCTGATGTAGCTAACAACTGAGATTCGAGATGCTTGTACACTTATATTTATTTTGTTCTCATTTGGTGTCACTTTTTAAGGAACATATCTCACTAACAATATAGGGAAAAGAGTGTAAAAGATACTGTTTGTAAGGGTAACACTCAAATTCGTTTTTAATGGCTATTGCCAGTGCTCGAGCTGTGTAGCTTTGTTATATACATTCCGGAGCTTAGTTTCCTCTCAGCTTATTGTGAAATATGTTTCAAGACATGTAGCTTCCATTAAATGTTAATTATTTTTTTATTGACAAAAGAATAGTGTCTTACAAGACAGCGTAACAGTGTACAAAAATTCTTCTCTCTCATAACAGCTTGGGGTCTGGATTGGGGAAGCAATGGGGAATCCACTGTGCGGCTCTTATTTCAGAGCATTGAATCACCACTGTAATGTTGTCCACATTTCATATTTAATAGCATGTTCGTAATTTGTAAATAAATACGGAATGATTACTAGATATTTTAATAAATGGTTAATCAAGTGCTGCAAATTGTTACAGAGTTTAGCAATTCACTGGATTGCTTATAGTCACCAATAATGCATTCAGGGCTGTAACTTGCCTATACCATCTGTTAATCATTTGTTATTCCTTTATAAACCACTTATATATGTAACCTTAATTCAGAGTGTGACTGAAATATTTTGTGTTTGTACAATAAGTTCCTTTCAAGGAATTCAGAGTACTTTGTAAGCATCTGTTAACTAAGATTTATTATTCCCACATGTTGTAGATAAATATTATCCCTGTTTGGCCAATAGAGACTGGGAAATAAAATGGTTTGGTGACTTGCACAAGACAACAGAGGAAATCTGTAGCAGAAGCAGAAATAGAAACTCACTCCTCATGGGTCTGTCTTGATAACAAGTCTGCCCCTTCTTCTATACAGTCATCACTGGTTTGCAGATAGGTTAATCCAATAATTCCTTCACTCAATGCTTCTGTTCCAGAGATTGTTCCAAAATATCATTTGTGATATTTTCTCTATTTGGCAGGAGATTTTTCTTTTTAACTGTCCTCTCATTTTCGTTATGAAATGGATCGTTTCCAATCAGTTTAGTCAAACACAATGAAAATGATTGTGGTAAGTTAGGCTCTTGCTAATAGGAAAAAAAAACCCTTTAATTATTCTTTTTTGTGTTCCACCTCGTAAATTAGCAGAATCAGTGATCAGAATACTAGTAAGCCATGAGCTAAAGCTCAGAATTAACAGGATGTAAGTATCACCACTCAGCTATTCAGAAGGTAAGGAATTCAAATCTGAATGGCTCTAATGAGTGCCAAGCTCTATTCAGCTCCATTCCAGTTCTTTGGATGAATCCACATATCTGCTTTCTCACTTGTGTCAGGATATTTTACCGATTGTTTTACACATAAAACCTATTCTTCTGAAACCAGGACATTTTTTATACAGCTTTTTGCCTAAAAAAATAATATACTGCAATATTCAGTGCTTTTTTTGGATCTCTTCTTTGCATTTAGAATGAGGTGAAAGGCTATATTAGAATAAATTTAGAGGGAATGAACTTAAGAAACATACCTGGCCTCAAAGAGTTCCCGTTCCAGGGAAATAATTGCCAAAAAGGGAAACTTACTCCAAAAATACCAAGAGCAGGTGGTGGTGGTTACCTTCCCCCACTGACCCCTTGATAAAACTTTTGCAACTCTACAGAACTGGAAGGAGAAGCTGATTAAGCTGGAGATCCATGGAGCATGGTTTCACACCTGTGGAATCTATTGCAATTTCAGAGAAGAGGTCTTTTAGAAACCTTGACATAGCCAGCACATGAGACACAATTGCTGTGGCATCTGTAATCACTCATGTTTGGGGAAGTTCATGTATTGGTATAGAAGTAATTCTGCCATGCAGCATAAGACTGATTGATTTGCCACAGTTTTGCTCTTTGAGTCAAATTTGATGGTGAGACATAAGGCAATATAAAGTTAGATCCTCTACGGTTCAGAGTAGGTCTGCACTGCGGTCTAGCTATGGTAGTACAAAAATGTCAGTATAGGCTACCTTCCCCTGATTTGTCAGTGTCTAGCTTTTTTTTGGCCAGCTAGATGACTTGGTCCCCTTTTCTCCGTCCCTGTTTGGATTTGTAAAAGATATTGCCTAGTTCTGAGCTACCTATAAGGACACCTTTGTGGATACCATTACTATTTGCCATTATTCTTTCCTGTTGTAGGTAAGCACAGTATCATTTTCATGAAAGGATGGCAGCAGCACTTGGTACCCATAAACCATGTGTGTGTGTTAGGGCCTATCACGGGGGGGCCAGGAGGGCCATTTGGCCCAGGCCTCTCATTCACAGAGGTCCTCAAATTTAGACTTTTGATGTTATCTCCAAATGAGATTATACATACAGACACAGAGATACACTGACAGGATTGAAAGAAGAAGAAAAAAAAAAAAAAGCTAGAAAAGCACTTGTTAAATAAAGAAGGAACATTTATTACAAATCATTGCATTGTATTCTGAGCCTCAAAAAAATGGGAGTGGCCCGGGCCTCTCCCGACTTCTGGGAGGGGGTGTGTGTGTGTGTTGGGGGGGTGGTGGTGTCTGGGACAGACATTGCATAAACCTGTTTGAGCCAAATCCTACTTTCAAGCATGTTTTTCTCAAACTGGTTTATGTGCACTGAACATCTGGTCTGCTACAGGTTTAAACCAGTTTCTGATCACTTAAACCAGTTTACATATTTAACTTTGTCTTATCTTTCTTTTTACATATCTGCAGGTTCCCAGTGGCTAAATGTCTGTGAGAGGCTCCCTTCGTAGTGTAGATGACTTATTATTTTGAAACCATTTTCTACCATATCATGTGATTGGAGTTAATGGGAAATAGCAATTGTGTGCTTTCATCTATATGTCATTGCAAATTGCTTAAATTCATGACCACTAAACTGTGACCCACATGTCAGGTAGTAAAAAAGGTTTTGATATGTATGCTCATCCATTTAGCTATAGAATCTTTAGTACAGTTGTCTTAGAAAAGTGAGAATGATGGTTCAGGACAAATACGTCGTTTCTTCCAGCCACTGAAAGCAAATCTATGCCTACTTTGCGCAAGGGGGCTAGTGTTTCTTGTGCCACCAAATATGTTCGTTCACTTGACATGACCTGTATTTTAGCATACAAACAATACTTAAGAGATTTGCCACTGTTATTGCCCATTAAACACAACTGTAAAACATTTATGGCCCTTCTCTGAGACATTTCAATCTCTGAATGACCTTAATCCTTTTTAAGATTTGTGGGACTATCATAGGAATCACAGTCCTAATACATTTAGATATGATCATATCTAGTAATGAGAGCTTCAACTAAAATTAAGGGGGATTTGGACTACGCGGCTGAACATGCCAGAGACATACCAGCATAGCTCTGGCTGGCGCAGCTGCGCAGCATTTGGCAGAGTGCTGGCTCCTGCTGTGCTAATTACAGCGATGCAGTGAGCTGCCACTGCAGCAATGTGTGCTTTTGCATCCATCCACAAAGATGGTACCTAGGACTGCTGCCCACTCTCCCCCACTCAGTTGTGCTACTGCCAGGCACTTTTCGCTAATAGCTTTAATTCCTGTCTATAGGATCTCGACCTCTGAAGCAACTCTGGCAATCACAGTCCACATTGCTTCTGAGATTGCACAGACTAATATTGTCAGACTAACTTGTACAAGATGAGCTCTGTACTTTGTTGTGCTGCAAATCTAGAGTGTTCCTACAACCACCAAACCATACACTTGTCACCAAAGGGGGAAATAAATAACTAGTCCATTTGTTTCCAGGCTGAAAGTCCATCTCTCTTCTGCTGACACGCCATCTGTTGCTCCTCTAATGATGCTGTCATCATCCTTTTGTTTATACCATGCACTCTGTTTCCACTTGCAAACTCTTATGAAGTGAAGATGTAAATCCACTGCACTTTATGCATCTGCTTTTCCAGCTACTGGACATTTTCATAGTTTGCTTCCTCTTCATGAGTTAGATGAAAACCATCAAAAACCATTTACTGCTTCAGAAGCATCTGTTATCAGAAATACGGTTATGTTCTGACTGCTTTTACTTTTTATGGGCACCCTTTAAAAGGTGACAGGCTGTTTAAAGCTTCACCAGTTGTCCTCCACTTTTCTGGAGAGTTTCAGTTTTGCTCTGTTCCTTCACTCACCGTATCTTCTTAGTTCTCTTTATTTCTGGTATCACATGCCATTCAGCAATTTCTCAGGGCTAAGGAGCCTGGCAGAAGACTGTTACATTCAGTTTAAGAATATGCTGACAGATAAGCACTGTATAATATGAACCATGGCAATCCATTCTAACTGGCTCATGAACGAACCTTTAAAGGTATGAATCCCTACACTTTCCTTACTTGTGAGAAGACAGCATTTGTCCCTTTGTGACCAGTTATCTTTAAATGAAACTCATGCAAGACATCCTTACATAAGAGATCTAGGACTTCAGTAGAACCAAAACAGCCAAAACTTATATAAATAACGTTGGGGGTTCAATCTTCAGCCTAGCTCCTTCTGCTTAAACACAAAGCATATGACAAGGTGGTTTCAAGTGCCAGCAAATGCACAGTGGCTCCCTATCCAATGTACAGTAGATTCAGGGCCCACATGCAGTATAGAGATGCCAAATTTGTACCTCTCAGGGCATGTTTCCATGAGATGTTTTGCTGCACAGTAGAGTTAATTACTGTGCAGTAAGCGTCTGCTTACTGTGCAGTTGCTTACTGTGCAGTAATTGGCTCTAATTGTAAGTTTGCTACCTGCAAATGCAAGTAGCAAATTTACTCATGATTAGTAACATGCAGTAGCACGTAAGTCCTGATTAGACATGCAGTAGCATAAATGTGCTCCTGGGCAACAGAGGGAGGGAGATTGTCTTTGCTTGAGCTTCAGTGGTGGAGCCTGTCCTGGCAGCAGGTAGTTCCTGGGGGCATGGAGCAATGCTCCCTTGCTCCAGCAGCAGGGAGCTCCCAGCCCCCACTCCCCGATTGTGGGGCAAGGGCTGAGAAATCCTTATCTCCCACAGCCATCTCCACAGTTGCAAATATCTGCCAGCCCTGGCCCCATGACTGTGGAGCAGGGGCTGGGAGCTCTCTGCCGCCAGGGCAGGGGGGACACTGTCCCAGCCTGGGCTCCAGTTGTGGAGCCCGCTGCAGCAGCGGTCAGCTCCTGGGGGCAGGGAGCAGTGTCCTAGCTCCCTGCCAGAGGACAACTGTTCCTGGACCCTGGGCTAGCATGCCAGGGGGCCTAGGGCTCCCCTGGGCTGCTGCAGGGGTCAGTTGCAGGGCCACAGGGAGTGGGAGCTGTCTGCTGCTAGAAACAGCAAATCTGCTTGTGGGTCTCTGCACGTGTAGACACATGATGCCCAGGATGCCCATGAGTAAACTGCTCCTGAATCTTTTGCACATGTAGAGCATTACAATCAGAGGAATCTTTACTGCTTCTGAGGAGTAACTTTCGCAGTGTCTCCCAATTCATGCTGCAAATTCATCTTGAAGGGCTGTGTCCTGTTATGTTTTTTTCAAGAACTGAATCCTGTAAAGTGCTCGTGGCACCTCAGTTCTCCCTTCTACAATGCACGTTGGGTTGGCATTAACGGACGTGTCCGGCAACTTGAGGTCTGTGCGATCAAATAAGTGAAAATTCTGCAATTTTCTTCCAGACAACATGGAATAGCATCATTATTCTGAAAAGGTTTCACTAGCAAGAAAATACTGAGCAAACAGCACATCTTTTGTCATCCTGCCCTGTCTAATACTGTCAATTACTCCACAACAAAAACAGGGAAAAGACCATTGAAAAGCAGTCATAGGAAGCTTTGATAATATATTAGCCCCTGTTTGATTTTTATTAAGAACTGTGTTAGTCTGAAGTCGGGCAAAAGGCAGAGTAGCTATGCACCTCATAGAATAAGTAACTTGAAAGCTTGTGCTCTCTATATATCTTTTTTTACTCGATTCTTATTATGCTCAGAATAAGGTTTGTTTGACAGGTATTTATTAGACATTATAAATTCAATATATACGTGAACCCTTGATTTTATAAAATGTAAAAAATACAACACACACGTTCATATCAGTGACTCTTCCCCTAATCTTCTCTGCTCATTATAACAATCTGTTCCTATCTTGTACACTTTATCTCCCATTTATCTCCTACAAATCTTCCTTAGTGTGGGCCTAATTCCTCTCCCAATTAAATCAATAGCTAAATTGCCATTGGCTGCACTGGAGATAAGATAAGAAGTTCCTTTTGCAGTATACCCATCCCAGGGTTCAGACCTAGCCCTCAATTTATTGCGTCTTCTCACTGGTGCCATTTAAAATTACTTACATTTCTATGAAATATATTTTCTGCTTATAAAAATAACATCCTGAAGAGAAAGATGCCTCTTAATAATACTCACCTTACGGTTTTCTCCTAATTAATTTGTATTGGCTAATGTGCTCTGAATATATATTTTATGATATCAGTATCCTATCTTGACACTGATACATCTAAGTGGTAGTTAAATTCCGGGGCCATGAAGGTTGGATTTCCACTGGAGAGAAAAACTACTCCTATGGTGTCTGGGGCCAAGTTTGCACTGACCCCATGGTCACTGTTGTGAGGTGTCCCCTGCCTACTTGCTCTTGCTTAGTACATGCCAAAGCCCAGAATTAGTCAGTTCAGCTGGTTTATAATCGTGCCTGAGACAGACAGTGTCCAAAGTGCATGATCCCCTGACTAATTTCTAGGCTTTGGCATTTTCTATGTAGGAACAAGTGGCCAGGATGTGTTCCTTGGTAGCACTCCTGGACATGGTACAGAGCGGAGTAGACAACTTCTGGGTATTCCCTAAATATGACCTGCTTTATCTATATGTATACCCCAATCTGGAGCAGAGTATCAAACAGGAGGCAATCCTCCTTCCCAGGAATCCCAGTCTACTTTTCGTGGCCCATTCCAAAGAAGCTGCTCTGGTCTAAGAACTGATTCTAGTTAAAAGGATTAAGGCAGGGAGCAAACTTTCCTGAAAGTCACTGCACTGTCTTTCAAAAGACCCTTGCATAACAAACCAACGACGACACCGCTTTCCTTCAAAGACTGAAAGTTCATTGCACGCCTTGTCACATGTTTCACTGTGAACGGCACAGATGTTGATCGGTGTTAGTGCTTGCTTGAGTTCGGAGCAGTCACAGGTTCAGCCGGCTGAAAAGTAACAATTTTCCCTCTCCTATTCTGGGCTTCCCCTTGCCCCATGGCCTCTCCCAGTTCCCCTCTGTCCCTCAAGGCTACCCCAACTCCACCCGCGTACTTGTGGCCGCCCATGCTGTCTGTCCTACGGCAGCAGGCAGGGAAGCGTAAATTTGCCTGCCTGGCTCCCGCCACTGCTCTTCTCTGACCTGAGCCATGGGGAGGGGGCCATGGCCCCTGGGTGCTGGGCTGGTGGGGCACCAGCCAGGCCCTGCAGAGTTCTTATCACACAACATGGCTAAGTATTGCCATGAGAAGGGGGGGGTGCAAATGCAAGCATTGGCCTCCAGGTGCTGGAGACCCACGGTACGTCACTGCCTAGAGCAGCTACGCCACGTGGTGTGCCAATGGCGGATGAGCAGGGCATGCCCCTGGGTGCCGTCCCTGGTGGGGGTGGTGATCAGCTATGGATGGGGGGCCCCCAGGCACCAGAGACCCATAGTATGCCACTGGCTACACCTTAGCACAGGCGTGCTCAACCTTAGCAGGGCTGGGTTGGAGCCAGACAATATCCCTTGTCCCAGGGCTAGGCCACACCCCCTTACCTCTCCACGGGGCCAGGTAAAGCTCCTTTCCCCTGCAGGGGTGCATTGGAGCCAACCTGCCCCCTGCCCTCCACTGCTTCTGCATGGCCAGATGCTGTTGTGCCTGCACAGAATTGGAGGCACCATCTGGATATGACCTGAGGACAGACTGGGCGCTGCCAATCCAATGTAATATACTGTGATGTACTTCCTTTGATGGCCCCCTGTGCCAGTTCTTGGGGTTGTGGGGTTTGGTACAGTTGCCCACTGGGCAAAAACAGTTGGGCAACACTGCTTTAGCATAACAAGAGCTGAGTAACATGGATCAGACATAATCCTGCCCCACAGGTGACTCGTAAAGGGTGCACAGGGGTTCACATGCATGATGGGGCCAGTGCCCCTCCCCCCCCCCCCGATGAGGCTGGTGCGCTCCCGATGGCCGACACTGATACTGTTGGTAGAGCTGGTGCCCCTTCTGGCAGGGCCACTGCCATTGGTGCCTTCTGTGGGTGCAACCCCAGATTCAGGAGGCACCAGTCATTCATGTCCTGCCCTGAAGTGGCATAACTCTGAGCCACCTAATGAGCACTTAAAACTAGTTTCAGGCATTAATGTGTGGACAATCCAGGTGTTAAGAGCTTCAAAAGCCACTCAAAATTACTTTGTAACGAGGCCCTAAGACAAAATATTTGAAAGACTCAGGGTGAAATCCTGGTTTCTGAAGGTCTGTATATATTAGGAAGGAGATTTACACAGGTTAACTGTTTAATGTAGTGTTTAACATTAAATGACATGTGCCAGCTGGTTTTCAGGAGAGGAAGAGAGATCACTTGGAAGATCCACTACAGATTATGAAATAAGAAAAGGGAAAGCAAATATAGGCTTAAAACTATTGTCGTTCCAGTAGCTACAGGATATTGTTCCCAATGCATCAGCTAAATTGTTCCTATTCTTTGGTATTCAAAAGTACACTGGCCGATCTTGTACTCATCTGTAGACAAGTTGTCAAGGGAAGTTCTGCCTACGAAAAAGGTTTTTGGATTTGCTACTTAGTTGGGAATACATTTAAACTCAGGAGCTGATTTTACTAAATTCAAAATACACATCTAAACTAAAGCTTCTAATATTCACATTAGCCAAAAAATAGCTTTTTGACATCATGTTATTATTGATCTTTAAAAATATATATATACCCGTTGTACAATTGCAGGAAGGCCTAACATACTATGCTAGATGTCTGGCTCATTCACTGTACATTTCAGGAAAGCTAGTCATCAGCAATATAACATGGCCTCTTAAGCTTTTTAACACACTTGTAATTATGTTTAACAACATCTCTTTTTAAAATAAGTTCACTCAAATGCTCAATTCATAAAGTCACCTGATGTTTTTTGATGTGATACAGACATTATCTTGGTATCACTGAGAAATGTTGTGACTGAAGGTTGATTTTCAGTCTGATACATACCTCCTTTGGGTAATTTTCAGGCATTCACTTGCCAAAATGAAAAATAAACTGCTGCATTTATATGTTGGGTGTGAAATTGCCTGAATGGGACAAATATGCATGTACATAATTGTGCACCTGTTAGCTATTTTGGGGAAGCTAACCTTATCATGCTGTAATTAAACATTTGTACAAACATGGAGATAAAGAACAAATTAGATCAGCTGGTTATGGTGGAGATGAAATCAGATTTCATGGCATGTCAAAAAATAAGTAGAAAAAAAAATCACATTAGTTGTATCTGAATTATTTCTGTAACTGAAATAAATAATCAACCAGACTTACAAAGAGATAAGCAAGAAGATCAGTGATGGAGATGGGTTTATGTGAACTGATAGAAGGGAGAAATAAGTCACTGAATGAAGGGCATCAACAGTTAGCTAAGGCCCCTGGCAGACTTTACACTTAAGGCGTGATCAACCAGTTAGCCACGCCTGAAGTAGTAACCCGGCCACATGTTCATGCAATTAATGGCATGATAAAACAGGGAAAAAGCAACACAGTTATTACAGACTATATTGAGTGTGTGGCCAGCGCTGGTTAGCTCCAAGCCTCACAAGCACACAGACCCCTTCAAGTCTCTCGTGTGCGCCTGAGGCTGGGAGAGCTGTTCAGCTGCCTGGTGCTCTGAGCCAGGCACACTAGGCTCCTGGCTTGCCACCTATTGAGCAAGGGGAGGCAGGGTTCATGATCCCAAGCTCTCTCTGCACCAGCAACTTGGTGCCATTGTGATCTGATCCCCGATCCCACAATTGTGCCTCCTGCAATGCAAATGTAGCACAACAGTAGGTGCCATGGTTGGGCCCACAGGTTAGATCCCATCACACTATTAAATGAGCATCTGCCAAGTCCCTAAAGAAGCACTGAAGGTGTGGCCTCGATTCTGCGGTGTGGGCTAGAACTTCGTGGATCGACTCAACAGAATATTTGTCTTATGTTAAATGCTGCAATTCCAGGGCCTTATCCCTTCCACGTGTAAAATCAGTAGGGAACTGCTGTCAACAAGACAGCTGTGCTATATTTTGAAGAAAAATTAGAAAATTCGATTATGGAATTGTCTTGAACACTTTGCATCAAAAATACAATGTGAATTCGGAGTATTTTGGGTGATGGCAGAAATGAATTAATCCCAGTAACTGCTTTCTCTTCCAAATTGAGAATTGTCCTGTACAGCAACATCATTCTTAGCTATCTACTTTTAATACTAACTACTTGTATGACACCATGGTATCAGCTGCTTTAATCAGGGGCTCTCCATTGCTTTGGGGGTGCTATGTGGCACTTTATTAATCTGCTGTTGTGCATTACACTAAGTGCCAGTCACAGGGTGTCTGGCACATAAGATGCTAACTGCACAGTAGCTGAATAATAGGAGGGTGCAAAATAGGCCTTATTCAATTCGGATTTGGCCCGAATCAGAGACAGTGATTAGATTCGTTGATTCAGATCACTGTCCCTGATTCGATTCAGCTGAATCCAAATCTAAAAGATTCGATGCTGATTCAGAGAATCAGCAATTCAGATATAGACACAGCTTTAAAAGTTTTTTCTACATACCTTGAGGTAGCAGGCAGGGCTCACAATTGCTGCGACATTGGGGCACATGGAGCATCCCACAGGAGCATGGGGGTAGAGGGGCCTGCATGTTCAGCGGTGAACCCAGAAGTGGACCAGAAGTACTTCATGTGCCCCGTCCCCACCAGACCCAGGAGGTATCAGTCGCCAAGCTGGCATGTGCTCCCCAGCGGACCTGGAAGTGGACCAGAAGTGCTTCTGGCCCAATTCTGGGTCCAGTGCTGAGGAGCCCCCTGCACTTCTGTGGGACACTCCATGAGCCCCAGCACTTCAGCATTCGCGAGCTTAATTCACTTAATGAATTGCTTAGTTCCAGTTATCCCATGTCCTGAAGTTATGACTTATTTAAAATGCAACAGCAAATGTCTATTGTAGGATCCTGTTACTGTCACATAAAGTATCCAAGGGTTAATGGCCAGAATGCAGTTTTGTTCTTGAAAGTCCTAATGCAAATGCACTGAGAGCAGTGAGTCTTTCCATTAATTTTCAGCTGTGGATAAAGCCCACAGGTTTCTAAGGATTGGTCCTGCTTCTGAACTCTCGTATCAGAGAGAATCAAGCAGAACTCCACTAATGTCTATATTGGCAAAGCCTTGTAAAAAGAGCATAAGATTAAAATCAGAGTCAATGGTGCGTGCTGTACTTATTCATTCATCATTTATTGTGCTCATTCCAATGTGCTTGATTTTTCTTAGATTTGGATATGTTCCATAGTCAAAAGACTATGACATGGGCCAACAACTTAAAGACCTTCTTGGTCTTCAAACTGTTGTGGGACTCTGCACTTATACATGCAACCCCCATTCCTACTGATGCCGTTTAGGCATGAAGGTGAAGGTAGATGATCCAAATAAGTATTCTCCTTTGTTACATTTAATTACAGATATCCGTTGTGCCCATGTACAAAAAGGCCTTGCTTTGTCAAGGGCACGGTACCACATAACCATCACCAAGATATCTCAATACTTCTGAGTCTTTCATAATCCTTTCCCATTACACATTGGAGGTGGACAGCATCTTTTTTGTCACAAGGTGCCATGCAAAGAATGCAATTGAATGCATCTAACCAGGACTGGTGGCTGAGTGACTATAGAGTTTCAGCTATGTGGTGCTTGGTAAGTTGATCTAGATATTCAAGATATAAAACAAAGAAGCTTTAAAGATGTTTTATCACAATATTATTTTTCTATTACAATTGGAGAAAACATCTTAATTTTTTTTTTTTAAGGCCCCAGATGAAAAAAGGGCAGTCAGCATTAACTCTGATAGAGTGAGGAATAAAAGGAAACCAAAATTTAAATACATCTCTGGAGAATAGGCTGTTAATTCTTTGCACTATTTCAATAGTCCTTTATCACCTCTCTTTAAAATACAAAAGAAAGAGAAAATGAATTCTGGAATCCCGGCTCGGCGTGCCTGAGGTAGAGGTTCCCAGGGTTGCCTGTGCACAAATGAGTTTAATGTGATTAAATTATAACAGGTCTCATGAGCACTATTTAACTAAGAACATGTACACTGTGCATATAAACAAATTACACTGGGCCTGAGTCCAGCACATCAAGTGCTCTCCAGCAGTGGAAACCGATCTGCTGCAAGGCTAAGATTGATCTCCACTAGCTGAGAGGCAACAAGACGCTATCTGCCTAACCAGGGGCCGGGTCTTTTCCCATGTGCGTGCAGCGTCTAGCACACTGTGGGTGTGATATTTCACTAACAGATCATGAGAATAGTGGGTGTGGTGAAACAATCCGTCTCACCTTCTGTTAAGTGCATTTTGAGGCTCAGTGTAGCCTGAATATTTTCTATTTCATGTTAACACTGAAACCACAACTCCAGCAAATTCAACATGGGAATTATAAACCAGATGAAATAAGTGTTAATTTGGTGAATTCTGGTACAAGATCCTCTTTCATGATTAGGAACTGAGGTGTGGACATAGGGCCTCATGAAAGGGCATGTCTGTCAACGTTAACAAGATTAGGGAGCACATGCTTTGAAAGAGAGGAAAGCTGATCTCCCAGGGTAGTTTGATTCCTTCAACACAGATTCCAGGGGATCAACACATCTACAAGCAGTGTAATTTCTCATTTACCTTTCCTGGAGACTAAATAGAAAATGAAACAACAACTGGAATTAAAAAAGGAGAAAAAGACTGAATGAAATGTGGTTTGCCAAGAACTGAAAACTCCTCTTTTTTATGTGATAGAGATGGATGGTGGAGCTAACCAGCCCCAAAAAGGAGAGAGAAGGAAGCACAATCCCCTGATCACTTTGAAGAGGACAGTATGAAAGGGAAGTTGATTCCTAAAGCCTGGAGAAGAGGACAGGGATGTCGTCTTTGCAAGTATAGTTGAAAGCCACCTTCTGCACAGAGCACGTGCAATGTTTATTGCATAAACTACATTTGAACAAACCCCTGTGGGTTTCGAATAGTTTTACAAGGTGCAAGCTTTATATTGTGTTTTCCCCCCATGTATCCACTAAACAAAGCAGCTTTGCCATTTGGGGAAATCCATTTCAGCTATGAAATTTAGTATAAAATTAGTCTCCACTGGGACTGGAATGGTTTGGTGAAGCACAATTGTGTCTTGAACCAGGGGTTGGCTAGATGACCTTGTGAGGTCCTTTCCAGGCCTTCTTTCCTATGATACTATGATCTCCACAATATTGAAATGTCACTTTTTCAGAAATATAAAGAAAATACGGTTAGACCCTGGTTTAACTATGTGAGAGAGCAATTTTAAAAAATATTTTCACTTAAAGCAAATGAAAACAGGAGGAAATGTTAGAGCAAAACTGGGCCTTTCATGCATATTGTGGCCTCAAGAGGAGTCACAGCTTCTGCCTGAATGGAAGTAAGAAGTGCAAAATCTAAGACACATTACTGGCTACTTCTGTTTCCAATGCATTAATTAGAACACACCAGCTTGGCAGTGTCCTGTACTTTGCATTTTTGGTCTTATCTCAGACTTATTTCACTTGTAAGCCTTGACATAGCAAAGACTAAAAACTGTAAAAACAATATTTTGCACTCCGACCATCTTTTGTCAGAGGATGGCACAATGGTTTTCACATATCAGCCACTGAATCTCTGACACGTCTCTAAGAATAAGGTAAGGATGTATTTTTACCTGTGTTATATAGATGAGGAAGCAAAGGCCACAGCTTTCAAAGGTGGATAATAATAGGGCTACCGACAGACAAGGGTTTTATGCAGTTTCAGTAGGGATAGGACTAGTGGCAGAATAATGGAAGCTGTTGAGCCTGTGCAAACCAGGTAATTTATTTGGAAGCCTGGTACAGACTTGGGTACCTAGTTTTTAGCCCAAAAAAAGTTTGAACAAAGTTGCCCAATGGTTTAATGCAAGGGCAGATTCAGATTGCTGTACATTGGGTAGTATCTCATACTTGTGCCACCTGTAAAAATCAACTGGCATTAGGTTTGAGGTTTGTGGCCCCACATCAAGCCTTCTGCCTCTGGTTCATCTCCAGGAAACGCATCCTGCCCACTGGCTCTTGCACTGCACTTGCTAATTCCTCATAATGAAGTAATGTAGCCTTGTTAGAGCAGGGCTGAGAAGAGGCGTAAGAGGACAGCTCTGTGCCCTGGGTAGCGGCAGTGAGCAGAACAGGGACAGTTGCTGGCAGTGATGCTGTGGCCAGACCGTAGCTGCAGCAGTTGCTTTTTTTGCCAGCCCTCCCAACCATTGAAAGGTCACTTTTTCAGAAATATAAAGAAAATATGGTTTTCTTTATATTTCTGTTGCTGCCCCAGTGCGTCTCCTTCTCTCTCGCCCCGCTCCTCCACTCTTGTTATGCTACGGGTATATGCCCCATTCTCTTTCAGGCTCAACACCAGTAAGATGACTGTATTGACGCATATCCAAGATCTGGCATGTGTGGAGGGGAAATGAATAGATGGGACATGCTTTACATCTGGGATCCTGGGCATGGCCCAACGGCAATACAGACATGCCCTAAGATCATTATCATCAAAGGTACTAGGCATGCCCTAAGTGCTTACACAGAAGGAGCTAGCCCTTTCAGCGTCTTCATGCCGTTTTTGTATACCACTAGTGCTTTAACTAGGGCCCGTGGACCAGATCCAGTCCAAAGAGCTATGTCATCTGGCCTGTGGGACCTCCTACAGGTCTGGAAATTTGGCAGCAGGGGACCAGTGGCAGGATCCCACTTGCAATAGTGGGGGAGCAGTGCCACCCCTCCTCTGCTGCCAGATTTCTGGATCCATGGGCTGGATGCCATGGCCCCATGAGCCAGATGTTTATTTCTCTTTTTAACTCCAGTCTTAGGTTTAAAAGAAGTTGTGTAGGCCTCAGGCCAAAAAAAAAAAATGAATGAAAATGAAGGGGGAGAAAGGTCTCATGCACACCTGTGAGACACCCCAATCAGCTCAGTTCTCAAAGGCATTAAAAGTGATTTATAATTTTTTTTTGCTCTGCTCTCTCTAAATCTAATTATAGCAGAAGTCCAACAGCTTCTCAGTGTCAGGGCTGACACAATGATAGCTTAGTTCTGTCAAAAGAGGGGAAACAGTTTGCTACATGCCGGCCTGACACTCCTCATTATCATCTGTGCAAAACGAGCACTGAAAAAGAAGATGAAATAAGAAAAACTAACTTAATCTTCCTGGAGTCATTCATCAACTGCTTTAGTGGCAAAATGTTCCCAAACTTGCAATGCTGCCTCATGAAACCAGAGCTGACTTCTTGCTAAATTCCAATATTAGTCACAGTTTTGTGGTCACAGTTGTTTTTGTTTTTTTTTTAAATAAAGGAGTTTCTCATGACTATGACAAAGTTATTCGGGGGGAAGGGGAGGGGAAGGCCCTGTAGCTTAGATTATTGTTTTCCATTCTCTGTTACAGGTGACCACAGCATGGGGGAAGGAATAAAATAATTTCTCAAGGTTGACAGATGCAGACTGTTCTGAAGGAGGAACAACGCGGGCAGTGTTACAAGGGAAGGGGAACCTTTCAACACCCTCACAAAGGAGAGATATTAAACAGAAAGCATTGTACCATGAGACGCTAGCACCTTCATGTTGCACACTCACAACCAAACAAACATACATGCATCAGCTTGTTAACAGTGAAAGATACATCTGATCAGTATGGCATTTGAGGATGATTAATGTGAAGGGCATCTCACAGGATAAACTTCCCTTGCTTTTATGTAGGCTTGGCATTAAGTAACACCTGCTCAGTTGCTTCAGGACTGGTCACAGGATTAGGATATACAAAAAGGTGTGTTAAGGTTTATTAGGGTTGGAAAGAAGGAAGAGCAGAGTGGTACTTAATAGAATTGGGCTATAAGGTACTCCCCTGCCTTGCCTTCTACCTCGCTTCAGACCAGCTTGCCTAACTACTTCTCTACTTATAGAGGCAAGTATTAAGCAGAGGGACTGAAAGCATGATCAAAATTTACATCCAGCCCAGACTGCCAGTTACACAAGTGATTACCCATGTAATGGTTTACATGACACAAGTGAGAAATCTCAGGCTGACTCCTCCAAGACACTAGCCCCTTCCCTGGCCATCTCAGCAGGAAGGCCACTGAATCCAAGAGAGATGAAACTACTCCCTCAAGCTAGGGACACACATCACACATTAACCTGTTTAAGTGATCAGAAACAAGTTTAACACTGTACCGGAACAGATGTTCAGTACACATAAACTGGTTTGAAAATGGCTGAAACCAGTTTGAGATAAACCTGGTGGAAAGTAGTATCAGACTTGACTGATTTGGCTCAAACTGTTTTATATAATGTCTGTCCCAGACCCCCTTGCTGGTTTAAATTAAACCAGACTCCCCCAGCATCCCGGCATGCTCTCTGTGCTGAGCAGGGCTCTCTGCTCCACAGCAGAGCTGGTCCCTCCGCTCTGCTCCCTGGCTGAAGCTTCGCTAGTTTCTGCAGGTGTCTGCCTGGATTCTGCTCTCCCCACTCACAGACACCTCTCCGTATTAGCTAGCAGACCACATGCTGGCTACCTCCAAGCTGTGGCATACGGGGCAAAGGCAGGATCAACAGATAGCTGGTAATGTCCCTCTGCTTTCTTAAAGGGGTGATAAACACTGAGTTAGGGAGGATTAACTCTCCTTGCTGGGTTGTTCAGGAGGGGGAACCCCTCCCTAGTCACAGTGTCCTGCTAGGGCCTGGCCATGCCCCCCTCAGTGCAGCTGTGGAAGAAAGGGAGGGCTGGTCTAGCACCTTCCAGTTTCTAGCCTGACCCACTGCAGACCTGTGCCTGCATTTCTGGGATGTCTGTCTGGTTACAAAACTGATTTAGCCTAGCTGGTTTAGATTAACCTGCAAAGATTGAATCAATTCAGGCTCAGGCTTTTTGACGGTCTGTCCCTGGCCTCAGTGACAGGTCTCAGGCAGAGTCATGTTCCATTGATGAGGAAGCCTATATGGATATGGTCACTGTCCTCCCCATATCTGCTCTGGGCATCAGCAGAAGACACTAGTTTGTATTGCTGTCCATCAAAGTCCTTTTTTGAAGCTCTAAATCAATCAACATGGTTTTCAAAAGGGAAAAAAAAGTAGAGGATGGGACAAATTCTACGTTTTGCATTGGTTTCAGTTGTTTTGTGAGTATACATGCCATTGTTACTGGGACAAAGATGTTTAAAATGGGACTATTTCACACATGTGTATGCATGCGCATGCATACATACATACACATTCAAATCTATACCTTCTCTCTAGCACATTCAATTCAGACTGAAGATTAGAGCTAGCTCAGTATGCCAGAGAGCAGGGTGTAAGTATCAATGGCGTGTTTTATTTTGACGCTCAAGAAATATGATTAACCTACTCATTTATTTCCCTGATGAATGATTTCATCTCTCTCCCATGGAGTAGATCAAAGGAACATAGGAAAAAAGAGCTGGAAGAGATGTCACAAGGTCATCTAGCACATCCCCTCTAGTACATCTAGTACAGCCCCCTGCTCAAGGCAGGATCATCCCTACTAAACCATCCCAGCCAAGTGTCTAAGCTGCTTTTGAAAATTTCCAAGGATGTAGATACCACAATTTCTCTCGGTAACCTGTCCCAATATTTGACTACCCCTATAGTCAGAAAGTTCCTCCTAATTGCTAATCTAAATTTCCATTGTTGGAGCATGAGACCATTGTTCCTAGTCCTGTCCCTCATGGCCATGGAGAAGAGCCTACCTCTATCTTCTCTGTAATCACCCTTCAGATAATTGAAACAGTTATCAAATACTCCCTCAAGTCTTCTCTTTTCCAGACTAAATAACCCTAGTTTTTTTCAGCTGTTCCTCATAAGTCCTGTCTCCAAAGCACTTAATCATTTTTGCTGCTCTGTGCCGGACTCTTTCCAAGCTGTCTATATCTTTCTTGAAGTGTAGGGCCCAAAACTGTACACAATACTCCAGGTGTGGCTTTGCCATTTCTGAAATGAGTAGAAAAATCACTTCTCTTGATTTGCAAGTGACACCCCTGTTAATACAACCCAGGATACTCTTGGCCTTTTTTGCAACAGGAGCACTTTTGCCCATGTTAAATATCATTTGATTGATTTCAGATCATTTCTCAAAGCTTTCCAAGTCATTCTGGATCCTGTTACTGCCCTCCAGAATGTCTGCAACTCCACCAAATGTGGTGTCATCTCCAAATTTGTTAGGCTTGTACTCAATCTTATAATCCAAATCACCAATGAAGTTGTTGAACAATACCATAACTGAGTCAGACCCTTAAAGAACCCCACTTGATAGCTCCTCACAACTGGACACTGAGTCATTGATGTCTCATTGAGCAAGATGACCCAACCAGTTATGTGTCCAAGTTACAGTACTTTCCTTGTCTGTATTTCCTATGAGAATATCATAGAAGTCTATGTCAAAAACCTTGCACCTGTGAGTGTATAGATAACATTGACCTACTTCCATGGAAACATGTTCCTTCTCAACCAACGCTGAGTGAGGAAATTTGCAGAGAAGTCCATGAAACAGCAGCCAGAGGTAAGGGAGGTCGTGCTTCATTTATCCTCACATCCCATATGGAAAGCAAACACAACCACAGGGTTGTATTAGGTGTTTACACCCTTTCTGTTCACAGTGTGGTCCCCTACTAAGTGGAAAATGGTCCCAGACATGAGTGATTGGTGCCTCCTCAATCTGGGGGGGTGGTACCCACAGAAGCTGCGGAAGGCGGTGGCTCTGTTAGGGTGGGCAGCAGCCCTACAGACAGCATCAGTATCAGCCCTCAGGGGGGTACTGGCCCCATCAAGGTGGGCACATGCACTTTTGTGCACCCCCTACCAGTCACCTATGGTCCCAGACATACCAGAAAACTCATTTACAGAGATGGCACTGGGTATCAGAATTAATGCAGAGGAACTAGTTCAAACTACAGATAGCTGTGAAAGTCTATGCTGTTTAGGGCTGGACTTTGGGTCCATTCTTCAGGGGTGACCTGTGCTTTCTCCTATCCCCAATGTTTCAATTTGGAATAAAAATTCACAAAGACAACTGTATAGATGTTATCTGTTTTTAGCACACATTCCCACTATTCACCTCATAAGGTCACACCAACCCAGGCCTCAGTTTTTGTTTTGCTCTTATTGAGGTAAAAGTTGACTCAATAGGAATAACACTTAAATGAGGGATGTGTAAGAACTGAGAAAGGACTTATGAATTTGGCCCTGCAGTTTTAAAACTCAGAGGAACAGATGCCTTGCATGCTGCCATGCCGTTATAATGGACTCCCATGTCAGCAAGAGAGAGAAAAGGAAAAGAAAAGAAACATAGCTGATCAGAAGCCAACTGTCTTTGTATCCAGTATAATCCAACAATGATAAACATGATCGTATTTGACTATCTAAGATTCAACATCTCACCTTCAACAAAATCCACTAGAACAAAAAGGGATTCGGGTTACAAACCACAAACAAAGAAATGAATAGCCCACAGAGTAAAGGGCATACAATGTCAGAATGCTAGTAGGTCTGTGATCATTTGAATATTACCAAACTTCATTATGATTCATTATTTGGGACTAATGTAGAACCTAAGAGAGCTTATCATAAACCAATTTTTCCTGGCGCAAGCCAAAAAATAGAAAAAAAGTTGGTCACTGTCCCAAAGCTGCAATTTAGACATAAGATGTGAGACAACAGACAGGTACACACAAAGGAGAACAGAGAGACAATCAGGCAGTCTTGATGACTGTAACTAAGAGAATTCACGGCAGAACATCAGTCTAATTGTAGTTGAGGCAGGGGCAGATCTAGGGTGGGTGCACTAGTGCACTTGCACCCCTTTTTGATTTCTGGTCAACCCAAAGTTTAAAACAAATTGCCTGTCAGTGGTAGCAGCATTTCTAGTCAGGCAGTGTTGAGGGAATCAATTGATTTCAGGATTTATTGTAATCTATGATTATTATAATTATTATTAATGAACGCTTCTAAACATATCCTTTCACAGGTGTTAATGACCCCCTTGTTTTTAATGGTCTTGATGTTCCACCAATCGTGCAATCCTTCACTCTGCCATTTTACTGTATGTTAGCTGCTCCTGGCAATGAAGCTCCTATTTCACAGTCCTACAGATTGTCTTTTAACTCATTACAATGAAGCTGTATTTGCTTTTGCTTCAACCTTAAACTGAATAATACAGCCCTAGGCCCATAGTTTATAAGTAAAGCTTCTAGGGTATTTTTAACTGAAGAAAAATATGTGTTATATGTGATGAGGCACCACACCATCTGCACCCTCATTTTCAAAATCCTAGATCTAATCATGGGTTGAGGTTCTTATAGTTATGATGAAAAAAGAGAGAGAATTTTAAGGAGGAATTTAGAGGATAATGAAGTAGCTTTGCAGGTATCTACATGGAGTTCCTCTCAAGCATAAGAAGCAGCACAAAGATGTTTGAAAATAAGTGGTCAGTGGAGAATGACCTCATGGATGAATTGGGGCAGGAGCTGGCAAACTAATCATGAATGAGAGAAGACAGTAGTATGGGGACAGATTCTGAGAAGCCTTGAAAATATGATGAGCAGCAAGCCAGTGGAGGGTTGAAGAGAGGGGTGGCAGGCTAGGAATATGATCTTTGCAGCAGCATTCTGGATGGCTTGGAAGGGGGCAAGATTGCATTTGCCAAGGTCAAAGAAAAGGATGTTAGAGTAATTATATTGCAAGATGATGGCATCCTGGATGAGAGCTTTAGCTCTGTGCATGGATAGGAAATCTGCATCTTAGCAACTCTTTGCGGAAAGAGTTTGCAAGACATAATTTGAGTGCAAAAGTCTAAGAGTGAGGTGCCAGTTAAAGGCATACCCACAATCTTCCTTATCAGAATCAGACCTGAGTGATGGGCAGGATAATAATGTTGTCCATGATAATTAAGAAAGGATGTTGAAGGGGAGATATTTTGAGGTGCAGCAGTTGCTTACATTTGGTTAGATTCCAGCTTGCTTGACTGTTGAAAAAGCTTTTGTTGCAACTGTTGACATAAAAAAGTGACATGGGGCTATGAATTCTTCAGCTCTTAGTGACTGTATACAATTAGACCTCAACATTACTTGTCTGCAAATATTCTGGAGGCATGTCTACACATGTATTTATGCCATCTTAAATTTACTGTGCAGTAAATTACTATGCAGTAAGCAGGAATAGGTCAGCATTAGTCCCAAATTGAAGCCAGGAGAGGTGGCCAGTCAAGAACCCTGGGGCTGGGCTCAGGCTGGCCCCCTAGTGACTGGAAAGACCAAGCAGGGAGGGCCCCTGGGTTACTGTGCAGTAACATGTCTACACATGCGCAAGGCTGGACACAGGCATGGGTGAACTGGATGGCTGCCCGTGGCCCAGACAGAAAGAGGGCCCCAAAATGGTGAAAATAATGATTATCATTATCTCTGATGAAGGGGGCCCCGATACTAAAAGTTTGCCCAAGGTCGCCAGGAGTCTAGGTACGGTGCTGCACAATGCATGATGCAGGTGTCAAATTTATGTGCACATTGGCATAAGTCACCTTCTTTACTGCACAGTAATTTTGGTTACTGCACAGTAAATGTGCATGTGTAGACATGCCCAGGGAGATGAACAAAATTATGACGGAGTCATTGGTGGCCCTCTGTCCTGTGAATCAACATTAAAGTTGAATGCCTAAAATGTAAAAGAAAGGGAACCAAAATATTGTTTCCACTGCCCCTTTAAACAATTTTTCCTTTCTTCTTCTCATATTCTGCTTTCAGTTCCTCCTACTATTAGGATATGTACATATTGTAGGGTCATGTGGAGATACCCAAGGTAGCTTGGGTATCAGAAACAGCTTATCCACAGCAGCACAGAGCTCCATAAAGGCTAATTTACCCTTTTGGCTAAGTACAGGGAGGTGTGTAAACCACAGGAGTGACTTCGAGCTGAGAAGCAGGCACTTCTGAACCTAGGTCTGCTGATAATTGGTTGTGTGATGCTAGGAAAGTCAGTTTACCAGCTTGGGCTTTAGTTTTCCTATTTAATATGAGGGAAATACTAGTTTCCCAAAGGATAGTGTGAGGGTGAATTGCTGATGATTATACAAACAGTGTAAGCACAAAATGCAACTTTTCTGATCCTCCACAAAGAGCAGCTACAAATATCACTTCTTTCTTTATTGTATTTACTGTTAAGTTTCAGAGACATTTCTGATCACAGAAGAATAAGAGATAATATGCAGGAGAAAAAAAAAGTGCTTAGAACTTAATTCTTGATAGATTTATTTTTCTTTGCTATGTGTGATCAGGATAGAAGGAAAGGTCCAGGAAGATTTTGGCTAGGGACAGAAATTACACATAAACCAGTGTAAGCAAATGGAAATTGGTTAAAATCTGTAACACAACAGGGCTAAGTGCAGATAGTCAAAAAGCCTGAGACCGAATCAATTCGGTCTTTGCAGTTGGTCTAAGCTGTGCAGACTGAACTGAAAAGCAAGTGAACTGACATTCACTTTTGGAGGGGAGGTGCAAAAAACATCCTGGGATGCTGGGGTACTGAGTTAACATGAATCTGGAGGGGATCTGGGACAGTAGTTCAATAAACTGATTTAACCTAAATCAGTTAAGTCTGACACTATATCCACCCAGGTTTATCTTAAACTGGCTTGGCCATGTTGAAAGCAGTTTGTATGAACTGAATTTCCAGGCTAGGGACAGAAATTACACACAAACTGGTAGAAATGATCAGAAGCCAGTTCAAATGTGTAACAACAGAAGTTCAGTGCACAGGATTGTTTGAAGTTGTTCAACCTGTGAAGATCGACTCTATTCAGCCTCAGGCTTTTTGACTGTTTACTCATACCCTTTGACAATATGCACAGAAAAAGGTGCTGCATTTAAGCAAAAAATGCAGAAGATATATTTGCCCCTCTCTTTAGAGTAGATCGAACTCAATCAAGAATGTTAAGGTCACATTTTTTCAGTCTTCATTTCCAATGACATACTGGAATTTCTTAATATTGGCCAAAATTAGAGTAGAGTAGTTTTAGATTAGCTTGTCCCTCAATGAGTACTCAATGAGATGGGTTTAACTTTTTGGGAAGTACCAATCTAAAATGTTTCATTTGGGTATCCAAGTATTATGCCATCTATTGAAAATAGAGTATTGTTGGGAAAATAGACCATATTTTTGAAAATACAGATTATTATTTTCCATGGATGACATTTTTAATAGTATCTCTGTTATTTACTTAGGAGCCTAACATCTACTGATTTTCAGTAGCATTTTAACCTATGCGTTTTGGAAATCTGGCCCTGCCTCCAGCATTTCTTTGTTCAGTTTTTTAGTTCTTTATTGACTAATGCTGTTCACACTAGAGACATCTATGGTGTGAGGTCTATGGTCTTGCACAGGTGTATTCATCAGTGTCTTGTTTATATTCAAACAAAAAGATCCTAAACTCTACCTCTGTTGCATTTAGGCTAGAGAAAGCTTATTTACACCACAACCATAATTAAAATGACCCATAAATAATAATTTCAAATGCACATCCTGAATAGTAATTTGTCAGTTTATAGCTTGCTGCTTACATAAGTAACATGCCATATAAATGAATTAATTGCCAAACTGCTTAGGGTAGCATAGAAGTTACAAGTTGCAGCAGGAAATGTTGAATAATTTATGAGTATTAGATTTTCTGCCCAGAGTGCACAACGTTTTTCAAACAGTGCCTGACTGTTTTGCTGTATAGACAATGATGTCAATAAGATTTATGTGTAAAATATCTGGAACAGTTACAAAGGTTGAAAGATATTTGAAACTCAGAACCAACAACCAGCAGTCTACTGCAATATGTGCAACTGTCTGCCCATTGGTCTCTAATGTTTATTCTTTCTGGGACAAAGCCTCTTGCATCTATTTAAAAAGTTATGACAGTCCCTCAGTGAGGAGAAATGAGGTCTCACTGAAAGGAAGGGCAAGATTCAGGGAAACTGAGAAAGGTATCTGAATGGCTGTATGCCAGAGAAAACAACTCCATGAGAGCTTCCTTTCCCCTAGCACCGAGGAAAATTTGGGGTTAGGTAGACCTGCAGAAAGGGAGATTTGAGGATGGAGGACATCACTCTAGATAGCTCCCCTATCCAATCTCCCTTACAATAGGGGGTTCAGTACTGAAGGGACACACAGAACAGTCCCACTACCCACCTGTGGAGGAGGCTCTGAGGATCTCGTCAGTACACTGTCCACTTATTTATGCTATGAATTGGAGATAGGAATTGTCCCATTATTGCGACCACACTGTAATCTGTTTTCAGTGGCAGGAGTTACAATGGTCAGCATCTACCTAGAACTATCTTTCAATTGCTATGTGCTGAAGATTGGTTTAAATTTAGGATTTTGGATATGTGTCACTTCTGCCCAACATTGCCTATTATTTCAAGCTTCTTCCATGAAATTCCAGTTAAAAGTATGCCACATTCTACCAAAGGATCTTTATTAAGGTCAAAATATATCTTTGCCTTTTCCATATAGTCTATAGGACAGATGGACTAGTGATAGAGCTATTAAAACAAGCCTCTTATTTGTTAAACCACCAAAAATTAAATCATGTTTGAGTACACTGAATATTTGTAAAAGGTGCCGCTTCATTTTTGTTTTATGTGAAAATCATCCATTATTACTGAAACTTTCTGAACAAGAAATTTTAGAACAGAAAAAATTAAATGGGTTTTAAATAGGAGTAAGAGGATGAAAATTAGAAAGGAAGCGTGTAGGAGATCATCGGGAAAATATTTTATAATAGCTACTACAGAAAATTGGTGGAAATAGGTTTATTTGCAAGGGCCACATCTACACAAGATGCTGACTACACAGTAGCTCATTACTACTGTGCAGTAGTGTCACATGGCACAAAGCATGATACAATGCTACTACGCAGTAGTAATGAGCTATTAAGCACCCAGCATCACCTAAAGGTAATTTGGTGATGCTACTGCATAGTAACTCTAGCTACTGCGCAGTCATTTCATACCTGTATCTACAAGTTCTTTTAGATACAAGTACTACATTTATACACAAGTAATTACTGCACAATCAGCATCTCGTGTAGATGCAACCAAGAATTACTGTAATTTACTCATACACCACACATACACATTCCAATTTTGGAAAGCTAAATTTCTGAGAGAAAGGTATCTTAACGAGAGAAGCTGATTTTTGTGTCCAGAATTGAAACACCCCACTTTGATTCTTTCTCCACCCAAAGTTTAAAACTATCTGCCTGGCAGCAGCAGTGGCATTTCTATTTAGGCAGCTGGGGGAATCAGTTGACTTAATGGCTCATTACTTTACGCTCCACAGATGGTAATATCTGTCTATTCTTTTGGTTTGGACATTCCACCAACCAGACTCACCTTTTTTCAGGGAATTTTGCTGTCTGTGAGGTACTTCTGGTCTCCCTTTTTCTATTTCACAAATAGAAATTTGTAGACCTGCCCACAGAGAGTAACCTCCAGCAACAACTATTACTGCAACTTCTAGCAGGAAAGAGATGGCAAGTGAGCTGAAGATTAGGCTATGCATCCATAACACTACAAAAATCATTTTTTCTTCATGTTGCCCTTCTAAACAACAAGGTACATGTCTTATGCGAGGGACACATGTTACGCAAGACAGTATTAGTTAAATGTTTTTTGCTGCTGTATCAGCTACTCTTCTCACATTTTAACAAGATAGGCTCTTCGGTTCCATTTTTTCAGTATTGAACATTTTCATGTTGCCTATAGCTAATAATAATTAATAAAGTCCCTTCACTGACATGGGATGGACCAGTCCATCTACCTGTCTTTCATATGCCTCTGAAAGGCTAAGAACATTTGTGTTTTTGAGATGAGACCAGATGGTCAAAAAAGCATCCAACTATATGTAAATATGAAAACATTTGGATATTTTCTGTGCAAAGACAAAAGCAATCGCCAGAAGCCAGTGTTAACAGCTGGTATCTTGGATAAGGAATGACAAACTGCACCAGCTGGGAAAAAGAGAAAGCAGTGGAGCATGGACCAATGCAACATTGTTTTCAAGTATATCTGAGGTATATTTGAGGTTCTTTTGATACACCTTGGAGACAGTTTACATAAGAAAAAAAAAGTAGGTGATGTTTTCATTTGTCTCCAGAGAGATTTGTTACCTGTGACACTATGGAAGAAAGCTTTAATGGTTTGTTGCTGCAATGTAACTAAATAGGTTTGGAGTCAAGATCTGACCCCAAAAGCAACAAACTGTTTTAGGAAGGAAAATAGCAAGGAAAGAAACATTCATAGGTATTTTTAAAATAGGTGAGGAAAAGATAGAAAGGATAATACAAGATTGCAATGCCCCAATATGTATACATAGGAAAATGATACACAGAGATGTACCAAGCTCATTCAGCTCCTGGAACTGGAGGTGGGAACGAGGAGGAAGGAAAGGGAATTTTTATTTTCCTGGGTACTCTGCACATAGAAGGCAACATCAGTGTCAGGTTGGGCAGCAGCAGCTATTAGCTCTTAGCTAAACTGGAGAAATGGGAAGTAATATTAAACTTAAAACTGACTAATGCATTGGTTAAGAGAGATACTACAGTGGGTTACATTAAAAATGGAGTTATCTAACTGGAAAGCAGTTGTGAACAGCATTCCTCAAGGCTGTTTAATACTTTGATCTTGGTGCAGGAACTGTAGGTCCTCATTAAATTTGTGACGTATACAAAATAGAGGGTTTTTGGTAATATAGATTCATAGATGTTAGGGTTGGAAGGGACCTCAGTAGGTTATCAAGTCCAACCCCCTACCCTGGGCAAGAAAGAGTGCTGGGGTCAGATGACTCCAACTAGGTGCTTGTCCAGTCCCTTCTTGAAGACCCCCAGGACAGGGAGAGCACCGCCTCTCTTGGAAGCCCATTCCAGATTCGGGTAACCCTTACTGTGAAGAAGTTCTTCCTGATGTACAACATAAGTCTGCTCTCCATCAATTTGTGGCCATTGTTCCTAGTTACTTCAGGGGGTGCCCCAGTAAATAGAGCATCTCCTATTCTTTGCTGCCCTCCCCTGATGAATTTATAGGCAGCCAGAAGATCACCTCTCAGCCTTCTCTTGTGAAAGTTGAAGAGCTCTAGGTCCTTCAGTCTCTCCTCTTAGGGCCTTACCTGCTGGCCTCTGACTGTACTAGTGGCTCTCCTCTGACCCCTCTCCAGATTCTCTGCATCCTTCTTGAAATGCAGTGCCCAAAACTAGATGTACTACTCCAACTCCAGCCTGACCAGTGCTGCATAAAGGAGAAGCATCACCTCCCTGGTCCTGTTCATTGTGCACCTGCTAACGCATGATAAAGTGCAGCTAGTCTTGTTGATCACTTCCTCAGATTGACTCATGTTTATCTTGGAATTAACTGTGATTGCAAGATCCCTTTCTGCTACTGTGCTGCTGAGAAGGTCATCCCCCAGCCTGTAGGTGTGTTGGTGGTTCCTTTTGCCCAGGTGCAGCACTTTCCACTTGTCTTTGTTGAACTGTGTCCTGTTTCATTCTACCCATTTTTCCAACCTGTCCAGATCCACCTGGATATATTCCTTACCCTTTGGTGTGTTAACTTTGTCCCATAATTTGGTATCATCTGCAAACTTGGGCAGGGTGCTCTCCATGCCCTCATCCAAGTCACTGATGAAGACATTGAATAGCACTGGACCAAGCCTTGCGGGACTCCACTCCCTACATCTTCCAGGTCAATATCGACCCATTCACCACTACTCTCTGGGTGTGACCCCTAAGCCAATATGGAGGAAGATCATATTGTACAAGAAGAATTAGAAAACCTTGACAAGTATAATAATGGAAATAGCATTATATTTAATAATCTAGAACTAAAATTGCTTTGGGAACAATACCAAGAACTTTTGTTTAGAAGGTGAGGGCTTATATTGTAGAGCCAACAGAGGAAAAAGTGACCTAGGTGTCATGGCTAATCATTAATCACCAGTGTGATTCATCAGTGAAAATGGCCAATACAATTCTGGGATATATTAGGTAGAGTATTTTTAGCAGAGACAGGGAAGTAAAAGTGTCACTGGTAAAACACTACATAGAATACTAATTAGCATTAGCTCTGGTAACCTATGTTAAAAAAAAAGATAAACGGGAACAAGTGAAGAAAAAGTCTATGAAAATGACTGAAGAAATGGAGAACCTATTTCATTAAAGACTAAAAGATCTTTGCTTGTTTAGTTCAAAATGAAGGTGGATATGAAATAGGATTATTCATCATAAATATATTGGAGGGTGAGCCTTAAGGATGGAGAAGACTATTAAAATTAAGGACAATATTGATATAAAGTCATATGGTTGTCAAGTGGACATGAACAAATTTAGACTGGAAATTAAACGGTTTCTAATAATTAGAGAATAGTAATTCTAGAATGGTCTTCCAAACAGTCACGCAAAGAAGAAATTTCAAGATGAAGCATCACAAATCTATGGAAGGGAGAAAAAGGTGATCTCAGAGTACTAGCTAGAATATAGGATATGTGGTTTCAAGGGTCTGGTATCCTGAGGAGAGGTTAAAAGGAAATGTTATCATCATAAAAATGACTCTCTCTCTTGGAGATGTTTAGTAATCCTGTAGTAAAACCCCCAGTTTTTCTTTTTTTAATTTGAAAATGCATTTCCTCCCCAACCATTTCTGACTTTTTCTCTCTCTCTCTATTCCCCATAGACAAGTATAAGTGAGTTAAGACATAGGATAAGCTTCAGCATTTTATTCTGGTAGCAAGTTGTATTTATTTTGTTTTTTCTCCTTCCTTATATTGTATAATTGTTATGACTATATTGATTTTTACTCTTTCATATTACTGTTTTACTGATACTATGTGATTTAGGCCTACATATGTAAGTTAGCATAAGTCATGTCAATGCGGACCACCTTTGGTGTTTGGTTTGTGTTCTGCCCTTGAGGTATTTCACTGACAAACACAAAATGTCTTCGTATAAATGTTAAGTACAAATGAATCAGGAATAACAGAGAAGTAGCAACAACCTGGTTCAAAGAACAAGATATCTGTTAAAGAATAATAGAAAACTAAAGAGAATCATTTCCAGACACAGTGTCCTCCTGGTTCCTCAATTCAAGCTTTGCAATTTCCACATGGCTGAACAGACACGCAACTGGGAGAGTACTAAGGTGATACTTTGACCAGGGAAGAATGTGCAGTAGAAGAATGTGACCAAGGCTTGAAGCAGTTGTGGAAAGAGACAGAGCTACTGGATTGAAGAAAAACAACTAGAAATATAAATTTTGTATTGTGGAGAAAACATGCCTCAGAGAGAAGTTCACACAGGTAGACAATTATGAGTTTAAGTCCATAGCTAGCATATATGTCCCCCAACACACAAAGAAGGGGTAGAAATTAATGGCAAATTGTGTTGAAATTTGTGGCTAATTTAGCTGCCCAAAGCAGTAACAGGAGAGTGCTACTGTACAATGCTGTCTAATGGCCATGGGATGCAGGTCTTACAGCGCTTGAGACAATTCAAGGGGTTAAAGATGCTTCAGTCGTAAAAGTCTATGATAAGCCAAAAGATAAATTGTCCAGACACTTCCAAGGAGGAAATTGGTGCATTTACCATATATCAGTGGTTAAAATTGAAAACAGTGCTTCACAAAAAATGTCAATATACCAAAAAAAGAAAGATGCTTTAGGCTTCATTCATGCATGCTAATGTTTCACAGGCAGTGAAACTGAAGTGGAGCAAAGTCTAGATTTAGATGATATATATGTAAGTCTGATTTTTTTAAAATAACTGATCTCAGACAAAATGTGGGTTGTGCTTGAGCTACCTACTGTTGAGGATGAGATTGTGTAAAAAATTATTAAGTCTGTTAGCACTGGATGACAGATACAGTATATTCCCAACCCCTATTATCTCTTAATAAGGGGGAACTGCTAGTACTAAATGGGACATTTTTGGAGGCCTTTGAATGGTGATTTGTCAAACATAACAAAAATATGTTTAAAAAGTATATACACATCATTTAATGGTTAAAAAACCCCCAGTGAGAGGTCACAGATGCTTTATAATATCTGCCAATGAAGAACATTATTGAGGAAATTATTAAGGCTTGTTACATACGCCAAAAATGTTTTTGGTGTCAAGTGAAGGAGTTCATCCTTATGGCATAGGAAATACATCTCCTAGGAGCATAGCAGAGATTTATTTGTCATCTTGAATAATCTATACATTTGTTCTATAGGGTATATTAGCAAAGTGATCATAATTCTTTCTGAAGATACTATAGGTAAAGATTATATTTATCACTAAATGGGCGTGCAACAGGGGGCACTTGTTTAAGCAGTTATCAAGCAATATGCTGATAATTTAAAGTGCATTTACACCCAGTTCAAGGAGACCTCTGGTAATAGCTAGTGCAAGGGATTAAGTATAAATCAATAAGGAGTAACATAGAGAAATAGCAACAACCTGGTTCAAAGAACAAGATATCTGTTACAGAACAATAGAAAATTGAAGACAATCATTTCCAGACACAATATCCTCCTGGTTCTGCAATTCAAGCTTTGCAACTTCCACAGGGCTGAACAGACGCACAATAAATACAGAGCTCTGGAAAATACCTGGACCCCACAAAATTATGCTTCAGGAGGTAATGGAGCAAGCATTTTTTCAAAGTTGTTGCTTATACCAATTATAATTAAAAGATCTGTAGTTGCCACTGCTTGATAGTAATAGTATTTCATAGGTAAATAGTGTTTCATAGTTTATTTCACAACTAAAAAGCACATTAAAAACCTCTTAGTGCAGCTCCTATCACTACTAGAGGGAATATGAGGAAAGTTCAGAAGTGAATGGAATAGCAGAGGAAATGGCTGCTTGAAGGAGACAGTGAACACTCCTTCCAGGTGAGTTTCAGAACCCTTGCTTGCTTCAAACCAAGTAATCACCGCCCAATAACATTATCCTGGGAGGTCATCCGTGCTCTAAACGATGCACGTCTCTTCTGCTGAACTGCCGTCTTGTTCCATCCAACCTGCAGGGCCCGCAGACCTGAATAAAAATTGGGATTATCTAAAATATTACAATGTTATCACCTTCATCCACTGAATCGCTCCCAACTCAGCAGCAGATTTTGAAGATCCCCAAAGTTAATTCTGATACAGAAAATATCTATTTCTCTAACTAGGGAAATAGATCTGGAAAGAACAACCCCCTTATTCCCAAAGAAGTATATAGCACATTTTTGCATGGTATTCAAAAAACAGAGCTGGCGAAATACTGGAGGGGAAAATCCCACAGGAGAAAAAGCTGTTACATTTTTAACAAGATTTAGAAGCAATTTAAGATAAAACGTCACTTGACAAAGACAGTCACATTAGAAAGCTAAGTCAATAAGGATGCCCTGTGGTTCCCTATGTTGTTCTAATTGCTTAACATTTAATATCATTATGTTATTTGGGGCTAGACTTTTACTTTTTCAAATCTGTGATGAAGTGTTAGTGTGCGTCACGGCAGCGTCCCTCAGGAAGGCCACCATCTCCTGAAGGCCCTCCGTCCTCGCCAACCCTATTCTCGCCCGCCACGACTTTGATGATAAAGAGGTATATTTTGGGAGGCTACCTTTATACCGCCTTGGGCGCGGCGTACCGGGACCTTTGTCCCTGCGATCTCCTGGACCCACCGGGATGTTCCCCCCGTAGGCTGGGTGCACTCCAGGCAACCTGGCCTTAGGGCCAAACGTGGCTCCTACCACCCCTGATACCACACTCCAAGCCTTGCTGCTGTCCCGCACATTGGCATGTCAAAATCAAGCCTGCCCCCTTTCTCTAGAGGCTTCTCTATCCATCCCCCTTTCTCCAGAGGCTTCTCTTAGCGAGCCACCAGTCTTGTAGGCCCACCGCATGGCTACCCTCTTCTCAGGCCAGGCGTACCGTGCTGCTATCCCCTTTTCAACCAGGGGACCACCGCAGCACTTGCCCTTCTCAAGGAGGTGCTCTGCTGCTAACCCCCATCTCTCCTGGGGTCCACTGCAGCAGCCAGCCTCAGGCCGGGGTCTAATGACGCGCTAGCCTCTTGCTGGTTCGACGTGCCCCTTCTCGGGCTTCTCAAAGCTGCCCCTGTCTGGGCTCCTTAAAATACCGCCCCCTTCTCGGGCTTCTCAACAGTACTGCTTCTCAGGCTTCTTACTATGTGTTGCCCTCTCGGGCCTCTCCCAAATGCTGCCCTCTCTCGGGCTTCGCATTGCCCCTCTGGGGCTCCTTAGAATATTGCCCCCTGCCTAGGGCTGCTCAAATACTGCCCCCTGCTAGGGCTTCTCCATAGCTGCCCCTCTCAGGCTTGGGGGTCTCCTCATCACCCCATATTGCTGCGCCTTCTCTAGCGCTGAATCATGCCCTCCCAGGCGCCAGGATCCCCACACTGCTGGGGTCCCTACGAGGCCTCCTCCAACCCCTACAGCCTCACCCAAACCACCGGTGTAATACAATACTAGCAAAACATAACACAAGCCTCTGGCTGTAACTCAAACACAAGGCACCTGGCTGTAACAAATTAGGCCTCCCGGCTACCACTCCACATCATTGCTCCAGCCTCTGGAGCTCTTGTGAGCTGTACTCACATGACCATCTCTGGGAGCTCCTGCCCCAGCCTGGCTTTGGTTCTGGGCTTTATAGGGCCAGGCCCCACCCCTTAGGTTAGCTGACACCTATTAGTTGCCTCAGCAACCCTCAGCTGTGCTGATTATTATCCCACTGCTGGGTTTGCCCCAGGAGCTTTTACGCACAAGGAGTGGTGCCGCGAGGTGCACCGTGACACTGTCTTCACCCTTGCCAATTTTATTTGCATTGTAAGCATGCTGATAAAAATAATGGCAAAGGTTATGCTGGAAGGTGGTGGGATGGGGGAATGGTGAGTTTTGATCTGAAGATGATCATAGACTTCATTAAACCAATTATATTGCTTTGGGCTGTCAGGGCTGAATGGTTAAAAAGGTGCCTCGGCACAGCTGTGTTAGACACATTGTGAGTCCCTGGTGCAGGGGTTTCCCCTGTAAGGCGGGAAATGTCCTTGGTGCAAGATCAGAGCTCGCCAAAAGTATGCAGCTGCACCATGGAGTGCATGCTCACAATTGGCTTAGTGTAAATTATGCATACGTGGCAGTCAGCAATTGGCTCGCTGACCGCATAAAAGACTTAGATGACATCTACCCAACTTGGAGAAGTGCTTGGATGTGTGTGGAGAGAGATCCCCATCTGTACTTTGGAGCCATGGAGGAGGCCTGATCACCCACCATTGACTCCCCATCATGGTTGCCACAATGTACCCCATCCCCATGTGAGTGTGAGCATCAGTGTGCCTGTCTACAGTTTTGTTCTGTCTGTCTATGAATTGTGCCTACACTGTCTACCTTGTGTATACAGCTTGTAAGTAAATTTTTTTTGTTTCAACTACTGCTGCCTCTCGTCCAACCAATTCTGCTATATAGATGGCCCCATTCCGCTGGCGTTTCTCGGCCCCCACGTGGGCTTGCTCAACAGAAGGAGCAAACCCCTTTAATGTAGTAAAGACAGCTGCCCACTGGGTAAAGCAAAAACTCAACTATAGACTCACAGGGACTATAATGTTGCTATATGATAGAGATGTAAAACGTCAACAGAAGAGTGGTGAGTATCACTTGGAGCAGAAGAAGAGAGAACTCCTTGGGTACAGAGCTTGCTGGAAAGGTGAAGGCTTCTGTGCAAGCAAATTGCCTGCTCTACTTTTTTCTACCTTTTTCAATGAAATTGGGTTGTGTGTTCTTTTTTTTTGAATATATCTATTACCTGAACAAATACATATAATCAGTATCTCCTCCTTACAGAAACAACCCTTTTAAGGCCCCAAATACTGGCTAACCACACAAGCCAAAGAAGAGTTGCTATGTTTTAGTTTGAACGTGGGGAAATCAATATTATGTTCTGGTCAAATCTACCTGGAATTTTACTTGAGTTTAGTTCTGGTTTTCACTCTCCACCCCACTTTCCCCAAAACAACCTCAGAAAGCCTGTTCTGCAAGTTTCAGATTTGTTTGAGGAAGAGTCTTGCCAACTTAAAAGCAAAAGGGGAAAGGTTATTTCTATGCATAAGCCCTTGCTACTGTAACTACAATTGAGACTCACTCATGCAAACTTTCTGGAAATGACTACAAGGTGTGGATTAGAGCTAGGCCAGTAGTTTCTGTACACAGTTGAAAATTGTTCCTCTATCGAACATAAACTCCATGTCAGCTGCTTGTAGACATCAGGTTACAAAGGGATCTCTGTATTGTATATATAATTTCTGTACGATGTATCTTCTACCATCTCTACCCAGGTGTTTATGCATATGCCTATACTTACACCTATATTCTCTCTAACACAATGAGATTTCAGGCAAGAAATCTGACTTATTGTCATGGCTGAAAAGACTACAACAAAAGTAACTGTAGTTTTCAGTTTTTAGGAGGATTTAGGCTAGCAGCCTCATTTTCTGTAATGTTCTCATTGGACTGCAGTTTATTTTCCAAAAAAAGTGCAAGGAGACAAGAGGTTGAATTATAGACACATCACTGGTAGTTTGAAATATAAGCCTGTAAGACCTTATCAGGAAAACAAAGCTGAGAAGTCACCAAAAAAGGGGAATCCAACTCAGTAATTTATCCTAATATGGCCAGTTGCTATTGTGGGAAGAGAATTTAGTTGCACATTGTCTGAGGTAATTTCCAAAGAGCTTATATTTGTGAAGAAAGAGCAAGATTTCTTCCTTTTTACCCTGTCTCACAAGACAGCATGCAGTGACATTCAGGGCCAGCAAAATGAAGACATAAGATAAGGAAATGTTACTTTACACAGGACATGGGCAACCTGTGGAATTCACTTGTTCATGAAATGGGTAGGATTTTGTTTAACAGGATAGAGAAGCTGTAGTTATCTATTCAATGTACTGCTGTGCCAGATAAGACATCAACATTTAGGGCATAAAAAACTCTGATTCGAAAGCTTGGAAGGGAATCTGCTTATACTTTTCATGTGCAGAAAATTGAAAAATTGATATAACTGGGAGATTATACCTTTTCCATTCATTTTCTTCTCTGAGATATTAACAAATAGCTACTTTTAGAGACATGGTAATGTCTCTGATAAATGTTCTGGTAACATGGTAACTCCTCTGATGTTGCTCCCTAAGTCACAATGCACACCCTGTTATGAATATAATAAAAATCTGCTTTTTTTTTTTTTTGGATAGAATTAAGACAAGATGCACACAGGGACTCTTGAATTGTGCCACATACCTATTTCTACCTACTATTTTTTTTTCATGTTGTATTTTTTTAAAAGTCACCAGCAACTGTATGGTGGGAGAAAACTCCCTGGGGTTCATTGTCTAGCTGCATAGGAACCAGACAACGCGGGTAAAGTTTTACTGCAGTATATTTGCTCAAGTAATGACCATTAAGCCAGCAAAGAGGCAAAATGCCCCCCCTTAAAGGGCCATTATACTTATTATACTATTATATTATAAATTATACTTTTTACAACAAGGCAAGACTACAGGGTTAACAAAAGCAATACTTGGGCAGTGCTTCACAGATCTTCATAACAGCATATTTCTATTAAGCTGA